>CM031857.1:41480721-41667281 GCA_018697195.1 Certhia americana | reverse complement strand
TCCTTTTCCTTTTCCTTTTCCTTTTCCTTTTCCTTTTCCTTTTCCTTCCCTGAACCTTCCCTTCCCCTTCCCCTTCCCCTTCCCCTTCCCCTTCCCCTTCCCCTTCCCCTTTCCCTTTCCCCTCCACTCCTTTCCTCTCCTTTCCTTTCCTCGAACTCTCCTCTCCTCTTCTCTTGTTTTCATTATATTTAAAGTATAGCTAAAGCCACCAATAAGTGTGCCACTGCAGTCTGAGGCATGGAATGACAGGATAGCTGAAAATTACATTTGTTTAACCTATTAAAGTAATGGGATTTTTAAGACTAGGGGTTCACATTGTATTCTTCAAATAGAGTTGTTTATAAAACTTCCTGTCTGGTTGAATCTTTGTATGGTCAGAAACTTTCATCAACCACAATTTCTGTTTATTCTAAATAATTTTGTAGAAAGCAGCTAATTAGGTTACTGATCTCAAAATCAACATGATTGTTCAGAATTTAGATGGCATAGTAAAGAACTAGCTGTTTGCTGGCAACTAATTTCAACTCCATAAAGAATAACATTTCACTGTGGCTGCAGTGAAATGTGGAAGCCACTGGGGGTTTCTTACATAAATATTTCCCTACATGTCCATACTGATTGTAGGAGACATGCAAAAACACACCAGCAGGAGGTATTAACAGTAGCAGCAATTTCCATGTGCTCTTGGGAACAGCCTGCTCGTTTTCCTAACAGTGTTCAAAAGGTTAATAGGAATGGGTAAGTGCAGAAATATTTTTTGTTATGCTCTTTCTTATGTTTCTAGGTTTATAAACATGTAGGTTATTTGCTGCAGGTTTGAACAAACTCAAACATCCAAAAATGAGTGTGAAGAGAGTTGTGGGGAGGTGACTTCTATTTCCTGAGCATAGAAAATAAAGCAGACTTAACTGCATCACCAGTTCTTTGAAAGAGATGGCACCTGATTTCAGAGGAACTCGATATCTGCTCACTGTTTAAAGTCTTCATGGAAACAATGATTTTAGGCTCATAGTATTGAAAGGTTTGATAGTATCTGGCCTCAACCTCCAGAAGCTTTTATTTGTTAAAAAAAAAAAAAAAAAAAAAAAAAAAAATGAGGCTTCTCTAAGACCACTTAATCACTGGCTATTTAAGCAAAACTTGCTTTCAAAAGTTCTGCTAAGCAACCAAAGACAGTTTCTTAAACCTCATTGGAGGGGAAAATCCGCATGCATCTTAACCATCTATCATGTTCAAGCCGGAAGAGGAATAGGAAAACAAAAAGAAAGAAAAAGAGAAAGAAAAAAAAGAAAAGAAAGGTAAAGGAGAATGAGAAAAAGAAAAGGAAAAGGAAAAGGAAAGGAAATAGGAAAGGAAAGGAAAATGGGTGGGGTGGGGGAGGAAGAAAAGGAAAAGGAAAAGGAAAAGGAAAAGGAAAAGGAAAAGGAAAAAAACAGGGGAGGAAAACCCCCCAAACCCAAGAAATAAAATCTCAGCACACAACGTCCAGTACCATGCCATGGCTCACTTATTAGAAGAGAAGGGATCCAAAGGAGGGTGCACTGCAGCACTTCTCCCTTCTTGTGTTCTCTGAAATGCCATATGGGGATGAATATTCTGAGCAAACACTCTCAAAATCAGCACATAAAATTGTCATACATTCAGGGGAAAGGAGCACGAAGGCATCACAGGACCCTGCACTACCTTTCTTCTCCCATCTTTCTTGATTATTTCAAAGCTTCTTTGCTTAAGTCAGACTATGTCATGTTAATAATGTTCAAAATAGTTTTTCCTATGTGATGTTTTTACACTGGTGTCATTTCATCTGCCAACACTAATTCTGTCTTGTGAATAATGGGTCCATTCTCTGATCTGTAATGGGAAGTGTGTTTCCGCTGCTTGTATCACTTAAAGATTTATGGGAAATGACTGAAGTGATGACATGGACCAGGTCACAGTGGCAGTCCTGATACAGCCTTTAGTTCAAAGACTTCCATCAGCTTCAGCCTCCATAAGCAGGAGAAGAAGCATTCCAATTACTGCAAATCATCTGCTTTCAAGCTTTTCTATATGTACTGTGCCAAATAATATTTTTACAGTTATGGTCAAATCTTTTACAGTTGAATAAAATTATTGTCATTATCGCATAAAAGAAACAATTTGCCACAAGAAGTACAGTAGTTGATACAGAGTGTGACATGGTAATAATTCTTTCAATAATGAAGAAAAAGTGGCTAGCCAAACTGTTCTTCCTGGCTTCTTTAGAGAGCCACAGGTTAAAAAACTGAGCAAAACAGTATTTCAGAGAAATGAAGACATCTGGTAAAAGAGCAGAATATAATTGCAGTACCATCATTTATTGCAATTCACCCAATGACAGCCAAGGGATTGAAGAGATAGTTCAGTTTAAACTAATTTCTATTGACATGGTCAAATATCCTCTTTCCTGAGTTTATTACCCAAACAAATGAGCTTAGTAGAAGATATTATGAAGACTTTGGACTAATGAGATGATTTCCTTACAATGTAGAGCTACTGCAATTTGCTCCTAATGACTCTTTTGAAATCCTGAGAGGAGAAATGTTTAGATTAGTCAGATGTTGCAAAAATCTCAAGCCATAGAATCTCTTGGATTCTAAAAGCTACATGTTGATGTATTGATATAGATTTTGAGGCTGAACTGAAGCTCCTTTTTTAGATGTTCATTAACTTTGTACATGAACTATAGGCCCATCACACAAGCTACTGAAGTCCTTCATCATGATTAGATCTCCCTTTTCCACTTTACCTTGTTTCCTTTTATAAAATTAATTAAACTTATTTCTCAGGTGCATTTATTGATTTCTGTGATATCTTTATCAAGCATAAAATTTAAAACCCCAGAAGTTTACAGTTAAGGGAGGGAAGATTATGCATTTCCTAGAAAGGACAATATTTTTAAGTGAGATTTTAAAAAATGGTATTTCAAGATGCAGAGACATAAATATGGACTCTTTGCAATGAGTAAGAGAGGATACCTGTAGGAATATAGGCTCTTTAGTTTCAGATCTACTTGGTTTTGGTTTTCTGAGTGTATTTAGGTATATTTTAGTAGAGTAATTCTTAGCACTTTACCAGTAACACTTTTGGATATATTCATATTTTTTATTTATCTTGCAAAGTATTGAATGTATTTATTTCAGACATGATGTTGAACAGTGCAAGAAATAGTTCAATGCATACACTAAAGGCATTTTTTTTTTTAACTGGCATTATTAACAAATCCTAAGGATGTATGCAAAGATACACTTCTCAAGCAGTTTGAGAAGCCTCCACCTATCCCTGGTTTTGCTCCTATGAGTTTTTGCCAACCTGCATTTTTTATGGTTGGTAGAGATGTAATCTTCAGTCACTTTCTAAAACAAAAATTATTATTGGTTACAGCGAATAAAATATACAAGTGGCTTAGCTTGTTTTTGAAATACACACACACACACACACACACACACACACACACACACACACACACATAAACACACACACTCACCGAGTGTATTACCACTGTGATAAACATGTTTTCAAACTGTAGTCAGTACATTTTCATTAAAAGGAAGAGAAGAGGTCATCCATAGTAACATCACTCCTGTGACTCAGGAAAAATAAACATATTGCTGTCGTGTCCCTGTGCTTGTTCATAAGGTATTGTGCGAAAAGTTATACCGTTTCTGTATAGCCATTGGTGCCAGGGCAAGAAACAATCAGATCCCATGAGTTTATAGATATATTAAAAATGCCAAGTTTTCTGCAGTCATTCTTTACTACCACCTTGTTTTAACCTTCAATATTTCAATGAAACTAGGCAAAACCTTATTGAGTTTGTAACCCAATGCAAATTTGACACAGTATTTATGTGTGTAATTGCTAAGCTTTAGTACTATAATCCTTTTCCATTTACATTTCTGATGGTCCAAAGTATCTCTTTATTTTGAGAATTTAAGTCGCAGTCTCTGTACACTTCTAAGAATTAAGGAAAAAAAGAAAAAAAGAAGTATTTTTTTGCAGCTTCTGCTCACATCCCACATTGCTTGATTCTAGAAATCATTAAACTCATACTTCAGTATGGGAGAAAAGCTCTTTCAGACAGAGTTGTAAAGATGTGAATTTGTTTTGTTCAGAAAGAATACTTTTGATGTTAACCTTGGTCAAACTCCAACCCAGCTTCTTATTCACTCCTCCTCCACTAGACGAGGGAAAAATCAGAAAGGTAAGATGAAGAGAGGGAGATCATTTACCAGTCATTGTCAAGGCAAAACAGACTGGGCTTGGGAAATATTAATTTAATTCATCACAATTAAAATAGATATGGTTAGAAAGAAACAAAGTAAAAATTAAAACAGGCCCATTTCCCTCTCTGTGTCTCTTCCAGGCCCAACTTCAGTCCTTCATTCCTGACTTTACCTTCTATTCCAGTGGGGAGAGGGATGGGTATGGGTATATGGTCAATCCATAACTGATCCTACTTGCTGCTTCTTCTACTCCATTGTGGGCTCTTCCCCTGCTCCCTTGTGGGCAGGGCCATGGATGAATGTTAGTAGCTCTTACCTCTCTGTACAGAGGCCATTCTTTTAGCATCCCACTGCCAACAACTGGCACCAACAACCTATGCAGAGTCTTCCTCAAAATCATGGTGTAATCTTCTCTCCATTCTCTGGAATTCAATAAATGATCCTGCTTAGTGTGCAAAGCTGATGGACTAAGTCATCCCTTAATCTGGAGGGCACACTCATAATGTTTTAGAAACAGGAGCTCTCTGGCGCATACCCAGTCTTCGGTTTACACTGAATTTCACACACTAATCTGCTGCTATTTTGCCTTCTCTCCTTTATGATAGCTTTCCACATTACTGAGTGCATTAAAGATTCCATTTTCTATGGCATTTTTTTTGGAAACACCTTCTGAGTTCCATCTTTATTTAATACGAGCAGAACTCTGCCACTGCATTCTTCATGACAGTGATTTACTTTGTGGAGAGAAGCAGAGAAATTGCATTCCTACTCAGAAAATCATGAAAACAGCTTGAAATTAACTGCAGCAAGCCTAGGATCAACTTTACAGCTCACACACACATGCAGCGGTTGCAGAAGACACTTACCACCAATTCCATCTAATTAATTTTCATTGAATTACAACTTCATCCCAGAAAAAGATCTCCCTGAAGCTATACAAGTTTTGTCAACATAAGAATCAACTACTTTATTCCAGTTGTTAATCAACCTCACTATTAAAAATATACTACTAATTTCTGCTTTGACTTTATCTAGTTCTATTTCAATTTACAGCAATTATTTTCTGCTATTCTTTGTCTCACATTCTATAAAGCACTTTAATGTTCTTGAGTTTATAAATCCCAGGATTACAGTTACCCATATTACCAATTCATTATGCTTCTCATAATAAAAATACTCCTTTTAAAAGTTATTATTTTCCATAAGACAGTAGTCCGTCCAGCTGACAGGACCTGCATTCTCTGCTGCAACAGCATTGAAACGTGTTTTGTAGGAGCGCATCCAATGGGCTGAATGATACAGACCGTACACAGTGATTGTTCCTTCCTTACAGAAGCTCTGATGATGATTTCATCATTCACAGATTTCTACTGCACTGGTTTTGTATTTAGAGCCACTCCTTTGATGGCATGCTGTATGTATGAAAAGCACATTTCCTTGTCCCGGGGGCTGATGCTTTTGACATTTGTCAAAGAGTTGTTAACCTCAAGTTGAAGGGATGGCCTCAAGTTGCACCAGAGGTAGTTTAGGTCATATATTAAGAAAAATTCCTTTGCCAAAAAGATGATTAGGCATTGGAATACACTGCCCAGGAAAAGGGTAGAATTGCCTTAGTGACCTTGGGAGTTTGTTCCAAACCTAGTGAGCCTATGATTCTAAGCCTTTTAGTATGTGACCTATTGGAATCAGCTGGTGGGAATCCACTTCTTTTATCTCTTTTCTTTAAAAAAAAGGCAAAGCTTATCTAATTCCTCTTTCTCAATTGTTGTGTAACCCTTTAGAAAACCTAGAAAGTGTCCACTAAACTAAGGAGGCATGTTCCTCCAGCTTTTATGAGAATAGGCAATCATGAAAGAATACATCCTCTCTATTCTGTAATGATATTTATATCACTTGCACACATGGGTGAGAACAGGAATGAAAATTTGGACAGTGTTAAAGCTCACAGACTTTCCTTCTGGTAAGAAGGCTTGTTGCCTGATAGGTGAATTCAATGGAGGTTTGAACCTACAAAAAGCTATGGACTTTTCCAGCTTCCTGTTTGCCTCACTGGCTTCTCGCTAACTTCATTTCATTATTTTCCCATGCGTCCCTCTTGAATACATAGCAGTTGTGGTTAATAATGGACTAGCATTTCATGACCCTGATGTGACACAATAGACAATTTTATTCTTAGGTAATACATAATTAATTGATGAACAGGTCTACTTCCCTCTTTCAAAGCAGAACAAAAGCATGTCCAGTTAATTAAATTATGTCTACAAGATCAGACTCCACTGTGAGTTCTATAAAATCTGAAGAACCAGGGCATCAAAAGCTGACACATCTGTTTTTTAACTGTCAAACTCACTCAAACCATACTGTCCAGAATCTGCCCAGTAATGACATAACAAATGAAAGAAATAAGCAGTCTGATTATCCACCAAAACCCTCTCCCTAAAGATATTTCTGGTATTGCTTAACCACCCCTTCCCCCCAAAAATAGTACTTTTGTACATCATGTTATAATATAAAACATAACTTTCACACAACTTAGGGAGTTGGGTTTTTTTGCAACTTGGTACCAAAAAAATGTCGGAAATACTAAGAGTGTTTCCTGTTTTGCTTCTCTATTTCAAGTTTTCAAAATAGTGCTTCTTGGGAATTTTGGGAACTTGAACCTGTCTTGCAAATGTGCAGAAAGGGAAAAGAGAGATGAAAAAATACCCATGATTAGGTGTTACTCTCCGTGTCTAGTTTAAAAGTATAAAACTCATATCTGTAGTCAAACAAACAATTAGCTGTTACCTGTTGAGGGTTTTTTTTTTCCCCTTTTGAAAAATAAGAATGTGTAGTATTCAAGGAAAATAACAAAATAAATTGGTTCTACATATGCTGAAGGTATTTAATTCAAACCCATGCCACTGTAATGAAAACAAATAAAAGCATCTGGATTATATTGATGTTAGTAAACCCTTCAGTGGAATACAGCTGCCGTTCCATAGATAATGCAGAGTACCCTGGATTAAGGATCAAAGAATGCCTTCTGGCTTGTGCTAGTGGAAACATTCTTTTGGATTGAAAGCACACTGCACCTAGAAAGAAAGACCCCTAAATATAAAATACAAGATAAGATCTTTTAGTTCCTCTATGTTTTGATATGCGTTAAGATATTCTTCAAAGTGTGATTCATGCAAGATGTTTTGAAGATGAATTTTGAAAAGCTTTAGGACAGAAGTGTTGCTCTTGTCTATACACTGGTCCTATAGCTATCATAAAAGTAACATGCCTTAATTTTACAAGGTATTTTAAAGACTATGAGTATGGATTTTTAAACAAGAGAAATATGTATCTCAGTATCTCTCTCTCTCTCTCTCTCTCTCTCTCTCTCGTCTATCACCTATCTCTCTATAGATCTGCATGCAGAGAAATTATGCTATTTAAATGCAAAATTACATACATATAAAATGCAAAATTACAACTTCATATATATACAAATTTAAATCCATATAGATATAGACATTTATACATATACAAAGTTTAAACTTCCTCCAAGTTTGCAACAGCATTATGTATATACTACTAGGTGCAAAATTTCTGAATAATTTTCTTATACTATGGAAAAATTTGCACCTTTCCTTCTCTCCACCCACCAAAATCCTCCCACTTCTCTTTGGGAAAATAATTAAAATAATGAAGTCAAAATTATGTCTGGCTTCATATATATAAAATATAACATATAAAAATAAGTTAATATAATATGAATATTATGCAATATATGTAACAGAACTGAATGTTGCTCATACTTCCTTTGCCAAACTTCCCTCCACAATCCTTTCGCCTGCATACCAGGACTTCTTTTTCCCCATTTTTTGCCGTTTATTTACTGTTATCTTCTTTGCAGATTTGTCAGATTTCCTGCCTGTTGTATCCCTTTTGGGAATGTTCTCCCCCCAAAGCCCCTCCCCCAGAAACTGTAACCTGGCCTGGGTTACCTGCCCCCTTGTCTCCTGACCTATGGCCATCGGCCAGGTAACTTGACCCCGACCCCAAAGGTGATAAAAACTCCTCTCCCCCCACGTGACTCTCTCTTGCCTCCGGATTCCCTTCATGGAATAAAAGCCTTGGAATACATCCTGGGGTAAGGGGCCTCTTTTGTAACTCTCTCTACCCTATCTTGTAATTCCTCTCTTCCAATACTCCCCCTAAATCTGAGCTTGCAGCTTGTGGGGGGGTGGAGGAACAGGGGAATCTACACCTGCCCTTTCAGGTTTTGATGAAGAAGAGGCCAGTGAATAAGAGGCTCAGTAAGGCTCATTTTATTAGCTGTAGCAACACTGGGGTGCAAGAGTAGTCCCCAAGTATGCTTCAGAGCAAAATTATCCCAATGTACGTTCTTTAGGTCCTGAAATACTCTCAGATCTCTTTCTCAACAAACTGAGATGTGACCTTTCAGTTAAATGTGTGTTGAGCTGAGGAGTGTAATCTTAAAAATGGTAAATATATAGGAAAAATGCTATTGAAATATTTAATTCAATTCTCCACCCAGAAACATGATGCAGCAGTGACTTCCACGTTGTTACACAAGATTGACCATGATACGAATTTTCAGAGTTGACATCTGCTGTTCACTGTGCAGCCTGATTTGAGTATCTGGTTTACAAGACTTCAGTCATCAGATTTCAAGAGAACAATCCTCCTGAGGAAATAAAATATATTTCCTTATATTTTCATGCATATGTAGATAAATATATATTTGCAGTGTAGCCTTATGGGGTTCTACACAGAAAAATAAGTATTGTAACAAGTGATTTGCTTTAGCAGAGAACAGTCTTTGTGAGGATTAATTCTAGTGAAGCTTTTTTCTGTGGCAGCACTAATCATTTTACGAGTCACTGTGACAAGATTTTTCTGTTGTTGGTGGTTCATGACTTCACTCTGCTGAAATCTCTCTGAGGTTTGACCAGTCCCAGTGGAGTCTATCCACAATTCTCCATTCTCAGTGTTTGCTCCTTTGGCTATTCAAGTCCTGACTTTGCCTTCCAGTATTCTGGCGATTTCTGTACCATATACTCCTAACTTACGCATAGGGATTTAAGTTACCCCTAAGTAACATAGTTCAAGTATAGGAAGCAGTTATACCTCAATATAAACAATGCTATCTGGGCTACTTGGAAACCATAAAAAGCTCAACTACCCTGTAACATGTCAAGTGAAAGCATATTTTCCTCATCAAGGACAGGAAGTGCCGTGGGCGTTGTACGTAAGGTACTGCAAGTATCCGTGTGACCAAAGTGTAAATTGTTGTAAATCTGTGGGACTTCCTCTTTGGGGCATCTGCCTAGGGGTCCCTTGATATCTGGGCAGCACAGAGAAAAGAGAGACAGGCACAAGCCATATGCCAATTTTTGGCTGTGGGAACCGCCACACCAACAAAATCTGAACAGCTGAATTTTCATAAGGACACAGTTATAACACAGAATATTAGTATGTTTATAGTTTCACAGAGGCCAGAGAGGAGAGTCTTGTGCCTGATTACTCATGTTTAATTACCAGCTCTTATTAGGCTCGTATCCATTTGGACACCATGCTGTAATGCAGCAGAGAGATCACCACCCACTGTGTGAGCAGAAGTGGCAGACAGGCGTATGCACTCCTGTGACTCCTTTTTGTCTGGAAAATGCAGTTGAAAACTGTACTGTCGTGCACAAAACATAAAACACTTAATGTGCTTTCATCTTGGTTTAGATAAGCTGCATTTCAATACAGATATTTCAGGCTACGTGACATAGTGCTTTATGTGGAACATAGTCCTGTATTTCAGGAAGAATTTTTGGACAAACATTGTTTTTTTGCAGCCTGTAACTATAAGTACATTGGCAAGAATGTTTTGGTTAAAAATCTTAAAAATTACATAAATAAAAATCATGTGTCAGGACATGGTTAGGATACTGCTATCCTAAGTTAATTTGGTAATAAGATTTTGCCTGCCTGAATAAGTTTAACATGCTTGGAAGATTGAAAATTTTTACAGGTATTTTTCCTATAGTTCTCAATATATATCTTCCCACTTTTAACACTGTCTTCCAATAGTGCTAGACCTTTAGAAGATAGCTGTGATATTAATAGACACAGCGTGTAAACCAGGTTGCCTATCTATCCTTCTACTTGCAAGGCTGTATTCTGTTTTTACAGTACAGACTACCAGAAAAATATTTCCACTGATGCTTAACACATTACAGCAGGGATAAGAATTATTCCCTCAGAAACTTCACAGAGTCATAAAATAATAGAATAGTTTGGGTTGGAAGGGAACTTTAAAGGGCATCTAGCCCAACAGCCCCTGCAATGAATAAGGACATTTTTAACTAGATAGGTTGCTTAGGGCCCCATACAACATGACCTTGGGTGTTTCCAGGGATGGGACATCTACAACCTCTCTGGGTAACCTCTTCCAGTTTCATCGTTTTTGAAATTATTGCAATTAAATCAGCTTAGCAAAATTCCATGAAAATAAAATTATCTACTTGTAAATGCTAACACTGTTAAAGGAACTAATTGTAAAATGTAAAGGAAAAAAATATTGAGAACTTAACATGTGCTGTGTTTGTGCCTCTAAAATCTCCATTTGGCATATTCATTTGTGACTTGTATTTTCAGGACTTGTTTAGGAAGATGTTGGAAACATGCTGCTGCCTCTAATGCCATAAAAATTACACAGATGAGCAAAATGAATGCATTATTAAATTATATGTTAACTTCCCAGTAAATGTGGGACATTCAGAAGTTCCTGCCTCAGAGCAGAGAGCTGAGAGTCACCTTTATTTGTTGCCATGCAGCCTTACTATCCATTTTAAAAAATTGTCCTCTCCCCAGCACTAAATATAATTAAGAACTTTTTGAAAATAATGATTTAATGATCTGCCTTTTTTTCCCCCCACATTGTTGCCAAGCAAACGGAGTAACTGACTCACTCACAAAAGGTTCAGACTATTATTTTATATGGACACATCATTGCAGCTGACAACGTTTTACCTGGATGATATGTGTTAAGCATAAATTAAGCACTAATCCATTAAAAGTTGGTTTGTTTTCTCCCCCACCCCCTCCACCCCAGTTGATATAATATAACTCACAAAAATGGCTTGAAGATAGAGCAGTTTTGCAAGACAGTTCTGTCTTCATCAGACCAAATTCTAACCCTGAACTGTGAAAAGTCAAACACACTAAACCCTTTCTAGAGGGTCAGAATATCATTATGCTTCCACTTTGTCATGGCAACCCTTTAAGACTTACAGCCTTCCATTCAGTCTTTGGTCATGTGTATTCATCTGGGATTTTTTCCCCTAAATAGGAAGGTTTTTGGCTAAGTTCTTAGCTCTGCTTTGATCTCTTTACCACCTTATATTTAAAAAACAAGTTTGAAAAGATTTGAACTATTTTGTGTCTAATTAGCTTTGACGTACCTCTCCTCCCAAGTAATAAGAGATAGGAGAGGAAATGGCCTCAAATCGTGCCAGAGAATGTTTAGGTTGGATATTAGGAAGAATTGCTTCACTGAAGCAGTGATCAGGCACTGGAGCAGGCTGCACAGGGAAGTGATGGACTCATCATCAATGAAAATATTTAAAAGGCAGGTAGATATGGCACTTTGGAACTTATGGCACTTATGTTTTAGTGTCAGATTTGGCAGTGCTGGGTTAATAGTTGGACTTGGTCTTAAAGATGCTTTGAAACCTAAATGATTCTACGATTCTATAACTGAAAGAACTAGCTCAGGACTGCAGTTTTGTATCAAATTATGTGACTTCCTGTGTAGAAGAATTGCGTAGGAGCTCTCTGCAAGTCTGCTTGTTGGGCTGTTGTGTCTGTACTGTCATTACATGGAGTCTGAGTTCAAACCCAGATTGGCTGATTGATGGTCCTACTCTCATCAGAGCTGTCAGGAAAGTTGTCTCAATGAGGGAAGAGTCCAGCTCCACCCTGTGCTCTCTGACATGTATGAGTGCAGCAGGGATGGGTCCCCTTCAAACAGGCTTTAGCTCACTGCCTTCAATTTGCTCATACGGCGGTGGTCTGGGACTAATGCTCTTACTGGAACTGTGGAAGCAGGAACCAGATGTTTTTGGGATGCTTCAAGAGCATAGGTGAATATGGCATTAGCTCATGGGAGAAGAGACTGTTCTGGAGCACAGCAAAATCTGTTTCTGAATAAACGGAGGTGGAGGGAAAGAGTCTATACAACAGATTTTTCTTTGCCCACCAGAAAATCACTTCATCTTTCTTTGTATAGTGAAATGGATTTCACTGCTCACAGTGAACAGACGGGACTGATTTATGTTTTCAGAAGAATTTCATGAAAGCTGCCAGTTCTTTCATTTTACCCATTTTTCAACACCTTCTGACTGTAAAATTGGCTGAGTTGTGCTGACTTCTAACTGATGATGCCAAAGTTGTTCCCAAAAACCAGTCAGGATTTCTTCAATCTTCTTTCAGAGAGGGATAAGCTTGGAAGGGAGCAGACCAAGGCCATCTTAGAAATGCATTATGTCAAGGTGGAGAAAAAAGGAGGAGAAAGGCATAGGTGTTCATAATATGCTTCTCAGCTTTCTGCTGAGGAGATTCATCATCAAGACCAGGAGTAGTGCATTGAGGATACACCCCTCATTCCAGATTAATCTCAGAAGTTTCTTTCTTTCTGTATATTGATTTGGCCATAACTCCTGACTTCTCAGTGCTGCTCCTCAGCCTGCTTTCTGCTTCTTCCAAGCAATTTCTAGATCTGGAGCATCAAATTCTCAACAGCAGCTGTCTGAGAAGCACAAGAGGAAAAAGTTACTTGTTTGGGTCCTTATATCTGGTAAGAATAATTATTTTTGGCACTGACTCTCCCTTCTTGCCTCCATAGACATCCCTGTTCTTTTTGTAGCTTTTTCTCTACTGGTTCTTCCTCCTGGTCTTTATTTCACACATCTTCAAAGCCTGACCAAAACCCAAGGCTGACAACAAGAGAATGACTTATACAAACACAGCTGAAACACGAAGGGAAAAGTTGCTCACCTCAGGAATGCAGCCCATGGAAGGAGACTGGGCAATGATATTCATTGTAATAATGTCAAGGTCTACCAACAACACTGCAGGAGGCATGCTAAAGAGACTTTGACAGAGACACGAGTGAAATAGAGATGTCATGACCCAAGGATCCAGGGGAACAGAAGAACTGGAACATTGTACTCTTTATGCCTCCTGTGAAGGACAGAATATGTTTGGGGGTAACTTTTACAACTGACACATATTAAAAATTTTATAAGAAATAAGAAAGTTTCCAAGTTTTCTGATTCCTAAGGCTGAATTATCTAGACCCAGGAGCTGGTATTACATGTAATGCCAGTTGTATGAGTTGCACAATCAGTATGATTATATATGAGATTTAAACAAATTGTGCATATTTTATTTTAGAAATTTTTAGATGACCCTTGAAATTTTCCATTACACCAAAAAATTGTCTTATTCATTAGCATTAAATAGATGCTTACCTGAAATGCAAAGCCATCAAATATTGGATAAAAAACTTCATTTCATTTACCTTGCAGCTTAAGTGCCAGACTAAAATCATTACCTTCATTCATGCCAGTAAGTTTTCAAAGAGAAATTATGGCCTTTATTCAACTGTGCATGTCACACTGCTTTAGAGAGAAGTCTCAGCAACATTAAAAGTAATGAGCAGGTTTAAATGTGAGTGACTAAGGTAACATGCATGCAGAAACAATTGCAAAAATGGTTGCTGTGTGCGTGTGCATCCAGACAGAGCACTAACAGTAAGACACAAAACCAGTGCTTGTCTTCCAAAGCACATGGTGATGTGGTGGATGAGTGGAAAAAACCATAATTTGGCAAAAATATCTCCACTGCTTGTTTTCTTGGCCCACTACTGATTTTTGCAAGAGGTACTTGCTTGGCATTTCTGAAGTTGCTTACTCATTTTCTCTGAATGACATTGCTGCCTGTCCTCTCTCAGAGTAGCTAGGTAGCCACTAGAAAAAAATAAAAGAGAGAATAAAAAAAGAAGAAAGGATCATTCTAATGTATCTAAGCATACAGAAATAACACCTGCAAAACAATATTCTTATGTTTTCCTTTGCTCAACTGCCAGCCCTCTGTATGTGGAGTAGATGCAATAAGCCTCATAAAACTGACTTTCTCTGAGACATTTAACACTTATTTTTGACAGCTTCTTAAAAATTGGAGTGATAGAGCAGCCCACAAAAACCTGCATGTCCTCAAGCACACACATTCCCACATGTGCATGCTACCTTTGCTTGTAATATTTGCCAAGACTGGAAATGTGGAAAAGCATCCTTATGCAGACAGCATTTTATTGCTCCTTCAAAATCCTAAATCAGGTTTGGGCTGATTTCACAGAATTCAAATGGATATATTTCAAACATTAACCATTCAGGTTCTTTACACTATAAATTCTCTTCATAAGAAAAGGTGGATTACATGATTAGATTTAAGAAAAAAAAAATAATACTTCCTACACCTAATTTATTTTTATAGATATAAAATTAGTAGATGCACCTGCTATTCTCCATGTCAATAAAATACAGCTTTAAACTGAACCATTCAGACCTTACTGTAAGCAAAGAATCATGTCAACAGTTCATTTTCACTTGAATTCCTTTGTAATAAAATGCATTATCTAAGTTTATAACACCTACTTCTTGAGAAAGAAAGAAAGGAAAAAAGAAAGAGCAGTATATTTCCATGATAAAAAGGATCATACTATTTTAAAAATTTTTCAACGCATGAGTCAATGTAATTGAAGTTCAGCATGCTTTAAGTTATAAATGTTTGAAAGGTGCTTTAATATACAAAGGAAGACTAACCTAAAAAACAAAAGAAAAATAGGGCAGACAATTATAATGAGACATGTCAGACTACTAATAATTTTAAATTAATAGAAAAATCTCTGTGTACCTTTAAAGCTAGTAGTTGAGATCAGTGACTTTCTTTACTTTCTTCACCTCCTCATAATGAAATATCAGGAGTTGTGATGGAATCCCTTCACCATACGCTGTCTTAAAAATTGCTAATTATGAAAAATAAGGGAAAATCCCAGTGAATTAATCTCTAGTTTGCTTTGAGATTCATATCAAGAATATTTTTAATGACCACACTCTAAACATTCCAAACTCTCCCCATCAGCAGGAGGGTACTTGGCTAGGAATACACACAGCTTCCACATGACTGGAAATCCCCTTGTGAAAGACTCAAACAGCTGCATAGGACTAATGAGGGCACATTTTCATGAGACTGAACTCCTAACATTATTTCTGCTGTTTGTGTTACTGAATGATCCAGCCATATAAATTAAATTATTTAAAATCTATTTTTTTTATAATATAGATGCAGTCTCTTCAGACACCTATCATAAACACTCATATCCAAATCCACCCCCAGCAATGCACTTTTCACCAACGTCCAAGGACACCAACTCAACATTGCAATAACATCTTTTCTACCTTTGCTTCCCTCTCTTCCCTCAAAGAGCTCAAAACAATCCCAAATCGTCTTTCAACCTTCAACTGTGAGATTTTTTTTGTTGGGTTTTGTCCTTATATTTTCCCTATGTACAAGTCCAAACAAGACACAGTCCCACTTAATTCCATTACAGTGGCTAATTATGACAACAATAATCAATAAAAGCCTGGAATCCTTCTAACATACTGCCCTTAAAATGAGAGGCAGCCAAACAGGTCTATAGTAACACACTTAGAGATGTAAAATCACTCCTGGGTTTCAATCCCTCTTGTATTAAAGAAAGAAACTGTTGTAGGTTTACTCAATTTTCTTGAGAGTATACAATTACAGACAATACTGTATCACACATAGGAAAGAGGGAAAGATGAACACCTCACTTTGATCATGTGTGTAGATGTACAGTTCTCAAATAAGTTTAATTCTCAAGAAGTATGATGAGATACAGCTGAGATAGAGCTGACTCCTCTAACATTAGGTTGACAGATACATGCCTAACCTGATTACTCTCTGAGAAGACCACGAAGTGTTTTGATAGCCTTAACACATGAACTTACTGCCATGATAATTATGAACACACCCTACTATGAGCTTGAATTGGAAAGGTGAGCCTGAGCCTGTGTGCAAACAATAAGGTAGGGTGGAACAGGACCAGACAGTGTCATTGCTCGATGGATGAAGTATGAAGGCATGCAGCTCAGCATGTGCTCCTGTCTCCTGAGCCAAGGACATACACTTCAGGAAGATAAAGTCAAGTGAAATTAAGTGAATGACTGCCTCCAGAATGATGAAGCACTGAAGATTTCTGCCCCAGCAGATATGTCCAAGGAGGAATAAATACCCACTCTGGATTTTTGTGATAAGGTCTTTTTGTAAATTACTTTGCTCCTGGTTTGCACAGAGCTGGAATGGAGTGATTTTAAAAGCCAAAGAATATATCTGCTATAATACCCAAGTCAATTACAGCTCTAACTCACTTCAGAGAGCTGACAGCAGATGGTGTGGGCTCAGGTAACTCTCTCTGAATACCATTGGTTTTGGCATCATGACCGCTAGATGTGAAATAAAGTAAACCTTAATCATGTTAAGCCAACAGGTTTGTAAATAATGGAGGGTACAGAGCAAGGCAGTCTGGCCAGTCATCATTAATGTTAATCAGTTAAGCTCAACCTCCATGATCATGCTCAAACATGATGAAATGCCACAAGATATTCCAGTGAGGGGCAGATCCAAAGGCCACCTTCACCTATAAAATGTAAATATTTTGAAAAATAAAGTCATGCAGCTGCTAATTTTGCTGAAGAATGATCAGCATGTATCCTTCCATTGACTGTGGGAGGCACACTGGAGGCTGACAAGGCATGGTATGCTTGAATTTCACTCCCATGTCTTCAATACTTCCTACAGCTAAACAACACTTTATACATAACACCTACTGAGAAGATTTAGGCTTCATTTTCTTTATCTCTGATATTGAAAAAAATATTTATTTCCTGTTCCATACTGTGTTGTTGATACTACTGACATAGGATCATTCTTTCTTAAAGAAGGATGAATATTCTTTAAAGAGACCTGAACAGCTACCAAAGAAGTTATTTTCCCCCCTCAATTTAAAAGACAAGTGCTTCCCTTCCAGAAATTAGAAAAGTGTGTAAGTTCAAGTAGAACTTGGTTTCTTTCCTTGACATAGTCAAAATTGTCTACCTCTTGCATTGGTTTGCTCAGCATCTTTGTGTTAAGCAAAATTAAGATCCTGCTTTGTTCTTTGTCACTCTGTTGCTTATACACACAGACTAAATTAAGAGATATAAATTATTCAGGTACATACAACATATATATTTTAAAAGCTTCTGTTCCAATTGTTGCTACGTAGAACAGCAGTAAATGTTAAAGTTTATTTATGCATAGATACTTGCTTCGTGAATCAATAGCATATACGATAAAATCAGAAGTGGCATATACGATAAAATCAGAAGTGTTAGCATTTTCCTGGACCAAAGCATGTATTTCAGTTTTAATAGTAGTCTTTCTATTTCAGCTATACTCTTATTTTAATATTATTTTTTAACTTACATGGCTATAGTTATGGGTAGAGCCTTATCACAGAAGGGAAACAAATAAAGGAAAAAACCTGGACTACACACAGTTAAAATTTTCAAATTTTGCACTTAGTGAAAAAACATTACATGAGATGATTATTGTATTGCTTTCTGGAAGCACTGGTTTTCAAGCCAAGGCACATCTCCTTCATGGCAAAAACTGTAAAGTGATTTTGCCACAAAAGATACTGTAGGATGGTGTTGCAGTAACTAAGGAACCAATTTTAGTAACACAGAAACAAATGTTGGAGGAATAACAGGACTGAAATATGAAAATCATTTTTAGGCATGGTAATTTCTGTCAGAGTTTGCTGCAATTTAAGAAGAAAACTCATTGATGATGATGATGATTATATTTTAATATGAACTGATAAGGAACTGACATCCTAGTGCATGAGTTGGACTACTAATATGATGAAGTCTTTGTTCAAGTACAAAGTGTGAACACCTTATAAAATAAAATATCAATACATTCTCACCCAAACTTCATCTTCAAGTCTATATACCACACTCCTGTGACATTTAAGATAAATGACAGAATAATTTATCTTTTTCTAAACATTCAGAATATGAGTAGTCAAAGATTATCCTGTGTTTTAGCTGGTTTTCATTCAAACCACTGGTTTCCAGTACATAGATCTTTTAGTAGAATGATTGTGACATACTTGTGAGACAGTTGTGATATTCTCAAAAGCAGTCTCCAGTTAACTATTTTGCATAAGATTCTTATCGTATATGAATGCTTCACTGTCTTCAGCATATAATAAAACAATAAAAAAGAAAAAAAAAAAATTTAAAAGAGGTCTTAAGAGGTCACTTAAAGTATTCCATTACTGTGTTATTTCTGACATGTTTGTATTAAGTTCCTGGTGGATCTTCCTTATCCTTCCTATGAAACTGATTCAACTATTTAACTGCATTTAGACTTAAAAGTGATTTCTTATCACTTCTTCTTTCCTATCAAGAAAGTGCTTCATGGCAATATAAATTTACTTTTTCATGTCTTATCTCTTGTGATTATAGAGAAAACATTTGTTCCTCTTTGTGCCAACCATTTACGTAGATGAAGGTTGTTGTTTTTCCTTAGATTGATTCATGGGTTCTTTCATGCTGTATATAGACCATGTTCTGTATCCCTGTGTTCAGACTTATCTCTCTTTGCTGGACCATACTGGAGGGCAATATCTTGAATTAAATATAGCTGAGATCCTTCTCCAGACAGAATCTATCTGACATGATAAAACCTCAATAGCAGTTTGTTTTGGTTTTTTTTCCTGAAGTATGGTAGTTACAGCTACTAAACCTCAGACGTTGTTTCCTCCAGAACCTTTACTGTGTAAGATATGCAAAGGAGTTAAGAACTGTGAGTACAGCGGAAGAGAAGTCAAGAGGATCTCCTCACTCTGTGTACTGGTGGAAAAGATCTCTGCTAAGGACGAGGGCTACCACTGAGTCTACAAATTTGAGTGTTTTTCTTTGGCTCATACAACCACAACTGAACCACAGTTTCATTCCTTTTGCTCATTCTTCCTGACATTCCTTGTTTCCCTACTTCAGCAGTTACCTATGAAATGGTGAGAGTAATACAGATTGGTCTCCTACATTAAAAGTGGCATATAAAGCACTCTGTCACATTCAGAAAAAATTCTCCAACTGCTTGTAGAAAGGTTTACTTCCTATTACACTATCAATGAAATTATATGTATGATACTAACCCCAGATATATGTAATTCAGGGAATTCCTGAGCTGGACATGTTCTTCATGTGTATAAGAAACGTCAAAAGGTTAGTATTTCATTAATTGGTCTGAACCCTTCCTGAGCACAGGTATACCCTCAGGAGGAGTAATATCTGATGACAAGGCATTCACCATATGTACCATATGTACATTATATATCCTTGTATCTAATTTTTTTTTTTTTTTTTTAAACATGAGCTGATGTGATCATGTGCTGGAAGAGAGACTGAGAATCCAGTTTCTAATAATCTTCTCCAGAGCAATACCATTGTGACTTAGTTGGAAAGGGGCCAAGCTGCTGTTAAGGTCAAGAGTGACCTTTAAAGAAAGAGGAAAGCAAGGTATAAAGTAACATAGAGTTTTCTAGAACCCATCCACTGTGGATAAAAATCACTAAAATTCTACAGTCCTAAATAAAAATAGGACATATAAAGACTAATAATACAAGTCAATGTTCAATAGATGGAATAAATGAAGTACCATGTACAAATAGGGTTAGAAAGAAATTCAGGGGTTGATACATAACTTTCTGCATGCAAGCTGGAAGCCTAAATAGAGAAATGGGAGCATTGCTCTGGATGGAATGAAAGTATGTGGGAAACCTGAAGGAAGACAAGTAGTAAGACAATGTTACCAGAATACAACATATGTAAGGAACCTAAATCTATCTGGGAAGTATAAAGCTTTTAAAATGCCAACCCTTATGTTTTTTGTCTTTTTACAGAAATAAAGAATATTTAACTTCAGATTCTTTTTTTTTCCCCATATAGTGCAATAAATGTCAAACTGTTATAGTGGGATGGCACCACGTCTTGACTTGTTAGCACAAAGTATAATAGCAAAAGTGATGGAAGAATGTGACTGCAAAGTGATGGCTTGTTCATAAGGACATATTTCTAATCATAAGTTATTGGCTTCTATTTCCTTTAAATGGAAAACAGCTGCTTTATGTTATCCAAACCTTTTTTTAGGAGCATAGAAAATGGGAGAAAACGAAGAACTACTGCTTTTAGGAGACTACTTACTACTACCTTGAGCTATAGGTATACCTAGGGCATGACTACTATTTCAGACCTTTACCAGCTAAGTTCAATTTGGCTGAAGGGTGTGTTTCAGACCTGAAACTAGATCCCTCAGATACTCTGACTATGTAGCATATACACATGTAAAAATAGGGGGATTTTCTTAACTGATCCTGAATGAAAGATAACTTTGAAAAAGAAGAGAAAATAGTACTGTCAAACACTCATTTGAAAGAGACTCCAGAGAAGGACTTTAATCTCAGAGAAAAATAATTAGAGGGAATTAATTGATTCACAAATTGGTCAAAATAATGACACAGCTGGAAGGATTGTGGAGATCTCATGAAATACCTGTGTGGACCCCAGTAGTGAATAAGGAAGTAATAAGTGAATATTAATGAATAAGGAGTAATAAGCCAAAGGATGTTTATCAGCTTTGATCAGAAATACTAACTTGTTCTAAACTTCTTCTGTTAGAAATAGATGGTTACCAAAAGGCCTTTGAAACCTGTCTGCAGTTGCTGTGGTTACTATGCTGGTGTATCTAAACATAGAAGTGAGAAATGCATTTTTTTCTAACAGGCAAACAAGAATCTCTAAAAGAATGAACTGATGACCAAATGACCAATTGAGTGATTACAGGATATGTTCCAAATCTCCTGTTCTAATAAAAAATATTGTATCATGCATTAGAAGTTAATGTTATGAAACAAATGGTCTGTTAATGGTTATTAGTGTGCAAATATGGGGTGAAGAGAGAGATCCTCACTGAATAAGCTTTACATCCAGGAAAAGAAAAAAGAAATTTATAATACTGATCTTGCTCTACCTGCATTCTTTATAGATAAAGGAAAAAATATTACTTAAGTTACTAACACAATCTTTAGAAAGGTAATATATAATAAAAAAGGCTAAAAAGTTATGTTCAACTGAGGAGAGATGTGTGAACAAGTAGTCAAAAAGTAGGTAAGAGGAAAAAGGATTGGATATTGAGAAGATAACAGTTACCAATGAAATGTTTTTGCCTAAATTTTTTACCTTTATTTATCACCTTTGAATTATTTTTCGTTTTGCAGTTAAGTAATTTGCTATTTTTAAAGTTAAATTTGAAAAATAAAGACAAAAGAGGGAGAAAAAAACCCCACAGCAAGAGCTCTTTCTGTTGCTGTTCTCATTTTATCTTTTTCGCCATGTATTTTGCAGGTTTGTTTTTGTATTACTGAAGCGGTTCTGAATTCTAATGATAAAGCACTTGGCTAGAACTCCACATGTACAATAATAGGCTTAGTTACTCAGTACTTGTCCAGAATCTCAGAGAATTTCGAACCTTAATATATTTGGAAGCAGTGCATATCTTATCCATGGTTTAAAACAATAAAGAAGAAAGCATATGCCAGAACATGGAAGTTGTAACTTGATTTCAAAATGCTTATAGCAGGAGAGTCAGATTTTTATTTTTTTAAAGCAAAACAAAAATAAATTGGAAAGTAATAAAACAAAAAAAGAAGTGTTATCAGGAGGGAATAGGTCTGGCTAGTACACCAGATGGGGGTGCTGCCATTCAAAGGGATCAAGAAGCTGGATAAATGGGCAAGCAGGAACAACATGAAGTTGAATACAGGGAGATTCTGAATCCTGCCCGTAGGGAGACTCTAGGATAGGCTAGGGGCAGCTGACTAGAAATCAGCTCTGAGGTGAAGTGTCATGGAGTCATGGTAGACAAGTTGAACATGATTCACCAATGTTGCTGTAAAGAAGGGAAATGGCATCCTGCCCCCAGCATATGCTGGTGTCTGGCGTTGTTCCTCTTCATGTGCAGGACTTGGCACTTCCCTTTGTTAGACATCATGAGGTTCTGTTGACTCAGTTCTCTGGCCTGACTCGGACACTCTGGGAGGCAGCACAACCCTCTGGTGTGTTGTTTCTCCCACTAACCAAAGCAGGGAGTTGTATTCTGAAATCATGCCAGATCCTGAATCTCAGAGAGCTGAAGGCACCTGAGGTGACAAGCAGCAGTCTGCGTAACATTATCCTGTGGCTAGCTCTGAAGCAGATTATTCTCACACAATGTGTCAGACATGCTCTCTGGCATGCCAGATTATATGCAGAGATTAGATATTTGCCCATTCAGTGGGAAGAGGTAATAGTCAAAAAAGCTAGGACTAACTGTATTTGATCTGTAGGATATTAAGTTCCTTTTAGTCACTGGCAATGATTTTTAAGCCAAAGCAGAAAAGAATCTTCTATGACTGGAGGCAAAAGGTGAACCAGTTCAGGTAATTCTCTTCTCCTCCATCTGTTGACTGAGCAGCTTTTTGAAAAACTCTTTCAGCCCATAAAGCAAGGCAGGTGGAATTGTGCAATTCACCTGGAGGCAATCCCCATCTGCCTACAACCAGACCATTACCTGCCATAACCTCCACCTAGTTACAAGGTGGACAGGGAGCCAAGGTGTGGGACTCAGCCACCGTCTCTCCCCAGCTATTTAAAGTCAAGTATCCTTGGTAGCATTGTGCTCTTGGTCCTCTGCACAACAAGCAGAACCTTTCATAACTCTAAGTTACTAAAACAATGTTGTATAGAAAGCAGTGCAAGGATTACAAACAGCAGTGCCAATGCTAATTAGGGTTAGCCAAGGTTTTCTCATTCATACAACTAAGGGAACATATGGGAAATGTCATGTTGTCAAAGCAGATTCTTTGCTTCTAAAAGTTGTGTGAAACATCAAAGCCAAGTAAAATAATAGCTGCATGCAACAAATGTGAAGTACAAGAGCTTTAGATAGCATATCTTTTTTTGCTGCCTGACAGGGGCTGCAGTAAGAATGCATGCAAAAAGTAAATCTACTGTGATGTCTATTGTAAAGCTTAGTCTGACTCTTCTTTTGAGACGTTTCTCTATTTTTTATATGAAAGCATTTAAAATATGTTTTTTTAAATAAAAGTGCTTTTATTCAAACAGCAGAGAAAGCCCTAGAATTGAAAATATTAACTGAAAAAACCCTGCCTCATAAAAGCTTGAGACATTGCTTTCTTATGGATGCAACTTGTCTTTCTTCCTGCAGTCTGAAGGTTAGAATTAGAAAAGAGTCAACAATTCTGATTGTTAATTAGTAATTGTACATAGACCTCTCTTTGGTGTGATGAGTCTGTACAAAAAACAGAAAAGGCATTTCACCTTCTGTGTTAGGACTCACCTAAGAAAGAAACATTTTCAGATGTTGCTACTAGTGGTCACCTGTATCTTATATACCATAAATACAGCACTCATGTAATTTCAGTGGCACTTGGACTCTCTTAAGAACACTAAAATAATTTTAAGGAGACAAACAGAAGCTGGTGGGAGGGACCCACAGACTCAGATGGACATTTGCTTACCAGGAGAATATGTGTAAGGTTTTTATTATTCTAATGACAAAGTGCTGAAAAGTGTGTTAGATTCAAAATCTGAATGAGCTGTTTGAGTTTTTAGTCTTGAGTTTGTGTATTTTTCATTAGCAACATTGTTGGATTCACTGTTCACAGATCCTCAAAGAAAGGAAACACAAATAGCTGAAATGGAGACAGAGCCAGAGGTTTTCTATTTCTGATTCTTTACCTCCAAATCATGAAAAAACTAACTTTTGTAAGGGGAGAGGTTTTCTGTTTCTAGTCTGGGTTACCCCATGCCATATGACCCATCTCTTTGGCCTGTGGTTTCTGTTTTGCAGCCATTTTTTTTCTTCCTTTTGTTTGTTGGATGTATGTTTTGGTGAGGTCTTTCATTTGTTTCCCACTTAACCTAACGGAACAGTGGCAAAAACATCAGTCAACTTTAAAAATGTCTGTGGTTGCACAATATCATACCTGCTGGCAAACCTAACAGGGTGGGTCTTATGTCTTATGTGTGTGGACCTTCAGAAGTTCAAGCCATATCTAAGATTTTGCCACACAATTAAGAGGGAAACTGAGCTGTGACGGAAACCTCTGGGTAATCTGAATCTCTGAGTTTGAGGGAGCAAGTCAGTAGCCTGTGCTAAGACTGGTGATACCCCAGTGAAGCAGTAGGACCCCTTGGAGCTGTTGCCACCTTTTGTGAACCACAGCTGGAGCTCTCTTCTTCCCTCAGCTCTCTAGAATACCTGCTGTCTATCCTGTGGCCCTTGGGTATTTGAAGGTTTGCTGCCTGGTGTTCAGGATCAGAAAGGCTGGACATATCTGTATTATAGGAGTACCAATCACTGTAGGTCAATAGCTTATCAGTGATTTTAAGGACTGAAAATAATGCAACTTCAATGCAACATTCAGGACTACTCACTTGTTTTCACATTGCCTTACTTCTTAACTGAGGCCATGGCTTGAGTTGATAAATGCTGCATGAAAGGTGTCTCTACATTGTTCCTGGCAGAAAGTTGTTGAGAAAGCTCATTCTTAATAATCCTAGTGTAGAATTTTATTTTTTTTTTAATTACTTATGATTTGCCTCTCAGTTGGAAGGCCTATGATTTCTTTTTCTATCAATCCTTTCTTTTGGTTGTCTGGTAGAAAATGGAAGTCAGGGTCATCAAGAGAAACTGGGACTGTTTAGGGCCTGTAGATGGCATTATGACATTACTGCATTTCTGTTGGCTAGCTCTGAACACATTAAAAATTATAAAGTACCAAGAGGTCATAAAGGTGCACAGCAGCTGTGTCACAGCTGATGAAGTTACATGACTGCCAACCAGCATCATTTAAATCCCTTAAAATATATCAGGTGCAATGCTTAGCTGCAGTTCAGTGTAGTAAGTGAATGCCATATAAACTATGAGTAATGTACTGAGTAATGCAATCTAACTGTTTCTCAGGAGAATTTGGCTGTGGTTTTAGTCAACTAAGATTAACAATTGGCAAATCAAGACTGGAAGCCTTTGAGTAGTCAACAGTGGAAAAGACCAAGACATGCCTTAGGGCCTTCACTGTAGTGGCATATAGAAAGCAAAAATGACCTGGTTACATTACGCT
This sequence comes from Certhia americana, assembly GCA_018697195.1. Lineage (NCBI taxonomy): Eukaryota > Metazoa > Chordata > Aves > Passeriformes > Certhiidae > Certhia > Certhia americana. The sequence continues at coordinate 41,641,676 of CM031857.1, read as the reverse complement.
ACTGATACTATGTCCTGGAAGTACCAAAGATAAGTCACCAGACTATTATTGTTCTTTTTTTTTTTTTTTTTTTCCTTCTCGAAATGCAGGATAGAAAATGAAGATGCAGCTAAAAGTGGAAATATATACGTAAGGAAGTGTAGGATTCAGCTAGCATGCTCTCCTTTCTGTGAATTAAGTTTCAGGTCAGTAGTCTGTAACAAATCCTCTGTTCCAGCGGGAGACAAGCTAGTGCATTACAACACAGAAACCAGACTACCTTTTAAAATGCTTGTAAAAATAAGATTATATCTACCAGGCTACATAAAAGTATTTAACACATTAAATCAATGATATTTTTCTGACATTAATCTATCCTTTCTTATTTAAAGGACGTACCCTTTCAGCAGAGATCAGCTACCCTAAAATTACCCTCAGCAAGCACAGTAAGCACTGAAATAATCATTATGATCTGAGATGAAAATTGTGCTGTAGAGCTTATTTAAATCATAAAGCTTTCTTTTATGTTCCAAATATGTTTATAGTTTGGTAGTATTCCTTTCCATTGTGTTAGTAGTTGAAATTGTAAGCAGAATTATTTTATGTATGTCAAGTATTGCTGGGGAGTAATGGAACTGCTGACCATTGGGAATTAAAAGCAGGGTATCAAACTGATTGGATGACAGGATATTCAACTGCAAGTTGGAGGTTACACACATTGAACAGGGGGTTATTTTGTATCAATCACAGGCATATTTATATAATAAAGACCCACTCCTGTGGTATATTTTCTACCAGAACAAAAATCCTATCCTTAAGCTCTTTGATAAGGTCAGTGATAATGTGTCAGAAGAATTAAATGATCCTGTTGTGCCAGAACCTGAGCAAATTACAACTGTTAATGATGGAAGAACCATTAGGGTCTTGCTGCAGAAAAAAAACCCATCTTTCATAGTTTCGGTTGTAGCAGTGCACTACAAACAGATCCCCAAGCAGATTGTGCACTTGGGCCTGGAGCACAAAGCCGCAAAAGGTTAGGGAAGAACATTACTGGGATGGGTTCTTGTTTGAAGATCTCCATGGTGGTTTATTGAAGGATGAGGTAGAACTGCAAACACAGCCCAGGGACAAGAACCCAGATGGGCTGAGGGGCCAGGAATATATATGGGGTAAGGGGGAGGATCTGAGGGTAGGGTCCAATCAGAATAAGGGAAAATGGCACATGGGCAGGGTTAGGGATCAGAGAAACCAATAGGGATAATGTGGGTGGGGCAATGCAGCAAAATGTGACCAATAGGGATTCAAGGAAGGGAGAGCATTCTGGGGAAGGTACATACAGGGTAAATGGGGGGTGAACAGGGGTGGTCAAGGCCAGGGGTACAATGGGAAAACAGAACGAGGAAGGAATTAACATCTGAGTACAAAGGCCTATGGGAAGGACGATTTTCTCACCCTAACCTAGGGGTGTATCATATATTGCAACCTTCCAAGGTCAGTGGCTGATTCTAGTAGCCAGTTCTTGAACCTCCCTGTTAGATGACTGTTAATTGAAAATTATGTATGTTTAGAATATAGAAATTTGTCTGTGTAAAACACTTATATTTTCAGTGTTTTCACACAAGATTTTAAGAAGATTAGGTTTACGTCAGATGATTTTTTTTCCTGGTGTCCTTTGAGCCATGTCCCTCAGCTGACAAGATACTCTTGAAACTGTTAGAGCTGTCTGCCTGTGAAACATGGACTTGCGTTCCTGGTTAGCACACAGACAACTGGAGCAATGAACTCTGTAGGGGCATGAATCCATAAGAATGAGCAAATTGCTGTTAGGAGAGACCTCAGAAACACATATCTTACAACAGTAAGCACAATCCATCCTCCATTCACTGCAGTGGCTCCCTATGGAGTGCTGAATAGGTAGAGCAGAACTTGCATCTGTCTGTCTTAGCAGCTCTGTTGGCTTTTTCATATTCAGTGTCTGTCTTGTATTTGTGATGAAACATTGCTTCCTATGAACAAAATCTGGAATCTCGGACAGCATTAACTTGGTTAAGTTCAATGTTGATTCTTTTGCCAGCTGTTAGGTTAGCAATATATATTCATTAAAAGTATGAGATGTAACTAGAGAGAAGGGAAATGAATACTCAAAAGAGTTGTATTTGATTTTGCTTGTATTGACACTATATATGACTATTCCTGTTAAAAGTCCATTTTGGCTATTACTCATTTTATGCATTTTAGGAAAACTGTTTTGAAATGTACAGTGCAATTTTCTTTTCAGACAGAAGGTTAGTAAATGTTTTGCTGTGAGAAATGGAGTTTGTCTGCATGATAGATAGTGTCTTTGTGCCTGAGCATGGTGATTGTATCTTAATGTTATGTTTCTTGTGGTGCTACTTAGCAGAAATACAGCTGAGTTTTGTGATCCAGATCTGGCACTGAAGAACACTGCTTCTCAGCTGTCTATGAATCTGTGCAGTTTAATCAGTGGAGGATTTGCCTTGCAAGTTCAAAACCATTTAGATCAAGCAGTCATTTTCCTATGTCAAATACAACTGTTATGATTAAATAGTATATACTGAACAGTACACAATGGTTCTTGCATACTCACACATGCTCTAGATGACTTCAGTGTTGACAGCTTTGAGCATCCACTCTCAAATTTGTTTTGAATAGATTCTGATGATAATTTTATTACCTCTTTAAGAGCATGTTTTAATTTAGAACAATGAAGCAGGCATTCATGAATGAGTAATAATTAGACTGAGGTATTTAGGCTCTGCTTCTAATAAGAGAAGTAGCAAATAAGATGTTTACTAATAATTATAGGGAAGCAATCTAAACAGTTCCTCCATCATATTAAAAACCATTGGGCAACTAAGAGCAAGGTCCATCTTAAGTGACTAATGCTACCTTTAGTGTTAAATTACTTAAGTTACTAGCAATATTTTAGAGTTTCTGTCCTTCTTTAGACTTTATCAGTTTCTTCTTCCCCTTCTTCCCCTGTTGTATGTAGCCTAGGAGTCAACCTGGTAGGGGAAATCTTCAGCTCCTGACACTCCGTGGCAGCAGTTCAAATGAATGGCACTATCCCCACTGCCTGGAATGGATGACATTTGTCTTTGGAAGTGCTTAGTTGCAAACATGCCACCATAAAACCTTCTGTAAGTTTTTTCCTCAGGTTTCCCCCAGTGCTGTCTTGATATCTTTCAGTACTTAGTTATGCCACTATGGTCATTAGAGCTCAGTCTGACTCGTTGTCATATTTATTGTGTTTCTGCTGCAAAGCACTTCTCCATAACCACAGCCAAGCACTGTTGTACAGAGACAGGGAATGGGGGTCCTTGAAATCAGAGATTTTCTACTGTACTGTCTCTGAAAGCAGCAAACATCACTAACTGCCGCATTCTCTCCCCCACCACGTATGGTGTGTGGGCCTTCACTTCACAAAGCAATCAACCCTCAGATCTGCAAATCCACCAAGCAGCAAAATATGTGAGTTAAAGCAACAGTACCTAAAGAGGAGACGTTTGAAATTTTCTGTGCAGAAAAAAAGAAACAAAAACAGAGATATCCACTCTCCTCAGACAGCACATGTTTTCAGGCACCTGGGGAAAGAAAAGTTTTGGGAACTACTGGTGACATGGGCAAAACACAGGGCCTGGTGCAGCCCTTGAGCTGTGCAGCCTATTAAAACCGTGGGCTGTTGGACACAGCCAAAAAAGGCCTACAGGCTTTGAAAAACACTTAATTTTCAAGACATGAATTGAGTCTTTTCCTCTCAAAATGTTAACTTCAAACTCCAGAATTGCCTGAAACTCATTCCTAAGTAAGGTGTGGAACCTTGAAATAGAATCAGTGCAACACCTCCAGTATTCTTCTCTAGAGATCTAACTATTTTCATAAAAATTTAGAACCACAAAATGGTTGAGGTTGGCAGTAAGCTCTGGATGTCATTTGGTCCACCTGTCCTGTTCAAGAAGTTCCCCCTAGAGCAGGTTTCTCAGGACCATGTCAGATGACTTTTGAATACCTGCAAGGATGATGAGACCACCTCTCTGACAACCTGTGTCAGTTCTTGGTCATTCTCACAGCAAAACAAAATGTTTCCACATTTCAGAGTTTTCTCCCATATCTAATTTACTTTCTTCAGAGAGCGTTTTGTAAGAAGGGAGGCATATTTTCTTTTGCAAATGTAGCTAGAGGCAAATATAGATCATGAAATGTTAGATCAATGGCCAGAGAAATCATCAGGTGTGAGAGCTCACTACAGACTTTGCTGTCAGGTACATTTGTAACTCAGAGGAGGCATGTTCCCTTCTCTGGATCTCCCCACAAGTCCAGTCCTCAGAAAATTCACATAAATTGCCTCCTTTCAGCTCCTTGTCTTCCTTTTCTAGCACCAAGGCTATGTAGAGCTGGTTTCTCCCTGTCCTTCTTGAGAGTTTCATGGTTGTTGCAATCTCCTGCTTTCCTCTTGGGAATGCTAGAGAAGGGAAGAAGATCCATTTGAGGTCCCACACATACAGCAGCCACTTGCCAGCTTTTGACTTCAGTCGTAAAAGACAGCCTCTCTCACTGATATATTATTCAGCTTCATATGTCTTTCTAATACATCTTCATGTCAGTACCATCCTCCTTTTGGTATTTTTTGAATTTAGTGAACTGCGTGCCAACAAAATCCCACTTTCTTCCCCCACCAAGTTAGAAAAAGGAATGAAGCTGCTAGAGCAGATCTGTAGGCTGTTTTTCAGTCACAAGTGAAAGTACAAGACATGCTATTTGAATATAAGAAAGAAACTTTTTTTACTGTGAGGGTGGTCAAACACTAGAAGTAGGTAGAGAAAAACTCTGGAGATACTGAAAGTCTGACTGGAGATGATCCTGGGGAGCTGCTGTTAGTGATCCTGCAGCAGGAGTTTGACTAATGATCTCCAGAGGTACATCCCCTGCTCTGTGTTGCTGTGATTCTCCCACACTCCAGCTGTATTTCAGATGTGTTCACTTCCACAGGAGAGTCTGGGCTTTCAGTTATGGTTGAAAACTACTGATTACTTTTATTCCAACTACTGACTTTTCCCAACAGTGTTGTGCATAACCTTATACAGTACAATCTTGATTTATTCTGGGCTTTGGGCTCTACTACAATACCAATGTTACTGATGGTTTAGTTTCTTAAATGTGTTCACTTTCAAGTGACCACTTATATTTTTTGGTAAGGGCAAGGTAGCACAAATCACGACTCCAAATTTATCCTGTTTATGTTAAATAACTGCATTAGATTATAAAATACCAAATTGTACTTACTCTGAATGTAGTTTGTACCATTCTTTAGAGAGAGTCTTTTAAAACTTTTTATTAGCACCATGACCATTTTACCTTTAAGACTGAAAGGTGATGCATTTTTTATCAAGACATGAGTCTTTTGTCATTGCTGGGGTATTTTTGGTGTGTATGTTTGTATGTGTGTTTTTTTGGTTTTGTTTTACAAAAATATATATAGAAATAGAAAAAGCAAGAATAATGACTTTGTGATAATTTAAAAAGTCTTTAAAAAGACTTTAAAAAGTCTGATTTGTTTTACAGTCATTAAATTTCTGTCTTAAGAAGCACGTTAAGTACTAAATTGATGGGGATATGTGTGTGTCACAAAAATTTCAGCTTCCATTGCTTAGAGGAGACCCTAGGAAGAAAGTTACCAGGGTAAAGAGATACTCTTTTCTTCTTTTTCTGTGATGGAGTTATAAATTACTTTTAAAATTAATTTTTCCTGTGTAAGTTTCTCTAGGAATATTTTGCAGGATACCAAAATATTGAAATATTGTATCAAAAATAGTGTGTCCAGCAGGAGCACTGCAGAGACTCTCCCCTGTACCTGGTGCTGGTGAGACCATGCTTTGAATGATGTGCCCAATTTTGGGCCCATCACTACAAGGAGGACACTGAGGTGCTGCTCTCAGAGCTGTGCTCTAGCTGCCAAGGCAGTGATGAATTAAAGTTTGGACTCAATGATCTTGGAGTATTTTCCAACCTAAATGATTCTATGATTCTGTAGTTCTATAAAACTGGACATCCAAAAAGATTAGACTTGAATTCTAAGAGAATGGCCTAAAGTTACACTGGATACCATCACTAAGTGCTGAAGCAGGAAAGTCAGTAGAATTGAAATAAACTGTTTCTGCCACACTCTGCACATAATGCTTCTTCCTGTTCTTCTCATTGGTGATTATCACACTAGGAAAAAACATTTCCATGTCCCAACCACCTATTGAGACAATCGGCAGGAGACAGGAAGCAAGAAGGGATTCACCTATGTTGGTCAGCCTAAGCTGTCTTTACAGACTGTGGAAAGAAACTGGCACTGTTATGAATTAATTTAAGTTTAAAAATTGAAATAGTTTGAACACTGCTTAGGACAAATCCCAAGGATTTCAAGAATGGAGAAGAGCTTTTGCCATTCACTGATAAAATTCAGGCTGCTCTTGAAGCTGGAATAGTCTTTTAAATTAAACAACAACAAATGCTAGAGATTTACTATTGCAAATAGGTAACAATTCATGGACAAGCAAGGAAGTGTCCTAGTTTATTTCTATTGAGGTCTATTTTTTAAAAGAAAAAAACCCACATACATAAACAAACAAGTATTAAATAATCTTACTCAGTTTTCTTTCCTTTGTTTCAGCAGACCTGGGAGATGAAAGATTTTAACAGACATGAATACATTAGGGACCATAATGAGGATAGCATGGGCAATATTTAATTCGCTTAAATCACCTTCGATCTGCTTGTTTCACTATGTATTGTATTTTGTGCATCTATATGTGTTTTATTTTTCACAGTTTGTAAATTATATATATATATAAGAGTTATGCAATTTATAAATAATAATTGGTTGTATATATATCTTCACTGAAATTGTCTCACCAATGGTTGTAATTTGTCAGTATTAGACAATAGAATTAGATCTCATCCAAAAGCACTGGAGATCAAAAAGGAGATTGTTACATAACACCTTACTGCTCTTCAGTAGTAAGGCAAAGATTTTCCTGCCTTTATTAGCTGTAAATAAAAAATGAGAATGAGAATAAATTCCTCTGACCAGACATGAAGTTCTGGGAAGTATATGATGACTGCACAGTTAGATAAGATTAGCATTAGATTGCTCTTTCCTCCTGCTGTTTAGGACAGTGAGTAACAATGTCCTTGTTATGCAAAATCTCTCAGACTTTATTTGCAGTCCAACAGAAAGCCAAGACAATTCCATCCAAGCAAAAAGAAGCAAAAACCTGAACTTTTTTAGATTATGGAAGAAGTACTTTCTAGCCCTCCAGAGAAATTTGCTCCCTGTACTTGGTCAGCCTTGTTCACTTCCATCTCTGTTCCCTGTGATGCCACACTCCCTTTCCAAGCAGTGCCTGTCTAACCTCTTTCCTTCTTTAGGGCTGGAAATCTACTTAAAGGTACAAGGTGACCTGATTCCCAGCACTGTATTCCTTCACAGTGATAGCTATTTTTCCATGTTGTGAAAGGGTCTCAAGTGTTTGGTTCTAGTAAAAACACTTCTGGCATCCACTAATTCAGTATTCTTTTCTGTTTCAGTAATTGACAATATGTCACTCTACTGGATGGCCATTCCCAACATTCTTCCCAAATCTCACCTGTTTTATCCAGTTTGACTGCACGGACCTGTGGGAACAGTCCTGCTGGTGACGTACAACATCTGTCATAACCTGTCTGTTATCTCAGATGGAACTGTTATGTGGGGATAAAACCTCCATGCTTCATCTAGATGGGAAAATATTTTACAGATGCAATATAGGATTGCTCAAACCCTCGTTACTCCTCTGGATCACATCTGTAGCAATTATATTCAGTTAGCACAATTGTTTCAAAGTAGCTTCTAATTCTACAAATTGAACTACTTAATAAATATTTTGCAGAAAGGTCTTTCAGACTCATGATTACTGTAGATATGCATTCACAGCATAAGCATTTGTTGTTGGTTTGGCAAAACATACTCAACATACATATACAGATATATTTTTGCATACTTAAATATATGTTTGTGGGTATGGCATACAGTAAGAATGAGCATGTACATAATGTTTTGAAGTGCCTATGGATTATTTTGTCCATTCATTTCATAGCTAGCTTTGCTGTTGCTTTAGCAACAGAAAATACAGTGTAGACAGCTCTCAAATCAGATAGAATTATTCAACTCAGTTCAAGTCCAACAGATACGATATCATCACTGTTTCTTTCAATATTTGTAGGCTTGTACAAATAAAATATTTATTTTGTAGGCTTATACAAATAGAACAGTTATTTTGCTTTTGCTAATGATGCAAAACCATAGTACTCATTGTGCAGAGGTTATTGCTTTATCCCTCACTCCCCTTCCCTGTGCACTGAAAGTCATAGTTCATGCCTTTTGAGGTAGGTAATATCTGAATGCATTGTGTTCCTGCTGAGCTTTTACAGTGTTCTCTACACATCATAGGTCTTGTTTAAAATAATGATCCAGCACTAAACCATCTTAGTTGGTTTGAATGTAGCAGTCTGTCACTTCTTCACCTCAGGCCAGTGATGTCACATGACATGACTATACTGACTTATCACATTCTGTCGAGTATTCTTGGGCTAACTATTCCAGTTCACACCATCTGCATCGCTGTATGACTGAAGGTACACAAATATTTTCAGATGTTTTGTGTCATGATGATTAATTTCTTTAATTATACAAAAAAAAAAAAAATTCCAAGGGGAAAAAATAACACAGTGCAAATGATTCATTCTAGGATACATCTATTATGTACCTGGAATTCAGTATTTCATTACTTAGGTACTTACATTACTTTGGTGAACAATCTAGAAAGTCAGTTCAGGGCAAAGAAAAACTACATACATCCTTCTGTTTGTGGATGATGTTTTGGTTAAATTGGACAAAAATATACAGTAAATACTTAGCAAATATATGGGTACTGAAACTTTGTTACATCCAGTCTAACCCTTTGCTTGGCAGTGGAGTAGCCAGCCAAACTAGTCATCTGAAGTGCCCTCTTTAGTAAAGAAGAAAAGAGTTTATCTAACCCTGAAAGCATATCTGAATAGGTCAATTAACTAAGTTGAGAAGACAGGAATAAAAGACTAACAATAGTGCTAAAGTTCAAAAGTTCACCAGTTAGCATTTTCTCTCTGAAGTTTCGTGGATGAGACACTGCAGCTAGGAGGGTGGTATCCTTCATATCCAGGTGGATCTTCCTGTGCATCAGTTTTGCCCAGTTCATCTTGTCCTATTGCTTGATACCACCAAGCAGAGCCTGGCTCTTGCCTCTTAGCACTCTCCCTTTGGATGCTTATGTACATTGATGAGGTACCTCTCAGTCATCTCGAGACTGAACTGGCCCAACTCCCTCAGCCTGCATTTGTAAGAGAGAGATGCTCCAGACCCCTCATCGTCTTTTTCACTGTTCAAGGGAAAGTCTTCCTTCCAATATTCCTTTACCCTGTGCTCCTTGGGTAAGAGATCTCTGAGGGCTGGTCTTCTCAGTGAAGACCAACACAAAGAAAACATTCAGTAACTCTGACTTCTCTGTGTTCTCTGTTACTAGGATCCCCCTCCATTTAGTAATGGGCCCACATTACCCTTTATTTTCCTTTTGCTGTTGATGTATTTGAAAAAGCCCTTCTTGTTCTTGACATCCTTGGCCAGATTTAATCACAGATAGACCTTGGCCTTCCTCGTCTCATTTCTACTTACTCTGAATACCTCTCTCTGTATTCCTTTCAAGTGGCCTGATCCTGCTTCCATCTCCTGTATATTTCCTGCTTATTCTTGAGTAATGACAAGAGTTCTTTATTCATCTACATGAGTCTCTTGCCCCCTTTGTTTATTTCTTGCTCAAGAGAATTGTTTTTGAGATTGGATAAAGTTATTCTTGAATATCAACCAGCTCTCAGACTCCTCTACCTTGCAGAACCTGTCCCCATGGGATTCTTCCAAGAAGATCCCAGGAGAGGCTAAAGCTAGTTTTTCTGAAGCCTGTGGTTGTATCTTACTTGCTGCCATTCTTCCTCCTTGAACAATACTGAACTTCACAATCTCGTGGTCACTGTAGCTAAGGCTGCCCCCTACTTTAAATCTCCACCAAGGCCTTCATGGTTTGTTAAATAAAGTTGAGGAGCACATTCTTCTTCATACTCTTGGCAGTTCCATGCCTGTTCTTTCCCCCTTATTCTATGATGTTCAGTTTCTTTTGAAGACTTTGATTATTGATTGCAGGAATCTTTTGCAATTTGCTAAGCACACTCAACAGTTTAATGAGCAATTTTGCAGACTTCCTCAGGTTTTGAGAAAGTCTTCATAAGATTGAAATGAGAACAAAATTATACAAATGTGTTCATGTTGTCCCATTCTTTTTGACACTGTTTGTTTGCTTTTAGTTTTATTACCATTATCCAAATTTCCCGTTACCACCACCATCTCAAAAACATCAGCCAACGGGGTTAATGATTTTTTTAAGGGCTACTGATCTAAAGTTTAAAATCTATGACAGCTGGAATAATGTGTGTACTGCTATGAAAATTTAAACAAAACTGGTTTGTAGCTTCAGAGAATAAAATTTTAGCTTGATCTCACACAGAAACAAATTGATAAATTAATTGTAAAGCAGAAAGCCATATCTCTAAAATATCTCTAACTCCTGCCTGGAAGTGTGTGTTTACTGGAAATAATTGCATAGAATCATAGAATTGAAAACTTGAATTATGTAGCTATATAGTTCTGTGCAAACACGTTTTTTATAATCATGTTATGAAGTGCTGTACTAGCTTAGATATGCCCATCTGAATACATTTTGCAGCATTGGAATTGTGTACTACCATCACTTGTGTTACTGTGAAGAAATGTTCACAGTAGACAAAGTTCTTAGGTATAGAGATTACTACCACCTCATCAATTTACCATCGGCATACTTATGTTATGAAATAACCAGAGAAGCCATAATCTACAAGGTTGGTTATTACTGGTTTATGGATGACCCCATGCCAGAGCAGGTGGATACCTGAATGAGGCTGTGACCTGGTGGAAGCCAGGACTCAAACAGGTGCGTGCAGGACTGGTGGACCCACAGAAAGAGGAGTCCACACTGGAGCAGGTTTGCTGGTAAGTCTTGTGATCCTGGGTAGGACAATGCTGGAACAGCCTATTCCTGAAGGGCTGCACCCCTGGAAAGGATTCACACTGGAACTGTTCACTAAGAACTGTACCTCATGGGAAAAAAACATGTTGGAGAAGTTCATGGAGGTTTGTCTGTCATGGGAAAGACTCCACGCTGGATTGAAGGAAGAGCCTGAGGAGTCCTGCTGAGGAGGAAGGAGTGGCAAAGACAACATGATGAACTGACTGCAACCCCTGTTCCACATCCCCCTGCACAGTTGAGGGGAGAAGGTAGAGAATTTGTGAGTGAAGCTGAGCGTGCAAAAAAAAAGAGGGGTGGAGGAATGTTTGACTTTTAAGACTAATCTTTATTTCTCATTGCCCTACTCTGATATGATTGGCAACAAATTATACTAATTTCCTGAAGTTGAGATTGCCTGGCATTAACTAGTGAGTGATCCCTCCACATTTTTGTTTCAAGCAAGGAGCCTTTTGTTATATTTTTCCTCTGTCTGTCCATCTGGGAGGCGTCCAGCCAGGGTCCACCCACCACAGATATTCATATGTGCACAGAAAGGTGCTTTGCAACTTGTTGCTTCTCCTCCAGAGACCACCAGTCTCTTTCTTCTTTGGAGCTCTGAGTGCATCAACCCTCCCCAACAACTTTTGGCTGCTTGAGTTCATGTACAGTTTCAGAAAGCACAACAGGTGGCTCTGCATGTGAAATTGCTGTGTGAAAAAAGTGAGAAGCCTTAGTGTGGATGATCTTCCTTCCCACAGGAGCTGGTTTTAGGCTAAGACTCTAGCCCTTGGCTTCTGCCTGGGATCAATTCGGTTGCCTGTTCCTGGACATGCATTTGCTGATGCAGACCTAAACTTGATCCACAGATTGATTTACCAGCTTCAGCTCAAATCTGCCTTGCCACCATGGGTTTGCCTGGTTACTGCTGAGCTGTGTCTCATCCTAATTATAATCATGAGGCTTGATCCTGTCCAGCTTGGCTTCATGGACTTAGCTGATGGTCTGGATTCCAGGCTGTCTCCAGCTGCCAGTCCTCAGCCCCTATCTGACGTGATGCTGGATTTTTCCCCAGCCAGCTCCCAGCACTGGGCCGGGAGTGGGATACTGTCAGAAATCACTGCAGTCTGAGATGCAGCTGTAGGGCTTGTGCTCTATGGCATGGGGTGTCAAATGTTGAGGTTCAGAGCAAAGAATAGGGAGGGATCTTTCGCATAGTTCCCTAAAGAAGTTAATTCCAGGACAGGAGCAGGGACAAAAGATGAAAAACCAGCATTGTGCACAATCTTTTAAACAAGGGTGGCATAAGGGGAGGGTACAATTCTTCAAACACTAGGGGAAAGAATGGGGAAGAGTACAAGGTGAGGTTTACTTTACATTCACCAGTGAGAGACCACTTGGGAGGAGAACAGGTTGCATGGGCCAATGGGGCTTCCAGAGGGGAGGTATAAGCAGAGGGTTGGGATAAGAAAGAATTGACATCTAGGAAGGGAACATTCTGGAATAAGGGGCAGGGTTGGGGTAGGATGGTGTCATAGTTTTGGTTTGCCGATTTGAAATTTCTCAATCTAGAGCAAAGAAGGCTTAAACTTAGAAGGAATAAAACTTTTTAAACTAACTTTAAAAGGAAAAAAATTAAACAAGAATCAGAATGAAACCTTCAAAACACTTCTCCTTCCCCCCACCAACCATTCACTTTCTTACTCCAATATAAAAAGACAAAACTTGTGATTCTCAGTCAGTTATCACCCTTAAAATAATAATTTCTCAATTCATCAAGGAGAAAGGAGTCTCTCTTGAATACCATAGAGATTTTCCACAAGATACCAGTTCTCTGACTTTCAGACTTCACAAATGGCCTGCCTGGGGGAAGAAATGTTGCCATTGTGAAGTCCCTCCCATGAGACAGCCTTCCACAGCAGCTCCTGGGACTCTCCTAATCAGTTTATTAGGGTACAGTTTAAGGATGCTTCTTCTAGTATAAAACAAGAGTTCTCTTCATTGCAAAAACCAGAGGTCATCTTCTCTCAATGAGCAGGGCATCATCTCTCACTTTCTCAGTTTTCCTCTGTTCAGTTTCTCCAGCAGTTCACAAATACATCAACTCACAGCTATGACTAGAACTTAGCATCCCCCTAAAAAGCATTTTATATGTTACAGGGTTTTAGTCCATTCTCTATGTCCTTACAAGAGAAGTCCAACCCAACTAAGCTACTCCTTCAATCTTCCTTTCCATTTAGGATTCTCTTCTCACTTTCTCTGACACTAAGTCTCATGTTGTGTCTTTTTACATTTCATCTAGTCTCCTCTTTCTTTCACTGGGTAAGATTCATGCTTTTGAAGTTTCATCTGGTTAGAAAAGGGTTAACAGCAGGGCAGCAGCCAGGTTAGGGCAGTCACTTGGTGCATCCTAGCTATGCTGGATTTGTGCCAAAATCTCAAGGCCTGGCTGCTGCCTTCAAATCCAGCTGTGCTGAGACAGGGAGGCTAGGACCTTTTTTTCCAGCCTGGTCACGCTTCCGATGTCACACGTCAGGGCTGATTGCCTCTCCTTTCCCTGCTTGGCAGCTGCCGGGCCTGGCTCAGCCCCCTTCCACTGGACCATCCTGGATTAGCAAATCTCAGCAGCCAGGACTGGATGGAGCCTTCCTCCCCTCCTCCCCCTCACTGCCTCTCCTTCCCCTTTGCCTGCCAGGGGTGCTAGGGGAGGGCAGGGGGAACCTCAGCTCAGCCCGGCCATGGGGAACAGCCCGGCCAAGGTTCTCAACTCACCCCCCCCCAGAACCAGAAGAGAGCTATTTCTGAACTCGCACCTCAAAATGTGTATTCACTAGAGGTGTATCCACCCTTTTCATTGGTTTAATCAGGTGTCAATATTACAAAAATGTCCAGTCAGGACTAGACTGTGACAGATGATCAGCTAAGAAGGAGGATACAATTTAGGTTGAACGAACAACATGGGGAAAAATAAGAACATCTCCTGCTATGCTTGGCTCCTGATTCCCTGTCCCTAAGGGAACAGCTGGCCCTCGCTATGTTCTGGTTTGTTCTTCATGCCTAATATTCTTTTTGTTTCCCAGTCCCATAGATTGTCTCAGAACACTTTGGCTTATGGATAGTGGAATGGCTTATTGACAGGCTGAAATAAAGCTTCATTGCCATTCTTCATTGGTCAGATCCTTGTGTGTGAAAGACTGATCACTTTCTGGTTGGTGCTGAGTTTTTCAGCATAGCTGAGGAGACATGTCATTTTCTAGTGCAGTCTCAGACATGAGCTCTCTTGCAAAGGGGTTTCTGAAATGTAAGTTTTCAAGACAAGAGTGCTTAACTGTAATAAGCATGCTCCACTGCTTCCAGTTGCATTTACAACTCTTCGGGTCCATCTTAGCAATTTTTATTTTCAGATCTTCTGACTATTTTCATGCCTGCATGTGCAATCCTTCCAAAGAAGGAGAAATCCTTCCTACAGAAATCGTCTTTGGTCTGGTTGACAGCCCTTTGTTTAAGCTCTTGGTGGTGTTACCAGGCCAGCAGTGGTGTTGTGAATGCCGAATTTTTGAAGGAGCCTAACAAATGTAGAGGTTTTCCAGTGCAGAGTAATGAGGCACAGCCCTGTTTGTTATGCTTATTTAGAAACTGGTGAACTTGAAACAGTTCCAAGGGCAAGAAATATGCATAACTTGTGAGAGCTATTGGACTAATTAGAAATTTAACTTCTTCTCTGGACTCTTTCATATGACTCAGAGAAGAGCACAAAATCTTTGTTTCCCTTGTATTATCCCCCATATCAACTCATGTTATATGTTTAAAATATAATTTTATTGAAATTTTGGTAAGTGAACAGAAACAGGAGAAACTTCTAAAATTTCCAATAAATATCCTCCCCATGTGGCAATGAGAAGAAGTAGCGTTTGATCATATGCCCACAGAATCTGCCTTTGACTTACCTATTGGTAGACATACCAAGATTATTCAGGCCACTGAAGGAGGCAAATGGAATAAAAATACACTTTTTTTTCTGGTCATTTTAAAATGTAAAATGTAAAAGAGAAGTCACAAAGAAGTTTACTATTCAAAAGGAGTCCTTTAGTTGTGTATTAGAAGAGAACTTTTAACTCATATATTTCAGGAGAAGAGGGAAAGAAGGCAAGAAAGCCACTGAAATAGGCAAAATCTGTCATGGTATTAATTTTCTAAAAACCATTTCCTACAGAGAAGGCACATAAAGCTTCCAGCTGTATCTCATAATCTTTGCGATTATTGACGTTCTTAAATAAACATTTACAAGTTTCAGCCATGTTTTTTTTTTAATAATTAATTTTTCTTTTAATTACAGTCTGCACCGTAAAGCTGATGAAACCTGTATACATTTCCCTTTATTTATTACTGGCTATGTTCCCTTCAGTTATCTTTATCTTGCCATAGATTTTCTATCCCACTTCCACCCTGGATACCAGTTACTTTCTGTCCTCTCCTGCCTGGTAAGTGTTCCTGGTTTTGGTTAATGTTGTCCAAAATAAAACTTCTATTCAAATATGAGAATTGTACCGTATACACTTTTCATTTACCATATTTGGCTGGAAACTTTCAGCATTGCGTTCTCTGTAAGTCAGATTTTGTTTGTCAGTTATGGTACAGGAGTTAGTCTGTGGAAGTCCACCACAGAAGCTGAGATAAGAAATAATAAAACACGTCAAACTCATACAGAAAAGGGTGTAATCAAATGTGACTTAAAAGAGTTTATATAGAATCTATTTTCACCTGGAGCTTGATGGGCTGACAGTAATGATTATATGTACTTGAGTGAAGAAAGGTTCCAAAGGGGACACTATTGTTCCATCTTGCCAGTTGAAATATTGTTGGAAGGGAGAAAAGACCACATATTTCTGGATTTGTAAATAAAGTGAATAGTTTCTTATTACCAGTTTGATCTTTTTCTCCAAATAATGCATATCTTCTGTGTAAAACTGAAATTTGATGTAGTTGCAAAACAGAGGGTTCTTGGCATAAAATGTATGCCAAATTCTGGGCAATGCTATCTATATTTTAGCAGTAATGCCTGCAGAAATAAAGTTATATGTAAAATTGCATGCAAAACCTCACCTTTAAATATGTTCCCCTTTTGGACTCTGGAGCAATTATCTTGCCTCAATCCGCTTATGCTTGAGAGACTATAGTTACAAAGAAAGTTGTGGTTAAGAAAGAGAAATGTGTCTCCTCATCATAGCAGATGTTTGTTTTGATTCCAGTCCTCTTAATGTGAGAGACAGAGAAGTCTGTGGAACAGTACTTTATTTTGCCAGCCTCCAGAAACAAATTTTATCGCCATAAATAAAAACTGCTAAATAAAATCTATAAGATCTGAGGATTATTAAAACCTAATGTGCAGATTTGGCCACTTGCTTCCAATCTTCCCTTTACAGATTCCATAATTTTATTGATTCCTTTTATTGATTCCAGGGGAACTTCTGGACCCCCACTGGGGATGCACTATATGTATCCATAGCATTGCAGACTAAGTTCTGCCTTAGGAGATGTTTTTATGGCAGGACAGAAGGCTTCCTTCACACAGTGAAGAAGAGCAAGTGTGTTTCAGGGCCCAGCACCAGTGTGTCTGGCAGGTGTCTGCTCTTAGTCTCTGTGGCCAGATGGAGGGAGGGGCAGCTGGGAGAAATTGAAGAGCTGTCTGGTATCAGAGCAAGTAAAGATTGTCAATGTTCCTGGGTTATGTTTATTCAGGAGGTGTGAGGTAGGGGAGAGAAGAGCTTCTGTGGTTGCCAAGAGGATAGATTTAGAGAAACTGAAAAGGTTAGAGAACCCAGAAAAGGAAGGTCTGAAGTCCATCCTTTGTGAGTCATGATAAAGACTCCTCTCTACCTCTGCTGTGGACAGTTGGATATATATGCTGGAAAAATTTGAATAAACTGGACTAAGGGGTAGAAAATCAGCTTCAATGGGCCAGGAAGGGAGGGATTGCCTCCGTCAGCAGTGGCAGTGGAAAGGTACAACAGAAACTGAAAATTCAATGTCTTATGTTCTGGAAGACATTTGCCTTCTTACCCCCTTCTACACTTCCTTCAGTCTCATATATATTTATCACATTTCCCATCTCATGCACAGACTCTCCCTGCCTTGTCCCAGAAAATCCTGACAAGCTGCTAGAACATCTTCTGCCCCAAGCTGCGTTACCCTTGTAGAAATTTGTCTTGTGGAGGGGAGGTGAAAATGTTCGGGTTGCTGCTTAGGATTTTTATTTTTCCTGGAAAGAGGAAGGATTTTGTTTTGGCCAAGGGCCAAGGCTGAAACACTTTCTATCCTTGAGTAGGACTTTTTTAGAATGGTGGGAAAGAGGAAATGGCAGACTGAAAATACAGTTGCCTGGACATGCTCTTTTTGATTCTCAATGGAGACTTCAAATAAGCAATCCTGGAGGAGCAAATGAGGTTATGTGGTCATCAGCTGTCTTCTCAGTTGAATGTTTTTCTATTATTTTAAAAATATTTCCTTTACCCAGCTGAAGAAAAACAAAAGTAGTTTCTCTTTCATTTGAAAACATTTTTATTTTTGTAGGGCAGGCAATATTGTTAAAGGTTCACTACTAAATTTTAAAGGAATTATAGCTGTTACTTTATTCTTGTTTTGCTATAGATCTCAGTGTCTTATTGTAACTTGCATCCTTGGAACTAGCATGTCGTTATAGTGCTCTGATTTATCCAGTGCACTTTTTATTGAGCTAGCTTTTATTCCACATAAATATCCATTCGTTTCATGATGTTATGTGTTTGCCTGTCTGTGCATTTGAGGTCCGATAATAAAGCGATGATGTCCTAGAATCACCTTTCCTGCTTCTCATGGCTGGAGCTGTTGTAAGGACTTACAGAGCACCATTGCCTGTCTCAAACAGTGTCAAAACCACAGAAAGAATTTGCTGTAAGAGAAGCCACTATTGCAGGAACTTGAGATATGCACAGAAAGGAAGGTTCTAATTCCAGGCCTTGTGGAGGTGAGATCTGGTCAGGGCATGCCAGTTAATGCACAACAGGCTGTGGAGTAAACGTGAGTGATCTCTGGGGGAAATGGAGTCACTACTGATTGGATTCAATTGTGTTTAGCCGTCTGTAACTATCTTTCAGACTTTTCCTCTTGCAGATCAGTTAAAGACGGCTACCTAGGTTGGAAATGGATTAGTGGGGAGATGGAATGTGTCCAAGGACCACGATGATGAGGTCCTTAAGAGGCCCAAACACCTATTATCTCTTATCTCTTTCCAGTTTCTTTCAGACTTTTCTGTGATGAAGAATGTAGGGTAAAGTGCAGGAAAAAGCTCTTACATCAAACCTCAGTGACCAAAACAAAACTTCAAATACATGCTTATGCTATCACTTATTTCTGAATTTTTGTTTCTCTCTCCCAGCTTCAACAATTCCCAGACTGAAACACTTCTTTTAATCAACAGATCCCTCTCTGAATTTAAAGGAAGAAGAAGGTAGAGTCATCCCTTTACTTTGTTAAGACTATATTTTGGAGCATACTTCATATTTAGGGCAGATATAATTTCCACTTTACTGAATACCAAATGGAAGCTAAAGCCTGTGTTTTCCTTCCTGACCTTCTGCTGAAAAATGCTCTTCTACAGGAGAGAACAAAGGAGGGTAAAGTTGTTCAAGATATCTCTCTGTATCAGCAGAGCTGCAATATCAAGCATGGTGCTTTAAATAAATTGATAAAACCTGGTAATTTACACCCTTTATTGTTTGCTTATATTTCCAGTTCATCACATATTTCTGTGTCTGTAACCTGTAAGAATATAAATTTTATTTTTAGTGGACATTTCATGATTCATGTGTGTATGAACATCTGAAATCCCAAAAGAAATGAAAGATTGCAAAAACATTAAATGAAATTCTGATGGGCCTGAGCTAATATTTATTCAGACTCCATGACCTTAACACTTTGTAGAATGCCTTCCACTATTATCTCTGCTCTGAACTTCACACTACAATTCATAAGAGTAAGAGGATCAGCTTCAGTTTGCTTGTGGCAAATTCTGGCATAGTTACAAGGTATACAAGGTATCTGGCTTATCAACAGGCAGCAGACAGGGCCAGATTGACACCTACAGATATGTCCCACAGTATCAAGAAAAGTAGTACTTGATAATGTTTTCAGAGATGGTTTCAAGTAAGTACTGGCAATCTTTCTCTGAGACAATAAACTATAGATCTTAAATATGTTTTCAACAGGTTGCGAGATTGAAAGATAGTAAGCTCAAAGCATACAAACAGAATAACAATGCAGCTGTTTGAATGTCCATGAACCAGTGGTATAAAAGAACCTATTTTAATTACACTGAACAAAAAGAATTTGTAAATAAGAACACACCATGTGATATAAAGAAAACATATTTGGTGCTTCGGTTATTTCTGTAGGATATTACCCATATGTTGCATGGCTTAAAAATCCCTTCTTTTTCTGTCTGAAATTGTTCCTATTAAAAAACCCACGACATCTGCCCACAGATGAAGCAGGTTGCAGTGACTCACTTTAATAAATTTTGGGTTGGGGTTGGAAAGGAAAAATGTTTCTATATCTTGTAGCTTTGAATTTGATACCTTTGACAATTGCTGATAGGGTCAAATTTGTGGATTTCATGCTGAAAAAGAAATACTATGTGTTCCCTGAAGAACTGTCCCTTTCTTTACTGATTTAAAATTATTTTCTCAGTATTAAGTATAAAACCTGAACTTTTTATATTGCTTACACCTAAAATTTCCTTAATTCCCTTGCTTGGGTCTCACAGTTTATCTTTGTTCCTTCATTCTTTTTCTCACACAAAATATAAGCATAATCTCTTTACATAACTGTATTTAAAAGTATTTTATGTATGACAAGCTGTCTTTACAACTAGAAATACTGGACAGCTTTCTTGCCTGGGCTAGAACTAAAGTCAGTAGCTAGATACCTTTTTTATTTTTAAAATCTCTCTATGTAAGGTTTCTGTTCAGGGTAATGGGATTTATGACTAATTGCTCCTGAATCAGGCTTCTTAATTGTTGACATTCATGTCCAGTTATGGAAATATGGTTGACAGATTGGACAGCGGGGCTAAGTTTCACTCTTTGTTTTTGGCTTCTGAAGGAAATAGCAACCTGGATGAGCAGGGAAATAGAAATGGACATAAATTATAGCCTTTCAAGCAAAATTTAAAGTGGGTAGATCTGAATTTCTTCCCTGGATTACCCACAGACTTCCATTGCACCTCTGAGCATCTTTTGGAGCCCCTCTGTTCTCCATCACTCAAGGTGTTTAAAGACATTACTTAGAACACAAGAAGCATTACAACACTGAATTTTGGTGTGCTTTGTTCTTCAAGAGGAAGATTTGTACAAGCATAAATGAACATGGAACTTTTATTCTTCTCAACAGAAAATAGAGGAGTGATCAGTAAACTCTGTTTTTCCACATTTGATGTTGCATAGTCTTTATTAGATATAAAGATAATTTCAGAATGTGTAAGGTTTAGCACATTTGTGGAGATGAAAAATTTTGGGAGGCAATATTTTGGAGATGATCTGCTCCTAAAGGGAGAAAATTTAAAAATATTTTATATTTAACATAAATTAATATAACTGATTCTTACAGCGCCACTAGGTAAACTACCTAAGGGTGTGTATGGGAGGCTGAAGAAGGAAGGTACTCTGATTGTAAATTCAGTTTCACTCCTTCTCCTCCTGCTCCTGGTGCTCCTCTTCCTGCTTCTTCTCCTTCTTCTCCTCCTTCTCCTTCGTCCTCTTGATTCTCATCCTGCTCCTCCTCTTTTTCTTCTTCTTGTTCTTCTTCTCCTCTTGTTCTTCTTCCTCTTCTTCTTCCTCTTCCTCTTCTTCTTCTTCTTCTTCTTCTTCTTCTTCTTCTTCTTCTTCTTCCCATTCTTATTCTTATTCTTATTCTTATTCTTATTCTTATTCTCCATTGTGCTTTTGGGTTGACTAATATATCTCTACTACTTTTGAGTGGGATAGGAAAGTGCACTTTAACTGACATCTTTTTTGTTCCTTATTTCCTGTGCAGGATTGAAGGAAAACATATAGAAAAGGGTAATTTTCCCCCCTTAATAACATTGTGTCTCTTGTGATTAACTGCTGATATTTATTTAAGTGATATTTTAGCAATGTTACTGTTGAATGTCAAAAAGCAGTGAAATCTGAGTCATACACTGTATAGTAAGCTCTTCTATAGCTGTTATCCACAATGAATTCATGCCATTACATCTCTGTCGTTTCAGCACCAGACTTTTTTCCTCAGTAAATACAAAGTCATTAAGAAGTAGTCAGATATCTGCCATTTAGTAACTGATGAAATTAAAGATCCCAGAATTTCACCACAGAAATAATAAATAACTTACTCAATTTTACAGTAGGATGGATGGGTGCCTTTCAATGCAGGACTTGAACAAGGCTGGAAGCAAAATATCTTTTGTATGCTGAAGACTGTATCTTATTCCTTTGCAATAGTAAATGCTGGTTTTGCTATCAGGATATTTTTTTTAATATATCTCTGAATGCAGGCAGCCACAAAGACTAGCTGTTTACTTCTGGTTTGTCTCTGCTTACAAATTAAAACAATTTGTTAGGAGAAACTGCTCTGAGTGTCCAAATGGGAAAGAAGTGGCTGAATTTCACCTCTGAGTTCATCACTGAATTGCCCTGCAACTGTAGAAAAAGCAGTAAGGTGGATCCCACTGATCTGGAAGGATGCTCTCTATTGACCTGAGCAGGAAAGCTGGTATTCAAGAGTTCTCAGGCCTAACCAGAAGCCAAGTCTAAATACCATGTCACCATGGAGCAAAGAAGTAATTTTCTCCTTCAGAAAAATGTGAATCTTAGATAAAGTCCAGGGCAAATGGAGATGTGTGTTTGAGATAAAGCCACATGGACTAAAATTCACTATGTAATGATTTTGTGGTGCTCCCTTCACTGTGACTGAGTTACATTATATTAGAGCAATTATAACTCTGTCTGCTGCCATCTAATATCCATATAAGTGCTACTTAAAGAGAATTTGGAAATAAGATTCTCTTTTTTTTCTTCTTTCTTTGGCTCTGTTAATTACTTAGCAACAGAGCTTCTGCCATTGCAGAAAATGAGGTCGGCAAGACAACATTCTGTAGTTATTTTAGCAGTTTATAAGAGTTGTTTTTTAATATTCACCCTCTTAAATATTTTCCTCTCTTCCAGCCTCAATAAAAACACATATTTAAGCCCCATGTGTCTCTTTAAGAGTAAAAGTTTACTAGGATGAATGTCCCCTGTTCCACTGGACTCCTACATTCCTCCAGTCTTACTGGGGATCAAGGACAACATCTGTAATGCAAAACAAATCTGTAATGTAAACAAAAACCTGAATTACTTCATAAACATTAACATTGTTGTAAAAAAATCCTGAGTTTAGCAACTTGTATTTTGATTTTTTGCACAGTATCAAGTCTGAAGTCTTTGAGATACTAGTACTAAGAAAATATTTTACCTCTGACTCAAAGCCTCCACTGTAAATTTTTTCAGGTGGAAAGAACCTCAGACTTGTAGTCTCTTCTGCCTTCTTGTCCATGCTTGCTGTAGACAAGCAGTGCTAACAGGGGCTAGCAAGTCTGTTCAGGGCAACTAATTGCAGCTTCCAGTACCTGCAAAAAGAAAAAAGAAGACAGAGACTGTTTACAAAAGCATGTAGAGAGAGGACAAAGTGGAACGGTTTCAAATCGAGAGTAGGTTAGATTAGATGACCAGGAAAAATTATTTTCTGTGAGGGTGGTGAAACACTGGAACAGAACCTGTGGATGCCCCACCTCTGAGAGTGTTCAAGGCCAGGTTGGATTTGGCTTTGAGCAGCCTGTCCATGGCAGGGGGTTAGAATTAGATGATCTTTTAGGTCCCTCCTAACCCAGAACATTCTATGGTTCCATGATTTCATGATTTTTACATAACAGTGAATCTGCTGCCTGATGTTAGGAGTAATCTTTGTAGAAAAGATTACTTCAACTTCAAAATTCACTCCTCTGATCCTGAGTTTTTACTGAAATTGCACCGAAACTTTAAGTTCATTGATTTATGTTGGATATGTTATTTTTAACATATATGTATTCCCTTGAATACATGTGGATGCATAACTATATAATCATACTGGCATCCTTGCAAATTCAGTTTGGTGCTAATAGACAAGCTGTGCTGTTTTCATGTCAATCATCATTACTACTGGTACGAAATCATAGGTTAGAAAAGTTGCATATCCTCTGCTTAACAGGAGCCAGGAGATGGCAATTTCAGAGGGAGGTGTAAAAAAGTTTAAAAATAAAAACTAAGATCCTACATGCCAAATGATTTCCATAGTTACACTTTTGAGCATTCAGTAAGATTTTACAGCTGTCACCAAGAACTAAAATTGGTCTGTATGATCTTTCTTACTGGTTGTGATGGGAGTAAAAGAAATTGCTCTTGTTCTCAAGATTTGTGAATTTTACTGTGGCCACCACTCTGAAACTTTATTTTAAAAGTAAAAAAGAAATGCTATGAATACTGTATCTGAACATAAAAATCCACCATGACTTAGAGCTATGACTTGTAATCTCTATTACGACTCTCTAAGTCGTAATTCAGTGTGCTAGATTTTTATTCTGTGCAAATTTGCCTTGAGTCTCTACTTGGAGTCATGTCATATACACACAATCAAGTCAAATTCTAGTCCTTTCTAGTTTACACCCATTAAGTCATGGTCCAGAAAAGGGATTGCATTCTCTCCAATGTCTTTCTGGCAGTACTTTAGGAAAAGGATTTCAAACTGATATGGAAGCATATGGACAATACATTGAAGTTCATCATGCTCATGGATATGATGAGGATGTGTTCCAGGAGAACTAGAAAATAACTGCATAAGTGATTTTCATCTCACCTAAGTTTAGCCATATATTTTTGTCTCTACTTTCACATTTGTTAAAGGTTATGGAGAAAGACAGTAAGGAGAATACACTGTACTATGGAAAAAAGTATATCCATATTAATCGCCTTCCAGATGCACGTAATTCTCTTCACTGAACTTGGAGAGAGATTAGAAGCTGGATTCATCTTTCTTAATGCAAATCCTGCTGTTATATATACGTGTCTACATTTCAATTAGGCTTTGTGTATAGTCAAAAGGGATAAAAGAGTGTTTCTTCAAGCGATTCATCAAACACTAAAATAGAGATACTGTAAGGTGAATGAATTTTGCTTTCCTTATAAGCACATTGGAAGGTTATGGTGTTCTATGCATTTGAGATAAGTACATTATGGGCATGCAAAGTCAGGTGAAATAGGAATTCCAGTGAAGCAGAAACTAGATGACTTATTTAAATGGAAGACCTTACTTCCATGGGAGATCAATTCTGTACAATCTTTTCAAGCTGCAATCCTCAGTCCACATTCCATACATAAGCATATTTGAATATTTGCATATGCAACCACATTCCATACATGATGCATATTTGCAACCTTTTTAAAATTTTTTTCACCATGCTAGTGTGATTATTGATTACTAGAAGAACAGAGACATCTGAAAATACTTTAGACCACTTCCATGCTTGAATGCCTGTAGTAGGAAAATAATACAATAAGGAAAGCCAGTTTGAAGGTTCATCCCAGAAAGAAGGTGGAGAGTCCAAATTCCTGCTGTTGTGTGCAAGCACAGGGCCATGCAACACAAAGCATAGAACCATAAAACACAGACCTCCTACTTTCTTTATGGGATGCAACCATAATGGGACACAAAGTCCTTTTTACAAGATGGGCACAAAAGATTTGGGATTACTGTTTGAATCCCTTTAAAATGAGAAGTAAGTTCTAAATGGTAAAAGTTGGAGAGGATGTGGCTAGGTTCTGTGTTTTATCCCCTTCTGAGCAGGATAAGTAACTCTCTCAATTTTTAGAAATCTTCTCCTTTCCTCATGGTGAAAGCAGCCCCTAGGTATAACACTAGAGTTAAAATCTAAGGAAAGTAAGGAGCCTATGCGCTAGAGTCTAAGGAAAGGGGAGTGTAAGCAACCGTCATCAGGTCTAAAAGCTGAAGATATATAACGAGAGTACATCTACAATCTAATAACTGGATTAATCTCTAATAAATTTCATCCGTATTCTCTTTCTTCATGAGTCAAGACTTTGTTCCCACAGTACGTTTTTAATTATTCTTTTTCGAGAGAAAAAAAAATCTCTCCAGTTTGTTCAAAATGCTGATCAGTGGCATTCTTTTTATGTACAGAATGGGATTTGATTTGTTGAGAGATTTACATCTCTTTTGGCAGATATTAGAGTATATGAGATTCCTGCCTTACATGTCTTTTGGATCATTTATTCTGTACATCACATTTTTGCACTCAAAATAAAGAAGCAGCTTTCTCTCAGATTTATTCTTTTTAACATAACTTCCTCAAGGTTTAAGAAATAACATTGTCCACTGTCTGAAATCTGACCAAATGAAATGTACCAGGATAGATTTTGTTCTTCTAGGCTTTTGTGTCAAAGACACTATTCTGAACATTTTTTTTGGTGGAAAATGCATGGTAAGGGACTCATCTGACTTCATTTCTTTGACAAATGTATCACTTATATGACTTTGGCAGAAGGACATGCATCCTCCTGCATCAGATGATACTTCTCAGCATCTGGTTAACAGTTGTCAGCAATGAAGGTATGAAATTATTAACACAATAGATTGGTTTCAGAGCAATCCATTGCAGAATTAAAGGTTCCATAACTTGGGCAATGAAGAAATAGTTCAAAACGACACAGCGCATTCATATTTTTCCATAAAGGGTTTCTGTTATTATCATGACTCAATATATAGCTTTGAAAATTGTCAAATTATCAAGAATTTGCAACTTCAATGTGTAGCAGCTAAATAAGATGTTTCATTGGAAGCAGGACTAATGAACTGAAGCTACCTGAGTAGCAATGGCCTGCCATATTTTGCCCTCTATAGTTAGGCCTGCAGTCTCAACACCGAGGAACGTTTGGGAGGGCAATGGCTTGTCTTGAAATTGCTTATCTCTGTTTCCTACTAGCAATTGCCAGATGTTGGTTTGCCAGATCTATTTGTTTCAAAACCCATGGTCACTCTCTTCAGGTAAAGATGGAGTGATACTGTGTGCAGGTGGGTTGTCTGTTTCTTGGTGGATGTTGGCATCATCTTGCAGCAAACGAAACAACAGTGGAGCAAGTGAAACCATTGGGAACCAAAACTTCAGCTGGTTGGAGGAGCACACATGGCCAGAAACACACTTTTTAGAGAGGCACTCCATGCTGAAAGAGGTAGGAACAGCCCTCAAGGGGCTGTGGCCATGGGTGACCCACTGTGTTAAAGACACAAAGGGATAAAGCAGCAAACCCCATTACATACAGAGCAATAGTAAACGTGCTGTGTACCAGCATCCAAAATCATCTCATGCACTCAGACTCCTGTGCTGCCCATCACCTCTTCAGAGTACAAAAGAAAGGAGAGTTGGGAAGGGGAAGATGAAGTACAGGGCAGGAGTTTGTGCTCTCTTACTTAGTGCGCAAATCAATGATGGGAGATTTTTACTGGTTGTCAATCAAATAAGCAAAATGCCCTGAGGCTAAGATCTTTTGCCTTAAAAGGGTACTTAAGAATATCTCTACAGTGATTTGAGTAAATATGCTTTTTCTTATAAAAATAATTGAGATGAAAATATATTTACCCACTACCGAGAATTCTCAGTGATTCGCTGAAAGTTAAGAAAAACATTGTGTTGAAATCTATTAGGGAATGGAATATTTTCCAGTACCTTTATATTCTCTGGAATTATTTCTTTCACTTTACCTGCCATAGTGCCTGAAACAAAAACTTTTTACTAGCACCAGGGGAAATAGTAAAGGCACACAGTGTTATTTAAGTATCAATAAGACCAGTGCAAGGCTCACAGGTTAGCTGCAAGTGTGAGCTTAATAAATTCAAGTTCAGGCAGATACTGAATTTATGGATGGCAATAGAGACAGTCATGTGCATCTCAAGGATTGCCACAAGCCAGGAGGGCTTCTGAAGTACTTATGACATGCTGACTGAAGGTGGAAAAAACAGAGATAATAAAATAAATATGGGGTCTGATTTCAAAGTCCTGACTAGTGAAACCATTGCAGCTCTGCCATCCTACAGTGAAGCTAAAATCAGATGTGAGCTAAGTGCTGAAGGTGTTTACAGAAACTTGCTGCTCCTGATTGCTGTTCTCATGGGCACAGCCCCCATTGAAAGATGTTTCACTCAAAGATTCTGCAGCACAGTGTCTGAATAAGAAGCAACCATTTTAGCAGTCTCTATAAATAGATGAAAAAAGTTATCGTTACACCAAAATTATTGTCTTCTCTTATAGAAATGTTTGCTTTGTTTTGTTTTGCTCAAATAGATCACATTTTAGATTGTAAAGAACTTTTCCTAAGCACAGAACACTGCTATAAAACCTGACCAAGCAGAAGATGACTCACATAAATGAAAAAGAAGTCCTTACTGCAATTTGGTAGCTTTCATGTATAAAATCAGCCTTTGTTCCTTTGCAGAAAAGTGTATAAGGACTGGAATTTCTGTACCTTTAAACTATATAAAATCAGACAATTTCAATGTGATAGAACATAGCATGTTGTTCTGTGAGGCAGAGCTATTTTTAGATGCAAAACTGATTAAAATAATTTTTTAGAGGAAAATTATTCAAATGTTTTCTTTTTCAGCTTTCCCACAAAAATGATTTAAAATTTTAATTTACTCATACTTTTAATTATGTTTGAAGTTCTCTACAATTTGTCCAAGTCCTACATGAAAAATGCCTTCAATATTGCATTGATATCTCATTAGTAATTACATTTCTGCAGATCTGCTTACATTCATTGTTTATATGTCTGAGTATCATTTTCCTGTCAATTCATTATTGCCTTTTTGTTTACCACATGTGTAGCTATCATGTATCCTTTCCAGAGAAACTGAATTCCAGAGCACAACCCTCATTAAGCTGTGAGAGTTACATTTTTTACTTTTAGATTCATGTCCTTCCATATGATTCATGATTGCACTCTGCCAAATGATCCAGTCAGTCTAATACAGTCCCATAGCTAGTTGTGACTCTGCTATACTTTGAAGTTATTGGAAAGTTTTACAAGTAACAATTATGTTTCTATAGCTAGTCATCATCTACTGATTATTGTGATTTTCCACTTGTGTTTAATCTCTGCATATGTCATATAAATAATAAACCATATCACATAAAAATAATAGAAATATCTAAAAAAATTAAATTAGGGAATCATACATTACTTTAGGTTGGAATGGACCTCTAGAGGCCACTTCATCTTTTTCTTTTCTCATACTAAGGACATATGAGACAAGGTTTCTCAAGGGAATATTCTGTAAGAAAATTCACAGTTTTTCTAGGCAAGTTATTCCAGTATTTGGCTACTTTCCTTGGGAGAAAATTTCTTCCAGTGTTTTCTAGAAATTTTACCTTTTGTAAATTTTGTCTGCTTACTGCACATATAGGAGAATAATCCAGTTCTCATTAGATTTCTAAAGACAGCATCAGTTATAAACCATATCAGACAACCAAAATATCAAATTTACACACTATTTAAGGATCTAAGTAATTTAATCAGTAAGCAAATGAACTATCATATAGTCTGATGCTTTCATTTTGACACTGGAATTTTCTAGAGGATGAAAAAGTTCTAGAGAACCCAACAACATCTAAACCTGAGATCTCATTCAAATATTGTCTATTCCTTACAAGCTTAATTACCATTAAGTCCTTTTCTTTTGTATAGCTTTTTCTCCTGCATTTTAATTTCAGAGGCAAATCAATTTTCCTTTAGCCCTACTTCAGTGATTTTGTAACAGGGTTGCACAATATCTTTTGCATGAGAGACATTTAAATTATTCAGGATTTGGACACTCTTACAAGGCAGGATATCTGTCAAAATCTGATGCATTAGGTGACCTACTAAAATTTGAGGTATGGCCTAAAACCTTACATGGCTTGGAACCAATTCACTTGAGAGATTATTGCACTCTTGCTGCCACTGATGTGTGTGGCAGAAATGTTTTAGCTGTTTTCCACTCTTTACAAAGGAAAAGTATGCAACTATCTGGACATTGTCTGCAGCATTTCCTGCATGCTCAGATTTCTTCAGATTTCTTTCTGCAACAGTCTCATTTTTACTCTGGAGAAAACTGAATATGGTTAGGAGGTCCACAGAGAGAATAGGTGTTTGCCTGATTTGGGAACAGAGTTAAATGATGATGAGGTGTAATTTAGTCATATTTAGTGTATAATTAAATATTAGACCACCTAGAGCCTTGTATAATGCCTTTATTATATTAAACTGAAATGAATAAAAAACATAATCAGCAACATTACAAATTTACTGGTGATTTATTGAGGTAACAGCTTTGCAACACCACAGGTGCACACACACTGCAGGAGGCTCTCTGTGTAGATCAGACCTGGGAGTCCTGATTTGATTGGGAAATATGCTGTGCAGTTGTGCTCATATTGACTGTTCCTGTGGCGCTAAAGAATGACAGCTGGGGACTGAGAACTGCATCGGCCAAATGTGGTGCCTAGCTTGTGTCCATAAAAAATAAGACACTGGTTTTGAATCAGAAAATGCTGGATCGTCCAAATCTAGAGAGTGAGCTAGCACTCTCTGGTGCTGAAAATGTTATTTCAATTGAGTTGCTGGCTCTTTTTTATTTAACAGCATAGGTATATTTCTCTGGAGATATTAAAAACTTGATTCCACAAGGAACTTGATGCAATGCATCCACTCTGAGCAAAACTGGATTAGGTTGTCTGTAGCAGTCCTTTATAGTTTAAACCATTCTAAGATTCTATGAATATTATTTCTAATGTCAGCTTGGTTCTATCTAAACTAGTTAGTTATATGCTGGCTTGCTTTTGGGTGTTGAGATCAATTGTAACAGAACACTCTGTACCCATCTAAAATCCTCTTAATCTCCTGCTTGCTGAGAATGATGTTTTACCCATTGTAGGCTCTGTGCTGTGCCTGAGAATTGTTCTGTGATTCTGTGGAAGATACTGAACTAGGTCAAAAAACAGCCTCCCAGGGACCATGTGAATGATTTCTCTGGGTGAATGATCAAGTTCCAATATATGGAAATGTTCCCTAACCTTTTTTACTATACTTCAAGGGAAATAGCGCTTGAATCTGAAAGCAGCTTAGTCAGTTCAGACAAGTGTTACACATCTGGGCAAGTTTCTTTCCAGCTGTTGTATGGTTGGTCTTTTGCCTTTTGTGAGCTCTCACATTGTCTTGGAGTCAAGTGAACTCACAGCCCATACTTTGAAAAACTAAACCAGACCAAACACTGTCATTATCTACAGTGATACTGTTGTTTTAACATATTGGCATGGTTTTGGTCTGGGCCACCTCACACTACACAGACAAAGCCAAGGGGCCACTTTAGATAGAACTAGCCAAGTCTGCTCCTGATGGGCAGTAAGTACAAGCCATGTTACTCAGAGGACAGGAAAGACTTTACTCATGAAAGCCTCCATCTTGTGCTACTTGCCTTCAGGATGGTCCCAGTCCATTTTGTTTACTAACATAAATATAGTTCTAATATAATTTCCTTAGAACTCAGAAGCATTCAACAAGATCCACATTCATTTGCTCCTCTCCACTGTGAATTTTGCAATGCAGATAGAAGGCCTGAGTTTTACTGAAGTTTGATATTTCTTAGGAAGATTAGTACAAGAGCTGTATGGTGAACAGGAGAAGTTTGACTCTTGCAAAGATGTATAGCTCAAAATACAAGCATTTTCAGAACTCTGTTCAGAAACAGAAATATTTTGGCTTGCCCAACAATTTTTAAATTTTTTTTTACCAAACTGTGAGAAATTATTACAAGATTAAAGTGTTATGTGCCTTAAAATTTTCAAAAACCTTCAGCTGCAGAATCTTGAATTATGTTTTCTGTCCTCCTAAACATGCTGTTTGGAACCCCAGAATAGCAGCAGTACATTTTGTTCCACTTGGCAGCTGGGTGAACAACATGAACAGAGAGCAGACACTAAAAGGGGACTTGTGACTAAAATAGGCTTTTTAATTTTTCCTAGTTATTTGCTGCCAGATGGTTTCCAATAGCATTCCTCAAGTGTTTCCTCTGATATTACAGGGAAGTAAGAATTCAAAGTGCCCTTAGACCAATCTTTGTGCAATGGATTGATGTGTTCAAACAGTAGGTATGACACATTCAAATAACTGAAAATGTGTTTACAGGAATCAATAGTATTGTTGAATATTCTTTGCAACAATTCTGATCATTCTGATGTTTATTTCTTACCCCTTTTTTTCATTTTTGGAAAGAAGTTTATGAAAGACAACAAACAGGTTTAAGTTACTGGTGTGAATATTCAGCTAAAAAGTATTTTACAGAGAAAGTGGTGCAAGAAAGGGCCATGTTTTCTTGCTTATAGTTTCATTTAGTTGGACATGGTAAGCCATTTGAAATAAAAACTTGCAAGACACTGATTGCTGATCACACCTGAATTCAAGTCTGCTTTATTTATGGAAAACCAAAATACAACTCAACCAATGAAGATCCAAACTTCAGATTGTTCGCTTGCCAAATATACTTCGTTAAGAGATTTCTACAGAGCTAATTGAAAATTCCTAATGTTGATGTGAGTTATGAGAGTACCAAGAATTCTCAAAACATTAAAACTGAATGGAGTGATATCTGTAGAAATATAACTCCCGAACTGTAATAACTTGGCATCAATAATAATGACATTTCAAGACAAGAATTTTAATGCTGCTGAAAAAATGCAGAAATAATTTAATTTAAACCTGCTTTTTCAGTAGAATGGGATATTTTAAGCCCTTATACATAATGATATTAAATTAATTGAAAATATTTGTTCTTTCTTTTCAGTTCACTGCATTTATGCTTAATAGATAATATGGTTTGAACTACAACAAAGTCCTTTTTCAAAAGATTTGATAGGGTATTGAAGCACTGTCATATCTGAGGGCAGCAAGTTTTAAAATATATAATATGTCTCTAAGTATTAATAAAACCCAGCAATACTTCAAAGTTTTCAAGTAAATCATAGAACAGTTTGGGTTGGAAGGGATCTTTAAAAATCATATCGTCCAACCCTGCTGCCATGAGCAGGAATATTCTCAGCTGGATTAGGTTGCTCACAAAGCTCCATGCAATCTGACCTTGAATATTTTCAGGGATGGGGTATCCCTTATTTCTCTGGAACATTTGCATTGTCTCACCAACCTCATTGTAAAAAATATATTCCTATAGGTAGTCTGAATCTATCCTCTTTCTGTCCTTGTCCTGTCTCTACTAAAACGCTGACCTCATCTATCTTGTAGCCCCATTTAGGTACTAAAAGGTTGTTGAAAGGTGTTCCCCAAACCTTTTTGTCTCCAGGCTGAACAGCCCCAGCTCTTCCAGCCTTTTGTCTAGGGAGACATGTCTCAGTGTTCTGGCCATCTTTGTGGACCTTCTCAGGATTTGCTCCAGGAAGTCTGTTCCCTTGACTTTCTGGCCACTCTACTTTTGGTTCAGTCCAGGGTACAGCTGGCTTTCTGGGCACCAGTACACATCTACAGTTCATGTCCAGAACCCCCAGGACCTCCTTGTCAGGGCTGCTCTCAATCCCTTTATCTCCCATTTCATATGAATTCTGAGGATTATCCTAACCTACATCCAAGATCTTGCACTTGGCCTTGTTGAACATCATGAAATCCTCATGGACCCACCTTTTGAACTTATCCAAGTCCCTCTGAATGGTGTCCCATCCTTTGGCCATGTCAACCGCATCACTCAGCTTGGTGTCATCTGCAAATTTGCAGAGTGTGCACTTATACTGTCTTTGTCACTGATGTATGAGCACAAAGTCACAGCAGTCAAGTGAAATCACCAGTTACTAGAAAATAGGACACTACACCCATTTTCTAAAAAGATAGAAAGGAAGACCCTGTGAACTACCCACCTTGTGCATGGAAATATCATGGAACAGTTTCTCCTAGAAGACATGCTAAGGCACATGGAGGATAGGCAGGCGATTCAAGGAAACATGGCTCCACAAGGAGCCTGACGCATGTATAGAAGCCATTCATATTATTCCTTGCATCCCTTGCCAAGGTCAGTTCCAGTCCCACCTTGACCTTTCTGATCTTATTCCTACACAACTGCTGTGTCCCTATATTCTTCCTAGGACACCTGTCCCCATTTCCTCTGCCTGTGCATTTGTCTCCCTTTAGATCGAGCAGAAGGGTGGTCAAACTGCCTCATCGTGCCAGTCTTATCTTCCTTTCCTGCTTGCTTACACCTGGAGATCACTGGCTCTCAGGTTTATAAAAAATATTTTTGTGTTTCTCTGTCGATTGGCTGTTTTTCTGTGAGCCCGAGAATGCAGTTTTGTTTCCCCAGCCAGAGATTTTGAAGGAAATGGTCAAAGGAAAGGCTGCGAGCCGTCTCTTCTTATGTTTTCTTCATTGTTTATTGTTTCTTATCAATACATTCTTCTTCTGCCCTGCAGAGATCCGTGCAGCAGGACACATTCAGGCACTCTCTCCAAAAACCCCCGAATACCAAATACCTAAATACCCCCACCCTCAGAGTGGTGAGGACATTTATACTACAATCCACATAATCAGTATTTATAATACTTCTCCAATAACCATCACCTTTGTTAGAAAGTTAACTTCTATTCAAAGTTAACTATAATGTGCCACCTCACAGCAGAACATGGAGCTGATGAAGTAGGAAGAAACCTAAAAGCCATGTGCTTCCTCCATCTTGCCTTCACCTGTCTGCCATTCCAAAAACCCCATATATCTAAAATTCCCACCCTGTGATAAAACTACACACTATTCTACTCTTGAAAATACACACTCTTGAAAACTCTGCTTCATTCCAGAGCCTAAAAGCCCTTTTTCCATGAACAAAGGTTAGAAACACTGTTTGCCAGAGATCTTAAAATCTCTTAAACATGCAAAGAAACATTTTTCATAATTCTAGACTCCGACAACTGGCTCTTATGCTGTCTGGAAGATGTCCTTAAAGATCTCCCACTCTATTCTGCTCCTTTGTCCCTGAGGGCAGCTTCCCAGGGAGTCCTCTTGACTAATGTTGCAAAGAGCTGAAGTTCTACTTTCCTAAAATTCTGGGTCCTTGCTTTATTCTTCACCTGACCTGTGCCCCTCAGTGCTAAAGACAGGAAATGAAAGATATCATTTAACACACACTAATACAGATGAAATGCAAACATGTACCTACAAAAATAGAAGAAATTTAGAAAAGAAAGTACAAGCTTCACAGTTTTGAGATTTTTTTTATAGATTAAAGAAGGGATTTAGTGTGAATAACTGGAGGCATTCTGAATCTAATAAGGTGAATTCCAAATAATTTAATGGCTCAAAGTTTACATCCTGGACTCATAAAAACAGGTTTTGATGGGAATCTTCAGTTAATTGCAGGTATTTTAATCTTCAGTTTCTTGGAAATCAAGTTAATTGTGTTTAGCTGTCACGTTTAATACCTTTGATTAATACAATTGATATTGATAGTGTTCTCATTTTCTAAAATCCTAGACAGTAAAATTTTAGTCCTTTAGGTACAACTAAATAAAATTATAGAAAAAATAGATCTTTCTTTATGAATAATTACAGCACCTACCTTTTATCCCCTTAGAGAAAAAAATTTACTTTTGGTAAGAGCACCGATGCTCTCCTGTACACAGAGGTGCATCAGTTCAGCTTGTAATGTGTGACAGACCTGAAATGGGATGGCACAATGTGAAAAGACATGATTTTCAGGTTTCACAATCCTGCCTAAGTACAGCTTTCACCTAAATCAAAGCAGTAAATCTTGAAGCCAGAAGCAGAAATTAAATAGTGCCATACTAGTTTAAAGAAATAGTTGTATACATTCTGATAGACAGACCTGAACATGCAAAATTTGTTTGGTTGAAATACTAAAGTAATTAGAAAATTCTTAGAAAATGTGAGAATGCAAGACTGACTTTCCAGCTATGCAGTTTCCTCCAGTTGTCTGTGAAAAGATTATACCTAAACTCCTGCTGCTGAGATCAGCTGGCTTTTCAGCATTGAATTCAATGAAAAGAGGAGTTTGATGTCTGCTATGTGCAGTGTTGCAGTTGCAGACTCTGTGAAGAATTGGCAGCTAAAGGTCTTGGTGATTTGAAATTACACTGTGGCATTTGAATTACTGCTTTCTAGTGCCTTCAACCAGTACCAATCTTTATAAGGTGAAATACCTAGATTTAAGAAATAAAGTTATATACTTGTTACTAAAGAATAAATCAAGAATTCCCTCTAAGAAACACCAATGTCACAGACTTGAATTCCTTATTTACATATTAGTGATACAGTTCTGAAGCCATCAGCTAATAAAGTGACCATCCAGCTCCAAATGAGACAGAAGGCATAATGCATTTTTAAAAGAGACTAAAATGCATTTTCTCAAAGAAGGTTCTTTGTCTTTTAATTGAAATTAGGCCATGATTTCCCCATTTTGCAATCAGCTAATATAAGCAGCAGTTATGAGTCAGTCAGCTACATAATGTGAGCAGGCATAAGTTCATACGACTAAATTATTTGAACATAAAACTCAGAAGACAAAGCTCTACAAAACTTCACTCAAGCATATGGTAATGTACATGTAGAAGGACATTAACCAGTCCTCATGCCTCGTGATGGCAATTCTGGCTCTTGTTAATGTCTTACACATTTTTGCCAACAGATCTTCAAGTGTTTTGAGGTTTAAAAACACAAATTAATGAGAAAACAGTTCTTTATTCTTGCTTTGTATCAATACAGTTAGTACAGTCAGGTCAAATTGCTGCCATTCTGAAACACACACTTATTTGGCCTGTGTAAGATTTTCTGCTCGTCCTTCCCCCTTCATATTTTCTAGCATTTTCCATAATAGTAATAGCCAATTGTTCAAGATTAATGTATTGAGTTACATATGCATGTAAATAGCGTGCAAGTGTGAGACAATTTACAATTTTCTTCCTCCCATCTGTCTATTAAAGCAAGACATATAATAAATTTAAATTCTTATAGAAAAGCAGTGATAAAATTATTTAGTAGGCTAGTAGCACTTAGCTGTGGATCACTTTTGCAAAACAAGATCTGATTTGCATTGGTGTTTTAAAATATCTAAAATAAATGTAAAACTAAGAAAATTATTAAACTGAGACTGCCATTGACAAGATGAAAGATTGGTTTAGAAACACAATCAAAGATATTGATAAAAATAATGATTATAAAAGAATAAAAGAATATTTTAAATAGATTCAGGATTTTGTGTTATTTTTTTTCCAGCAATTTGTCAGACCAGAACTTCATGATCAGATACAGGGACTGATTCACAGATCTTGACAAATCCAATACCTTCTGTCCACACAGCCCCCATCAAATTTTATCACTATTCTGTTGAGAAAGTTGATCCATTAGTTTGGATCTTGGTTACACCAGAGAAACAGAAAAATCTTGCATTTGTTAACTGAATTTAACAAAATAATAACTGAAATCAGTAAGAAATTTAAATAAATTAGCAATTACTACAAAACTTCTGTAATATCTCACAAGATTGAAATCTTGTGTATGTGAAAATTAAGAAAAGTGAAGCTTACTAAAGCATCCACTCTAGATTTTTCTATTTATAAAAACATTATATAATAATCTAAATACAAAATTCTAAAAATTCCATCTTTCCAGGACCAACAAAATGCAGCATCTTTGGATTTTTGCATCTCTTTATTTATATATTTATTATGCAAATTATTATTATGTGAACTATTACAGAAATAATGCTAATGAAATATTGTTACTCTGTCTATATAGCGAAACATGGAAAATTATTATTTAAAGGTCAGGAAAAATATTAAAAGTGCTAATAAAATTCAAAAGGACAATATAAATAAACAGTAGAAAATTAGTTTGAGATGAGAAAAATTATTGAGATTTATCTTACTAGCACAAATTCTTTTTTGAATTTCTTGTTAATGTCTATTCTTACAATGTGTACTACAAGAAAAGATTTATAGCCTTTGGGTAATGTGTAATCACCTTTTTTTTATGATTAAACATAATATTTAAAGTTGAATTGTTACACAGCAACCCATGCTTTTTTGAAAATATCTAGCAAAAATCTAATGGCTTCACAGTATAATACATTTGCAATGATGAAGAAAGGTATACAAGTTTATATTTCTTCTACTTGAAAATGCTTCGTAAGGCAAAACCAGTGGAGAGGGTTTTGTTTGAATCTTCCCATAAGGTGAAGTTCAGATGTCTCTGTTTGGGCCATGATCCCATGTTTTTAAAGCTTTTCTTCATGCTACAACTGTCAATATATAACCTTTTAAAATCTGACAGAAAAAGAAGCACAGGAATATTTTGATGTTAAGTTTAATTCCTAACACCAACAGAGTATTATGGCACCAGGCCATGAAGCATCATATGGGATAGCATCATGCACCCCCATGGTCACTGTGCTGTTGTGGGGACAGGAACACATCATCAGAGTCTGAAAAAGAGGAATTGGGAGGAAGGTTCAAAGGCCCAGTAGACATGCTGCTGGTCTGTGAGAGGGCAGATTCAGCTTCTTAGTCATGCTCTTGGTGCTCTCAGTAGTGTTTTTTTTGGCCCCACTAATATTTGTAATATTTTTGCTATATATTTCCACTGTAATTGTTGCTAGCTGGAAGAACAAAATGAGGAGGCACCATAAGCTCCTGAGCAAGAAGCTGGACAGAGTGCAAAAGTTGCATTCAAAGTAGAGATATTTTAAGGATTACTGTCTTGGATTTAAGGTCACATTTTACACTCATCCCATTTGCTGAGCTAAAGCCTTCTCTCTGGATCTTAATCTCTGTAATAATATATTTCATCTCTGTGAAATGCAAAGAAAATCTTTTCCTTGCAACTTTAAAATCCTTTGGAGAAAATTCAGCTGAGTACAAAGAGGTCCAGATTGAAGACACCCTGAATGCTAATAGTACTAGTTGTATTGTTTACTTTCAGTATGTTGATATTATTATGCAAAACATGAGTTAAAGAAGAAAGAGCAAAGGAGTGCAAAAAACCAAGAGCAGAACTGTGAAAAATCTTGGTTAATTTTAAATTAGTTGAATGTTTCAGCTTCAGTGTTAGTTTTTTTAGAAGACTTGGAGAATGAGTAAACAAAGATTTTTTTCAATCATATGATTCCAATCATATGATCAGGTAGAGTTTGATGACTTTTTAAATTACAAGTCTCTCTCAGTCTTAAAGGAAAAAATGACAGTTAAAATTTGTTTTCATCAACCAAAATGTGTTTTTTTTCCCTCACAGCATTAACTGCTTAGCATCTCAGTACTGACAACATGCTACTTGAATACCCAGCCTTTCAGTGCCAAAAGAAAATGGATTATGTGTTATTAAGAAAATCCCCAAAGTTCTCTTCAGCAGTGAGGGATGCTGTAATTATCTAAATAGTCATTTATATTCAATATTGCCCAAGTGCCACTAAGCTATTATATCTGCACGGTTGCATATATATCTGCAAACATATCTGCATGCAACTCATTCATAATCAGAATACGTATTTGATCAGTTGAAGTGCATTTTTGGAAGGCAAATGCCTTGTTTATTGGTAATGAAATGAAGGCCTCAGAGTAGCTAATCAAGGCTTAGCTAGTGGAAAGCTTTTTTTATACATACATGTGCCCTCAGAACTCCTGATGAACTGTGTGGTCCAGATGATCAGACAGTGTCACACAGGCATTGAATCACACTTCTTGTGATTCTTCCCATATGCTTGATTTGTTCCTGTGTTAACCCTTCTCACAGCCACAGACCTACGGGAATTACATCTTCCACTAACATCTTATTGTGAGATATGAAATGAATGTCTTTTTGCCCTGGGGATGAAATTTTACACTTCACCTTCAATAACATTTGAGGAAAAGCTTTTGACAACTTTGTATTACATACTACTTCCTGGGCTGTGGACATATAATACATGATTCAGTTAAAAATTAGAATAATTAAATGTACATATTTAAATATAACTGTAACTGTCTGCAAAGTAGTATTGGGTTTATGTGGACAGGTTCTGGTAACAGGGGATCAGTACAAGTACCTTCTGTGAGAAGTCACCAGAAGCTGTTCCTGTGTCCAACAGAGCCAATGCCAGCTGGCTCCAGGATGGACCCACCACTGGCCAAGGCTGAGCCCATTGGCAATGATGGGAGTGATGCTGGGACAGTAGATTTAAGAAAGGGAAAAAATATTTCACAGAAGCAGGTGGGAGAGAGCAGTGAGAATGTGTGAGAGAAACAACCCTTCAGACACCAGTGTCAGCACAGAAGGAGGGGGAGGAGGTGCTCCAGGCATTGGAGCAGAGATTTTCCTGCAGCCCAGGGTGCAGACCATGGAGAGGCAGCTGTGCCCCTGCAGACCATGAGGGAGCGCAGATCCACCTACAGTCCCTGAAGGATTCCACACTGGAGCAGGTGGATGTACCCTGCAGAAAGCTGTGACCCTGTGGGAAGCTCATGCTGGAGCAGGACAGGTGGATCCAAGCAGAGAGGAGAGCATTCTGGAGCAGTTTTTTCTGGCAGGTTCTGGGATCCTGTGGTGGGGTCCCATGCTGGAGATAGTTTTCCTGAGAGACTGCACTGCATGGCAGTCCCTGTGCTGAAGCAGTTTGTGAAGAACTGCAGCCTGTGGGAAGGAATCACACTGGAGAAATTCGTGGAGGACTGTCTCCTGTGTGAAGGATCCTGTGTTGGAGCAGGGGAGGAGTGTGAGGTGGAAGCAGCAGCAGAGACAGTGTTATGAACTGGCTACGAGCCCCATTCCCTATCTCCTTGCACAATTTATGGTAAGAGGTAGAATGGTCAGGAATAAGGGAAGTTGAGCTTGGGAAGATGGGAGTGTGTTTTAAAATTTGTTCTTTTTTTTTTCATTATCTTACTCTACTTTGCTGGCAATAAATTTAATTAACTTTTCTAACTCGAGTCTGTTTTTTCTGTGACTGTAACTGTTGAGTGATCTCCCTATGTTGTCCCTATGAACTTTTGATTGTATTTTCCCCCTGTTCTGTTGAAGAAAAGGAGTGATGGAGAAGGTTGGTGTGCACTCAGCAGCCATCCAAGGTCAACTCCTGTCTCTTCCACATTATTCTGTATCACAACAGATATTTTGCATTGGGATTTCATAATGGGAATATGATCATAATATATATAACAGTAAATTTTCCCCATTTTAATTTTAATGTTAATTTTAATGTTAATTACAGTATTGGGGTATGAGATTCTAAAATTAATTATTACTATTTTTATCTTTATAGTTATTTTTAGAACACTTTTTCTCTGTGAAATGATTCCTTTTCCCACGAGTAGTTTACCTTCTCTCTTGTACTAATCAACCATTCTATCTTGTATGTTGGACCACTAGAGAGTTCCTTCAAACTTGTGTGTGGGACACAACTAGATTTGTGTGCATTTACTTGAACATATTCTTGGTATCTGCAAAGTAATAATTTCTTTAAGGATTGCAGTTACCCAGATGACCAAGTGACAGACTATATCTGGATAGAAAATGCTCAGAGCACAATATTTTCTGAGAAACAGAGCCATTAAATTCACATAATTGTTAACTGTGGAAAAGAACACCAAAGACTACTAAGCTGAGGGGGAAAAAAAGGAACCAATTCTGTAGGATAGTATCCCAGTTTCAGCTGACCCAATGAAAATATGCTCCATACAAGACCATGTCTTGTGAAACAGCAAGGTTTTGTGCCCTTTGTGTTCCTCTTCAAAACAAAAATAATTTATAACAGGGGAAAAAAGTTATTACAGTTATGTTTAATACTAGCCACTTTAAGACCCACAGGGAAGAGGGATACAATAATTTTTCTTCTCATGTATCCTAAGCATTAATGTAGAGCTTCACAACAGTTAATCTTTCCCTTTTTTTTGCTCCTGTCAGTCCCACAACCTTTTTTAGGGAAAGATGTATTGCAACATCAGACAGGAAAAATGAGTAAGTCATTTCTTTTCCATGCAAGAGGAATAAGCAATCTATCTGGATAGGCTCAGGAAACAAAGATGAATAATGAAATGAATAGTTAGTTCACTAAAAAGTGCAGTGCTGATGTCATTGAAATGTCACTATTTCTTGAAATGGCTTTTTAATGAAGATTGTTTTGAAAAGCTCACATTTTGATCTTGATCTTTAAAACAGCATTTTTCAGCTTTTCATTGTAATATTTAATTTGGATTTTGTCATTTCTAGTAAAGAATGTGAGAACTGATTAAAAAAAAAATCACAATGTTTTTTCTAAGTTATTTAAGAAATAAACAAAAAGGTTTAATCATGGCATAAAGTTCCACTGACTGTATCTCAAGCAAAAGTATGTGTAAATATTATCTCACCGAGAAATACTGTAATACAGTTAAGTGTATAATACACTCAAAAGTTTTCATTTCTCTAAAATGCTGACAACAGAGGAAAATTATGAACAAAGTAGACAAATACAAGTAAACAACAATATAAGATAAATTATATTGGTTCTATCTTACTAATTTTCTCATCTAGTTTTTATAAAAAAATATGTTCATGTACAGAAAAAGGGAGCAGATAAAGACCAATTCAGCAGAAAATTGATATGTCAGTACAATAATATCTACAGCAATAAGATCTTGGAGAAAAAATTATTTGCTTGTGTACTGACTTCAGAATCATTGATAAAGGCTAGAAATGCTGCTGTACGCATGAAAATTTGGCTGATATTTCTGAAATCTGATGGGAAGATTTCCTTGTAGTGTTAAAATCACTAGGTTTAAATCCATTTAATTAGGGTGAAACATATCAATGCATTGTTACTTTTTCTCTGAGTCCAGGACAAGGTGAAAATAAATGGTCTCTCTGACCTTGAGAGTAGTCTTCTAACTATCAAAAGAGAAGATGAGGTAGTCTGATGTCAGCCAAAGAAAGCCAAAGCAGAACAGAGAGAATGAGAT
This sequence comes from Certhia americana, assembly GCA_018697195.1. Taxonomy (NCBI): domain Eukaryota; kingdom Metazoa; phylum Chordata; class Aves; order Passeriformes; family Certhiidae; genus Certhia; species Certhia americana. The sequence continues at coordinate 41,599,421 of CM031857.1, read as the reverse complement.
AAATGGTCAAGCTGGTTTAGAAACTATGACTTAAAATTAAAAATGCATAGGAGCTGCAAATGTAAACATACTGGAGTTATTTCCTCTTTTAATATTAACAGCAAAATAATTTCTCTAAATTATTAGTGGCTGTTTTCTTAACTTTAAAAAATAGCATTGCAAGTGAGTAAATTCTAGAGTAGTCCTCTGTTGTTTTGGGGATTCTTTAAAGGTACTGAAGAACTGATTCAAGCCTAGAAATTAATGATGACTATTGTGAACCTTCATGATTTGATTATGCTTCTGTGGAAACCATTCCAATAACACATTCTCTGGTGCATACCAGGAGCTAGTTTCACAGGCATACAGATAATTATAGGCTTAGTCAACTGGTAAATAGAAACTAAAGAGAAAAATGTGAATAATTATTGGGAACTACTTAAGAAGACTTACCAGCTCCTTAAAATACATAGCTGTTTAAAGCTTTGTGTATTATTTACAATTATTTGCAGAGAATAAACATCTGTACATATATTCCAATCAAAATGCTCAATTGTTCACTCTTGTAATATCCTCAAACTCCAATCTAATTTTTTCCATCTTCAGCTTTCACACTTTTAGCTTCACATTTTCTGTTGGAGTGGAAAGTCCAATGTTATATGTCTCTTCCCCATAGAATGTGTTCTAATTACCCATCTATGTTTTTCTTGTTGGACTGCGTTCCTCAGGTTTTTCCTTCTAAGGCTTTGTTCAAACCTTTAATAAGCACTGTTGCACTTCTCTGAGTCCTCCAGTCCACCAATTTCTGAGAAAGGTCATTCCCTTGGCCACCAGCGATAGCAGAATTAATACATGCAGGGATCACATTAACTGTTTAGTCTGTGGCACCAGTGGACCCATATCTTTCAGAACATCATCCACCAGTATTTTAAGTCTTTTCAAGTGTCACTACTTTCCCATGAAAGTCTTCTGTGTGCTGCTATGAGAGATATTCCAATCTTTGGCCATACTGAAACTCAAACCTACGCATATACATTAGTGCACATTAAGTTGGTCAGTTTTTTGTGTATTTGCATCTGTCTGACTTCCTCCTAGCCAAACACTCCTCTTTGATGCTATCTGTGGATGGCAAAATCCCCTTTTTTAACTGTCTGTCCTGATGCTGAATTGTATTCCCATTTGTCTGTTTAGTTCAGAAATAAGTTTTGCACCTTTAAAACTAGATCTGAGAGTGAAGGAGAAGCAGTGGAATGTCTGAGGTGGTTGTTTTTAAAACATAAAGATAAGAGTTTTCAGCTTTCCTTCCCACACAGCCTGTGTTGTCTACAGTGTAGATGGAACGAGAGAACTCGCCTTTGCTTTTGTTAGTTTCTGGCTAGCTGAAGCAGAGAAGTTCTCTGGACTGTGTGCTTTTTTTCTTTTCCTTGGAACTGTTTGAATCTGCTCTGGACTCAAACCCAGGGGAGCCCCAGGAGCTCAGACCCGTGGCCTGGCCTGAGCCCGGCATTTCCCAGCATGGAGGGACTGACAGCAACAGAGTGAGCCGAGCTACAGCCCACGGGAGAGACACTGTGAATTCAGCATCTCTGCGGAGTGGAGAGAGGTTTTGTTGTTTAGTATGGTTCATTTATTGCACTCGAAAGTGCTTTGCTTGTTAAATACACAATTTTTTTCCACTTTCTTTCAAGGAAATTTTCTTCCCAAACCAGTTGAGGCGGGGCTATTTGAATTTGCTCTCTAGAGGAGCCCAATTCAGAGGATTCTTCCCAAATTTACCCTAAGCCAGGACACTACCAATGATTTTGCTTTTTTAACAACAGCTGACAAAAGCTTTAAATTTTAGCCTGATTACTTTTTTTCCTTCTTGTACTCTCCACTAATCACCTAATGGATGAGTTATTAAAAGCTAAAAATTATTTTGACATATAGATCTATGTTTTCAATATGCTGTTTAACTAGTGTTTAAACCATATGGTATACAGCACATTAATTTTGTGTTACCCAAGTTTCTTAACCCTAAGGTGTGATGTAGAATACATTACAGAATTCTATTGCATTCTCACTTGTGCATCTGCCATATAAACTATATTCACATAAAAGTGAAGTGAAGCTGTTTTGGAATACCTGTTTCTCAAAACTATGTGGGAAGTAACATTCATTACATTAACATTCTATTAAGATCCAGATGCTCAATTTCGGAAGCAGCCCAACAATCATTACTATTCTCAGATTCAGTGACTAAACAGGAGATGGGAGCTGATCTTCGGAAGTCTTTTCTGCTGGTATATGTGAGGTTAGAATAGATGGTTGCATTTACTCTTCATTTGCTTAAAAGAACCAGGTTAAGAAGAGCTATTTACATGGAAGAATCTATGAAACAGTTTTAAAATTTATGAGTAGACAGCAAAAAGCCCCACACCAGGACACACAGAACATACAAGCTATCATTACTGGTTCAAATCAATAGTTAATCAAAATCACAGGAAAAAAGACTCCTTCAGGTAACTGAAAAGCTTTAAAAAAAAAAATTCCCAGCTGATTTTCAATGGGTCTTGTATCATGATTTTACCATACATTAAATGTGCTTTCATACGTTAAATGTGTTACAGTAAAATTAAGTGATACTTATTAAGCAATACAGGAAACAGCCTTGAGAGCAGGTGAAAAGTGATGTGTAATAATTCCTTCTCTGGATTTTCCCATGCCAGGAAAAATTCTGTATACAAGCCTAAAACAAGGTAGTAGGTAAATACCGGTTTTTACAGATTTCCTGGCTAAATTCAATTCTATGGCTGTGATTGAAAACCTATTTTTTTAATTTCTGGATGAGAGCAATGGTGTTGCAGGCAGCTGGACAGCTCTGGGCTCTGCCTGTTTTACACATCGTCATGAATCAAGGCCAAGCACTGGACTGGCACAAGCTGCATGGACTTGTGTGAAGTGACCAGTTGTGCTTTAGCAGATGTATCCCAATAACACTTTCCAATGTTCTGGACTGGAACATTTGGCCACAATGGTTTTGTAGTATTAAAGTCATAGAGGTTTTTTCCCACATATTTTTGCAGTTCACCAGCAGTCAGTGATTTCCATGCATTTGCCTATCTGATGTATTTTCATGCAGTGCTGTGCTACACTTTGGTCCCAATACATTAGATAATTGCCCTATTACCTCGGTGAATATTAAACCTATACTTATAAGGCAAATTTTAATTTTCCCAAGAACAAGCATCTTCTGTGTAACCTAAAAAGGCTTTCTGCTCAAACAATTTTAAACTTTGACTCCATCAACACTTTAAACATACCCTTTAATGAATTTTAAAGTTAGATGATACTTTTTGAACACATTTGTGGCTTAAAGGTTTGGGGTTTTTTTCCCTAATTGATTGCATTGTCAGGACAGGAAAATTCATTTCTTATGGGCAGCTTTATCTTTGAATCCTCTGCCTATCTGCAAGCAGGAGAGTGTCTCCTGGATTTTCTTTAATTCCACTTCCTTACTGAAATTATAAGTTTTAACTAAAAGCAATCCTTTCAGTGGCAATTCAGATCTAATTTTTCCAGAGCTGGTGAAATCTTGATGTGAGGTGAATGTATACTGGTATAAGAAATTAGTCACTTTCCTCAATATATTCTTCCTGACGAATTTGTCTTTGATCCTATTAAGACTTTCAAAGCTTTGACATTAGTTAAAGATCTTCAGCAGAAAGCAATCTGAAATTACATATAAAGGAAAATTATTAGACTTTTTTCCTAATTACAGTTTGAGGCTCATTTAACAGGCATCGGGGGAATGAAGCATTTTAAAATAGGCTGAGAGTTATTACAGCCCTTAAAGGCTGTATTTCTGCCTGCTAGGCATTTAGTTGTGATTTCAGTGAACTCTTGTGGTAAGTTAGAAGACGTTGCATATGTACCAAAGGGACAGAGACCCCAGGCAAAATACTTTTGCAGAAATCCTGTGGGAGGAATTGTGTATGTAGCATGGGAATGTGCCCTGACATTCAGTCATGGTCAGTTTGATTTTTCCTTATCTAACCTGAGATACCTGCAGGAACTTCTTCAGAAATTAATTGTGTCTCTGGAAGGACACGCATTGGATGTACACTGCCAAAAGCTGCAGTAGGGTATCTGCAAGTATCTGAGAGGATCATGGAAAAAAGGATAATTTTATGGAAATAAAAAGCTTTACCATGTGAACCTTTTACTTTTTTTTTCTTTTTTTTAAAAAAACATATTTTTTCACAGAGAAAAATCAAACAAGAAAAATTTATAATTTGTGGCTGCCACTGCATGACTCTATCCATTTTGCTTTTTTAGAATGATATCTAATATTAGTTATTAAAAGTTCAAAATAATTTTGCCATGTTTTTGGCTCACATCTTCTGATCCTGAAACTACATGGAGGTGTCTAGATAAAATTATTTTGGTTTTATATATTTTCTCACATACAGTAGAATGATCAAAATGTTTTAATAGTATGCTGTATTTTCAATATTATTTTCTTTCATCGTGCTGTTTTCCCTGGCATCAGAATTCTGTCTGTTATTGAGGTTGAGTTCTTTCACTATATATAATTTCATTTCCATCTTCTGTGTTACCATTTTTCCTGATCTTACCTATGTTTTTCTTTTCCACATACAGTTTGTAGTTTGCAAACACAGACTGTCTTTGTGAACAAAGTTTCAAATGGAGATGACTTTGCCAAAGAGTAATTGCAATATAATATTGTTGCTTATCTTCTTGAAAACATTTGGAAATAATAGTGATGGTATTGGAGTGGACCTGGAACATGACGAAATACAGAAGTCTCCACCCCCCTTAAAAGAAACAGTGGATATTTCAAGGCAAACAAAACATATCTATGAAAAACAAAATATCCAGCATAATTAATTGTAAATGTTTTTTCCTGTTTTAACCACATGTAATAAATTTGCAGTCATTTCCTTATCCTAAAAGTCCTTGAAATTAAGTTTTGTTACAGAAAAGAAGAGGGAAAATTACTTACCTTAGCTCCTTTCCATAGTACTCAGCTGTACTTTCTTTAATTTTCAAATATGCAAGGCTTATTTCAATCTCTGCAGCTGTTAGCCTAATTGGATGATTTCCTGTTTGAAATGCAGAATAATTTAAAGTGACTAGCAGTTGTTCAGGGAACCTCCCTTTCTAGGGCATAACTTAATCTGACATATTCAACGCTCATCAGAGATTCAACATCTTTTCAAAGTGATTACTGCTTCCTCCATCACACTCCAAGTTCCTTGACTTCCATTTAAGTGCTCCAATTTAGAGTTTGATTATTCAAATGAAACTAAGAGGAAAAATCAGTCTTTTTTTTTTTTTTTTCTTTTTTTGAATGTGCTTCCTTAAAATGTGTACTGCACACAGTCCTAGGTAATATTTGCTAGATATATCATCTTCTGTAATGCAACAGCAAGCTCTGTGTTGAGGGGTTTATCTTTACTGAGATTAAACACAGTGATGTGGGAGAAATCTACGTTGCATATGGCTAATAACCACCAGAATTTATTACGGAAATTTGACTTTTATCACCAAAGTTTAACCACCAAAGTTTATTTTTTTATAAAAAAGGGACAACAGTTTCTCTTGAATCATGAATTTCATTAAGGCGTAAGCTTTGCAAGAAGAGAAAATAATAGAAAAATCTTATTTCTTTATACAACCTTGAAACACAAAATTTTGAGTCTGATTTGCCAGGCCCAAAACTTCATGTGAGTCATGTCACTGTGGAATCTGAATATGTTGACTGTGTGAGAGAGACTATTCCCCTTACTCAGACAATTACTCAGGCATATGTTCCTCCAAGGAACTTAATTATATCATCCTCCTGACAAAATGCTGCTTACCTTCTGACTTGTTTGCTTGTTTTGGTTTATTTTTGTTTGGATTTGTATTTTGCTGTTTTTATTCTTTTTGCTGCATTGTACATGCTGCAGATTTTTCCTCTTGGTAGGGTAAAGACATAATTTTTCTCTAGATCCCCTTGAAAACACAAAAATTTTCCTCAGGTAGTTGTTCATTATTGTTAAGGAAGCTACTTGCTTTAAGAATTGTACACGCAGTATAAGATTTTAATGATAGGTAAAGGAAAAAACATTTTCAAACAGACTATATATAGCTCCAAAGGAGAAAATGAGGTTTCTTCTGGGAAGCATTTCTTGACCCATAATGGGAGCAGTTCGCTTGAGGTCTCATCTGGAAAATTTCATTCTTTGTAAGAATGTATATGACATGAGCAGCTCACTCATAAAAATGACTGGAGGACAGAAGAGACAAATAAGATTTTTTAAGATGTACACTTAATCCATGGATATCACTTGAACTCAAACGAATACAACACATTAAAAAAATCAAAATAAATCATTGCATTCTAATACAATGCTGGCACATGAGCTCATGGTGAAGGAGATCAAAACACCTCTCCCAGGACAATTTTCTAGCTGGTAATGTTTTCTGTCTGTCAACTTGGCAGACTTATGATGAAAAGCAGCAATCCTCTCTTGTTTCAAGCTGCCATTCCCTTTTTTACCTTCCATTGCTATAAGGCAAGTTTTTCCTCAGAGGTAGCAATGAAAAAGGAGTTCAAAAGTTGAAAATAAAAGCTGCCTGGGGTATAAAATATTGAGGGTGATCTTCTTCTTTATTCCTGAGGGGTAGAACATGTTTCAACTGTTTGCCATCAATGGACCAGTATATATGCAGTTATAGACACCTTTTCTGATTATTTTTATGTATTTATTTCTTATTATAATGATGAAATTTTACCAGGTCAAAGCTAAAAGACACACAAAACCCCAAGCCTCTTTTGTTGATGCTTAAGCTTAGTTTTTACCTGAAGTGCAGGCAGTGGGTGTGCAGGAACCTTATTGTTTCATGGTCATCTTGAGCAGTCAAACTTTTTAATTTAGGCTTAAAACTGTTTTATTTTTTATTAATTTCTTTATGAATTCAATTGTGGCATCATGCATGGTGAAAAAAAATGTTTGTGCAATATTGAGGCATGGTTTAAAATGTAGTTTTGGAGCAATGTACTAAATACCTTCAGGCTCCTATGATGGGACTGTTCATTGCCATTCCAAGAGGAGAAGCACATGGCTGTGCCTGTGCTAGAACACAGTGACAGACCAGTTGGAATGCACCACCTATAAGGAAAACAATTGGCAGTGAAGTTCTGGAGTTACTTTTATTTGGGTTTTTTGAGTTTTTTGAGGGTGTTTTGCTTTGGGTTTGTTTTTTTGGTTTTGGGGTTTTTTTTTGGGGGGGGGGGGGGTTTGCCCTTTTTATTGTTTTTTTCTTTCTTTACTTCAGGCTAATTCTACTTTGGCCTGATGGATTGAGTGACCATTAGTTGATAGAGTGCACCAGCCATTCTTCTGGAGCTCCTCTTTCAGTTAAATTTCATCTAAGGTGCTATAGTTCAAGATCTCCAAAGACCACTCCTTGAAAATCCAGAGGAAAGCATGAATCTCTCTTTGGAAGACCATTGCCGACCCAGTCTATTTAGATCTAATCTGTTAGTCCAGCCTTCTACATGATAGCAATGATGCATTGATACTGAGACCGCTGTATAATATTTCAGGCCTGTTCTCTTGAAATTAATCAATTTTCTTTGATACTCCACTATATTCTCTTTTCACCACATTCAAAATTAAGAAAGTGTCAAATGAATTGGATTGATACCCTTATTGATGACTGGAGCTAGTATTTTGGCCTTCTATTTCTGGAAAGGAGATAAATGGCATTTTCTTAGGGAAAACTCTTATAAAATAATTGGCTTTTTAAAATTTTCATCACTTTCTTTTGAACCTCATAATTTTTTATGAAGCATATTACTGATGTGGTTGTGCATGGAAAGCTTAGTCACAAGACATTTAGAGCTAGTTAATTGACACTGCTTTACAGAGTTTTTATTTAGTAAAATTAGAGGGCATTGCTTTAGTCTGTTTAAAGGACCTATTATCTTGCAGCTAGCGTCCAATAATTTGTCTTACATAAGCAGTTAAAGTGAGTCGGGATCTCAATATAGCAGTTTGACAGAAGTGTTATATATAGGTATCATCTAAACTCACTGGAAATGGGGATTGTTTTTCCTAAAAACACAGTCCAAAAGTGAACAAAAATGAAAGGGAAAATTTTCCAGCAGGCCTTCTTGGCTCAATTCATAACAACTATGTTAATCAGAGCTTTGTTTTGCACTGCCTGCAATTGCCTTTCAAGAGTCAGTACAAAAGTTAACAAAGCATAAGCATTCATGTGACAAGAATAACTCTCCTAGGAGTAGGAGCTGAAGCTGACCTTCTGAGGAGAGGACATTGCTCAACTGCAAATAAAAGTACTTGGGGAAAGCATGTAGCATGGTAATTTTTTGTAAAAGGCTACAGGTATTTGTGTCCAGTTCTCATGGAGAAGTACTTCATTTGTTTCTGTGCACCCTGCAGTCTGAAGTGAAGAAAGAAACAAAATACCAGTTATCAGATATTTTTATGTGAACAACACTATCTCAGATACCATTTTTTTATTTTTTCCCTAAAGTCTCTGAAAACCAGAAATCCCTCACCTTAGAGATTGCTGACCTCACCATTGTGAGGCTACAAAAATTGATCAGATCAGAGACACAAATAAGTATCCCACAAAAGACTGGGGGGTGGAGGCTTAAAATGTTGAGGATTGTTTTGGTTGAGCTCCTTTCTTGTCTCCAAGCTATTGCGTGGGTTTCATAATAAGCTGAGAAAGTTCTATTTTTTATAAGATCATAAATATAATAAAATGCACTTGCCCTGCCAAATCAAGATGAGAACATCACTGATCCTGAAATGGCTGCTGTCAATGAACTTGTGCATGCCTATAAATGGCATGCTTCGGTACTGTGATGCACCTTAGTGCTTGAAATGAAAATTTGAAATCCATAGTAAATAAAGCAAAAAGAATCTGCAAGGTAATAAAAATAACATGCTCAGAGATATTTGAATAAATAAAGAAAAAAGAAAGTGCAAGATAATAAAAATAGCCTACTCAGGAACATTTTAATAAAATTTTAAACAGCATAGATAACAAGCTAGACAAAAATGAGGCAAATTGTCTGCAATGAGGTAATTATATTTTAACAGATGAGGTGGGAATCCCTATTCTGAATATGATGGAAGTATTCCAAGTTCCCATAGTAAATTCTCTCCTCCCTTTTGTGTGTGTAGTTGTTTCAGGCAGGAAATTTTCCGGAATGAAGAGATGGGCATTCAGTCTAAAGCAAGTAAGATAACAGATAAGTAAGAAAGACTCCAATTGGAAACAGAGGTTTTCAAAAGGAAAGGTGGTAGAAGTAGAAAAGCTGAACATAGGAAAGCAAAAGAAGACAGGTGTTCTGGGTGGATGTAGTGGTTTTAATCATGTCTCAATATTAGAAATTGGACAATCCAGGCAAAACCAGGACAGTGGAATAGACAGCAATGTTTTACCAATGTAAACAGCTTTCAAAAAAAAAAACCCAAAAAAACCAAAAAACAAACTTCTGATGGAAAACCTCAAGAACCTTATTAATTACTACTCGAGGAAAGAACCTACCTTCACTTTACCAAAAACTGTGTGGCATTTTTAAGGTATGCAATTTCTTCATACACAGAGTAATGTCAAAAGTATGTAGTGTCCTGTTAATGGTCCTTTACTGCTTAAACAGTGTCTGGCTATTCTTAGGTGAAAAATAAAACATGCTGAAAAACAGTCCCTGAAGACCAACTCTGCAGGAAGGATGATCTCTTGTGCCTAAAACATATTAAAGATTAAACTGAAAAACAGGAAGATACTTACAGCAATAAGAGTTCAAGAGAACTTCCGTCAATCAGCTTTCTCTGACTTACTTTCCCAAATAGTTCAATAAACTTTTAAATAAGCAGAAATTAAAATATTTGGCTTTTTTTTTTTCCTTTTTGTTATAATTGATACATGATTTTTTGCTTTTTCTCACTAAACCATTGGCATATTAGACTAATCAAGTCTTTTTTAAAAAGCAAAATTAAAGACATTAAAGCCTCTAAATCAAACTACGCATTTATTAATTTACTTAAGTCTGAAATCTCCTTAAAAACTTACTGTCTTTGACTACAGGGTTTTTTTCCCTAACAGACTCCTCTGGGTCTGTCATTTGCAGACTTCCACTAAAAATGTGCCCCTTAGACTTTCTCTGAAGACACTGCTGAATGTTCCCATGACAATTTGCAACAGCAGGATCTTCTTTTGGCCTCTGATTTTGATATTGAGCTTAAACTGCATTATTTCCTAGTAAATGGAGCTATTGTTAGAAATTACTGGAATATGACAGCTCTGCGACAATTTCTGAGACTTTAAAATGCAGTTTGTCAATTTCAGAGAGAGAGAGAGAGAGAGAGAGAGAGAGAGAGAAAGAAAAACCTTGTTTTTCTGGGAAAAATGATTGGTGTAAAAACATTTATTTTTATTTCAAATTTTCATTCTGACCTCTCCCTGTGTCTTCAGCAGTGATCAGAGAGTCTTCCTGGAAAGGCATAAACCTTTCTTTGGCTAACATCACCAAAATCTATGCGTCTAAGAAAAGACTGTCTTTGCAACCTTTCTTTTTGATGGAGGAGAAAACCACTCTTTTGCAAAAACATTGCTGCAACTCTTTCACAGTTTACTATTCTTCCACTGGAAACCAGGTTTCTTTCAAAACTTTATAGAAATATCTCTTCAGAAAAAGGTGACTTGTCAATAATTTTTTCATTAAGTAAAATCAAATAAAAAATAACAAGATTAAGATTTCTACTGCACATTCAGCTGGTCCCTAAATACTTGCTGGGGATAAAAGGATGCAAGGTATACTGAAGGAAGAATATGGTTAGCATGAGTAATGTCTCAGCACACCCAGAAGGCAATCTTTCCAGGATAATTTGCAAGAGTTTTCCCCTAAAAAAAAAATACAGAAAATTAATTCTTTATGTTATTCTCAAGAGATTAGGGCTTACTTGGAACGGGGAGCATCCCTGCAAACTCTTTACTAGTCAATGGATTTAGGCTTCAGTGTGATCATAGAATAAATCTGTCTTTAGGTCTTGTGGTATGAGATCAAAAGAAAATCCCATAAAGCAAAGTAAGAAGCCAATTTAAACTCATTCTGTATGGTCAGTTTTGCTCAAGAAATGTTGCTGTGCTTACTTTGAAGTCTCAGGCTTTCTCCTGGAATAAGTTTCAATGCATTATCTCTTTTCCTACATGCCTGAAAATAAAAGGGCTTAAACACTGTATTGTATGCTTCAGTGCTCATTTGAAGAAATGCCAGCAAGCCTTCCTTCCTGCCCTTCCCTGCCCTCAGTCTGGATAAAATTTGTATTTTGAGTTATCTGGTAGCATACAGCTGCAGTATCAATGGTTATTGAAGCACAAAAAAAAAAGGGATAAAAATTACCATTCTTGCTATATGCCCAGGCTTTTGCAAACAGAACTAAGCAAATGCCTGTTTATGAGGTGGGGGCACTATAGGTAATGATTCTGCATTGTTAATTTTTTTTATATTGCATCTTATTCATGAATCCTGTGACTTGTCTCATTTGCTTGTTAATGAAAGCTAGTATTAGAATTTTTCCAGCCTAGTGATGTTTTTTTTTTATTAGTTCTGCAGTGTCTCAACTGAAATAGGGTGCTGTGTATGCCTCCACCATAGTGTAGAAATAGACAGGTAATGAGAAATGGCCAGCAAATGAAGAAAGAGCAAATAAGCACAGCAGCCAAGCTGAGTTCACAAAAAAAATAAAAATCTCTTTTAAAAACTGAGTAAGGAGAAAAGTGGTACGAGTGCTACAGCTGGGGTTGTCAGAGAAAACCCACTTCAGAAAGTAAAACATACTGCAGAGATAAGGCTTTTTTTTTTCTAACTCATCAGAAAGGAGTTCCAAAAGAAAATGCAGACCTCACCAAATAAGTAGTTGAAAGGAGAGAGAACCATCTGTTGTATCCCTTTCCCCCCCTCCAGGGGGAAGGGAAGACCTTCATAATCTGAGTTAGAAAACAGCAAATAGGAGACCTACAGAAGGGGCTTTATTTCCTACTCCAGATTGGAGAATTTAAAACAGGATGGGAAGAGAAGAACTAAAAGTAGAGGGAGAAAAAGTAATGAAACAAAAAGAATTTCAGAATTATTTTAGTTCCCCTTAACAGATATTTGAAGATGCTATTTATAGAGAGCAGTATTTGCAAACCAGTATCAAAAAACATATATTAGCAGATGCATCCATTGATGCAAATTTCACAGGAAAACCTGTAATTTTGCTAAAAATTGGATATAACCATGGGTGTATCAGTTTATGGTGAACTAATGTCATCAAAGAGTGGATTTCTGATGAGAAAACAAATTTCTTGAAAGATCAGAAGACCATTTGAAGATGTAGTTAATATTATGCCATTGTCTTGAACTTTAAAGATTAGGATAATATATATTTTCTGGAGGTGGTAGTCATGAGAAAGGGTAATATTACTGAAGTGTGAAACAACCAATCAATGAGCACTGCTGTGTGACTGTAACCTCCATTTCACCTTGAGGCTTCTGTAGGTGAAATTTCAGAGCATAATAAGATTAAATATTTTTCTTGAAGAGCTTTCAGCTTCTGTCCCATGACTACAACAAGGTCTTACAGGGCAGCCTGGTTTGAAGCTAATGGAGCTCTGCAAGGATGCACAGGTGACTCCTTGCCAAGCCTCTGGGAGAATTTCAGACTGTGTCAGGTCTGCAAACAGGAGTGATGACAGTAGACAAAGCAACCCAGAGGCAAAGTCTGAATCAAAATCAGGTCGCATGTGAAGAAATCATTGGGATTGCACTTTTTGCATCAGCTGGGAATCTGGTCCTCAGGGAAAGAAGGTTAGTGGCAGATGGCAGAGGATGTGTGGATAGACTTCAGAAGGGCAGCAAAACCACACAGCAATGATGAAGATCTTTGGAGTCAGAATGAGAAAAAGTGAAACAGTGGATCTTAATTTGGCACACTTTTCATTCTCATCTTCATTCCTTTCTTGTACAAACCTTTTTTTTATTTTATATAATTTTACTTTTTTTCACCCCAAGAACAATTTAAATGTAAATACTTAGACCAATGTTAAAAAAATGTGATTTCTTTCACATTGAACACAGTTAATATTTAAAGTCCTTCAAATTGTACTGCTAAAACAGCAGAAGAAAAAATAGTCTGCTGCAATGGACTGCATAAATGACAGCTCTGCAATGTGGTCAAAATCTGTGATAAGCTATTTGAAAATGAAAGTTAAAAAGTGGCAAAGAGCATCTATTTTTTCTTCCAGAGTAGCGTAAATGAATATCATATTCCCATCCTTACAAAGTACTAAACTAGTGGTATTCAATTAAATAAAATCCTCTTGAACCATAGATGGCTAATTGACAGGACTCATGATCAAGCAACTATCTGCTATTGCAGATCTTCATAGCATGGTCTAAAATCTAACCTTGAATAGTGTGTTAAAGGAAAAAAAAAACCAAAAAAAACCCAAACACCCCCCCCCCCCCAAAAAAAAAAAAAAAAAAAAAAACAACCACAAAAAAAAAAAAAAAAAAAAAAGTTCACTATTTCAAATTATATCCAGTAGGAAGGTAGCAAGGACACTGTCAAGGGCTTGGAGCCTGGCAGAGCTGGGGAATCTGGTAGGTGGAACACATCAGCAATGCCACTGAGTTGCTTCCTGACAATAAGCCAGCCAACTAAAGAGGTGAATGCAGTTGAAACCAAAATCCTTCCCCATCAGATATTTGCCCTGAAGAATGAAAATAAAAGATATTACAGGAAAGCTATTTGAGTCTTGAATGTTGTCCCTTTCTTGTGAAGGGTTTTTAGGTTTAGTCAGCGGTAATATATTCATCATAATCAACAATATCTATTTAGTGATGAATCTAAGGTTGCTATCAGAGGCACCTGTAAAAGTGGTTTTGTTGTTCTTAAATCTACATCCAGATAGAACAATGACTACTTTCTCTTCTGTAGTATGAGGTCTTAAGCACATGAAAAGAATAGGAACCTAACTTTGCAGGCTCCACATGATGCCTTTTCAAGAGCTCACTATATGCAATCATACAACAGGAAATCAAGTCCTGAATGAAAAATGTAGGTCTGCCTCAGGAAAACTATGGTACCAAAAATCCCATTGTGAACACTGGAAGCTAGGACAGAATTACAATTAACAACCAAAAAACTGTCAGGTAAGATCTTCCTTTTTTTAACATTTTTTCTCTCTCATATTAAGTCTTTATCTTTCCCATGTGAGATTTAAACTTTAAAGACTCTTGCTTAGAGTCTGCTTCCCACACTAATTACAGACACTAAGCATCTGTCGGAATGTCCTCTAGTTATCACTGGAATTTAAACTACCACCATTCCCCACAGTGTAGTAGTTAAATCTTAGTGTTTTAAGTCTATATCCCCTTGTACTTAGTATGCAGTGAACCAGTAGATACATCTGAATTATGCAGCTGAGTTCTAACACACTCTGATAATGAAGGAGATAAAGCAATCATTCACAGGTCTTTTCAAATGAAATACCTCGAGCTCTCTATTCAGATACGTGACTTCTAATTACTGTTTGCCTGAGAATTGTCTATATAATACAAGTCCTCTTCAGCTTTTGATTTAACTGAAAGAGAAATACCAGATCTCCATCCAGCACTGCAGCTTCATTCTTCACATCTGTTGGATAGTCTCTGAAAGTTGTTTGCTTTCCTTTTGGAACTACATAGTGATTAAAGAAAGCCAATTTGCTCAGAAAACTCACTGGTTTGTCTTTCTGATATCTCTGCAAATTTTATTCTGGTTTTAGAACTGCAATTCTCAAAATATTCGATCTTGGCTTTTCTCTTTTATTCAGATAGGGAAACAATCTAAGCTCTATTAATTTGCTCAATTCCAATTCTATTCCTTAGAATTTATCTGCTTTACCTGAGCATGCAATCTTTCAAAATAAATGTTCCTAGCTACCAGCCTATCAGGCGTTAGACGCTGCATTTTGGACTTATTGTTCAGTTCTCCAGCTTCCCTCACGCCCAGCTTGATTCATTTTCTCTGCCCTAAGCTCATTCAGGTTCTGTCACCTCACTAGCTCTTTCTAGTACACTGTTATGAAATGTTGTGGTCTCTTCATTTTATTTTGTGTGGGACTTTGACTATTTCAGTGGTCATATTGGTTTTTCTTCTTGGAGGACATGTATTGTGAGTAAAATAATTTGACCAAAGTAATTTTTTGGGGGTTGAAATAATATTTCCAACAAACAAGTCCCCTCACTGTATCCCCAAACTTCTATCTTAATGGAGCTTTCTCATCTCAGCTACCCAGGCTCACATGCAAAATGAAACTTAGGTATCCCAAGTCAAATTTCAAAATTTTTGTACCTGAATACAAAATCAAGCTTTCCCCAACCAGTCATTGAGTTGATACCTTATCCTGGGGCCATCCAGCCTATATTAATATTGTACTTTTTAACATTCCTGGAATATTCTGGAATATAATGGAATATTCTTATCCTAAAAATGGGTAAGACCATCCTATCTCAGTTAAACCCTCTGCAAAATCAAAAACAACAACAGCAGCAGCAACAACAACAAGAAAATGCATTTTTCTTTTTTCTAGCTAGAGGAACTTGATTGTGAGTGTTTCTGTTGAAGGATGACCATCTGCCTCCAATGTGGTCCTGTCCCAGGCAGAAGTGGGGCCCAGGTGCAGCTGTGTGCTCCTCTCACACACTTAGCTCAGCCAGGGGCAACTTGATCATCAGAGGTCACTGCTTATAGCAATGAATTTGTTTACTTAAGGCCCTGATCCCCAATTATATCTTGCTCTTCACAGCCCTTTCTGAAGCCATTAGAAACAAGATGAATTAATTGAAAATTACTTAAAGTAGTTTGGAAAGTTGCTTAATCTTCTCAGCAAAGTAGCGACCTGCACTTTGAAAGCTCCTGAACTTTGCACTGATTAGTTTTATTGCCACTCAAAAGTGGCTCTTATAAAATGACAAATAATGCATCACAGTAACTTTCTGCAGCTAACTTTGATGGGGTATTGCCTAGCTATATTCTGACTATATGATACAGCTGTAGGTGTAATTGTGCTTTGCTATTCCTGTTTCCTGTTCTTCACAGCCTGAGCTGCTTTTTTCAGTGTTGGCTTTTGGATAATGAATGACAATAATATCTGTGAAAGAATCCTAGCCTACATAGTGAAGCCCACATTATGTTTGTTTCCATTTATATACATTTAAAATGATTCCTATTATCTCAGCTATAAATGGGTACAAAAAAAAATAAAAAAGGAAACCATAGGAAAAAATTATGAAAAAGCTTTTAAATTATGAAAAAAGATTTTATACAGTTTCTTAATTGTTAAATGAATTTTAAGCTTTGTTTATGAAGTCTCCTAAATGCATAATCTGTTCTCATTTCCTGAAAGCAGGAAGATATTTGAGGTTTAATGACATAACAAAACATTTGATAAAATACTTCTGTCTGTTAAATGTATTATTTTTTTTTGATAATAAAATTAATAGAAGGGAGGAAAATCTTTCTTTCATACATTTTACGTTTACAGAAAATGGTTGTCATGTTCTTAAATCAGCAAGGTAGCCTGTGATTTAATGAGATCTAAGCTATTGATGAGGTTTAACAATATTGTAAAATTGTTGTAAGATAACCACAGCCTAGTTAAACACATGTTCACAAAACTATGATTTCTATAATGCTTTGTATATGTGGAAAATGATAACTCTATAGAAGAAATCAATAAAAAATACAAAAGCAAAATATGCTGTATTTGCCCGTCTAACATTCATGAACAGTTAAGTCTAAGGTGAATACAAATTTTGCAATGAAATTCAATGGATTTATGGTCCTCTCTGTCACGATGAAATCAAGGATCACAGAAAAGACATTTTGACCCACCGCTAATATGAGCTTTGTACCACTGAGAATTCCAACACCATCAAGGTATCATTAGAACTCTGACACAACAGAAAATTATCTACATACATGGGGGCTGTATAGAATTAAGGGACTTAGAAAACATGGACAGAAGAAGCCTGAGCCAGAAAAAGGCAGCGAAAGGTCAGATTGTGATGCTGAAGCTGTGACAGATATTCTCTAGGCTTTGGACTGGAGGAAAAGCAATTTCTGCACTTCAGAGAGAAAAGGCATCTAAGGAATTGTGGACATGTTTTTTTTTACTTCAAGGGACTATTTTTTCTCTTCCTTGGGAGAAGCTGTTGAACACAAGAGGAAGAGCTTCAGCAGAGGAAAGGTGAATGCAGGTGAAACCCTCCTCCAGGTGAGTACCTGCATTGTGCCTAATTACCCTGGATTGTTCTGTTTCCTTGATCTTTGCCTCTGCCAGAAAATAATTTGGAAATTTCTGATACACAGAGAACTTAAAAAATTCTCATTGGAATCTGAAATCACCTACATTTACAGCAGGCTATGAATAGTATTTGAATCCATATCATTTAACACACAAGAAAGACATAGAGTTAGATATCCTATCCTACCCATATCCTGAGGAATGAAGTGAGGGGAGGTTCTCAGGCCCTTTCAATGAAACTGTTGTTCAGCTTGGCACAACTGAGTGTCAGAAATGGATGGAAAGAGGAAAAAGAACCACAAGTCTAAAATGTGTTGTTTAGAGAACTAACCTAGAAAAGGGAGGCAAGCCTAATTTTCTGCCATTGTCCATTGTAAAACTAAAATAATAAAACAATGGCAAAATTTCAGGCTTTCCTCCTTCTCATGTGTCCCAAACACTTACTTAAAATTACTTTTATGCTTATTTTCTCTAGTGTCTTATGAATATTTAGATATTCAAAGTAGAGAGATTTCCAACAGCAGCAATTGAATGTATTTATTTTCACCATATCCTGACATACCAAACAGTTCATGCACAAAAAAGACATAAAAAATTATGAAAGGCCTCGGTAAAAGAAGCTTTCAAGCAAGGCAGCCACCTGAATCTAAGATGTCCTTAACATCCGTAGTGCCCTAGATACAGTGCAATTGGCAGATGGGCATGTGTGCAGACATATTTTGGACAGAGCAGAGTTCTTAGGCTTGCTCTGCAAGCACCAAACAGAAGAGGCCCTGCAGGCAATGATATGATGGCTCTGAAGAGAGAGAGATCTTTACCTTCCTCCAGGGTCAGATGAAATTTTAAGAAAGCAAGAGAGGTTATCATAGAATCATAAAATCATAGAATGGTTTGGGTTGGAATGGACTTCAAAAATCATCTAGTTAAAAGCCCCCTTCCATGAGCAAGCTAGGAGAATTAGGTTTGTGTATGATATTCCTTGAATTCTGCATATTTTGTAACTTTGTTTGAAGAATGAGTCAATTTTCTAACAATCCTAAACTTTTATTTCAGATATCTAAAATCATTCAATTCAATAGCTTCATTCTGAAGTACTTTATAGTTCATCACAATTACCACCTATATCTCTGCTCTAGGTGATGGCATAGGCACTGTGTTCAGTTCACTTCCAGAAATCTTTCTCTGGGGGGAAAACCTCAAAAAATAAATCCTAGGAATTTGGGCAATGGATATCATCTTTTCACCTTCCTGTGAACCACCTTTCACTTATTCTTAGGCCATTGAATTGGGTGCTGCTTTCTGCAGGACCGCCATATCCTCCAGTCTTCTCTAAGATGCATTGTATCACCTATCTGCTTTGGGAATTGGCTCACTAGATACTATCCAGAAATTCCAGATAATGGCCAGATAAGTTATGCAAAATACTGGTCTGCCACCTATTTGCTCTTTGTGCAATACAGAACACATCTCATATGTGAGGTCTGGATCTGCTGGAGTTGTTGGTAGCAGTTCTGGACCCATCATTTCCATATATTGTGTTATATAGTGGATTGGCTCCAACAGGAGGGGTAGAGTATGCACTGTTCTCCAGAACACAATATAGACTTCAGGCACTCTTCTGGAAAGCAAATGCGAGCTGCAATCCACCCAAGAACAAAGACATCAATAATAGAATTATTGAATTGTTTGGGTTGGAAGAAACCTTAAAACATTGTCTAGTCCAGGTCACCTGCTAGAGGCAAGGATGATTTCTCCCAGACCAAGTTACTCAGAGCCCTGTCCAATTTGGCCTTGAACACTTCCAGGAATGGCACAGATTTTCTGGGCAACCTATTCCTGTGCCTCACTGCCCTCACAGTAAAGAATTTATTCTCAATATCTAATCTAACTCTACCAGATTCTCATTTAAAATCATTATTCTTTGTATTCTTTGACCTATAGCTGCATTCGGTGATAAAGAGTCTCTTACTGTCCTCCTGTAGGCCCTCGTTGTGCAGAAAATGATGTAGAAATTCTTGCCAGAAAGCACTGAGGAGCTGAAAACACTTGAGCTTTGGTTGAAAAAAAGGGCTTAGATAAATGCATGGGGAATGGGTCCATTTGTGCCTACTGTAGTGGGTGAGTCAGCTGCAGTCTTCAGCTTAGGTGTTGCCAGACAGAGGGTGTGGAGAGCACCAGTGGCCTTAAGAGCCCTGCCTGGTCTCCTCCTGACTCTGCCCACAGCCCAGTGTCCCACAGCTGCTCCTGCAGGATGTCAGGTGTTGCCCAGCAAGGCCATACAGTGATGGTCTCCAGCTTCCACCCACCCATGGGCCCTCACCTGAGTCAAGCCCAGCTTGGCCTTGACTGATCCCTGTCCCTATCCCTGTCCCTATCCCTATCCCTACGGTCAGTTCTGGGGACTGGGGTGCCCTGCCTGTCTTGGATGACCTGGTCCCTGTCTGGAGCTGTGGGACCAACCCTGACTGCAAAGCCCTGCCCTGTGTCCTCGAGAGAGAAGCCCTGACAAGAGCTTCTACACATTGCTTTAATTGTTCCCAGGTGTTTTAGTGTGACAAGACAAAAAGAAGGGGATGGTGACTCTGGTGACTTCACAGTAAGAAAATACTTTTTTCAAGCAATAAGGTAATGGACTTTCCATGAGTGGTGAGTCAGTGGGTTTACAGTCAGATTGATTGTCTCATCATTTCAACAAGGAGTTATCAAGGTGTGATGGAAAATCTTTTCTTTAAATAGGTTAACACAGAACTGATCATAATTTACAAAGGGACAGGACTCAAGTTAAATTTTCAAGTAATAAGAGGCCTGTAAATATCCTCAGAGCTCATTCTAACATTGACAAACTGAAAACAATAATAGAAAAATAAAAATTTTTCCAGCATTCTATACATAAAAGAATATAAAACCAGAAATCATATCAGTCAGCTACTGTTCAGATGGCACAAATCAGAAAGAGTACACTGGATTTTCATTTCTCTGAAGCTGCTGCAGGAAAATCTCCTGCAGAAATATTCCACAGAATAAGGCAGGCATCAAAAGGATTATGTGAGCAGCAGAGGACTCCAAGGCCATAACCACAGACAGAAGTGCAGTACAAAAATATTGCATTACAAGATACAAAATTTTAACAATAATTAAAGTGTTGATAGAAAATTGTCTCAGACAGCCATGCTGTAACATACTGAATTCTTCTTCAGCAGATCCATGTAGGAAGGCTACCTACCATGGATCAGAAGATCTACCAGTATCTTCTGAAAGTTCAATTCAGTAGAAAAAAAAAATGTTATCATGATTACCATGATTTGCAGATTATGATCTGAGCCAGAGGGAAGACAGGAAAATATCTAGACAAAGAGCAAAAGACATTGTGGTAGTTGTTCAGTAACTGAAAAAAAACCTCCAAAAGGTTCAAAAGCTTAAAAATAGTAAAAAAACCGCCTCTTAAAAAATAGGAACTTGCCAAAATTATTTGGGAGCCTGGAAAATTACCTGAGACTAAAGTCTCTGATGATTTCTAATAATAATTAGTATTTCTCTAAGTGTTGGGACTAATGAAACTTGAAACCTGATATTCTCTGTCTTTCCTGTGATCTTACACATTATAAAAGCTTAGAATCTGAAGGATTCTTCCTCTACCCAGAACCCCTTTGCTTCTTAAAATCTTTGAGACCTCTACCTCTTCCAATTTGGACCAAATCAGAAGAAAAAAGAAATAAAGTAGAATAAACAAGGAAGAATCATACTTGAGGGAACATAAAGAAGAAAATATGTAGAATGGTGGTAGAATGCCACTCACCGTCTTTCTGCATCTCCTTATAAGCTCATGCTTGGTAAACAAAGAAAGACATTGTGAAGCTTTCTGCTCTTAGCAGGGAAGATTGACACATGTTAAATACACTTTCTATTTGGTAACACAAGGATTTTAGAGCATAAGTGTAATGATATTTGGTATCCTCATATGGCCAGATAAATAGACTTCAAATCTCTTACACACTTGATCTGATAGATGGGTGAAAATTACTGATCTGGTCTCTCAAAAGTCAAGGGCCAGTAACAGAAAGGAGCATAGTAATGTTCTGAACTGGAGAGGACTCAGCATATGCAAAAGCCATAGGACAAGAGGGAAATAGTTTATGAGCTTTCCATGGTTTGCCTTTAATATTTAGCTTTACAGAACAAAGAAGCCAAATCTTCAACCAAATCTCTTATGCTGATTAGTGAATATAATTTTATCGACAAAGCTTTGTTACTTTAGGATTTCTTGTAAGGCAGAACCATCAATGAATAAAAGAAAGCTGTTTTCTATGTGTTGAAGACACACAGGTGTGTTTAGGTTTGAGAAATTTGCTACTCTATTAACATGCAAATTCCTCCTACACTTTTAAGAAGAAAACTTTCTCCTATTGCTATGTGATACTGTCAGCATTATATACAGAATATAAAACCTTAATGTGTGTGTGGCCCAACTGAATTTGATTAAGATTATAAACATGTTAAGACGTTGTTTTGTTTTACAAAAGATGTGTAAAATTGCCTGTTTGTGATCTTGCATTGATTTATAGCATTTTAAAGAAACAAAATCTTTCTTGGGAAAAAGTCAGACTGCTTGAAATAAGACCAAGAAGCATAAGTATCCATAAATTCTTCATCATTCAGAATCAAGGGAAATAAGCTTTGTTGCTAGGAGACTCTGACTAGGAGGAGAGATGGCTTTGTTTTAAAAATTAGAAACTGTAAGCAAAATACTTAGCAGAAAAAATAACTATATATAAGTGTTCAGTGCAGACCAGGTGAAGTATGAGGCAAGAACTAGAAAGCTTATGAAAAGTGCAAATCTTTGAATACTCTTCAGCTATTATGATATAATGGCCTGAAAAAAGACCCTCATTATTTGCCTACTAATAATTAGGATGAAATTTCAGTTGGGATATGAATTAAAGAATAAATATTGATGAATCTGTCAAGAAGAGAGTGTGATTTAATTTGCTTTTGGTATTTATGTGGTACTAATTTGTAGGTCTCTGAAATTTTTAAAATGAAGAACAATAAAATATGTTGCATCTATAGAGAAAGCAAGCTTGTTGCAGAGAAAATAGGGAATCATTCTTAAAGTTATCTCAAATTTGACAAATACCTTCCAATAAAGAAGAGAAATTTGAAAAATTTTAAGTTTTTTCTGCTTACAATCCAACACAAATAGCTTTGTAATATTTATATAAATTTTTGACTTTGCAGAAATTAAAACTCAAAGTAATAGCTGTAATTTAAAATGTAAAACTTAATTGAGAAGTAATAATATATTTAATTTTGTCTTGAAAAAACAAGCTCTAGGTTTTTGAGGATTTTCTTGGGTGGAAAAAGGTGCTATTTTAGTTAAAATGTCTCAGTTCTTCTACTTCTCTGTGATTCAATCAATGGAGAGGCATAGTTTTCATGGATCATTAACTACAGAATTAATTAAAAAACCCTAATACCCTTAGTTTGGTAGCTGTGACATATCTCCTGCTGGTGTCCACATCACTTTGTGGCAGGAAATTTTAGATATCCAGGTCCACAGAATATGTGTGGGAACCCTGTATATTTTGGCATATGTAACTAATTACTTCTCAAGTTGAAATATTTTGAATTATTAAAATATTATCAAAATAATTTCATATAAAGTTGTGTTTAAAAATTGCATTGTTCCTGAAATATTAGAACAAATATTTTGCTTAATTGTAATTAGGTGGTATTTTTTCACTCCTACTTCATTGTCAGTTTCCATCTGACATTTCGGATATTTCACTGGATGATATTACAGAGGTGTTTGTTCTAAAGATACCGTCAGAAAACTTGTTCATGTATGAAAACGCTCCTGAAAGAGCAAATTAAGACCTCAGCGTGGCATATGACTTCCCTCGTGCAGTCAGTCATCCTAAAGCATCAGGGTGGTTACTCATGTTTTCTGGTGGGTGGACGCCCTTCTGCAATTCCTTCTTCCGTGCCAAGCCTGCCTGCTCAACACATCAGCTACGCTGAGGCCCCCTCATGTAAGAGTCACAGAGATTTTAGATTTGCAGTGTCAAGCCCTTGTTCACAGCAAGCCAGATGATTTTCTAGCACCACATGGTAGTCTGGTAGCTCATTTTCAGTTGTGTTGTTGTGCAAGGTGAAATCTTAGTTTCTTTTTGATTGTGGTACTTGCATACCCATCTACCTTTTGAGAAACACTTTGAAATTCCCATTAGTCTGAACAGTGGAGATAATTTAAGACTAGTGGGATTTACATTTAGTGCTCTTTAATCCTTTCCTATCATTTAGCATTATTTTTCAAATGTTACCAATTGAGAAATATCAGAATTAAAAAACCCATAACAAAGCTAACAAAAATTTAAATTCTCTGCATTACTGATAATCAGAGATCTACACATCCAAATTTACTTCTCTGGCCACTGGTGAACTAAAGTATTCAATGATTCTGTGATATCCGCAACCTTCTGCTATCTGAAAGTATTCACCAAGACGAGACACATTCTCAGCAAATTATGAAGTCCAAAATCACTCGGGTGTTTTGTCTTAGTGCTAATTTACACATACCTTCTTTACGGTGGCAACAGCATCTAGTAGCAAAATGCAGCACCTGCATTCTTGAGGAGGATGAAATGACTGAAAAATATTTTTTTTTGCTTTAAGGTGTGCTTCTAGTTGATGGACTTGGCAAAATGAGATGAGTGTTATGAAGTTTGTCTTGACACTGAGATACCATGGCAACTTGCATATATATGTGCCACTAAAGAGAAACTATGTTATTATCAGAAAAATAAAACAAAAACAAAAACCAGTTTGGGTCAGGAAAATAGTTCATTAAAATCAATTTAGTGGTTTATTTATTTAAAATTTGAACATGCTCGTACCAATGCAGTGGTTAAACTGTTCCACATCGAAACCTGATATGTATAGAAAAATGAGATGAGACTTTATGTTGGGTACATATGGTCCATACAGGCTTAGAAAAAGGAAACAACTGTAAAAATAATTCTTGTCCATTTATATGCAGAAAATAAGGCACAAATGCATAAGTGGCAGGGATCATTCAAACAGTTGTAGTTGTCCATGGTGTAGGTAGTCACCTGTAAGGCAATGACTTTAGGGTCCCTTTTAAATCAGGATTGAAAAACAGGCAGTTCCAAGCTATAATTCTATTCAACATCAACCAAGTATCAAGGGATCATATAAATCACACACTAAAATTCTCATTTTCTATCCAATGATTATAAAGGCAACTTAATGACTTTATCTCTGTTAACATTTATTCTTTTTCACAGCTAGATTTGGATTAATTACTTCTTTATCAGTAAAGTTGCCTAATAAAGATATGGCAGACTTGAAGATTGAGTCAACCTTGCTGGAAATCCTTATCAGCTCTCTGCCAAACCCATCTTTTTCTTTGCAAATGATTCTTGATAATTTAAAAGGCAAATTTGGATGCAATGTGTGAATTCCTGTGAATTTTGTCTTTCACAAACTCATCATAGATTCTTCAGAGTTTTTGCTAATTTCTGAGGAAAACTTAGAGAGACTACAATTTAATTTTGCTCTTCATCAACAGGTAGATAACAAAGCAAAGATCACTCTTCCTAGGAAAAACAAACAGTGTTTTAGATTAATTGTGTTTGGTAGAAATAT
This sequence comes from Certhia americana, assembly GCA_018697195.1. Lineage (NCBI taxonomy): Eukaryota > Metazoa > Chordata > Aves > Passeriformes > Certhiidae > Certhia > Certhia americana. The sequence continues at coordinate 41,574,413 of CM031857.1, read as the reverse complement.
TCACACTTTCTGCTCAAGGCTTTTGGGCACTTAAAATGAGTGCATACCAGACATCCACTACAATGTGTTTTTCAGAAATTGCAACTAGATATATACCTAGATATATATATATATATATATATATATATGCAATACAATTTGCCTTTAAAGGTATTTACCTGAGATAATATGTCAAATTCGGTTGTTAACATACAGGGCAAAATTTCCTGTCATTTTCATTGTTCATTGACCTTTGTGAGGTCTGTAGCATTTTGGCAAAGAGTTAGGGCCATTGACCTCTGCAGACCTCTACCAAGAGTGGATTTTGGGTCTCAGTAAAGTATAACACTCACAAGAAATCTTTGTCTCAGCCATGAAAGCATTATGCTGTGAACAGAGGATGAAGCCAGCCTGTGACAGACAAGTCAGTCTCAGACTGTTACTGTTACTGTCATATATGCATTTTGAGTCTGTAGAAGGACAAGTGCAACAGCAATAACAACCTAGCTTGTACAATATTTGCTTTCCAAAAAACCTGATATAGAGCCTGCCGAAAAATCAGATACCTTCAGTTAGCCCAGTTGTACAGAAATTAGAGTCCACTAATTCTCTTCAGGGAGAATTTATGCCAGAGCAACTGCAATTCTGTAGGAGTGAATTTTCCTTCATTGCCTGCAATGAACCATTATGTCAAGAAAGTTCTGTCAGGTAGTCTGAAGTAATCGCATTGCAAAGAACAAAGGTTTTAAGATGAATTAATTAAGTTATTAAGTCATCAAAATATATTGTCTGCAATTTCCTAACTGAAGTGTTGTATTTTCTGCATCAAAGGAACTGAGCTGATAGCAAAAACAACTGCAGGTTTATGACAGTAGGTATTTGTTGCAATGCTGTGTTTGAAATCTAATAAGCCATGTGTAGCCAACACTACACATGTTGTGTGGTACTCCGAAATTCATAAAATATAAATGTTGATCTGACTTGTATCTCAAAAGTTTTCTTATTTTATAATTACTTTATTAAAAACTTCTCTAACAAAGAATTTCTTTGAGCAAGTTCCCTGGAGCAAAATGCTTCTTTGAGTTGCATAGATGTAAAGTTAATCAACAGACTTCAGCTCAGTAGCTACTTCAGATTTTGTGATTTATTGTAGACAAATTTTTTCAAATCATGTTAGGGGTTTTTTAACTTCTAGAGGACTCAACTCCAGCTATAATTTATAAAATAAAAAAAATGTACCAGTGTTATTGCTGTAACTGATTGATACTAATAGTCTTCAGTTATTAGAGGGCATTGTCCACATTGCTGCTTTTGTAAGATGTGCTATTAATGGCTCCAGGACAAGGATTATGTGGTACTGTGCTGAGCTAATAAAACATTAGTTGTATGAATTGAGAGAAGCATGGAGGATGCTGAAGAAAAAGGTTTCAATGGGCACTCAAAACACAAAATTATAAGGCCTTGAAAGTACAAGCACATGATGATAAAAAAAGGCCACAGAGCTCTAAATGCAGGTCACTGATGATTGATCACTCACTGATTGCTACAGGAATGCAACCTGGAAACTGGGTAAAACTGGATTTAGGGGTAATGGAAAAAGAACAAGTTAGGGTGATTTTCACAAAAATATAGAAAATTGCCTAAAGCAGACTCAGTATCTAAAATGAAGACATCATCAGTATCACAGTTCTTTAAAAAGTGCGCTAAGAACTTGTGTTAGAGATGACTCAACCTCACTCCAGGTCTTAACAAAAACCTTTTATCAAGCTTAGAATCTACTGCAGAAGTGAAAGGCTGAGCATAGTATTAGGGAAAGAGGGGACAGCAGGAATTCTGTTTGGATCAATTTAGGCTAAATTATTTTGAAGAAAGGGAGGTAAAAATCAGATTATTCGAACAGTAAGGTTTTTTGTCTTTATAACTGGGGTAATAATTATTTGTGTAAGATTGTTTTGATAAGAACACATTCTTGCCTTCCTATCTAGGGTTTATTACAGTAGCCCATATAAGTTGTGCGTAATGTTTGGTAAAGTATCCTATCCTTGAGGCCTGACTGTTACATCTGAATGCAGAAATTCATGGACAGTATAAGCAATTCAGGCTTTAATTTGCATGTAACAGCTGGTGGAGGACATGGGCATCTTCAGCTGATAAAGTCTGTATGACAATCAGGAAGAATCTCTCTTTGGCCCAGTGCTAATCAAGTACTTTACTGGAAGCAAACATAAAACTGTAATGAAATTTGCAGATGAATTAAACTGCTTGAGAGAAAAGAAATAATCATGTGTAAAAATTGGTTCCTAAGAGCCCCTTGATGTGTTTTTCTCATTTTAAGCCAAATATAAGTCCATATGCCTAGTAACCTAGACTATAGGTCATGTGGGCCTGGTATGCACTTTCCCCAGTTGTGGCTGAGGTAATTTCTGGCATAGAAAGAGAATGTTATGTACAGAGTTGCTAGCCAATTTCTGTGCCACATAAACTGATTAAATCAATGCTTCAATGGCCCCTATTAAAGGAGGTCAGAACAAATGTAGAAAAAATCCCAGTTTTTTATAAATCCTTGTAGGATGAGACATCTTTCTCCATTTAATTTAATTTATCAAATAAGAGATTTGGTAGTCATGAAATGATGACAGTACTACTGTGCAGAGCCGTGTCACAAAGCAAAGGCACACTGGCATCCAAAGCTCTGACAGAGAGCAGTAGGTAAGTTCAGGCCAGAAGTCAACATCTATGAGTCAGTCACTGTGATTAACTACTAGAAATACTACAAGGAGTTCAGACAGAGGCTCTGCCATTAAGTTTAAACAAAAGCTGTTTGTCTATTTAAAAGAAGAACAGTAGCTCATCCAGAAATCAGAAAATTACTGGGTGAAAAACTATAGTCTGTGCAATGTAGGAGATCCGAATAGACTGCATAACAGGCCCCTTTGTCCTTAAACTCTGTGATTTATATATCAGATTTTTCATTAGCTGCTATCAGTGTGTTAATAAACTTGAATTCTGTGTGTCTTGATTTTCAGGTATTTAGTTCCTATTATAAATTTTCATGATAGTTTTGCATGACTGCAAATCCTGTTAGACATATACTTTTGAATGAAAGGTCTGGCACGCACTCTGACCTATAGAAGTCAAGAAAGTGAATTCAAGGTACTGCATGCCAAAAAAGACATAAAAAAAACCCAAAGAAATAAAAATTTTATCAGTAGTCAGAATTAAAGACTATAAATTTCACAGAGCAAACACATCACATCACAATCACAATTAAAACAGTCTTCTTTCAACTACCAGTAGTAGGTAACCATTAGCTGCCCATGTCCATTTGCCTTTGTGTTTACTTGTTGCCCAGGAATTGTGGCCAAGTTCTCATTTTCAGTGGCCCAACATTGCACACTACCAATCATTCATATAATGCACACAAGAGTTTTGTTGCTGAACTGTGGAAGATTTTTTTGAAGTTACATGGAAAAACTTTCCTAGGAAGGTTTAAAACTAACCTGTAGTGATAATAGATGGACAGCAGGCAGGAAGAGAGATTCATGGGAAAAAGAAATACTTTAAAGTCTATGTAGAAAGCAGAGATTCCCCCAAAATGTTTCTAGTTGCTTAGATGAAAGCTAATGCAATATAAATGTACCTCTACTTAGTATAATATCATACTACATTGATATGTTTCTGTTAAGTTGAAAAGAAGATATGACATCATGTGAATTTTTTTGTGAAAATCCATAGCCTTCTTTCCAAAGGTGCTAAAGAGAGATGTAGCACTGTTGCAATGAATTCCCTTTCCTCCTTATACTCAATGTACTTTTCTATATCTGTTTGAGGGCTTTAAAGGAGCACCCAAAACACTTTTGGCAAATATAAAAAAGTTCAATAAAAATAAGGTCTGGAAAAAGGAACTCTTTCTAGTCAAACATAAAGATTTAATCAGCTTTCACTGAGTAGAATTTACAGAAACAAGAAACCTCTAACAATAAACTGGAAGTCTGCTGCCCTTCATATATATATTTATTAGTTTCAATTAAGTTGGGGGTCTGACACATTTAAAATTAGTTCTGTTATTCAGTCTTCCCTGTGCAAGTAAGTTGTGTTTGTGCAGCTGAATCCATTTAGGCACCTTTTTCCTTTTGTCTTTTAATGAGAGTGAATGTAAAAGATGCTGATGCACATTCCACACTTCACAAATGGTGATAGAAGTCCATTAGTTGAAGAACAGAGAAGACACAGGTTGATCAGAGAGAGCAGTCTAAGGTCAGATTTAAATGGATGTATAACATCAGCCAGGCTTGATTAGCCATGGCTTTAGCATGTGTCTGACTGACTGTTCAAATATTGATGTTGCCCAAACGCAGAATCCTGAATATACTACTTGAACCTAAAATCAAGTACAAAATAGTATAGCATTAGCTTTGGACATTATTTTGAATATATTTATTACACAACGGTGGGACAAAAAATAGATGCATTTGTAACAAAAAAAGGATCCTTCAGTACAGAGAATGGACTTATGTTCTGATGTAGTTTTGCTGGTAAGAACCTTTTGCTGTGATCCTAGATGTGAGTAGGCAGAATTTTTTCGCCATTGGTCAAAGCCCCTAAGGGAAATATGGAAAAGCAGACTCAGAACATCACTTGATTGCATTTTGCGCTGCTTCTTAGACATGAGTGGTAGGCAGTCATGAAGGAATCCCTTGTGTTGCCTCACAGGGTCATGCATTATAGTTAGCTTTTTAAAAACTAATCTGCTGATTAGTATTTCTTAAGCAAAATCAACATGCTGGGGAAGGACAGAGCTGAATTCTGAATAGTGATAAAATAACCATAAAACCTAAAAGAATTATTCAGCTCTCCTTGAAGAATCCTTTTATAGTATCTTTGGTGGAGGAAATTATTTTCTCTTTTTCTTGTCTATTTTACTGCACCATCCTGTTCATGGGCTGGACCCTTGTTTCTTCAATTTATTTCATTATTTTTTATGATGGTCTTCAGGTTTTTAGTGTCATATTGATGGACTAGGTGTCTTTCCCTATTGTCACTTATGTTTTCTTAGCTCTCATTCATCTTCTACTTCTGAATGGCATTCATGTTACTGCTTGACATAAAGGTCATCTTGATATTACTCTTAAAGCTTATCCTGAATATGTTGGTATTCATTCTTCCCTCATGGTTGATTAATGACATTGGTTTCTTACCTTAGAAATAACAATATAATGAGCTTCTGAATAAGTTTTCATAAACTCCTTCAATCAAATCTCTTTAGTTTAGAATTGCTTATTACTTTTTTTTTTTTTCCTAACAAGAACTTAAAATCTCTATGAAATCTTTATTTCATAAAGATGACAGTTTTGAAAAATCATTTTTGGGACAGCATTCATCATCATGCTATTTAATCATTATCATTAATCATGATATTTTTCCAAATATTTTCAAGGTTATAAAGGCAAGTAGAAGCATTTGGTCATCTTTGCTGTATTTCTACCACAATTTCATTTTCATTGCAAGGCTCCAATCTTGACAGGAAAACTGACTTATTTCTTTTAATATTTCTCTTTCTGAAGTTATGTTCCTTTTGGGACATTAATAACAATATCTTTTGTCTTCCTTTCATTGATGAAACGACCTAGTTGTTTTGTTTTGTTTTGCTCACTCTTTGGTCAGTCTTCTGTTTACCATCAATACACAGAACTGAGACAGGTAATGCCATCAGAAAAATCAGCATTGTAATTTCCTCACAAATACTTAAGTTAGTTCCTTTATCATTAAACACTCAAACTGTATGAACATAATAAGGTACAGAAAAGCCCCAAAACTGACTCATGCATTGTGTACAGAGATATGGAAATGAAAAATCCAGGCTCAGACACTCTATCAGCTCAGACCCCATCCCACCCAAGGGAGTGAGCAAATGGCTGCATGAGGCTTAGTTGGTCTCTGGGGGGACACCACGACAGTAAGTTAAAAAAAAAAAAAAAAAAAAAAAAAAAGCTGCAATTCTCAATTAATGAATCCTTTTATTTAACCTGGGAAGAGATAAAATGCAAGCAAGCTGAATTTTCTTCTATTTGTTTATTTAAAAGAATCCATTTCTTAATGACCTAATGCTTTCCTTGTCTTCTCTAGCTGTTAGCTAGAGCTGCATGTGATGCACACAACTACCTGGAATCCCAGATGTCAGGTTGTGAAATATGGCCTACCAGTGCCCATGTCTGGCCACTTGGCAGAGCCCTAAGTTATCAGCAGTCGGTCATGTTGGCAACTCTCAGAATTGCCTCTGGGTCAGTCATGTGCTCTTGGCTTTTATTAAATCTGTGAGGGGATTTCAGTTCTCCTGGTGCTGTGTTCCATTTAGATTCATAGATGTTAAGGCCACAAGAGACCATTGTGATCATTTAGTCTGACCCCCTGCTTAACACAAGCCACAGGATGCTCCTGATTTAATTCCTGTTTGAAGTGTACATATTTTAAAGGAGAACAAATTCAGTCTTGTTTAAAATTTTCAGAAAAATATGCCACGACCTAAGGCAGGTTATTTGAAACATTATTTATCTCCAGTGTTAAAAGTGTACACCTTATTTCTGGCCTGAATTAGCATGGTTTCAACATTCAGCCCTGGGCATTTGTTGTGCTCTGCTGGATCGAAGAAGACATCCATATTTTGTCCTCCTGTTATCAGGTCATGCCATAACTTTTCCTTTGTTAAACTATGCAGATAGCTCTGCTGATGCTTAGCTATGAAGCTGTTTTGTATTAAATTGACATGATTGTTTATAGATTCTATGGATAGGTGCCACAAAAATCTGTATTGAAAATCAGTGAATATGATGCTAAAATTGTTGCTGATCTAAGGGCTCTCTAGTATTTCAGCAGAGAGGCTCTTTTTTATGTGCAAAATACGGAAATGTTTTATCGCTATACAACACTGAACACCTTGAACCAAAACTTCCAAAAAGTGTCAAGGAGAAGGAGCCAGGCAATCTAGAGCTGTACATGGTACCAGGACAGGTGACGAACAGTGTCATTTCAAAATTCAGTTCAGGCTGGAGGGAGAAGATTTTTCCCACAAGAGCAGTTAGACACTGGCAAAGACTGCCCACATTGTGCAGTCTCTGAACTTGAGGGCTTTTAAGCCCCAACTGGACCAACCTGTTCTGACCCAACAGCTGACCCTGCTGTGAGCAGGAGGTCGGACCAGGGACCACCTGAGGTCTTTTCCAGTTTGAATGACTTTATGATTCTACAATGTCATAAGATGCTACAGTGACACAAAAGTTTTTTCAGCTTTTTATCTGTTTTTTAAAAGCATAAAAATAATATAAGTACCATAGAAAAATGGTTTCTAGAATTACATTTGCATGGTTTTATTTTTTTTGAAAGCATTGATAATTTAGTTTATGAATAAATAACACAATATTTTCTTACTTAGATTACTGATTGTAAAGCAAAACCATTTATTTTTAATGGAGGGATGAATTAGCAAAAACATGTGCTGTTATTTTTTGCAGAGTGTAATGTCTGTATATTGTTATTGATATAATTAATGGAATAATTAAGACTACAGGAAGAAATTGTTTCTAAAGGGAATATAGGGACTAGTTGATTATAGCAGAGTGGAGTAGTTCCATTTGGAAAGACTTTACAGTGATCATCTAGTCCATTTGTCTGACCACTACAGGATTACCAAGAGTTAATTTATGTTGTTACTAAAAGCATTGTCCAAATATCTCTTAAACACTGACAGGCTTGGGTACCTTTCTAGGAAGACTGTTTCAGTGTTTAACCATCACTTTGGTAAAGAAATGTTCCATAATATTAAAGCTTGCCTGATGAGTTTTGAAACATTCCCATAGGTTCTGTCACTGAACACCACAGATAGCATCTTATATTATATAAAACTATGTAGAAATTAAACACTCCATGCAAAGAAAAATCCCAGAATGAAGCTTGATTATCAAAAATACATTGTGATGACATTTTACTGAGTTTGCATTCATTTAAATGAGAATATAAGGCACATTTTAAAATTTTTGAATTTCTGCAGCTTGTGGTATGAAAATGTCTTTTGACATGTGCATTGCAGCTTTCTTCCACTTGTCCTGATTACAATAAACCAGGAGTGGCTTCACTTTTCTAAATATAGTGGTAAAACAAAATGTTTTTATTTGATATTTTGCTGTTTAGTTAGCAAGGACAAAGAATCAGATCAGAGGGTTACCCTCTGCTATATCCAACAGAGCCCTTTGGAAGTGCTTTGCAGGTCAAAGTACTTTTCAGAACAAAGATGGCTTCATGTTTAACTACATTAACTTATACAGACAAACAAATAATACAGATCTTTCCACAATGATGACACTCCTTTGCTTTCTACTCCTCCCCTAAATTTGTTAATCTGTAGATTTGATAACTAGTTGATTTTTCTTTTCTTTTATATTGATTTGAAAACATTTGTTTCTTCAACTGTGGATGTCTATATGTCCTGCTGGAAACCTTTGCCCTCAGATGATTTCCTCTTTACAGTTCAAAGTAGAGGCAAGTCAAGAGTTTATTTTGTGCATCTAATCTGAATCTGTGAATTTTCTCATGTTTTGTTTTGTCATTCAACATTTTCCTCTACATGGGAAACAAATAAAGGGGTTTGTGAACTTATTCCAATGATTGTCACTCCATATATGTCACTTTGTTTAGTGGATGCAATTTGCTACATATTCCAAATTGAAACTTCCTCACAAAGGCCTTAATCATGATAATAATTAATTGTCTTGGGATGAGTTCACAGTCAGTCCTGGACTGTATGTGCCTCCTGGTGTGCAGAGCCTGTGAGGGATGCAGGAGATGGCTGGAGGAAGACTCAGGGTTTTTGGAGCAGTCACTCCCTCCACATACCCCCAGACTCTCCCAAAGGTCTCACAGAACTTGTACCCAGGGTAGGGCTGAGCAGGAATCGGAGCAGGGCAGAAAAATCTTTTAATCCTTTTCCTCATGTTTGTGCAAGGCTCTACTTGAAGGAGAAGGTTCTTTGAGACAAACTGAAATAAAAACTTATGAATAGAGTCAGCATTTCTTCTAGCAAATATATTTAAACAATGCCATCATATGCTTGATTAAGACTAAAGTATAAATTTATTGTAGATATAGACATCATTAGCTTGCTCCAGTGGTATCAAGATGAAGTACTAGATATCAGTGGCTTAGTACCTGCTGAGCACTTCACTAATTTATATGTGGTGATGTCTCACTGTAGCTGATTCAACGCTGTTTGCACTTGTTTATTTGGCAGCCCTGTAAGAATTTCTTAAATTTCATTTTGCAAGGGAGTTTTTATACTCTTAAAGGTATTTTGTGGGAATAATATCTGGAAATTATGCAACACTGTCACTTAAAGCTGGCTTTCAGAGAGAAAGATTGAAAGGAAAGAAAGAGTAAAGAAGAGTTTATTCTCTGATTTAGACTTTGAAACTAAGTCTTTACACCCTCTATGAGCAACCACTGAATTAGGATTCTTTGGAGAAATAACCAAGAGCTGACCAAAAATCAATGTCCATACCAAGACTGGTACATATGTGTGCAAACACATTTGGATAACATTGTAATTTATGTTTCTATGAATTCTACTATGTTTCTCATTAGATTTGACTAGCCATAGATAGCTGATTTAACTCAAAGGAGGATGAGAAGTAGTACCAGGATAGTACAGTGAGGTAAAGAGGAAAAAGTATTCAGTTATTTACTAAAAGTAATTTAATTTCTCTCAGAATAATTTCAAAATAGATTTCAATTATTTTTCCAAGGAAAATAAAGGCTCTTAGACTGGAGAAAAGACAGCTAAATAGTACAAACCACTTTATTTTCAGTGGGAAAACTGAGCTTTAATGGCGTAGAATATTTCAATTGTTGGAATTCTGAGAAGTTCTGGTGTTTGGATTTAAAATTTAAAATAAAGGATAATATTGTGAAGAACTTTGACATCACCACAGCTGACTATTCATAAATATCATTTATGCATTTTAACCTGATCTAGATTAATGCATAAATAGCAGCACAAATCTCTTAGATCTGAGAGTCTTAAAAATCAGGTTTTCACCCTGCTTAGGGGTACCCTGCTCCTTTATCACATCTTATCCAAACAGTCTTTAAATTTCCTAAAATATTTTCTATTTGATAGCTTTTTTGATAGTGTTCATGTGGGAAGTTGGAAAGTATGTGGTATGAAGGATACTGAAAGAATCTATGCTTATAAGATATAATAGTGGATTTTGGCTTTTTCCTTCTAAGGTAAGCATGTGTCTTTAGTCTTTAGAAGAAAATTTAAGCTTTTTATTTTTTTTTTTCCTGACTTAGAGTAATAAATCAAGAGAAAATGTACCATTTATCATAATGGCACGTGATTCCAGTAATGCTTCTGAATTGAATGATTTGGAAATTGAGAGACTATTCCTTCAAAAGACATCCCAAAGTCAATTTAGGAGACCTTGCTGTATTTTTCATTTTAGCTGCATTAACAATAACATTGCTAGTGCACCAAAATAAACTGCTTGTGACTTCCAACATGCTTGCAAACTATGATATTTTCTGAATAGGGGAGCAAAAATATAAAGACAATTTTATCATCTTTGTGTGAATCATTTTTAAAACTCTATAACCTGGAGTGATAAAAATTCATACACATTATTAAAGAATGATGTGATTGATTTTTAATCTTTGGAATTTCTCTTCAATAACAATAATGTCAAAACACATTTTCAGAAGTAAATAGTCAATTTCAAAAGTCCATGATAAAGATTCAGTTTGTATAACTTTAAGACATTGCACATGCATACTGGGGGTGGAGGGTGCATATGGAGGAGGCAGAGGTAGAGAGAGACTTCAGATTTAATTGAAAGAAAAAGGTACTCTCATAGATAGCTGGCCTATTCCTTGCCCAAATATTTATAATTCAAGACATATCAAAGCTCCAGTGCCTGAAGAGTGGATGCAGAATTCCCTGCCTGCGGCCTTTAGCCAAGCTAAAGGCACTTCTGTAATCACACAGATTGCAATGTAACAATTATTATCTTTATTTTTGAAAACAATGAAATTGATATGCTGTAAAAAAGCTCTCAGGTTTTCTTTCTTGGGCCATGCTTCCTATCCTACCCATCGCCAGCACAGTAGCAGCACAAGGAGGACTCTAAACCCAAACAAGAGAAGTCAGATCTGCCCCTACAGATTTAACCAGGTGGCATTGGCAGCCTCTTCTCCATTTTCTTGTGTGTTCTTGACAAGATAGTTGACCTTGATCGACTCATCAGCAACTTGGTAGTAGAGATGATAAATTGCAAGGACTCTCTACTTCTGAAGCTTTGCTTTGCATGGGCTAAATAGGCCAAAATTCATGAGTGTGTCAATACAAGGATGTCTTCCAGAATTCAAATAAATGTGATTTATTTGTAATTCTTTGAACTTTTTCCAATTCAAAAATATTGCTTTGGAACTCAGAAATAATAATATTCAAACAATATCACTGACACTAGCAATACTAATATCACCATATAATACGAAATCTTCTTGTTATTCACTCTTTGTTACAGATATATTTTAAACCCGTGTGGATGCAAAGCAAAATAAATTCCATGAAGTTAGTGTTTAATTTGATAACTTATAAGACTGCTGTTTGATTTATGTCAGGTTGTGGTACAAACTGAAAATCAAAGGTTTGTTTATTTTCTCTTTTCTGTAAAGCTTCTCAAATTTCAAAAGTAGACACTGAGTTTAAATACCTTCATTTTGAGTTACTTTCACTGATATGCCTGGGGGGATGGGAGGGGGTAATGCTAACCAATTTACATTAACCTATTTCTGAGTCTAAACTCGTCCTTTCCTTCCCCTACAGACAGTAAAAACAAATAGGCACCTCTAGAGCCTGAAGATTTGATTGTACTACAAGATGTAGAATATTCCTGGAAATACCTACATATAAGAGCTAGCATAATCATATTACATATGCAGAATGTAATTTATTTTTTAATTAAGGTAGATGAAATTACAGACTGCTGAGTATCAATAAAACATGTCAGTGGCATCAGTATATGTTCAGTGGGTATAAAAATTATGCACACTTTGATCTCCAAAAATAAGGACATTAACAATTAGCCCATTTCATTAACAAAACTCCTTGTTGATATTAGTCACAGCATTACCGTCAGATTTTAGTTAAAAATGAGTTTACAGGTTCTACTTTTTATTTTTTACAGAAACAATGTAATAATATTGCATTATTATGACTTTAGCAAATACATATTATGATTACAAAATGAAAAATGAAGACTCAGCATCTGAGATCAATACTATCCAGGATGTAGGGCTGTACTGTATCTATCTGTTCTGGCAAAAAATCCTTCAATTGATTTTTTTAAATACCTTTGGTGCTGTGGGGTGAGCAGGATAAAAAATCCTCCCTTTAACTTCAGCTCAAAATTGCTGGGTCTGTGTCTCAAAGACCTTTTGCTGTCCTATAAATCAGTGGAATGAATGCTTCAATGGCTGTGTGTAAATAAGCCTCACACTGCTTATTTGCTGTGCAGCTGTCTAAAATAATCCCCTAAAGGAACAACTTGGCCCATATTGTCTGTTTTGGAGAGCTATTTGTTTATAATCTTGAAATGAAGGGGGTTCACAAAATAGAGGTACAATATTCATCATCAGAAACTAGGACATTTTTCATAATAGATATCTGTAATGAAACAAAAAAGGATTGAGGTTGGAGCATTTCATCATAGGAAATCTTTAGAAGCAATGTTGTAGGTCTGAGGAACATTTATATAGTCAATGATATAAATCAGAAACGATCAGCTGCAGACACACAGCAAAGATATTATTCATTGAAATTTCTCTATCAAATAGATATTACAAGAAAGTTAATCATTACAGTATGAAGGGTTTTGCTTAAATATATGTAAAACCTCATCTAGATTAAAAATAACTATATATGCACTTAATTTCTTCAGCAAGAAAAAAAACACCTGCAGTGATCAGGCCTTTTGAATATAAAGAAAAACCCCTAAAGCATCCTTTTAAATAACATTATTAAGGCACAACAGACTTTGGGTCATGAGAAAGTAAATCAAATTGTGGCTAATCCTGGAAATCAAGTTGGATGCTATTTCTCATAAAAAATAACTGTGAAAGAACTGACTGGCAAGGTACCTTGAGAAGTCTTCATATTTTAGAAGCAATTATGAAACAGAATTTTGCAGTACATGAAGGACACGATTCCCAAAATAAAGAAGGAGTTGCCATGTGGAGAAATTATTTCCTTGATGGTGTATTCCTTTTATTTACAAGTTCCATGTGGTAGTCCCAGGATCCATTTTTACTTCTGTAAGGATTTTACTGCTATTCCACTCAGACAATATTTGTTTAGTATTTACAATATAAACACATGCTGAAAAAAAAGAGGTGATGCCCTCTTTTTGAATCTAATGAAGTTTCTGCAAACCCAACTCTTAGTTAATAGCTTTGCTTAAAATTATAATGCTGCAATTCTTTTTAATTATTATTATTATTATTCTTATAGACTTATTAGTATCTTACCTTAATTGGTAATTTCCTTTTCAATATTTATAGTTTAGATTACATAACATTGACTTATTCTTTACTTTAGATTAAAGGGCTAAAGTTGAAGCATTCAGCTCTTTCACAGACTGCCAGTAGAAGTGATTACAGATGTACTAATCATCCTTGCTTATGTAAACAGTTGTGACATTGAATATAATTTAACAAGGGCAAGCTTCAGAGCAGAGATTCCTGTAAATTCATTGCTAAAATCCAAATGCTTCTAGATTCTCAAAGAAAGATAATTATTTTCCCCAAAATTTCCCCATCATAATTTTTCACTTTTTACATGTAAGAAAAATGACAAAATATGGTCTCTCATATTCACAACCATTGTTTCCCCAATACACAGCAAAACACAATGTCACACCAGAACAGAACTCCTCTGTACAATGGACAGTCTCTTTTAGCCATGTTTATACAGCATCTATTTTTCAGAAAAAAAAAAAAAATCATGAGATATGTAGATGAATTTCAGTAAGTTTAGCAGAAATTAGAAAAGAATCGATGTCATTTAAGACAGTATGACAAGTGGGAAAAGACTGAATTATTTGAGTTTATTTCTCTTGGAGATGACACAAGAGTTTCTCCTAATTTATATAAAGGATTTAAAATTAACAGTAATCAGTTTTTCACTGTGTCTGTGAGGGACATCAAAACTAGAAAACATCCTAACCTGTGACAAAAGAAAATTGGGTTAAATATTAGGGAAAATGTTCTCACTATAGGGACACACTATAATAGATGGTGTCAAGGTACAATGGAACCTCTTAAGTAGGTCATTTTAAAGAAAAGTTGAGAGAAAAATGTTTTCAGATGGCCTATTTAAAGTCCATTCAAGGGATGGACATTGTCAGATGTGGGCAGGCTTTCAAGGGGTCTTTGCCGGCCTGCATTTTTATTCCCACGTTAGAGGACATTTGAGCTGACAGAAATTCAGAGGAAGCCCGGAGTCCTTACCACACAGAGTAAATAGATGCTGGCCACCTCTTTGAAGGCATTGTATTGCTGCATAAGGTACCAGTTTCATTCCTTATCCTGAGTCAGCAGCTGAGCCAGGAGCCAGGAAGTGAGAAATATCACCTCTATTGCATTTTTTCTCTTGCTGACTCTTAGAGCTTGCCCTGATCCCAGGCGCATGCTGTGTGAGGTCTTCTCTAGTTGCTGTGTTGTAAAGCCAGGATGAGAGGAAATGAACTTGGTGTGAAAGATCTCATCACATCTCTTGTCTTGCTCCCGTTCTACAATTCAGTGAATATACTGAACATCAAAAGAAACAAGTGCTCTGGAGATGTACAGACTGTTCAGGTGTATTAATTCAGCTTCACTTGGTTTTCTCCATCCGTAGCCCTCCTAGCCTAATCCAAAACTTGAATTTTTAAAGCTGTCAGTTTATGAGATTGAATATTAAAGGTCCATCCTTCCCCTAATTCACAGCTGTGTCCTAGAGAACCCACCACCACCACCACTGCAGAGACAAAACTGTGTCATGAGGCAAAAGAATCTTTATGAGCACTGGCTCTGGCACACAATAATAATAACTTCTGATTTTCCATGGTATAATTGTGTTCAAATCTTCTTCTCTACACAATAGTTAATAATCCATTATAGTCTGTGAAAGAGGGGAAACAGGGACTATAGACATAATATAGAATACAAATTCTGAAGATTTAATCTAAAGAGTTCTTAACTACTTATTGCTGAGTCAAATATGCGTATTTAAGAAACTTGCTTTTCAACTAGGAGACAATCAGATCAACTCACCTGTGTGAAAACTCCATCTTGCAATCCAAAAGTCTGACCAAACCCATTTATTATTTTCTAGGACTTTCACTTAGATCTAGTATTCACTGAATCAAACAAATATTTTAAAATCATTAAAAGAAATTTAACAAACAACATTTCTCATGCAGTGGCATTTTGATAAAAAATCGCATCAAGTTGTAATACCAGAAGCAAAATGGTCTTTGTGTAAGAAGTGCTTAAGGGAGATAAGTCTACCTATATAGAAAAATTTGTGCCAGTATAGGTTCTGCAAGTTGGATGCACAGATTTTTACAACTTCTAAAATTTTATTCTTTAGATACCAGATTTGTATCTTATTGTGTTATAAATGATTCATTTAACCACTGCTGTAATGACTCTTGAAACATTTTGGCTGTTTTAATGTTTGGCTGAATTTTCTGTAGATTAAGGCTATGCTACCTTAACTACAAATTATGCCACTTTAGTCCATCAAATAAGGTTATTTGTTCTATTACACTGTTTTAATGCTGTCATACTTTAGGATTTATTTTCTCTTTACTTCTGATCACTTTAAAGGCATGAAGCTCTTCTCACCATGCTTCAGCTGTTTAGCTCTCTTAATGTAATATACGACTTCATAAAAATTATTTGCCAAATTGCCATAGATAACTTCCAGTTGAGAAGAACTGTGATTCCTCTGCAGAGAATTCTCAGTAGGGCTAAAAATGAGATTCAAAGCGGGAGGTTTTTTCTTTTTTATGCTACTTTTATGAACAAAGGTATAGTAGAAATTACTCAGCCAGACACCATGCAATTTAACGGACTTGGAACTATACAGCAGGTAACCTAAAGACAGTCTTGGGAAGAGATTTGTTTCCTGGTCACTCTTCTTCTGTCTTAATAGGTTACATTTGATAATCTTTCCTGAAGCAATTTTTCTCAATGAGAGAACTAGATTTAAACCTGACTGTGTATTTAACCTTTTTTATCAGTATTACTCTGATTTAATGGCACAGAAACTTCCACAACAGTGAGACAGTTGCTGTGGACTCCTCTCGCTGTATCTTGGCTCCCACCCCGGTAAGGCCAAAAGAGAAAATGACATGACTCAGCTGCACAATGAAGGCAACTCAATAGTCTGGTCCTTACTGGCTAAGGTCACTGATGACACATACCTATGCAGACATTAAGGTTTCATGTAACAGTGGTAGTCTGAAATCACCTCTTGGCTTCATCTTCAGTGCAGTCAAGTACATTAATTATAAGACCTGTAACACAAATATTTGGAGTTGTTTACCTATTCCCATAGTTTTCTTGCCAATCTCATCTTTCTTTACTATTACTTGACTATGTTTCAACTGGCTTTAAAGAAGTGATTCCCCACTGTTCTCTGCCATGCTTGGGAGCAGCAATCAGTTACCTTATCTCTTATCAGTCTTAATATTGGAATGGTCAAAGTTGAATATATATGTCAGTATTCAACACCTTCCTTCTCAAATTGCCCTTAGAAATGAGTACAATTCTTACTCATTTGCATTTCACTTATATTTTGAAGTCTCTATTGGAATCCTATTTGGACAGGGTCTGTGCAAAATGTAGAACAAAAAGCAATACTCACCCAGAGGTTACCAACCAGCCCAGAACTTACAGGGCTTTTGAGTCCTGTGGGACAAGATTTGTGTTCCACTCCACAGGTCTCAGACAGAATTGTAATCAGACCCCAAGCTCACAAGGAATATAGACCCAGGGACCACTCCGTTTCCATTTTAACCTCCAGTCCCCTGGAAAGTCATATGGGTCCATGGGCTAGGATAGCACTTCAGCATGTTCAGTCTGAATTCAGGCTTTTCACCTGCCAAGGCACTGGGGTGAGAGTCCTGTGGCTGGACATGTCTCTTGGTCTGGACACAACCACGTGCAACCACTTCAACAAAATATATCACCTGAGATATTCAAAACTAAGCAGTAGCACTGTTTCAGTTTTGGCCTCACTTTCTGCTTCCCTTATCCATCCCGAATCAAGGTAAAAGTATCTCAGTATGGGCAATTGCATAACTTGCTGGTGTATTTAAAAAAAAAAAAAAGCAACCAACATGTACAGAAGGAGAATGTGCACTGTATAAGGTAGCTAGCCATGGGCACCAGATAAAGCCACAACATCAAATTATTTCCTCTCCTTTTTGAGTTTACAGACAGAGATCAACTTGATTCTTCTGTCAGATAATAAAGATTTTTTTGGTATGGAAAATATTAAGTGTGTTGCCAGGGCCACAAAAAGATCTAATTCCATGTAGCAACTTCTAGTTAGCATACATTCCTTTCCTCCTTCTTGTTTTCCAGCCTAAATTCACATCACTAAAAGGTCAAAAAAAGATAGGAATAAGTAGGCACTTTGCTGCTACCACTACAAAGCAGCAGGAGAACTTATAGGGTGATGCCAAGGGAAATGGTGCCACTCGGGTGTGGGCTGTGCCCTCTCTTCCCTCCAGCATGTCTCGCAGAGAGCTGCTGCTTCAAGCAGGAGGTACCCCCACTATTCCAGACAATGTTTATTCTACTGACATGCAAATTTCTGTAGGATTACTTCGCCTAAGCAGTAACAAATATTTTTGATTTGCTGGGTATACAGACTAATTATTCAGCTGTAAGAAACAGCTGGTTCACAATGTTCCAATATTAGTTCTTTCCATGATTTTGATTTAATTTCAAGGGCAGACTATGGAGACCAGAGTTGTAGAAAGAGAATTTTTTTATTGCTGTTGCTGGCTCACTTGTTTGTTTCACTTCTTTTGCAAACCTTTATTTGATGCCTATTCATAAATTATATTGCTATATTATGGTATCTCATTATATTTTATTAACAGAACACTACTAAATTGAAGTTGGAATTATATATCATGCCCTGCATATGGAACAGAGCAACATATGGAGATTATGCCTACTGTAGTTTTCAAGCATAAAAAACCAGGAAATTATACAGGAAATTATACATATTTCAAAGACTCTCTGCCAAGTGCTTCTGTATCCTGTAATTCAGAGTCATGTTCATCTTTACTGTGTAATTTAAAATTCATATAGTAGAAATATAGTCAGGTCATAATCCATACAGTAAGGAAAGAAAGCAAATTATTTTCCTGAACTTACTCAAAATAGAACAAGTCCTAGTAGAACCGGTTATTACATCCCCAGCATCTCATCAATCAAAATGGTTTCAGAGGGTATGTTCCAACTAGTAGAGACAGATTATTTATTTAACATCAAAGCACTCTGAGCAATTCAGTCTGACTGATAAAATATAAGGTGGTCTTATGATAAAATATAAGGTGGGAGTAATGCATCCTCTATACGCTCATGAATGTGATCAGGAATTTCTCCTTTAAAAGGAGTATTGTCTCAGTAAAACATATGCAATTCTCAAAATGAAAACGTTTAAAAGTGTTTACATGCTAATGATCTTGACCAAAGCATGAAGTGAATCATATCCTAAGGATTCTGGAAAGGAGTGGGATTCTTTTCTTTACAAAAAAGCATTTTTGCCAAACAACAAAATTCAAATTTGAGCAAAGTATTTCAGTTGTGTAGACATTTCAATTAAGACAGTTTTCTATCATAATATAATTTTGTTGGTAATTTTAGCATCCTAAAATTTTATTTCATTGTGAAATAAAATTTTAATCTGAACATATAATGACTTTGTACAACTTCCCGTGAAAAATAATTTTCTTTGTATCTCTACTTTTCTTGCACAAAGAGAGAATAATTTTTTTTTTACTGACTCTCAAAGAAACTCTCAAACTTACCTTTAAGCCAAACACCACCATAATAAACAAGGTAACATAAATACTGGTTTCACTATGTCCCATTTCATCTAAATGCACTAGCAGCTAGAGAAGGGTGAAATAAATACAGAAAAAACCCTCTATGTAGATTAAAATCAGAAGCATCTTAATCCATAGTGACAAGATCTGGGTAATGAATAATGTCAGATCAAATTTTACTGTGCAATGGACTGTCCATCTATTTTTAGATTGATGGACTCACAGTGAAATCATGCAGTACTATCACCGTTTTTGTGAGACGAGTATTCGATGGCCTTTAGAATAATTGGTAGGGAAAAGAATATATATGCAAACAAAAGAAGCAGAAGAGGAAGAAGATGACACATGGTCTTCTCTGATACTCTGCTGAAAGGAACCCCAGAAAAATCAGCACCACCTTTCTGTACTGAAGAATTCGCCAAGATTTTCTATTTTGGCATGCATCCTTCACCTTTTCCCATGACATTCATACATAAATTTCTTCTTGCAGAGCCTCTGAGGGGACCTCAGAGGGCAAGAGGTCATCCACCAACTAAGGTTCCTCTCCAGATGATTAGGCCTGGATTGGCACTCACCATTCACTGAGGGCCAGTCAAAATGGCCCATTCTTTTTTTTTTTTTATTCAAAATCACACTGCCAGCTCAGGAGCCTGCCATGCATTATTTTTAATTTTAAAAGTAAAATACATTATAGGCATACCAAGATGGGAGTATTTCTATTTATGTCAGTATGGAGTGAAGAAAAACTTGCCTTCCTGACTTGTTCCAGATGATCCTGCTCTGAAAAATGGTGGAGAGCCTGACCAGTTATAAGATGATTAATCTTTTTATCCTCAGGGAAGAAGGTCACCAAGGTCAGAAGAAAATTGTCGTTGAGCAATGATTCAACTCATGGAACTGCACTAGGACTATACTATGAAGTCACTCAGAATTCATTAAAACATATCATGCAAACACTATCACGTGATAATGTGAGAATCTTATATGCAATAACTCTAAAATATATGTTACATCTTTTCACTGCTGTCTTTTTCTGAAGCCTCTTACACAATGAGGATGGCTTCCACTCCAGTGTTTTCCCTCACAGAAATTAATAAGCATTTTCCTCTATTTCAGGTGTGGGCATGGATAGTGGATATGATTATGATAGTGGAACAAGTAATTTCTTCTTAGAAGAGTCATTATTTATTCAGGACACTGGAAACTAGGGGCTGCAGAATTACCACTGGCCATTGTTTCCTCAGCTAATAAATTTACTTTGTTTAACTGAGGAAAGGGCCAAGAGTTTCACAATGATGAAAGAATTAACCACTTTTTGGCAAGTGTCAGCTCTGCCTTCAGGAAAACAACTTGGCCTTGGACAGTTTCATTTGTTGTGATAACAGAAGCGGACAGGGGTGTTTCCTTTTCTCTCACCAGCCAAAGGTATTTGGGAAGAAAAGAAAGAGAGAAAGCCAACATCAGTTTTACAATATAAAAGAAGGAACCACAAAATACCCAGCAATTTAGCCTGTTCCACTCTGCTCTTGTGAACAGTGTTAGAGCTAGCTATCTGATATCCTCCTGTTTCTTCATGAAACCCACTAGCACCAGACCTCATAAAAGAGAGCCTGGAAATTTCACCCCCCCGAGTACAGAAAACGGGTCTTGCTGAAAACGCTTCTCATGCCACTTGAACAGTTAAGACTAATAGTTAGAGTGTAGTGATGGGATTTTCTGAGACTTGGATTGTGATTTCAGGTAGGGGAATGATTGCTGGGCACTAAAGTGTGCTGCTGTGAGGCTAAGGGACCCAGAAGTCATTGGCTTTTGGAGGCAGGAGAAACTGAAAGCTGTGTACCTTGAGGCACCTTTGTGCTGTGTCAAGGGATAGTATGTCCTTTTTCATTTACACTGGACTGTGACAGCTAAGCACTGAATACACACCAAGTGCAAGATGGAGAGGAAAATGGAAGGTCAAGGAAATGAAAGAAAAAATGAAATTACAACACAATTTTTCATGAAAAAAATCTCAATTTTTATGGGAACTTCTACATATATGATCTTCTGTATTGAGGAGAAAAACTGAAAGCTTTTTATATTGATTTTGAGAATGGTGAGATTGAGCAGTCATATTTTAGACAAATATAATAGCGTATCTTCAGAGTCCATGGCAAGATGATCACTAAACACTTTTAGAGCTAGATGAGGAGGACGCATTGTGTGATATTGATCAACCTATGCCTTTTTATAAACACAACTCTTATGATGTATGGCTCGTATCTGCATGTGCCATTTGAACCTTTGGTCATCAAATGTCACTCTTTGTGCATTAGCCAGAAACAAGGAGAAAAAAATACTGTAGTATGGGAAAGTTACAAAACAGCGTCTGCTTGGCAGAGGAGCCAGACAGTAATTTCAAGGTCAAAATTTCCCTTGATTTTTTTCCATATGATTTTTTATTAATGAGTTTTGGGCAAGCAATTGCTGAGCTTTTGGGTTTGGATTTATTTTTTGGGTGAGTGTTGAGGTTAGCTCCCAGTTCATTCTCTCCCTAATTAATGGCATCTGATACATTTAGATTTAATTGTAATATCTATCCATTCCCACTGTATTCATTAAAACTGAAGAAGCTACAGACAGTGGTTTGCCAAGACACCTGACATCTTCTAGCAACAACTCAATATGGAAAGGATATCCTCTAATAAAGTTTTCTTGTGTTGATTTGGCTATATGTACACAGTATTTGGCTATATGTAGGCCAGCAATACATTTTACCACCCTGTTTCTTTACTAATAAGCTTAATATTTTGAAAAAAGGGTTTACTCCTGAAACCAAGGTTCAGGAGGACAAGCAGTTTAGAGAGAGGCTAGGGAAGAAAATCACAGGGTTGGACTAGACTTTCAAGATCATCTAGTTCAACCATAGATGTAGCACCACTATTAATCACCCTTAAACCATATCCCCAAGTTCCATATCCAGCTGCCTCTTGAACAAGAGGCAGAGTCCAGAGACTTTACCACCTCCCTGGGGAATTTATTTCAATGCCTCTTTCAGTGAAAAAAAATATTCTTATATCTAGTCTGAACCTCCTCTGGTGCAGCATGCGATCCCTTCTCGTCCTTCCACTTGAGACGTGGTAGAATAGCCCAGCCCACACCTCACTGCACCCTGCTTTCAGGTAGTGCAGAGAGCAATGAGATCTAACCTGAGTCTCCTCAGTCTGCTCCAGACTGAAAAAACAGTTCCCTCAGACACTTCTCATAAGACATGTTTTCTAGATCCTTCATCAGTTTTACTGCCTGTTCTCTGGACACACTTCAGCACCTCAGTGTCCTTTTGGAAGTGAGGGGCCTAGAACTAGACCCACTACTTGAAGTGTGGACTCACCAGCGCCAAATACAGCAGGACAATCTCTTCCCTAGTCCTGCTGGTCACATTATTCTTTATCCATCTCAGGGTGCCATTGCCCTTCTTGACCACCTGGGCACATATGGCTCATGTTCAGCTGGCTGTTAACTATCACCCCTGTGTACCTTTGTGCTGAACAGCTCTTAAGACCCTATTCCCCTAGCCTGTAATGCTGCCAGGGTTGCTGTGACCAGAGTACAGGGACCAGCATTTGTCCTTGTTGATCCTCATACTGTTGTCTCCAGCCCTTTGATCCAGCCTGTCTGGATCCTTCTGCAGGCCCTTCCTGCACTCCAGTAGATCAACACTCCCATCCATCTTGATGTTGTTTGCAAACTCACTGAGGGGGCACTCGATGACCTCATCCAAAACATCAACATAGATACTGAACAGAAATGGGTCTTCTTGTTATTGGATCAGGCATGAACACTGGCCGTACTGAGTTTCCAAAATCTTATTTCGTTGTATCATAATTGAGTTTTCATTTGGAAAAGTAGGAGAGTCCCTAAATCATCTTTGCTTCATTGTCTCTCTGTAATACACCATCATCACAGTTTTAGTACAAGAGACACTTTTCTTTACATTACTGAAGTGGTGGCAGCCTCTATGCTATTAAACACTTCCTGCCTCAAAGGAATCATCCAACTCAGTATCTTATCTGGTACTCATTTCCTTGGAGAAATAAAGAAACTCTTCATGTGTGTGACAGTATGTGTGGCTGATCTTGCTCTCTATCTGAATTGGTAATAATTGTTTGAAACATTTTTTAGAATTAGGTATTTTTATCCACAGATAGACTTTGCAGAATCTATAAAGAACATATGTTTTTTCAGGGTTCAGAAGGTGAAAACATGCACGCACTCTAAAGGAGCCAACACTCAGGGTTGTCTCATTCTGTAGGAGGTGGAGGATTTTTAGCTTATTATAGTTTTATTTTCTATTTCGTTTGCTAAATCTACCAGGTTATCATATTTTATTTATTATTTTAATATTCTCTTTCTTATCCTTATTTGCTTCCACTGAACTGATGTGCACTCAGAAATCTCAGTATTATTTCCTGACATAAATCTGTTGTGTTGCTTCATATTTTTTTGCATCGATAACAAAATATTTGTCCTGCTCCTTTTTTGCCAGTTATCACAAACACAGATGGGTTAACCATTGAACACACTTTGATTCCTCTCTCCTTTTGATGGAGTGTAATCTTGCAACAATTATTTTTGTTTGCATTTGGGACTCCTTTTTGTCAGCCTTAGGAAATTTTTAAAGATAGATATGCACAAACCATTTCCAAAATCTAGAAGTAATCACTGTTAGCATTTTGTCTTTTAGAATATTGGGAATATTTGTATACATGTGAAACTACTGCATTAATGTTTTATGGACTCAAAAGCCACTAACGTTACCACAAAATGTTGTATTTCTAAGTCCCTCCATAGTTTTAGCCTGTGACAAGTGACAGGGTCTCAGCCAAATGCCCACAATCAGCTTAGGAGATAGTGTAGTGCCAGGTTTGCTCACCACAGGTAATACAGATGAATTCACCCTCTGCAGCAGAGTTTGGGCCCTTGACTCTCTTCAATTTACCGCGAATGAACTGCTGGAGAAGAAGACTCAGCAGTAAGATGGCACACTGGTTAAAGAGCAGAAGTGGTTTCTATGGAAGCACTCTTGTCCAAAATTTATTTCTGTATCTCCAGCCCTCAGACCACTAAAGATCTGTTTAGTGTGATTGCAGAGGATAATGCAGCAATCAAGACACTTTGCTGAAATGACTTCTGAGATGTGTTTACATTTTCTTTTCTGAATAGACTGATAGAGAAGTTGGATCAGACACTTCCTGCAGTCTGAGTGTTGAGTCTGTGGATGGGACTGCAGTGAGACCCACCGCTGAGTGACCTCCTTGTGGACTTCACACTGATTGTGTAGGGTTAGTCCTAGGGCTCACCTCCCCTTTCCACCAAGATGAGGAGCTCTCTGGAGATGGGCTCTAGGTAAGGGATATCAGTGTGAGGAGAATGGCACATATAATGCAGTTTTTTCTGATAATTCAGGCTCAAAAGGGAGTCTCAAGGGAGGAATCTCTCTTCTCTGATAAACTCACCGTATGGCAGTTGCTATAACAGCCTGTCTGCCTCAGTCCACCACACACGTAAGCCGAGCAAACACAAAAGCCTGTTACTGGATAACGACTAGTCTGATGTCAGTCAGCTTCCTCTTCTTTGTCATCATATCACAATGCATACTCTAGTGCTAAAGTCTCACATTGCCACTTTCAGAATTTTCTTTGAAATCATTATTTAAAATTGAATCCTTTATAGACTATTTTTGAAAAGAAAACAAAAGGGCTTATAAAGCAGCTTCTACAAAGAAACTCTTTTTTTGTCTGTTCTTCTCTGCCTTTTCAATTTGTAAGGAAAATGGCTGGTGCTGATGCGTTAAGTTTTAGCTTTTATATTTTTTAGACTCTGTGCTGTTTTGGTGAGTAGTTTTAGCTTTCATACTAAGTGCTACTAAGCTCTCTTCACAGAGCAGGGAGACAAAACAATTCCTTCTCTAGTTTGATACCAAGGACAACTTTCAGGCCCCAGAACAAAAACAACAGTGAAGTGAGAAGAAAAAACAAGGAGGATGGAGCTTCATAAACTGAGCTATGGTTGAACAATTAACTCCAATATGCTGATGGACCAGAACTGATGAAAGTGTGAGACCTTGTGACCCAGGTGTCCATTTTGTGACCATTTTTGGTGCATCTTGGGGGTGGTCTGACTGGGCTCTTGTGTGACCCAAGTGTACCCAATGAGGCCTTTTAATAAATACTTGCTTTATCCTTTTGCTCTGTCAAGTCTCTGTTCCAGGTCAGCCTTCCAGAAGGCATCAGTGCTTTTGGTAATTCCAGCTATTTTAAAAGAATTAGCAACTGCTGTGAAGAAAGTTTTTAGAAAGACTTTTTAATAGGAAGCAAAAACATTTATACTCAAAATTATTTCCTTTCTTTAAAAAAAAAAAAAAAAGATTTTTTGAAATAATCTTGTAGAAGAGTTCTCTTTTATCACCTGAGAGATTTTTAGTTTAATCTACATTAACATGTATTAATGAACATAATTCAATAAAAGATTCTGTGATATTAATCAAACATAGATATATATAGGTACCTAAACTATTCATTTATCTCTGTGGCTACTGGCAACATCTTTATGGCAACATCTTTAGCTAAGATTGTCCAGTCTTTGTTGAATTTTAATTCCTTTTAATTCAAATTCTAGTCTGCACCCTTTTTTTTTTTTTTTTTTTTCCCCAGAGGCTGATTTTCTTCTTTTTTCTTTTTTTTCCCTAACTCAAGCTTCCAGCAAAATAACTCAGCCATTTCTTAGGATCAAAAGTAAGAAAGAGATTCTCATATAACTTTCCAATATCTTCTTGGTGGCTAAGAACAAGCTGGCAAAGATCTCAGGCTCAGTAATAAAAACTGATTTCTTGTGAGAAAAATGAATGAGAATGATGATTCCCTGTTGCTTTAGTTCAAATGAAACTATTTCCCTATTACTTATATTCATTGAAAAAGTAAGAAATGCTTTTTTTCCTGTTTATTTTGTTTTTCTATTGTTTTATTTCCAGGAATTATCATTAACTGTTACTAATATATTCAATTCTTCATTTTATTTGGATTTCTGGAGGGAAAAGGTGAAATTGTAAGCATTTTTTTCCCTTCATCTGAATGTAGTTTCTCTCCTTCTTATAATTACACAATGAAGAAAGTTTAGCCTGTGAGATAGCATACTATGTGGACTGCAAAATAGCTTAAATAAAACACTAAATGTACACTTCTCTCTGTGAGAATAAGACTTTCAGAAAGGAACAGGGAGCTGTTACTCAGTTCAGAGGATTTGTCCCAGGATAGCTTCATGCGAAGTAAACTGTTCTGGAGTTTTGTGGGAGACTATTGACTATTTGTTAACACTTTTAAATAATTTTCAGATTTGACATATTTTGGGAAGAAATGTAAGAGCACCTTAGCCCAGTCCTCCTGTTGTGCAGGGCTTGAGCTGCTTAGAGAGCTTAACCCTTGGTCTGACCCTAGTGGCAGACCATCAGGATCTTCCAGTGACCACAGGAGATCTTTGCTCAATCATGACAGACACAGGATGAGAATGCATACTTCCGCAAGCTATTCATATTGAAAAAAACCCAGAAATTCATTATCAAACCAAAACCTGTAGTTGAGTTTCCAAAAAATCCTTTTTATTTGTGGCATGCGGTAAGCCAGTGTTAGCCCTCTGCTGGTATCCTGTAAGCATGATTAGGATCAATTTAGTGTTTATGTAGAGTAAAATGAGAGAAATTCATTTCCTTAGGGGGGAAAAAACACAACACAACCCCCAAAAAATTCCCCAACATCAAGGGCTGCACAAAGAACCCTTCTAGTGGTTTAACAATTCTTCTGAAGCAGCTGAAATTGCTGAGGTAGCAGACTTGAATTCAAAGCCTTGGTCTGAATCAGGCAGAGCAGGGACTGGCCTTGGCAGCACTGCCAACAAAAAAGTTGCCTAACTGCTGCACTGTAGGATTTCAGAGGTATCACCACTATTATTCAATAATTCTGTGAGTGATTCACAGATATTATGTCATTCCAAAATCAATGCATATTGGAAAAATATTGACAGAATTGATGATGGTTTTTATTTGTGGTTTATGGACTTTAGCAAGACTGACCCTCAGCACCCTCTAGTTGGAACTGCAAATGAAAAATACATATCGTATCTCAGCAGACTCTGCTACTTTCTGCAAGAGGGTTGGCTGCAGGTCTATGACAAATAACTAAATAGGAGATGGCAGTAACTAGAAGGAGTGGCAAAAGTACAGATTTGTGGAAGACCTGGACACCAGGAAAGAATGGGCAGTGACAAAAGAGAGGCAGCAGATAAGAGAATATTTTTATTACTTTATTTCACTGAAAATCTTCCATAGTAAATTTTAATTCACAAGTAATTTGGAAAAAAAACATTATTCTTTGTTTGATGGTTAGTTTATTCACTTACTAAACATTTAACATCCAGCTAGATTTAATGTTATTGGAGAGTGGAATTTATTGGTTTGTTTTTCTGAGGCTGAAGCTGTTTCCAAACCAAAATAACACACTATGAAGCTTCTTCATGCTGAGAATTCTGCTGGAGAAATTTCATGTGCTGAAGGTTTTACTGAGCTATCAGTTGTACCTTGGAGTACTATCAGGTTTGTTTAGGGCTGGTTTAGTGCTATTACTGCTGTTTGCCTTGCTCCATTAGTCTGGCAAAAACCAGTGATGTGTTTGATGTACTTTTTCTAAAACAATTAACGAGGGCTGCAGTAGACAGCAGAGCCTTGTCCATGGATTTTGGGTGAACAACTATGCAGCCAGCTGTTTCTTCTGATTTTGGCATCTCAGAAGAAACAGGGAGGAACTCAGCTGCAGTGTTCCAGAAGAAGTCAGTTGCCACAGTCTCAGAGGCCTCTGAGGAAGAGATGGTGACATCAGTGTTTCTGTCAGTAAGGGCTGGGCCACAGAATCTGGCACATGTTGTAGGTTTTCATTTTCATGAATTTGCAGGGTAACGTTAGCCTCACACAGATGGAGAAACTGGTGAATGGAATTTGTTTGTGTGTCTCTTTCCTTTGTGACTTTTCCAATTCTCTTCACAAAGCCTGTGGGTTTCCTTTCATTGCTGGCATGGCAAGTATGTCACAGTACCAAGGTCAATGTGCTTGAAAATGGCATTTTCAAAATCCTCTGCATCCTAAACTCTGTGATGTAGAACGAAAATTTCTTTCTACAATTTTTTTTTAAATTTCAAGTGATGCAGCATTTATCATAGATGTTGTACAAGTACATTACAGTATATCAAACATTGAAAAAAATTGTGCACCAAAAATTTTCACTGAAAACAAAAAAAAAAAAATTTCAACAGGGAATTAATTACACATGTATCCAGGAAGATATACAGGGGTGCAAATATTTCACAGACACAACTGCGCAGTTGCATGTAGGTTTTTGGATTTTAAGTCAATTTGTTATCATTCTCTTGCTTCTAGAAACTGGCAACTTCTTCCACTGAGGTTTCACAGCATAGCATGTCCATCTTTGTGTCTCTACTCTTAGTGCCAGAGCAGGGACAGAAGCACATTTCTGAAAAGCTGCATGGAATATGTTGCTGTGTGCATGTATTTTAGAGAGATACTCATGACCTGGAACTTCTGTTTATGCCTAGAATGTCTCTGCCCTTAGAATACCCATCATAAATTGTCGCTGGATTAAGGGGACCAGTTTTTAACTTGTATTCCACCTTTGGGGACCAAATTACCTTGACGTTCCACCAGAGCAGGTATCCAAAAACGGCACATGGAATTTAAAAATCACAAGAAATTAAGCTTAGAGGGGATTTGAAAGACCATCTATCTCTCCTAAAACATCATAGGAGTCCTAAGGCTCTACAATGAGTAAATCTTCTCTGTGATCTTCTCCATATCAAGCATTTGCATTTCAAAACAAAATGCTGTCATCCCCATCCTGAACAAAATCTTTGTCTGCTATATTAACAGAGAAATTGTATTGGGAATACTTGTGAAACAACTATGAATTACATTCAAAATACTGTTTCTTTACTTCCTTTATTCTTTCATGACCAACTGTAAAGCTGAGTTGCAAATATGTCCTGATATAGAACAGCTAGACAAGTATTGCCTTCTTGCAATTTGCCTGACAACTTAGCTACAACCTTGCAAACTAAGGTACCCATCTGTCATTTATAAGTCATGTATCACCATCAATGTATAGAGGACTAGGCAGCTTGCCCTGTCTCTAGCTAGAAAGAAATGAAAAACACAACAAAATCCCCCTTGATTTTTATTTCAGTAGACTTGTTACTGAAGATGATACTATTAGTTACTTCTTATAAGCCATTAGGAAGACTTCCAGGGAAGACAATTTTCTTCTCTGCAGCTTATTTGAAATCAAAACAGACTTCTTGTGCTTCTCTAACAAATAATTTCTTTCCCACAGCATGGGATAGGATGGTTGATGTGGTAGCATATCTCAGTGAATGATTGGTTACCCATGGGCATCTGGAATTCTAAGTGAAATTTTCTGAACAATCTTTTAAAAATCCCAACATATGAAAGAGCTGTCAGTAATTTTAGAAATCTGTCATTAAATTTTCAAATTAAAGAGAACTAAAAAGTTAGTAAGGGCTACTTTTTCTTCTTGTTACTTTTTCGCTATTTATTTGCTTGTCTTTTAAAAGTATTTGTGTGAACTGCAGCTCTAAAATTTATATTTCCCGACTAAACTAGTTTTCAATGTTGAAAAATAGCATTTACAATTAAATCTATCTTTAATATTTCACAGAATCAATGAGGACAAATCTTGTCTCTGTTTTAAATTTGTTTCACTTTTCTAGGGACAGAATCAGAAGGAGTAACAAGGGCATCAGAAAGCCTAAGCACTCCTGAAATCTCCTTGGGACCAGATGCAACACAAAAGAAGGGGAAAAGAAAACAGAAGGAGACAAGAGAAAACTGATTTCCCATTACCCAGCAGATCAATGCCAGATCCAAGAAGTAAATCCACATCAACTTATATATTGTTTCATTTAATAATTGAAGTGACCAACCTAAGCCAATCCATACTTTCTCCTCCAAGAGAAGCAAATAGAATTTATTTGGCTAAGACCACACCTGCCCATGAAAATTGTGTGAAACATCCCACCTAGTACATGTTCCCAATTAATCTATAAATGGTGTACTACAACCAAGTTTACAATGATTCAGCCACAGGACACCCAAGCAGACCCTTCTAATGTAATTGGGGATGAAGGGGCTGCCACTTTCAAGTCTTGCCAATGGGTGGGGTTTTTTCAATAGTAAAAGGATGCTTGATGATTGTTCCTGGACTATAATGGCATCCTTGATAACACTCATTAGAACATGCTTGAGTCTCCCTCCTACCAAATTTCATCCCATAAAACATTTTGTTTTAACGCTGGATCCCAGGGGAGATCAGATTTAAGCCCAAAAACCGAAACCTAATGAAATAATATTGTTCTAAATGAAACAACAAAATTATGTCAGGGCAGTAAGCTTTGTAAACATTTCACCCTTTCTTGAGGCTTCATTTCTGAGATATAAGTTCTATGCAAATTTCAGGAAGAGAATGAATCTGATGAATATTTTAACACCTTCCCACATGCTCTCGAAGAACATTACAACTTCACTGGAAAGTTCCATTATGAAGACACGCAGTATGAAATTTCTTGTGCAAGAAGAGGCCAGTGCATCTCTTTACAGAAAGTTTTCAACTAAAGATGAAAAACAAAAATTGGTTATAGCACATATTTGAGGCACAAGGATGAATATACTACTGATCTCCAAGTAAATGCGAAACCTAAAGAAGAAGTACTGATGTGAGCACCCACTGACCCTCCAAGCAGTCCAATAGCAATGCCCCTTGTGCCCAGTGCAGATATGTGTCCAGGCACACACAGGAGGAAAAGACAGGTAAGAATGCTGTGTGTGGCAACATCAGAGGCTGAAGAAGAGTGCTGCTCTGTGGGCCACCATTAAAGGAACAGGGAGTGCCACCTGCAGAGCCCAGGCTGCTGGCACTGATGTTATTGCCAATGAAACACTGAAGCCTCTCTACACCAGCAAAGCCATATAAAAATTGTCTCTAGAGTTCCATCAAACCAGCTGCTGGGATCCAAAATATTCCAAAAGTTTATCTGAAAAAAAAGGAGAGCTAAACAAATATTTTCATTTCCCTTACATAATAAGAATAAAAACCTAGGAAATGGTGGTTTTAATTCTGTAAAATGATTAAACCTGTCCAGCTCTATTCTTCACTTTCATAAATTGGAATTAAAGATGTTTTAAATCTGGATTCTTTCTTATTCCTCTGAAGTGGACAGCCACATCTGTGACTAGAAAGGAATGTCAGACAGAAGGCTGTGATGTGGTCCCAGATTTAAATTTAATATGGTAGAAATACACACAGGTTTGTTGTTTTTAATTTAATATACAAGTTTCTGCTACAGAAATCAGTTTTAGAGTTTTTAAGTGTTTATTTAGATTCTTCTAGAAGTCCATAAAAAATTATTTAGAAGGTAGAAACTTCTAAAGTTCAAAGAGAATGTCACAAATGGAAAAGATGAAAAGTGACAGACACTCCATATTGCTATGGCTGCATACTTACAACATTCACAAAAGTAAAGTTTTATACATAAATTATACTAAAACCACCCTACTTTATCTAGTTTATATTTAAAATGTGTTTCCACACCTCTGGAAAACTCAGTATAGGAATAGCCTGCAGGAGGAAGGATATCTGCATATAAAGTAATTGTAGCTATATATACATGTCTTTTATCTTGACAGATTCTTAATGGCTTTGCCAAATAAAAAAAATAAAGAAACATTCAGTATTAATTGCCAAATAAGTTTGAATTTAAAAGTAGATAAGCTAAATCCAATTTATTATAATGGAGTTTAATCAGGACACGCTACTTCTTGTAAAGAAAAGTCCTTGTTGATAATTATAATTGGTCTAGTTCTGAACTTCATACAGTACATGAAAAATGCACCACATCCAGATCCAAGCAACAGTAGTTCCTAAAAACTAAATAGGATGAATTCTCTGGTCAAGTTTCCACTGAGAAAGGAAGGACTCTTAATGTCCTGTTTTTTCTAGATGTATTTTGCTTGATTGGTGTCTCTTTGCTCTTAGTTGCTATTGGTTTCCATACAGTCCTAAGTGCCACAATTTCACAAGCACTTTCCTATAAAGTGCTTTGTCTTTCTATCTGCTTTTTCTCATGGCATGTTTGGTTTGTGTTTGGGTAACCACCTTCAAAATGTCACAAATGGCAAAAATTCCTACTCATAGGGTGCATTTCTGCACAAGTTCAGCCTGTCCCTGGTATTTCACTTCACAGGAGATTTGGAAACAATTGCTTAACATGCCTTTTTCTTTTTTTGCCTAAACTGACTGCACAGTGCAGATTTGTTTCCAGTTTGTCTTCCAAAGTCATCTTTGCCTTCTTTTCCCATGAGCTGTCTCCTGCATCAATTTTTCTGTGTCATGGTGAAGCTGCCATTTAACACATTTTTTTCTGAACTGTACTGTGGACTATCAGAAAGTCAAGCTCCCAGTGATTCGGCAGAAAAGGCTGTCACCTTTTCAGACCTTAGTGTCATCTCTTATGTAATGTATTCCACTTGAACTGAGCAAAGATGCTGAATGATTACATCTTAATAAGAACAGCTAATTAAATATTTACTTGGAAGACAGCTTGTAACAATACAATTCACCTCCATGAAGAAGATCTATCTGATTTCACATACCTTAATTTCTATGAGATACCTGTGAAGTGTATTCTTATCTCAGTGTGCAGTGGAAATAAACATAAAGTCCCCACACAGCAGGAAAAGATTATGTTTAAAAGTCTGCAACCAAAAAGAAGTGGAGTTTTCTGATGTTTCTGACAGTTTAGACACATATTTTATTACATGTTTATTACAAAGAAAACATGTTCATGCATTTTCATTTAAAATGTTACCATTCAAAAAAATTTTTAATCAAAAAATATTTACTGTTGCTCTCTCATAGTGTTTGAAATCAGCATTCAATTCACAGTGTAGTATGTAATCATAATGGAATGTGATACAAAAACAGTGCAGAAGTAAATATTTATGATGGTTTTGAAGGTTAGTAAGTTCTTCAGACATTCAGACAAGAATCCAAACTGTTTGCCTGTAGCTGAAAATCTTCAATAAAATCCTAAACCTGCTATCTCTGCCTCTGAAAATAGCAACAGCGTCAAAATATTTTTAGATAGAAATCTTGGCAGAATATTATTCTAAGAAAGCTGGGATTAAATACACAGAGTGTAAATTATATTCACTAAGGCTCCTTTGAGGTCATGGTCATGGTCACAAAGGCATTCTGTACCCCAGAGGAAAAAAAAATTAAAAAAAAAAAAAAAAAAAAAAAAAAAAAAAAAAAAAAAAAGAAAAAGAAATAGAGCCTCCACCAGTGCTTTACTTGTCAAAAATATAAAAGGTTAATTTTAGTTTTTGAAGAAAAATTTATTACAGTTATCTTTTCAACAACACAAGGGCAGTTTTAAGAAAACAGAAATCCAGGGAAATAGTTTCCACAATGGAACCACCATTGGGCTCTGTTCTGCATAAACAGAGCCTCTGTGGGAAATAACAACTTTATAGCTTCATTTGTCCCAAGGTGATTGTTCACCTGGAAAAACTGTCTGTGTAAATATGATCTCTGATTCAGTGTTGCCTGAAGTCAATAGCCATGCCATACTTTGGATTGTCTGTTGACTTCCTTATCTGACATGTTAAAATGTTCCAAGTTCAAACTGCAAGTTTAGTTTAGAGCTTTCAGTTTGCAGGGTGGAAAGTTAAACAGAAACTCAGAAAATCCAAGTTAATAAACACTGTAAACCATGTAGTGAGTATGTAAAATAGAAAGTCAACATTTCTTTAAATTATAGCTAGCTTCATGCATACCAATAATTTTTAAGCTTTCATAATACAAGGCAATTTACAAATACTCATTCAAAATTTACTATTCGTGGTTTGCAGCTAAGTATATTATTCAGATTAGATGCTATAATATACAATTTTAGTTGCCTCTGAAGCAGTTTATGATCCTGCAGATTTGAACAGTTTATTGGTTTATGCTTCTTAACATCTTGTTTTCATCATATTCGGATGACAAAGTCCCATTCCTTACCCAGTTATTGGCTGAGATGAGGAGAGGAGTGAAAATGAAGAGGCTGTGAAAGAATAGTCAACTGTGGAGTTTGTTAAAGTCATGACACTCGTATACAGCAAGCATGAAATCATGGAGTTGAAGGTCTCATGGGAAGTGAATAAGGCTGGAGCAGAGCACTGACCCTGGACCTCAGGCAAACAGATTTTAAATGGATCAGGTAGCTACTAAGTGTCATCCCATGGGAAGCAGACCAGAGAAGAGGAGTTGTTCAGGAATGCTGGTAGTTCTTTAAGGACAGACTACGTCTGAGAGCAAGAATGATCCATTCCACTACTCAGGAAAACAAATAGACATACCAGCAAACTGGTGTGGTTAAGCTGGGAATTGGTGGTGGAACAGTGTGAGGAAAGGGGAAGCAGAATACAAAGGAGGACTTTAGAAACTTTTTTCCAGACATACAGGAGTACTGTCCACAAAGACAATGCTCTGATGGAGGAGATGTTCACAGGGGAGAGAAAGAGCAACCAGAAGAGCTAATTTCAATAGGAAAAGGCCAGGTATGTGGTGGGGGGCTGTGACTGAAGAGCGTGTTTGACTTAATGAGAGTGAACACAGATTAGTCTGAGGCAATCAATGCCTTCTCTTCCTCAGTCATCACTATAAGGTTTCACAGGCCTCTGCTTCTCATAGGAGCTCAAGAAAGAGGATACAGACTAGCTGTGGCTGAGTAAAGTGTTGCTTGAGAGAAATTACAGAATGGCTGTGGCTGGAAGATAATGCTGAAGATGTTCTTGCCCAACTTCCCTGGTCAAAGCAGTCACCTACACCAGGTTACTCAGAACTGTGTCCAGTCAGATTTTCAATATCTCCAAGAATAGATATTCCACAACCAGCCTGGACAACCTGTTCCAGTGTTTGACCAACCTCACCTCCCCCCAAAAATGTGGTTTTTATTTATGTTTAAAGCACATTTCCAGTATTTCAGTTTGTGCCTGTTGTCTCTTATGCTATCACTGAACATCACTGAGAAAAACCTGGCCCTATCTCCTTTACTTCCTTCCATCAGGTATTTACACGTTAGTAAAACCACAGAATGAGTCCTCATAGAGTGCGTCTCTGTGAGCGTGAAGGTGATCAGAAATGGACAGAAGTGATTTATCGAGTGCAAATCATGCCTGACCAAACTGTTTGCCTTCTGCAGTAAAACAGAGAACCTCATTGCCTTTCCTAATAAAATGAGTGGATTTGTGGATAAGGAAAGAGAACTAGATGTAACTTAGCTTGACTTCAGCAATATTTTCTACACTGTTTTCTACAATATTCTTGCATCCATATAAAGAAGCTTTAGTCTCTAGGTAAAGAAGAGTGGATGGACAAGAAAATGAATAAAGACACAGTTGAATCAGAGTTGGTCAGAGGGCAGTAGTTATATACCTTACCTGGACAAAATAACCAGGCCACAGGAGTCTGTCCTGGGACCTGCCTTATCTAACACCCTTATCAATGAACTAGAGGAGCTTACAGACTCCTTGCTCATCATGTTTGCTCTTGACCCCAAACAAGGGAGTGGGGAAAGCTCCTATACTGAAGCACAGGGCAATTCAAAGTGACTGGGGGAATGGTGTAGTGGGAACCTTATGAAATTCAACAAAAACTAAAGAAAAATTCTGTATCTGGGGCAGGATGAACCCCTCCAAGTTACACTTGGGGGGAATCAACTGTTCAGGAAACAGGACTGTGGGAAAGGTCCTAGGCTTCCTGGGGACAGTAAGATGGACATTAACCAGAAGTGTGCCCCAGAAGTAGAAACAGCCAATGGCATCTTGAGCAGGAACAGAGCTAGTGATTATTGCCTCTGCTCACCACTCACTGCAGCACACCTGCATAATACATCCAGTCAGCCCACAGTACAAGGAAGACATCAGGGAATTGGAGACTGTTCAGCTGAAACCACCACCGTGGTGGGAGTTGGAACATTTGTGCTGTGGGGAGAAACTGGGGGAGCTCACCACTCACCTTGGAGCAGAGATAACTTTGGATGTACCTAACTGCAGCTGCAGTGCCTGCAAAGAGTTCACGCAAGGGACAGAGTTGGGCTCATCACATTGGTAGAAGGGTAAGAGAAAACTGACATGAATGGAAACTAGAGAGGGTCACAATGGATATAAGGAGAGTTGTTTTCCCATGAACACAGTCAGGCAGTGGCACAGGTTCCCAAGGAGGTTGTACAGTTTCTGTCCTTGGAAGTTTCTAATCCCTGAATGGATGAAGACCTGAGCAGCCTGGCCTGACCTCAGAGCTGCTCCTATTGTGAGCTGAAGTTTGAGCCAAAGAACTCCTGAGGCCCCTCCCAGTCTGAACGATCCTCTGATTTGTGGTAAACAAAAATTTCTTATCTTTTGGCAGAATGGGTCAAATGCAATTATGGGAATAATTGCTTCATTACTTCATTTGTGGCTTTCAGACATTTTTCCTGTTAGAGTCATTAGAGTTTCTGATTTGTTTTTCTTGTTTTACAGTCATCCAGAGATCAAAACAGACTCAGAAACTCAATACAGAATGCATAAATAATAACTTTCTATGCTGTGATAACTCACTGTGTGGCAAAGACACTTTCAAGAGGGTACACTATTTGACTCTGTTCTTTACTCTGCTGAACATGTTCACTAGATCCTGAGCATGGAAGCTTTGAAAACATAATTTAGAGTCCTACTTATTTCATTAGGGTGAAATGTATTTGCATTAATTTGTTTCAACTTGATTCCTGGCAGACTGATGTATCACAGTTACCATTTATAATAACGGCGGCAGTCTGTCTTCTTCTTTTCACGTGGCTTTATTACTTGGTACAATAGAATTTGACTAGTCACTGAAAATAAGTACAATTAGTTCACAGAGAAATAAATAAAATCACACATAAATAATATCAATGAAAAAAACATCCCTGTATTTTAAACAACAAAACTTCAAGCAGCCTTAGGACAATAAGTATGGGCAAGGCACAGGTAGAGTGTGAACAGTGTCCTGCTAAAGCCTTGCTTCTCATACACCAACGCAGTAGTGTTTTGTTCATTGTTGCCTTTCAAAGATGAAACAGATGAAAATAGTACAAGAGTACATTTATGTAACACCATGCCTTCTGAACATTGTCATCTTGTTCTCTAAAACTCTTTAATACTGACACGCACATGCGGATTGTGGGCACAGTGATTCATCAGTGCAAGAATGAAGAATGAATCATCCCAAAATGATCATGGAGGAGGTGGATATGGTGGTACAGGAGGGCACATCAGAGGCAGCATGCTGCACCATCTGAAAAACATGTGCAGGAATGATTGAACTACTCTCCGATGAAATCTTTCTTGGAGTATTAAAATTAGAGCAATGTGATTTCTCTATAAATTTACCATGCAGAAAAGTATATTCTACAAATAAAACCAAATTTTCAGTCCAGAAAAGGCATCTGGGTTTGTTCTTGCATTTCTACTTTTTCAGTTGATCTTGATTTTAAATGAGTGTAAGTGTGAGAACGTCACCTGTGATGTCCAGCAGTCCTATTTTGTTCCATGCAGCATGAATGTTGTCATCTAGCTGACCTCTGTTGTAACTAATAATGAGCTTATAGCATCATATCCAAATATACCATTGAAGAAATCATGGCAATCATTCAAGATGAAGAAACCATTTTTAGTAATATATTTCTCTTCCTTTCATCTGTCAATCCCTAGAAAGAAACACTAATGTAAAGAGTCTGGTCTCATGACCTGCTGTTAGTATGGGTTCATTTAATCTGATTGCCTGCATTACTTTGTATTTGTTTCCTATTTCCACTCTATATCTCTGTAAAAGTGCCTTATAACTGACAGATGTAGTAAATGACAGTGCATTTATCCCT
Organism: Certhia americana; assembly: GCA_018697195.1. Taxonomy (NCBI): domain Eukaryota; kingdom Metazoa; phylum Chordata; class Aves; order Passeriformes; family Certhiidae; genus Certhia; species Certhia americana. The sequence goes on along the minus strand of CM031857.1, from coordinate 41,536,227 downwards.
CATCCATAAGCATATTTTCTATTCCCATCACTGTATTTTGAATTAGAAACATTAAAATTTCTTTTGCAAGTTTCTTTTTAATTAAGTAGATTAAGCTATACTCTTTTATTACTTTTTCAGTGGCTCCCCAAGATACTGGCATGAAATTCCTCAAATATAACCCACTCTTGAGGAGCTCAATAAATACTACTTGTCTAACAATACAAGAGAAAACAAAATCTGGTTAATTCTAGTTATAGCAACATGTCTCTCTCTAGAATAATGTTTTGGTGCTTCCAGACAGAATTCTTGGGTTTTTTTATGGCAGTCATCAAAGAAATAAAATTCCAATATTGGGCAACCAGGAATTTAGAGTCCTTGTGGAAACAGCTGTGCCCATTATTGATCCTGCCAATTGTTCTGGAGTGAGATGCAAAACAGAAAGTGTTTCAGGAAATAAAATGTTTTACATTAAATGATACCTTGTCCTAATATTCAGCACCATGTTATTCGGGCAGCAACTAACACATTCAGTCCACTTTTAATGTCTGACCATAGTCCATACAAATAAGAACATCTAAAGGGTATCTGCAATAGCACTTCATACAAAGGCCTGAGGCAGCAACTGAAGACTTTACATAAATTTTCTCATTGAAAGTGAGGGATAAAAGCATCTCAGGAAAGCAATTGTTAAATTAAAATTGGTGGTTTTGGTGAAATTCTTTTATTTATTTTTATTTTTTCCAGGCCTTAAACTATAACAGACTAAAGCTCCATCTGAATCTGTTCTGGCTCTGTTCATAGCCTCCAAGCCCAGGTGTTTTCACTCCTCTAATCTTTCAGAACTTCACTGCAGCAAAGAGTATAGCAAGTCATACACAGAAATATTGTTTAAACTTCTTAAAGAGAATCTGAAGGTGGGAAAGATATCCCAGTGTAGATAAAAAGGCTAAGGCAGTGACAAGTTATGTCTCAGTCAAAGTCCCTACTCCAATCCTGACTTGCAATCATGACTTAAATTTCACCATCCAACATATTGGACATGCAAGGCTTCTAAAATGAAGATGTCTTCTGATGTGTGTCCTTATACAAGGTCACTTTAATTCAGTCACAGAAACGAGCAGTAGATTTTCAGAGCAATAGCTGGATTTTCTGGGCAGCAGTAACATTGAATAGTGAGAGCATCTGAAAGATTCCATGCAGTCCAGCCTGAGAGCAACTTCACAGAGCTTGGCCTAGGCTTGGTCACTGCTCATCTGCCTCATCCTGTCCCAACTGCAGATCAGTAATGACAATAAGAATTCAATATTTAAAAAGATTAATCGTTTCTCATCTGGATGTTAATGGTTTTAAAGTGTTTTTTCTTACCTAAGCGGGGAGATGCAAGACACAAAGAATCAGTAATATGGGAAAAGCAGCAAATAAATTCACTTTTAAACAAATAAATCTTAAGAGAACAGAGGTTATTCTAATAAGGGTACTTTAAAAGAAACTGATGATTTTAATTGCAGGTATCCTGCCCTTTGTTGTCTCTATTAAAGGGCAACCTCAGTTGGTGTAGAGTGAAGGGCATGGGGGAACCAAAGGAAATGAATTGCTCATCTGAGTCATGCATGAACTTTGTCTTTCAGAATTAGTAAGACATTTTTATCTAATCTCTTGGATACTTTAAAGAGCTTATAGAAACCTTGCTTACATACTCAGAGCTTTAAAGAAGCTTGCATTAGTTAGAGACCCCATACATTATTTAGTCAGTGAATGCTATTTACAATAGTACAGCTATCATCACATTTATAGAGCTTTCCAGCCATGAATATGTGATCTACTATCTCTGCCCAAGTTCAATGGCTAGATAAATGAGGCCCAAGCCAATGAAAACAAAGTGCTGCCACAAAAGTTTGGTACTTTGAAATCAGTGACAAATTGCCTGTTTACTTGATTTCAATTGGACAAGGATTTCAACCAGAAATATCACCACAGAGTAAAAAATCCATCAAGCACCAATTGAAAATGCACATTAATCATTTCCATTTGTGAGAGCAATATTTTTTGATCCACTCATTTGGGCATTTCTACAACATACTAAAATGAATAACATGCAATGCTTCAGAAAGGCAGCAAAACAGAACCAAAGAGTTTAGTCTGAATCTGATAATTTAAAGGACAATTTATTAATCCTACTCCTTGCTGCATAATAGCAGCATGGCTAGACAGTCATTCCTTCTCTCTTTCCCTATCTGAATGGCTGCTGTATTTACTCTATGAATGGCCAGACTGTTGAATACACACAGATTAGGTTAAATAGTGAGAAAATTGTTCCAGTGATTTTCCAGCTTCTCAGATGTCACAATTATTCCAAATATTCAACAGCTGCTTCATGTTTATTAGTTACAGCTACAAACTGGTCAGTAGAAAGAAAGACTGTATTTGATTTTTGTTGTTTTTGGTTTGGGTTCGTTTTTGGGGTTTTTTTTGTTTTTTGTTTTTTTTTTTTTTTTAATTGTGGTACATTGAACTCAACTAAAAAGCCAATCAGAAGCCTTAGCCAAAGTACTGAAGTAAAGAATTGAAGAAAGATCTTATTCTCTAACTTGACATCCAAATCAAGTGTTTGGAAAAAAAACACACAAACATTAATATAGGACTCAGCAACTGGGTTTGAAGCAAAACTAATTTTCAGAGATTCCTTGACTTTCTTAGTTGATGAGTTAAAAATCATTTATTGGAAACTGGGCTGATCCAGGAAAACACAGCTGTCAATGTTAAGTTCCTGTCCTCCCACAGTATTTCTCCCTCATTGGTTTCAAGTTACTTTGTTCATCTTACGACCATCCTCTAAATCTTCTTTTGGTGTTTTTTTTTTTTTTTTTTTTTTTTTTTTTTTTAACTTCATTTTGAGTATCTCTAGGTTTTGGGTCAGTCAGCCTAATTTTCCCAAATGTCAAACTGTCAGGAAGAGACAGGAGCATTTTACTGTGGCCGGACAAATTCAAGACGGAGCAAGGTACATATCAGTTCTGAGTCCCTTTTTTAAAAAAGCAGTGGGTAGGTTGTTTCAAGGGAGGGAAATTCCCTAGAAATGGGCAGCTGAGATTTCAGTGTGGCATATGTTTTAGGTACAGTTATTTCTGTACTGAGATTTTCAAGAAAGTTAAACAAAGTGCATTTCCATGCTACACCCAAGAACCAAAAGGAGGGCACATACACACTGAAACTCAGTAACTCCTTCAGGCTTTCCCAGGTGGAGAGAGATTCATTAGGCAATGCCACTATACCCAGCACAACTTACAGAGCTCCAGCCTGCCTCATTTTTCTGCCCTTCTTGACCTTCCCATGGATCACAGCAGATTTAGCTGCTGCATGGTGGTTTGTGTTTTTATGCCATTTTATTCTCTGCAAGCCTAAGCCTAAGATACCAGACCATGTGATGGGAGGGTGGGGTCACTTGGTTGTATTTACCCCTGTGCTTGCACAACAGGAAGACCTCTGGCTGATGACAGTGCTTCAAGGACCAGCAGGTTGCTCTGCTCTGTTGCATGGAGTAAGTGGGATGGGTGGTGGGTGGGGGACCTTGCACTGTCTTTTAAACTGATTCTACAACAGAGGTTCAATATGGTGCATTTCCTTGCTTTCCTGTCAGCCTTCCATTGCTTATATACCATTTCTTTTTCATATTTTGGTTTCTAAATATGAGTGACATCTAGGCTTCCAGTACAGCTATCCAACTGTACCTAATACAGGTGATGGATTCTATGGAATCAATGTAGACAGGTGAGAGAGTCTGTGATCCAATAATTTAAGCCTAAAATTCACTTCGAAAATGTGGTCAGACAAATCCTACCCTACGACTCTTCCAATTTGTTGCCAAGGTTGCATATTTATAGCTTGTTGCTTTTATATCTAATTTAAGAGTTTTATTTCAAACGTTTTCTCAGAACAGAAATTCTTCATAGGCAAAGGCTATATGGGAAGCATATATAGGGTATCTAGTTCTTTCCCATGCATTTAGCCAAAAGACGGTTTGTTCAGATTTGATTTGGTAGGCTAGTTCCTCTGTAAGCTCACTTTAATATATCTTGAACCAGTTGAAAATATATTACTATATCATATTTTAATTAGCCCAAATAATTCTTCATTTAATTGGCAATCTCATCAGCAAAGAGCCTTTAATAAGAAGATGTAGGCAGTTTCAAGCTTGCATGCCCTTCCACAGTAAAATTCTCAAGGGCTATTTTCAATTAAATATTCTGTTAACTATCACGAGGCTTTCTGAATCAACTGATTTTGCTTCTCTGTTCCAAGGTTAGATGTAGTCTGTGCTTTTCCCCACCATTTTAGCTCGCTGTAAAAGGTATAACAGGGGAGCAATCAAATAAGTTTAATAGATTTTGAAATTAAAGGGAACATCATGATCTTTAACAATCTGACTCCCTAAATAAGACAGGCTGAAGAAACTCTCCCAGCAATTCCTGCATTCAACAACAAATGTCTGTTTAAATTTTAGCACATCCACAGGATAGTTATCCAGTCTCCATGTAAAAGACTTCTAGATAGGTAAGATCTGGCACATTGCTAGAGATGTTGTTTGGTAAATTACCCTGAAAGTTAAGCCATGTGCCAGACAGATATCATAAGGTTTTCATACCACTTTTCATGGTAAGCAGAGATATTGAGTAACTTCCTATACTGTTGTTACTTGTAGATCACCAGATCACCTCTTAATCCCTTTTTGAGCACATTACATGCACTGATCTTCCTATAAAAATGCTTCTCAGATAGACATAAGTAATTAAGTTCTTCTCTGAGATATTTTCTTTTTTTTTTTTTTCTTTTTTTTTTTTTTTATTCTGGACATCAAAATGGGACCCAGATAATGTATGCAGAGGTGAATTTTTTTATCTACTTCATCTTAATACTGTGCAACAGTTATTTCAAAGATAAAACTTTCCTAATTATAACAATACACTGACAATTTCCCCTAGGATACCTATCAGTACAACTAAGATCTCAGCACTGTCATCAAATTCCCCTGTCAACAGTTATTATTATTAGACATATGGAGCTCTACTTCTGTTAATTAATATTTTTTTCAATGGAGATCGCCTCATCAATTGATCCAGACCACTATGTGAAACAGACATGCATTAAAAATTTTCACCAGTCTAGAAAGTCTAGACAAACTGTCACTGATTACATTGATTTTCTTCCATAAATTTGTTAGAGATATTGAACTACTATGAAAGAAAACTCAAATCTCTCTGTCAAGCTTGTATCTGAGCTATGATGATGCATTGGCAAACTGCTTTTATTTTTGCATTTAGCTAGTCTTCATCCAGTTTTAATGATCTACTCTGATTTAGATAAATTCTTTTTTTAACAACCATGATATTAAAGTAAAATATCCTGTCAATATATGCTATAATTTCTGGGGGTGGTGGTGGTGGTGGTGGTGTTGGCATCCAAATTTTTCATATCATGTTTTTTTGGCAGAGTTAAATAAAAGTTACATAAGCCCTTTTTGATTGTCATTACTTATTTCAGCATCCTTTTATTTTTATATGAATGACTTCTATATTAGACAGTCAACTGGACTCACTGGAGCTTTGAATACCCTATCTTTCAATGATTGGATACCAGATTTCTAAAAAGTGTAAGAATGACTGATTTTAAACATAAGAGAAATCAACTGAATATTCACTACAAATAGCAAGAAAGCATCAATAGCTTCAGTATATTTGGGGAGTAAAGGTTTGTTTCAGAAAATGAATACATTACAAGAAATTGTGGTCTTTGACTAAAATTTGGAAAGAGGAAAAAAAATGCTTTTCCACAGCTTTAACAGCATTAGGCATGTATGTGACCAATTGATTTATTACAAGTATTCAGCATTTTCACAAAGGACCTCATTAATTTAACTTATTTCCAGACAAAAACTATGAGAATCATATTATTACCAAGGCCAGTTTTCCTGTATGCTTGTATAACATCATTGCCAATGTAAGTAAAAAATTATCCATTCTTCATGCATAATTTGTAATACCATTTTTTTTGTCTCTATTTTTCTTTGTGGAAACTTGTTAATTACAAAAGCTGATAGCCGCTTTTTGCCACTTTTAGGCTGTGTTAGCAGCTCTGATACTTTGGTTGGAGATTTGTTACTGTTGCAGTTTCCCAAAAAGTAGGGTATTTCATCAATCGTCTGTGTTGCAAAGTTTGTGTGTAGGTTTGTAATTTGGAGAGTGAGGTAACATCTCAGTTCTTACTATAGCACTATTTTTCTTCCAATTAATAATGGGAGAATTCCTTCACCTCAAGTGATAGAGGATTATGATACTTTTTTCTGTTTTTATTTAAGAGCTGTAGCTTCAAGAGTGAAGAAATCCTGTAGGTCATTAAAGACTAAAACAGAAAAGTAATATCTGAGTCTTTAATTTTGTTTTTTGTTTTGTTTTTTTTTTTTTTTTTACCAGAAAACAGTGTTACTTGAGAAAAATATAGACCATTAAACCAATAAAGCAATTTCCATCATCTCTCTATTGATTCCTGGTTATTTTCATACAAAGTGAGAAATTAGGCCCATTTCCCTTACAAAATATCACAATTTTGCCATATAAAATTTAGCTTAAGAAAAACTTTCCCTTTTACCTTGCATTTTTTCAACCAAACTCTTTCTCATAGTTTTATTAAAATGTTAATTAAGAATATGTGTCATTAGAGGTTGTTTTAAACAGGTTCAAATACAGAATAAGAAACCCATGCTTTTACTATTACTTCAAATATCAAAAATAATCTGACATTTAGGGCTGTCTATATTCTGAGCTTTCAGTTTCAAAGTGATCCTTCTTTTGGCACTCACCCTTACTTAATTATTTCTTCCTTGAGGAGAATGATTCTTTCTCCAGCTGAGGCAGCAGCTGCATCATATCGATGAAATCCAAAAAAAGGGAAAAAAAAAAAATTAGTTATTTTGCTTGGACAGATGACTTGAGGAGTATCTATATAGAGAATGTCACGTCAAATAACAATGTTGTCTCTTTGAGGCAAACCCATCTGCCACTGCAATTACTAAGTTTCTTCCACACACTGAGCTTTCTTTTGATTTTGTACATTATACACTTGTGTTCCACTAATTATTCTTACTAAAAGCAGAAAAAACCCACAAAAAAACCCCATGAAACAAATTCAAAAATCCCATGTCCTACAGGTAAGCTATTTCCTACTATCCAGTTTTCTCAGAACAGTAGTTTGGTTTTTTTTTTCAGGGGAGATGGTATATTGTGACTTAGAGGTCATGGATTTAGTGCCAAACTATAAAATTTTGAGCACAAAATATATTATTGACACCAGGAAATTGTTTGGTAAATTACTCTGTGTTTGGGTTTGGGGGTACTTTCTTTCCTTCTCCCCCAGCATTTATTTGTGACACATTAGCCGTCAGCTCTGATGTCCTGTTTCCAGTGGTGACAAGAAACCAGCTGTAGTTGAAAGGCACAAAGCTCTGTAGGAGATCCTGATCATTGTAGCGATTGCCATTTGATTTCAAGAGCCCTGAAAACTTAAGCTTTTTATTCTGTGTCACATAAAATAGTTAAACAATAAATGGTCATGTAGTCTGTGTGAATATCAAGTAAGGTTTTGAACCCCTGCTTCACTCCTTGTCTTTGCCTTCAGAAGAAGCCAGGTTCTGGATACCTCCACTTTCAGCTACTTCCCAGAAAGCTAATGAAAACAAACAATATAACTTCCCAGCAGTCCCTAATTTCTTTATCTGCAACTTTAAATTCTTGGTTATCGAGACAATTCACTGACGCTTTTCCAAACTCTTGAGTTTCATTAACGAAAACAATCTGTTTGTTTTCTATCTCTGGCTATTTATAATAATTTCAGTCAATTTATAATAGCTTGCAGTAATTTAGGCTGCTGCCAATTATGTTCACTAGAGATATTTTAGCTAGAGTAACCTCATATGACTTGCTGCTAAATCATATCAGTTTACTTTTTACCTTCCAGTTCTCTCTCTTATTTTTTTTTTTTATTTTGTCACAAGAATGTCAGTCTTACTGTGGTATTTTTGTTAGGTTTATTTTCTGTATGCAAGGATCTTTTTTCTTTACATTCTATTTTATTTGATTCTTTAAGCTTTTATTTATTAAATACCCATGCAGTCACTTATATTGCACATTTCTTGAATAATTGCTCTGTTTCTGAGGTAGATTAAGCTATCTCACATGATCTTAAAGAGAACAAAATGAACAACACTATTTACTAATGAAGGCAAATTTGTGTCTTGTAAATTTATGACATTTAAAATCTGCTATGGTAACTCACATTTCAACAACAATGATCTGCTCCTTTCCTCTCCACTATGTAGAAATTTTTTGACTTTTCAGAAGCAAATGGAAATGAATGGTCTAGATGGCACACAACTGCATAACCACAAAGTGTTGAAATTGGAGCAAAATAAAGATGTAATAAATGAGGAAAATATTTCCATTATTCCCTTAGCACACAGGCTAGTGGTTTACACAGACTCAGCAGCAATTTTTAATGCAGTATTAGTATCCCTCATCACACCTTCTTCCTCCTATTTGTTTCAAAATTCTGTCTCAATTTTGTCTGAATATATCCCAGTTTCTTTCCTTGCATGTGTTATTTCTCAGACTTTATCTGTTTGAAGGTTACCAGGTATAATTAAATGATCCTGTTTGCTCTTTCTCTGATACTTCTTCCTAGCCTAGTCTTCCAAAGAACAATTTAGGATTAGAAAAGGATCTTTTCTTTCCTATCTTCTCAGCAATAAACACAGTGACTCAAATATTTTATAAATGGAGTTCCTGCAGTGTTTAAGATGAATGTTCTGCAAATACAACATGTGCTTTTGCATCTCCTAATGTGTGCAAAAAAAAAAAAAAAAAAACAACATTTCTTGGATTTTTCACAACTTCCATTATGGACTTCTTCCTTTATGATGACTGCATAGCTTAGCAGCCTCTGCACATACCATGCTTCTGCCTACACTAAGCAGCTGAGCCCTTATGTTTGGAATCATGAAAGGCTACCCACACCCTTTGGATCTTCAACATGGTACTAGATTGCTCCTAATGTAGTTCTACTTAGCAGAAATAATATTTTACTATCACCACCTAGAGTCAAATTCCATCACACTGTTCACATTAATTAACTGCTTACTGTGTCAGTGGTACCCAAGGTATTGTGAGCTCAGTGTAAGGGTGAAAGAATATGGTTCTATATAAACCAGGTATGTCTTCTATTTAGAAAGAGTAACTAAAAATTAGTTAGGTGTCTTTTATTAGTGCCCCTTAGGCACTCACAAAAATACATGTATCAGGTTCATGAAGCTCCAGCAGGGAAGGAGACGTCTGATACTACCCATGTGGTGGACCTGAGCATTCATGATCTGAAAGCTTTAACTCTGCTTCTCCTCCCACACAGCACAGAGCTCCAGGAAGTTTGCAGCACAAGAAGCCGGGTGCTGCTTCCTTCATCCTCTGTCCAAAACCTTGCCAGCAGTTTTCTACCAATTTCTTTACTTGATTTCTTGCTCCTAAAAGAGCAAAAAATTTCTTTGCAGCCACTCACTGATCCAATTTATGATGCAATGTCCATTCATGGCATAAATGAACCAAGAAATGAAACACCCAAGAAGATTTCAGGTATATTATATGTAAGCTAAAAAATTATTTTATAAACATTAATGTCTTTTCACCTTACTTGATTAAAGAGACTACCTGCTCTCTAATTGCAGCAGCTGGCTACTTCTGACAGCCTCACTGCATACTTTATGCTGGCACCTGCAGGTGTGTGAGGTCACATCTACTACAAATGCTTTAAACCTTGAGTCTCAAACATTTCATGATGTACCTTCCCAAATTTCCAGAGGCTGCACAAGAGGCACCACACTTCCTTGGTGTGTTAGCTGGAAAGAGAATCACACTGCAGTTGCAAACACTTAATTTTTGTGAGAAATACATGCAGCCAGCACTTTTTTTTTCTTGAACAAAAAGGAAGATACATGCATAAATGTTAAAAAGTTAAATACGTGCACAAATGTTCTGTAGCCCAGCATAAGCCACCACAGTTCCTTCGTGTGTAGGATGGAGAAGAACACAAACATGGAAATGGGGAAGCGGGGTAACTGGGAACCGAGAGAGTTAAAAAAAGAGAGAGTACATTTTTCTTTTTCCACCTAACCTCATGCCAGAAGACTCTTTTCCAAGTGACTATATGGCACCATTTTGAATAACATATGTGCTTGCAAGTAGAGTAGGGCTCTGTATAAAGATGGTCCCGCCCCAGAGGAAGCCATATGAAAGCAAGAACTTTAGGATGGCTGTTCCTTAGCAGATGGATCTAGTGCCACTTGCTAGAAACCACCTTTCCTCCTCAATATTATGAGTATTCGTTTTGCCTGTGACACTATTAAACTTGCTGAAAAAACTGTTAGTCTTCCCTGAAAATAAAAAATAACTTTTCAATAATAAACTTACTAATAAAATGAAAATCTGGATCTTTCACACTGAGTTGGTGAGTTAAAAATGCTACAAATTTAAAAAAGAATAAAAAGTTTTGTATTTTAAAAGAAATCTGTAATCCTGACAGTTAGGGGAAAAACAAAACTTAGAACTGATATTGAAGTCTTTACAGAGCTTCCTCCTTTTCTCTTTTTTTCTTTTTTTTTTTCCAGTGTGTTCCCTTTTAACTTTCACAGATAAAAACTTTCAGTTCTTTTCATAGATGCTAAAAGCTTTTTAGTGCTAGTACAGGGGAAAAAATGAAGAACCCTCCTGACTTTACTTTCTCTTGATCTCAGACACACCCAGCTTCCTCAAACATTGGGAGGAGAATAAGATGGGACAGGCAGCATGATGGATGAGGTAAAACTAAGTCTAAGATACAAAGGAAGGAGGAGAAAAAAGCAAATTCTTCCATCAAACTACAATTTGGGATCTGTAATTTATATATTTCTGAAGTGTAGATCCTCATGAAAAATGTAAAATTGTTGCTTAGTCTATCTATCTTTTTTTAAACATTCTAGCAAGGAATGAGATCTCTGAATTGCAAGCAAATGAAACAAAGTCCTTGAAATACATACAATGATCACTCCTGAGTTAATAGTGCTAATTTCTGATAAATAGTGGTGTTATTTTAATTATATGCATTTTTTCAGTGGAATCAAACCACCTTAGAAATCTGCCTAACTTCTCTCACTACACAGATTCATCTGAGAAATGGGAATTTTAACCTGTAATCTCAGCAGCTGGATCCTGAGCAGCTATTAATATGATGGAATATTTTTGTTTCAGCAGATCTCTTTCATTGTCCTCACCACTCATTTTTGATTTTTTACAGGAATATAAAAATTCTTATGCATTACAAACAAGAGTGCTTGCTTTTAGTAAAGAGTAGCACAGGAGAGCATGATAAAGCATAAAGAAAGGTGGATGAGACCTTGTTAAGACTGAAGTATAAAAAGGCACTGAATTGCTGATTGATTCTGGAGTGGAGTGGTCTGCCAGGAAAGGTTCCTCCATCAAAGAGATTGTGGTCAGTCATAGGAGCAATCATTTGATCTCCTTGGATGAATAGTACCATATTAAATGGAAGCCTCAGTGTGCTGAGCTACCATATCTCTGGGACCAGAAGTCCCAGGAGTATTTACAATGGCCATAAGGGGAACAGCTACATCTTGTGAAATCTAAAGTGAGAAGATGGGAAGCTCCTAAGTTGCTTCAGAACTGTCTTTACCAGTGTCAACATATTTTTGCCAATCGGCATGGTAGAACACAAAACCTCTTTGTGACTGTTGCCTTCTGGAGAAGAATTACATACATTTATGCTTGTTTGTAAAGGTTTTTTTTGTAAACATTTTTTCCATTTGTGACCTGATCTAGTGGGAACTTAGTTCATATTGGTGTAGCACCGAGCTCGAGTTAACATAGATGATTTTAATATGGTCCAAATTCACAGGTACAGGGGTATGTAATCATACTCCTGGTCCAGAGGGAGCCCCTGCAGGAAGACAGTTGTCTACATTCCTCTACAGGGGTATTTGCTAAGTTATTCAGCTTTAGGTTCATATGAAGACAGTGGAGAAAAAGCAGTTTCATATGTAAAAAGATGGGTGGAAATCTTAACATTTGCCATTGGATCTGAATTTGTTAGCCAGTTATTTCTAAAGTCTTAGGAACAGTGTCTTCTCTACACATTTACACATTTCTTATAAACATAAATATTTCCCCTAAGACTTTATACCCATGAGTGTGAACTTAAGGTTATTTTGCAATCTATGAGGCAAGTTTTTCTAATGGAGATAAAAATCTTGCTGTTGTTACTGCTTGCCTAATCATTCAGTGAAGATTTTTGAAACACCTTTGTTTTGCTGCTTTATGACTGTAAGTTCATGGAAGGACTTTTTCTGTACTCTCCTACATATAACAATCAACTTTTGACCAGAACTAAAAAGTTAAGGAAGTTCAAACTACAGTTAAAAAAAAAAAAAAAAAGAAAAAGGAAAAAAGAAATCAGGATCAGATGTAATTGTGGGTTTTCTGCTAAAAATAATTGGAATAGTGCTATATTTGGTCATAGCCATAAAGAGGAATTATAACAGCTGCCTCTTTGAATCTTGAAACATCTGAGCAAGCAACAGCTACTATCTATTGCTCTACTATTGAATGAGATGAAGTGCAAAAGGAACAGGAAGTTTGAACATGGTCTTTATCATTATACTTCCCACCCTCTCTAAATTAATTGTGACTCTAGTGTTCTTGTTTATTTTCTTAGGTTGGCAGCACAGACTTTCTTTAACAAAGAAGGAGCAAAATTAGTGATTTTGCTTCTAGGATTCATTAATTTTCTAGTATAGCTAGATTTTTCCTGGTGCAGTGCCTGACATAAGGCTGTAGTTTAGTCCAAAATGCCATTGTCTGCTCCTAAGTTTTGTAACTATTTTAAATTTTATTCATGAATTTACTTCTAATATATGTTTTACTTGACTTATCTGCTGTGTATAGAATAATGAAAAATGCAGGAGATTCTGCATGGGTTTACCAGAGATAATCTTGGATAGTAGAATCTGCATGGATTCACAAAAGAAAATCTTGGATAGAATCCTGTAAGGAATATTGCCAAAGTCAAAAGAAGACTCACAGCAGTGAAGTAATTTCTTCTCTTGCCATGGATCAGTAATTAAGCATAAATGGATAAAAGCATTAGCTAGAAATGTAGAATTGTCTCATTTTGCATTTTTTTTTTTTAAGGCTTGGCAACTACAGATAATCCATTCCTTTGAGATTTAGTGCATATTTCTAACAATCAATTGAATTTGTGGTTTGTTTTTTTTTTTTTCTTTTCCCCACAAATGTTTAAGGGAGGGCAGAGTCACAAAGGAAAAAGTTGCTCCCGATTTGTGTTGGTTTTGGCTAGAGTAGAGTTAATTTTCCTCATACTAGCTGATATGAGGCTGTGCTTTGGATTTATGCTGGAAACTATGTTGGAGAGACAGGAATGTTTTAGTTCCTGCTGAACAGGCCTCTTAGTTACACAGAGCCAAAGCCTATCCAGCCTCTCACCCCACCCCACCAGTGAGTGGGCTGGGGGTGCATAAGGAGCTGGGAGGGACACAGCTGGGAGAGCTGACTCCAGGTGACCAAAAGACATTCCAGACCTTATGGTATCATGTTTAGGATTAAAGCTGGGTAAAGGAAAAGAAAGTGGAGTGTTTGCAATGACAGTGTTTGTCTTCCTGAGGCGCTGCTTTCCTGGGAGTGGCTGAACACCTACCTGACCATGGGGAGGAGTGAATGAAGTCCTTGTTTTGTTTTGCTTATGTGCACAGATTTTGCTTTAGCTATTAAACTGTCTTTTTGTCAGCCCATGAGTTTTCTCAGTTTTGCCCTTCTGACTCTCTCCCCTATGCCATTGTTGTTGGAGAGGGGTAGGAAAAGAGCAAACAGCTGTGTGGACTGTTTGTCAGACAGGAATAAACCCTAGCATAAACAATAAAGAAGCATAAAGAAAGCCATGTCCTACAAAGTCTTACATGCACCTCCAGTCCAATGACTTCCATACAATTCTTCTCCTTATAAATGGTGCAACTCATGTAGAAGGTGTTGCTAAAGGTATTAATAGCTCTTAAATGTATAAAGATACCTGGAATTTGTTTAATTTTTCCTTGTCCTATGACCAGCAGGTACTCTCTACTCTCTTTTCATACATTCAGTGTTTAAACAGCTTTACTGAAAACTTCAGTAGTGCTGTGCCACAGGAGATAGTAAATCTTCTTACATAAAATTTTAAAATGCAGGTTTTATGGACTACATACAGCATTTCAGGGCACGAGTTTGAATTCACCACAGTAAACCTTATATACAGTAGGAATATGTACAGTCCTACAACATCCAAAATAACTGTCAATAGTAAATTTGACAATTGTCAAACCTGTATGGGCCTGGTGTCATAATTAAACTTAATAAATTGAACCTGGCACATATTTTCAGTTCTTTGAACTACAGAGTTAAAAAAATTCAATGTCCTAAGGCAATAAAAGATTTTTGCAAGGCATTAAGAGAGGTTTCTCTTGATGAATATTTGTCTGCATTCAGCAACAGCAATACTAACTGAAGAAAAGAAGTAAAAAGATGAGAGAAGGAATAGGTTAAAAAGTTTTTTACTGATACTGATTTTTTGCTTGACATTGCATTTGCCAGTTATTATGGATTTTGTGCAGCTGGAGATGATAACTAGACAGTGCTAATAGGTTTTCTGCTGAGAAATTACAAATAATTTTTTTTTTTCCTAAATATTTTCCCTTTCCACTTGTTCTTGACTATCCTACACCACAGTTAGACATTAGTGAAATCAAAGAAAATTATGAAGAATGGTATAATTTAGCAGAGTTTAAGGTATGGTAATTTAATACATGTCACCTTATCTTTTAAGAGAGGAGTAATCCCTGTAAGTAGCAGACTTTAGTTTTATGATATTATCTTACTGTGTTAGCTACTTAAGTATTATTTAACATTTCTTGAGAAATGTTTTTATTTTCATAAATATCACATTGCATGTATGAAAACAGTTTATGGACTCCGACACCCAAGAACTTATTTAAAATAAGAAAAAAAAAAAAAAAAAAAAAAAACCAAACCAAAAAAACCTCTTAACCCTTTCATATTCGAAAAAAATTTATTCTTGTCTTTTATTAAATGAGATATAACAGAATTTGTACAGAAGAAGCTGTATGCTCACCTTCATGTCCTCTTTAAGTAGTGAGTGTTTGGAACTTCAATAACAATTTTGTTCTCTGATATCTTTCCTCACATCAGTTTCTTTAAAGTAACTGTTTTTCTGTGATTTCATCCCATCATGACCTTTCACACTATATTATAAGATTTGTTTGTTTCTTCTTTTGTGTCCTCTTTCTGGCAATTCTCCTCTGAATTAGAAAAAGCTGCTTCTGCTGTTTTCATAATTTCTTTTTGTTAAAAAGGATTTCACTTTGATAATAAGTTATTTTCCAGATCATAGTGGCTATATCAAATATACACTTTAAATTACAATTTGCTGAGTTCTAGTTCTTACATTAAAAGTGAGTTAAGCCAAGCCACTTAATGTATTAGCAAAAAAAAAAAAAAAAAAAACCCAAAACAAAAAAAAAAAAAAACCAACAAAAAACCAAAAACAAAAACAAAAAAAAACCCCCAAAAATAGGTTCTTCCATTGGTTTTAATATCAAGGCCTCAATTTTTTCTCACAATGTTTGCAATATTGATGTTATTTTGTGGAAGAGCAGATACTTAGTTTTTTTACTTTAACAGATGGGAAAATAAGTTACAGCAGCTTGACTGATGCAAGTGACAAACTGTACCAAAATCTATTAACTGCAGGTGTGGCAGGGTGGAGGTTTGTTAAATTACATTTAGTAGACTAAGACAGACAAACACAACAGTGGTTTTTTTTCAAATTTCTTTTTTTCCAGAGCAATTAAGATGACATTTAGTTTGTGCATGCCTTATGGTTTCTTCACAACTGAAGCGATAGGAAAGCTCTCCAGAGCATTGTGGGAGAGCAAGATTTATTAACAGACCTAGCCTTTGGGAACAGACTGTTGTATCTGCTGTGAAATTTAAGTTTATCCTGACCACTCTGTCCACAAGACTAGGAAGGGTTCCTGACCTCCTGTCAGGTTTTCATGTGAACTATCACCTTCTTCACATGTGCTTATGTCCCAATGAAAGCAGAGTTTACCTTTGCTTTTCCTCTGTGATAGAAGTAATGAATAAATTCGGCCTGTTAGTGTTAGAGAGATTTTAGAAATTTAATTTAGTAAGGGGAATTTATTTGAGCTGTTTGGTGCCAAATTGCCACCTGGAAAGCATTACTACATTGTCTATAATGATTGAGGCACCTTGCAAATGAAGTCTTGCCTGTTTATGATGAACACTACAGGTTTTGCTAAAAAATATGGGGTTGTATAATGTTCTCTAATATAACTGAGTGGGATCACGAGCACATTCCTCACAAACATGATGGACAGAGTTGTATACACTAATGTGATCGTTTCCTTGTATTAGTATGTCATGGACAGAGTTTCAGAATTGTCTTCACAGAATCACAGAATTAACTGGGTTGGAAAAGACCTTTGAAATCATCATGGTGCAAGATTTGCCCCAATTAAGACCATTCCTGAAACCTGCTCCCAGGAGCTTTCCACATTACCAATTTCCCCCGTGCCTGGGGAAAACATTTCTGTGTCTGTCACTTGCATGGTGCCCTCACAGCTCAAGCACCAGAAAAGCTTTAGAGTGCTCACAGCAGTCCCTACCTGTGCACAGCCTCTCAGTGAGTCCTGGCAGCAGTAACTGAGCATTGCTGCAGCTCAGTTAGAAAACGTTGTTAACCATTCCTTTTGCACTAGCATAGAAGGACAGTCACACACCTCAGCAGTCAAGGACAACCCATTAGAGATGCATCCATTCACTGGACTAGGGAAATTGAAGATAATATCTAAAATAGCATCATGAAAAACAACTCATAAATGCAAGCTTTTAAATCAAAATATCTGGCTATGGTTCTGCCATAGTAAGCAATATTTTCCATATTGTTTTTAGCTCAGGACATGGCTGGGAAACACTACAGCAGTGAGAGCATATCCATTCAATTAATGGAAAAGCAGTTCAGAGGTTGAAAAAAAAGAGACAGATTTCTGGCTATCAAACAGAACAAATAATAATATTAAAAACTCTGCTGTATTTGGCAACTGATTTCTGCCTCTGAGCCAGGAGCAAATTTTATCATGTACGACTGCAAACATTTCAATATTTGGAGCCTTGACTGCTGGTGTTGTTGATGACCTGTCACTCCTCCTGATCACAATGTCACCCTCTCATGTATGAAAACAAAACAGTTTTAGTGACAACGCATCAGTCCAGATTTCAAGGATGACTAAGGGTTTTGGGACAAGCCAACAGGGAAAATTTCTGTTGATCAATTAAAGATAAGTTAAGAGACTTCTGCACATATTTTCATGGATAATTGAAAACCTTAAGCATTAGAAATTAAATTCCATTGGTCCTAGGGACATTACCAAGAAAAAGATGATTCCATAAGGACAAGTGTGGTAGGTTAACCTTCTCTGGCTGCCACCCAGATGCTCTCTCACTACATCTCTCCAGAACACAGAGAGAAGATTGAAAGGTCATTAGTGGAGATAAGGACATGAATATCACTAACCAGTTATCCTTATGGGCAAAAAAACCTCAGCTCAGAGAAGATTATTTTAATTTATTGCCAATTAATAACGGAGTAAGTACAGAGTGATGTGGAATGGGTGTTGTGGTCAGACCATAATACTTGTCTCTACTATTCCTTCCTTGTCTAGAATAAAGCCTTTCCATGGCATACCGTTCTTTGGGAATGAATCGCTTAAATGTGAGTTCCCCATGTGTCACAGCTCTATCCAGAAAACCCAGTTCTGTGTGGACTTCTCTCAACAGGCTTCAGGTGCTGGCAGGAGCCTGCTCCAGCATGGGCTTCCAATGCACTTCAGCTTCCTTTGGGACAAGTCTGCTTGCAGTAGTGTCGGGCCCTCCAGGGGCTGCTGGTGTATCCCTCTGCACACCTGGGGGTTAATACAATGCTTATTTTCCCAAACCCTCCAGCCTGTGGAATTACAAGATGCTTAGTTTGTACCATCATTTTAAACATCAACCAAGAAGAAGAACTGGAGTAACCAGCCCAGTTCACCAAGCAGTCCTGTATGATTTTGGGGTCATCAATCACCAGGGACCACCAAAGAGACCTGTGAGACAGAAGAATGTGTGTGTTGAAGGGCAGGAACACATGTCAGTGACTTTGGGGAAAAGATTATCATATGTGTATTTCTTTGGAAAACCCCATGAATATGTGTGTAAAATACAGTATTCAAACAGGAGATTTTTCTGTACTCAGTATGCAAGATGTTTTGGAGGAGATTCCCCCACGTGCATCCAGCTGAATAGAGAATCCCTTCTTCCTAATAATACATTGCTGTTAATTTTACTAGTTTTTGGTAACAACACCTAACTGGAATAACCTGGAGTCTGAGAAGAAAGTTTTCTACTTGCTTTACCTCCAAATTTAGTTCCTCCTGAGTGATGTCTTTTCAAACACAAAGACTGACAGTTAGAAATGTTTATGCTGAAAAACAATAATTGTATTTTTTTTCCTTATAAATATTTCATGTTTTTTAATGGTCTGATGGTCTTCTTAAAGAAGTTTATTAATTAAACATAATGTTGTTTTTAGACCATATACAAAGACTGATGAAATTAGAATAATGTAAATAATTTACCTTTTTGTCTGAGAGTGTTCTGTAATACCTTGCTGGAGAAAGTGAAGTAATTTATGACTGGCAGAACTTTCAATTTATAAGCCAGAATCACTCAGAGAGATGGATAAAATAAAAAGGAAATTTTAATTCTCAACAAGAAACTTAAATTAAATAAAAATAGAGTACAAAGTTAGGTAAGAAATTATTCCATAGAAAATATACCAACTGGCAATGCAAGAAAATTTTTCAAAATTTGCTAAATGAATTCAGCATACTGCAGAATTCAGCACAATTTTGCTCAAAGCATGCTCCTTCTGAATGTGCCTGGAACTGAGAAAAACACGGGTCCTGCCATAATATCTTTTCTCATATGCACCTGGAACAAAAGGCAGCTAGTGCACAAAGCTTAGCAATGACTAACCTTTGACTGGAGGACATGAAGATGAATGGTCCTTCTTTGTGATTCCTGTAAAGTTTGACCCCATTAAGGACTTAAACTGGTAACAATATTTGCCTATTACTTATATCAAAATCTGAAGTAACAGAAATTTTAGCCACTTTAATAATTTGTGTTTATTAGAAGAATAGAGATGCTCTTCTATGAAAAAATGCTAAGAGTATTGGGGTTGGTTAGCCTGGAAAAGAGAAGGCTTCATGGTGACATAATTGCAGCCTTCCAGAGCCTGAAGTTAGCTTACAATAGTAAAATTGAGAAAGACTATTTATAGGGGCATGTAGTGACAGGACACAGGGGAATGGGTACAAACTGAAAGAGAATAGGTTTAGATCAGATGTTAGGAAAACATTCTTTAATGTCAGGGTGGTGAGGCACTGGAAGTGGTTGCTAGGAAAAGTTGTTGATGCTCCCTTCTAGCAAGCGTTCAAGGCCAGGTTAGGTGGGACCTCGAGAGCCTGAACATGGTGTAGTGGAAGATCTCCCTGCCCACAGAGGGAGAGGCTGGGACAAGATGGTCTTTCAGAGCCCTTCCAGTCACACCTTTATAATTCTATGATTCTGTGATTCTATGATTCTATGATAAATGACATTGTCGTTTATGCATTTTCCTTGGAGATGACTTAATGGTTTAATTCCTGCACTTTGAAAGTAGGAATGAACAGGCGTAAATTCACACATACCAACTTCTCTAAAGGGAAAGACATTTAGCTACTTCCAAAACCAAATTTCATGTATCCTAATCAAACGTGAAATTGCTGTGCCAAAATTGAAGGCAACACAATACTTTTCTGCACTCAGTTAATACACATTTGTAATTTAAGCTGCTGTACCAATGCTTTGCATTACTATTGAAATGAAGTGATACCTCTATTGAAGGAATATTATTATATGCTTGTTCTTTCACATTCCTTGAAAACTGTAAGTAATGAAATTAGAAATATTTCTTGGTATTCCTATAATTAAACATAAAAAATAAAATCACAGGAAGCTTCATTTTAGGCATGTTTTTATTTTGTACACTCGATTATGAAAATATAATAGCTCTTTTTTCCTCCCTTGTTGCTGTTTATCTTTTTCTCTATTTTTCTTCTTTTTTTTCCTTTTTTTTTTTTTTTAAGTGCAGCAATGTACTTTTTCCTAAATCTTCAAATAATTTAGTTCAAAACAAAGAGATATCTTTATATAAAATCTTACTAACATCTCTGTGGATTGATCTTCAGTGGGAATGACATTTGTAGGTACAGCAATTTGCCTTGTTTCATCTGTCTGGGGCAGCAGCAAGCAGCTGTCATTTGCATTCTTAGCAGGAAAGGGAAAATGAGAAGAGATGAGGATCTGGGGATTTGATTCCAGATGAGGGAAAGACGTGTTCTCTGATAAAGCATGAACTTGCTGTTCCACCCAACCCATTTGGCCCCAGTAGTCCTGGCACTGGAACTGGCTCTCAGCTCTCAGCTTCACCTATCTTGTTTTGTGGGATTAGTAAATTAAGTAGGACCAGAACTCAGGTCTTTAAGCCCCGTCCTGGGACTGCTGTAAGGATTTATTGCTAGCATTCTCTCTGCTGTGTTTTATGCAGACATCAGACCACCATGGAGAACACTCACTTAGGGTTCAGGGAACAGTAATTGGGACAGAGATAATTGTGGAGACACTCCAGATAAAACCACTCTCTTTTGAATGAAAAGGTGTCTATTCTTATCACATCATGCCTTACTGCTTTTCTCCTGGGCCAGAGAATGAGCCCAGTGCACCTCTCCAAAGTGCAAAAGGCTTGTCTATAAACCACTAAATTTATTCTGTTTTATTTTAGACAGAGTGGAGTAGGGAGCCACTCAATGCTCACATTTCATCCACACAATGAAACATATGTGGATCAGAGGAGATGGTAGTGTCTGGTCTGGGAGCTGTAATAAACAGTTAAGAATAAGCTAAGAATAAGTTGCCCAGTTGATACCTCTGGTTCCAGTAGAATGACATAATCCCAAAAAAGAACATCTATATGTAGACTAAATTCCAAGGTATAAAACTTATGCTTGAGGATTTTGTAGCTTTTATAAACTAGTCCATAAATGGAATATAAAAAGAGAAAATTAAGTGGTATTTCCAAAGAGAAATTAAGTGGCCTTTTTGGCACATGAATTGTAACTTTGATGCTATGATCAATATAATACTAACATTAAAGAAAGAATAAAGCAATTTGCATAGTCTATTATTCAGAGATTGTCCTTAAAAGTTGCCTGGTAGGCAGCCCACCTACCTAGGGTTCTTATCAAATATTTATTTGTTAGAATTTATAAAAAATGTCACTTTTTACAGCTATTTGTGGTTATTATTGACAGGTGTGTGGACAGGACAGGACAACACACAACTCTACATTATCATTATTATTATTTTTATTCAATCTGGGTTTTTTAATCAATTTATTTTTATTCAATCAACCTGTTCAGGACAGTAATTTACAAACATATCATTATGATTTCAGGGTCCTCAAACAGTTGCTATTGGATTTTGATGTGAAATCACAATGCCTCCACTGATGTAGATGAAACAAAACAAATCTGTATGCACAAAATAATTCTTTCTTTTGCCCTTTTTTTTTTGTACAGTGTCTCCTACCAGGAGGGGCTTGCTCTCATTAGCATTGTCAGGAACTGAGTAGGAAAATGAAGGATTGAATGCCTTTTTCCTCAAATTACTTGCTTTTTCTGTGTATTTTGCCTCTTTACTGCAAAAAAGATGGACAGTTAAGGGACCCAAACAACGTGTGTGCGTGCAAGTATAAACATGGGGGAACAGCAAGCGTATGATAGGGAACACTTCTGAATTCCATAAAAATGAATGATGAATTCAAAAGACATACTCATAATGTCAGTCAAAGTTAGATATGCAAAACATCTCATAAAGATTTATTTCAATATTTTCATCAAGTCTTATCATGAACATTATTGAAGACATTTAGCTGCCTAGTATTGTGAAAATTCAGTCTCCTAAAAATAATTTGTTGTACAGATAATTACCACTTGGCTGAATCATTGTTTATGGCTATTAGATAATTACTCAAGTGTACAGCTTTAGATACGTAAATGTTCTGCACCTCCTGATGAAGAAGATCAGGTTTAATGCTAAATATGCAAAATATAATATTCAATTCACTTACCATATTCTGGAGTGGTAATAATCACCTAAAGAAATGGTTGGTTTTCTGCTTTCATTACCATCTTTTTTATGGAAGGAAAAATATATTACATTAGTAGGCTTCTACTTCTTAACTTTGAGTGACACTTTCCTTTTTCCAAGGGATAACAGGTGACGCATAAAGTAATAAAAGATGTGTCCAAGCTAATAAAAAGAACTGAAAGAAGAGCTGTCAGTGAAATAAAGTACTGATTTTTCTTTGGCAGTCATGTTAGTCCCTCAGCCTTCCTTTATTGTTACTTTTGGGCTTATCAATTTTATCTTTTATAAAATGCTTTACCTCCAGTTAGAAATCAGCATCCTCAAAGGCATTTCTTTCTCTCAAAGAAACTATTTTTTGGAATCAGTGTATTGTTCTCAACTAGCCCAGCTTGTTTCATGGGATTCTCATTCTTCTCTGCTACCATTCAGGTGTGATTTTTCTTTACTCTCAATCCTGGCATTTAGTAGTTGACTGAATTTCAAGGGGGATTCAACTTACAAGTTATTTGGTTTGGTTTTCATTAGTACAAAGTACTAGATACTATTTGATAGATCGGTTCATACATAAGACTCAGTCAGCCACAGAAATCTTTGCAATACAGACATGTCTGAGAGTTTATATCTTCATGATTTGTGCTTCTTCACTTGAATTTCAGTTTAGTAACTCCCAAGGTAAAGCGTATTTTTACTCATGTAATCGTTGAGGAACAAGGAAAATCTACAAATATTTAGAAAGGGTAGCTGATCTGACTGTTTAATAACTGTTGACATCCTCTTTTTTGTGCATCCCGACAGCCAGATGGGCACACAACCTTCAGTGTAGGAGTGGTGTGTTCAGTCAGTCACCAGTGTCCTATTGTGCAGATGTCACTGAACTGCTTTCATGAGGCATTCCTTATGTCTCCAGGTGTCATTCTTACTAAAGACACCCTGTACAAAAGCTGCAGTTAAAATCACAGGGTCATAGGGGTCTAACTTTGTTACAAGCCAAACTTCACCATAAGTGCTTTTTGTTAGATTTTTGAACAGAACTACAAACTTCGTGGAAGCTAGGAAAGCTCATTAAAATGGAAATGTAAACATTATAACAAATTAGCATGGCTTGTCTTAGAAAAACACATAATTAGCTGTATTTCTCATCTTCAGGCTAGCCATACTTTATTTACATAGCATTACAGTGGTTTAGCTTTTTGAAAAGCTAAAGAGTTAAGAAAAAGTTGCATCATTTATTTTCTTGTCTTTTCCTTTATCAGTCAATGTTATGGTATGTTTCAAATCATTCAACATTCAGCAAATCATATTAATCTCATCTTACCCACAAGGGTTGTAGTATTTTCTTGTTCTCATGCATAGCTGGCACTGAGCATTTTTTACAAAAAGAAAACCATTTTACTAATTAGGATAATTTTGTCCAAAATAGCAAATACTTTTGAAAGAAATTTCTGTGCTGTTTGAGAATGAATTCCACAGCAATGATCAGAGATCAATACCATATATGTTCCTTCTTTTTCAGATTAAAATCTTTTCTTCATCATCAAAGATCTCATTGAACACAGTGGAAATTGTCTTTTGAAAAAAAAAAGGAAAATGAGGTCTGGAATGAGCAATTTGTTTAAGGTGATAGTCAAATTGAAGGCATTCCTGAGAGTTTGTAACTTTTTTGTAATTTGTAACTTCCCTGTACCTGAAGAAAGGCAGAAGTGAATGAACAATACTTTTTCAATAATGTCTTCTACCAGCAATAAAACCAGAGCTGCTGGGACTGAAATGGACACTATGACAGACTATGAAGGAAGGTCTTCACGAGAGAACCTTTGCATCAGGAGGAATATCCTCTTCTACCGTCATTTCTCCCCTCTCAGCTCTTCCTGCCAGAAAAAAAAAGAGAAGTAAAGGAGTAGGAAAGTGAATAAAGGATGGAGGAAGTGTGACAAAGTTACAAAAAATCCATAGTTATGTTACACCAGTGCTTCTTGTGTGTGGGTACAAATGGCCAATCTAAAGCAAGAGTATGTAGACAAATTTTTATTGGTGGCTTAGCAGGCCTATGACCTAGATTCAGTGTGTAGTATGTGTCAGTGTAGAAGTGATGAAATGAACAAAATGACTGTCTTTGCTCAAGCTAAAGTGACGTCTTGAATTCTTACCCACAATGATAAACATCCTGGTTTACAATCTTGGTGAACTCAAGCATGACACTTTCTGAGGAAGGCTAATTATTTTGATAAGATGGCTTGTATCTGACTCTCAGGCATAATTCAAACTACTGGGTATAAAAATCCCAGATTTTCAGTTAACACCTCAGTTTTCTTCCAGTCATAATTACCCTCATATACAGAAAATCTTACAGAAAGAAGAAAGAAAAGAAGATTAAAAAAAATCTTATCTCTTACAACCTCACTTTTGACAACACTCTGCTTTTCTTCTACTGTTCCACAACTGCTCCCTTCTCCTCTATTATTTCAGTAGAATACATTAAAATTAAAGCAGTGGTTTTCAGCTTCCAAGTGTCTTGATCCTTCCGTTTTCTATTTCAGATTTGTGTTGGAAAGTTGATTCATGTTTTCTACCTATTCTGCATTTTAACTAAAGCAATTTACATCTTCCTGTAAGCCTTAGCCCAATGAAAAAAAAAAAAATGGCAGAGGTCCAAGTCCTAAAGAACTGCTTGAATGAGCACAAGGCTCCACTGGCATTGGGAAATTCAGAGTAAGGTCAGACTTTCTGAATGAGAATTGAAAGGTCTTATTGCAAGTCCACTTGCTTGAAAGTAAATTGAAATTTACGTTTCACAAAGAACATGGGAGGATGCATCTAATTTGGAAAAATAGTACCACAGACTCAGGCAATCTCTTTGCATCCTAGTAGATCCATGTAATTTGGGAGTGTAAAGAATAATCAAACTAAAAATAATCATATGTTCAGATATCTGAACTATGAATTGTTCCTGGGGTTAATGTTTTGGAGGCTTTTTTCCTCATGGGTAAGACTTACCCAGATTTTGATAAGCCATCTGTCAAATGAAAGAATACTGAGCCCTTTTCAAACTGCAGGGATATTAATTCCAGTAGTTAATAACAAAAGATGAAATAATACATATTGAGCTAGGCTAGCAGACTAATTGTTGCTTCTTAATAAAGCTAAAGTAGAGAATAATATGCAACTTATTTAAAATGAAATCATATATTTTTCCACCAATGACAGCCATTTTCTGGACAATACCACCACATATGAATCTGAATACATTTGTTCACATTCTCTTAAACATAAATCATTGCTGACAATGATACTAACAATATCGTAGGAGCATCCTCAATCTGCTTAATGGATGAAATTCAGTTTGTGCAGAGAGCTTGAATGGGGCTAGGCAATAAATATGACCATGCAATTTTAGGTAATGAAATAACAAGGGATTCAGAATATGTTCAGAGAAAGTATGTGCAAATTCCTCTTGAATCTGGCACTCTATTGGTCAAACACTTCCTTTTTTTTCTTTGATAATTTTCAGAATTTATACTGTGGGCATATAGCCATCAAAACAAAGCAAATAAATTGTTGTATGTTACATGTTGTTGAACCTCAGGAGTTGAGCATACATATGTCCCCAAAACACCATTGTTTTTCCCTCACTGAAGTTCATTTTGATTTTTGGCAGTTCTTCCATCCAGGATTTGCATATTAGACTGTGCTGAGCACCTCATACAAAATGTTTTACTCCTGTTGAAGACAATGTTTTGAGATCACTCAATAGCAGAGGAAAGTGCAAGTCTGGGGCTGACAGACTTGGGAAGGGAAGGACATTTCTGATCAGACACATCTACCACTGACCTCTTGGGGATGTGAGGACATGGCTGTGTAACACAGCACACACCTTTTCATGGAGCAGGACTGTGTGTCAGGCTGGGGGAATAGTCAAAGATACAGACAACTAGTCCTCTTTTAAAAACAGTATTGACGGCATTTTAGTTAATTACTGTTATTAAGTAGCACTGAAAAAAATGCTTTCTTAGCTTGCAGGTATAATTCCTTTCTTATCTTCATGCATATGGCATATTACATAACATATTTTTTACAAATCTCTTCTGTTTTTAGAAAGGAACTGGTTTTCCTAGATTTGGTTCTTAAGATACAGTAAAAATTTCATAAACCTTGTTTTCTTTGGGTTTTTTTTTTCATTGAAGTTTCCTTTTTCTATTGAAATCCATACTTAGTAAATTATAATTTTTTTTGCTTTTGTTTGTATAATGGAAGTTATGAAGATGATCAATTCGAGATGCAAAAGGGAGCTTTGAAGTAAATGCAACTGGATGGATGTATTTTCAAATATTTTCCTAATGTTGTAAAAACAGGGTATTTGTAAAACAAGATGTCAAAATATAAATAATCTACTACAACAAAAAATCAAAGCACCCACCTCATTATATTGTAGAGTCATAAATTATTTGGAGTTTTGGAAATTAGAAAATATCCATTCATACACTTGTGGTGAAACAGATGTGAAACCTCAGTTGCAGCCACAGAAGATCACTTCCTGCATGGCCTGTTATATTGATATTTCCCTGCACAAGCTCAGCCAGTTTCTTTTAAAGTTAAGCCTAGGATAGGTTTAACTCTGAGTGACATCAAATCTGCTTGTGACATATCTTGATGAAGTCAATGGAATTATGCTAGGGTAAACGTGGTATAAGAGCCCTTAAATTTAAGTTCTGGTACATAAAAACTGTTTTGAGATAGTGCATCTAGATTTTTTATGAGGAACTTTTAAGGACATTTTCTTCTAAAAATATATTTCATTTTCAACACTGATGTCAAAAACTTTCTGTGACATTCAGTCTTTTAAGCTAAAACTCTTTTATTCATGGGCTCATATTCTGTATTTCTGTTACAGAATTTTTTTTTTTTAAAGGATCCAATCCACAGAAAATTTCTCAGTAAGAAAATGGCTGAAATTTAATTCTGGATGGGGATCCATGAAGCAAATGGTGTGGAAACTGCTTCTTCCTGTTGCATAAGTACTGGCTTAGCATCTCATCTTTTTAAGGACTACAGAAGTTATGTCCAACTACAATCACTACCTTTTGTCATAATGTTGAATATTCTTACTGAAATACACTGAAATGCGTGATCTTTTCCAGAAATGTTTGTATTACACATTGCTGAAATGCTAGGATTTCAATTTCCAGAAGTATTCACTTTCTATTTAAAGTTTCTCTCTTTTCATACCTATACTCTTGTAATTTCAGGCTTCTACTTTATTGATTCCCAGTCCAAATCAATGCCATTTGTTTTAAATTATTGTAAAGCTTATATAATTCTTTCCCATGCCAGCATGTTATGCATTTAAAAGAATGGGTTTATTGCCCTTTTTTTTTTCTTTTTCTTTTTCTTTTTCTTTTTCTTTTTCTTTTTCTTTTTCTTTTTCTTTTTCTTTTTCTTTTTCTTTTTCTTTTTCTTTCTCTTTCTCTTTTTCTTTTTCTTTTTCTTTTCCTTTTTCTTTTTCTTTTTCTTTTTCTTTTTCTTTTTCTTTTTCTTTTTCAAAATCACATGAATCAGGCTATTTTAGTTCTTATATGAAAAAAGCTCTGTTCCCTTGATAATTTTGACAGTTCTCTCATGCAGTTCTCCCAGGCAGAATTTTTTCTTCCTGAACAGAATGACTAAAATTTCACATGATATTCCTAAGGATGTACTACCACTGTGACGTGACTATTTTCATATCTCAAATACAAATGTCCCAACTGATGCATCATGCAATCTTTTTTTCAAGTGCCAAATAGATGCTTTGGTCTTGTGATTGTTAATGTACCTTTTTTTTCCTCCGCAAATTCCAAAACTGAATTCTCAATTGATAGCCCAGAGTATTGGGTATGTATGTACATAATGCTTTTTCCTTGAGCTGATATATTTTGTTTCTATTTACATTATTTCTGTATTTGAAGGTGTCTAATTTTTTCTCCTCAAGTGTCTTACTATTATTTGTCTCCATGTTGTCTCCCACAGAAATATCATTAACGCATCACCTTTGCACACTCTATAGTTTTTACTGTGGTCGCCACTGTGAAATTATATGGAGCACTCCACAGTTTTGCAGCATCACTTCTCAGTCCCCATGTACAGCTTAGCAAAACTGACACAAGCTGTTGGCACTCTGAGTGTTTGCATAAGAAAGAGCAAAAAAGTCTCACTGAAACGTACACAGCAAAATTCTTGAGAATCCCTGAAGAAAACCTGCACTGAATACCAGGAATAATATTGAGAACCATTAGCTGTGAAGTGTTCTCTGTGCTCATTTTTCTTCTAAACTGTTTAACATACTGTGTTTTATTTTGTTGCATTGACATAGAATATAACATAGTAAATGTAACATAGCAGTATTAATGTTCCTACTGGGAATGTAAAGCTTACATTTCCTGCTTAGGACTTGATGAGATATGAGCAAAACACATATGCCTAGTTCTGCTGGAAGCAGCTCTTGCTGAGATCTTTTGATATGCTGTAGAAACAAAGTAATGATATTTTTTGTAACTGGAACTGTCTCACATGACTGCAATGGTGAGTGCCGACTGGGGCTTCTCATAGAGGAACCAAATGCAGATTTATTAGGTTAGAAATGGGTATATCCTCGTTGCTGTTCAATGGGTGTCTGACTGTAGAAGAGATCCCCAACATATTAGAAACAGAAGCAAACTACAAGTAAATTTGCCTCTGAAACAGCTTAGAGGTGAGACCAGACGTCCACAGACACCTCTTCACTGAGTGAGGGGCACCTCTTTTCTCCCCGTGCTGTAAAATCACCCAAGAGGAGACAAGTACAACCTGAGCAGTCATGTCGGATTAGGAAGCTCATAAACTGACAATAAGGATGAGGAAGGGAAGAATAAGCATATTTCTGCTAAATAATTCCCAGATAGATGAAAATTCAACAATTTCATTCCCATCTGTCATTTGTAATTTATGTGTGTCTAAGACAACAGAGAATGATACATCATCACTGATCAAAACTTTCCTGATATTGCCTATTAAAAAAAAACCCCAAACAACCATGGCTTGGGAGATTTTGAAGAACCAAAGTCAAAGGGAAGATCAAGACTCACAAAAAAGTTTTGCCTTCCTCAAAATTTGCACACTAAAATACTTATCTAAGAGAGCAGTTCAGTGTCTTCATTGTTTATTTGAAATATTTTAATCCCAGAAGCCATAGATTTATTCCATTTTTTCACCGTAATTAAAACAGATTTATTGGAAATTAGGCACTTTAGAAAAATATAAGGGCCTGAGTTTTGGAACTGGTTTTTATATTTTTTTTTATTCACTCCTTTGAATAGAAAATGGCTTCTTTGACCACCAAGAATAATGAATCATTCAGGTGATGTTATCACAGTGTACAGGTCTCACCCTTTCTCTCCCCATGCTGGATGTTGAGTCCGTTCACAATTCTCTGCATACTTTTGATCTTGCCCATAGCAATCAGAATGGAAGTTGGCCTCCCTTAGACTGAGCACCCCCTCTAAGGTGCTGAGGTCAAGATTATAGTGTCCCCAGTACGGCCTCAAATATTAGGGCTAAAATACCCAGCGATCCAACTGTGACCAGCAAAGTTTCTCATGCTTACCATATCTGCTACATTTGCCCCATCTTAAGCAGATCAAAGTCACATGCAGGGACTGTGGTTTTTCAGGTTTGGTTTTTTTTTTTTAATACCCCAGCATTCTACTTGTTGTTTTTTAGATATTCTCCTAGTTTGGTAACATGTGTAGTGTTCCAAGCAAGACTTCACAAGTAGTAAAAAGAAAACAGGTTGGCTGCCTTGTTTTGTTTACACAGACCATACCAAAAAAGTAGAGGCAAAAATAGTATTTGCTTTTATGAACCTGTATACATTTCATACCCTTTTTTTGTTAACCATTATTTTGCCTTTGTAACTTTTTTGATTTCACTTCGGGTGATTTGACTTTTTTGATTTGACTTCGGGTCTATTTCAAAAGCTGACTTTTTATTCTCATTTTGATCTCAATCTAAAGGCTATGATAGCTCTTTTTCATACCCACATGATATCAGCTGCCAACTGCATAAATTATATCTTTATACTATTTTCTGTTACTATAGAAAATATCAAATATAACTGAGCTCTAAAGAGTCCCCCTGGAGCTTTTAAGATGCTTTGAAATGTTGGTGATAAGTGTGTTATCGGTGATTTTTTTCTGGCCAATTGCACACCTATCTGATGAAGATTTCATCTTCACCTCACTTTCTCAGTATGCTTCTAAGAATCACATAATCACAGAGTACCATTTGAAACAGTTCCAAGAATTGCACTGTAGTCAAAGTATCTTACATTTACCACCTTTTCCAAGGCTTTTTTGGATTGATTTACTCTGGAAGAACTGTAGTTTTTATCACTGTCTTACCTTCTGGATACTTAAACTGATTGCCTAATGATTTGTTGCAGGGATTAAATTTAAGTGCCATGAGCTATAATTTTCCATGCCCTCCATACTCTCCCTTTCAAGGATAAATAATATGTTTGGTATTCAGGTTTTTACAATTCTTAAACATAATTGCTAGTGATTTAACTATTACATTGTCTAGCTCCTTTATGGCTCTAAGGTCAATCAGGACTTCCTCACTTGGATACATCTATCTCATCTAAAACATATTTAGCCCAGGTAGGGAGGTTTTGCACATTTTATTTTTTAAAATAATGCATATAATGATGCGGAGTTGTGTATCCTTACAGTTTTCTGAATCTTTGATGCAACAGAAAACAGTTTAATATGCAATTATTTAGAGATCACAGTACCCTATATATTTAAAATTAACTTCTGGACTCCACCTTTTTCTTTGTAAACATGAAGCAAAATATCTACAGGCTGAATGCAATACAGTTCATAGCAAGGGTGACCCCCTAAACTGACAAAACCTCAGACTTTGTAGAGTTGTCCAGCTTAAAAGGCTGAAACCCATTAGTCCTCAAGGTACGTACAAAAGTCTGAGTTATAAAGACTAGATTTTAATCACCAAAAGGCAAATCAGAACATGACCGCATTACTCCAGCTGCTGGCTTGAATACCTCGTTTAGTTTCTCTTTTTTCCTTTCTTTTTTTTTTTTAATCTTTTATCCTTGCTCTTTCTGCCAACAAACCTTGTGGTGTTATCACTGTGTTTCTCCCAGACCATAGGCAATGCTGATGAGATGCACTATCAAGAACAAAAATGAAGCACTCAAGGACACATTCACCAGCTTTGATCTGTGCTGCTATAGGTGGTGGCTGTGATGTCATCTCCATAGGATAGGAGCATTGCATCCACACAGAGGTGTACTCTGATGGGACTATAGATATCTCTCATGTCCATAACATGGCAAGAAGGATGACCTCCTGCTCTTCATCCCTCCCACACACTTTCTTTAAAGCTTGTAAAGGCCTTGAATATGTTTTATCCTTAGAGTCAACAGTTGAAAAGCAGCCACAGGAATGGAAAGGTTTCTCTTTTCTTCAATTGTGAGAATACAGCTTGAAAGGGTTTGCATAGATTGCTCCCTTTCTCTTACCAGATGCTAACTACATGACTGCATGACAGTATTACAAATGTTTTTCATAAACTAAAGGTTTCAGCTATAAATAAAGAGTAGGTGGTGTGAACAGGATAGCATGTAGCTGCACTGAGGTATGTCACTGGCATACCTGAATCCTACAGCATCAGGTGAAATTATATGAACCCAAATTATAGAAAAAACACATTTCTCACATAAGATATTCCTCCTAGAATCATATGTGACCTTCCAAAAGGCTATAATTATTTCTTTTCCAATTGAATTGACAATGGTGGAAGTGAATGTGATAAGTCAAGGTACAATAAGCACTGTTTGTGCTGCGCAAATATTAGAGATGTAGGTTAAAGCATGACCTACAAAAATGGCAAAGGCAGGGAAGATTCAGAATCACACACTCAGCAAATTTAAAAGATGCAGGAAAAATACTTTTGCTATGTGGACATACAAAATACACTGAAAAATACAACATACTTCTAAAAACTACTATATTGTATTTACTGCTTATCAACCAGATTTTACCTTAAGAAAAGCTGTGGCTTCTAATATAAATAAATGAATGAAGCTGTTTTCTCAGATATTGCTGTTTTCGGTGTTGCAAAAAAACCTCAAATCTGTTCCAAATATTCAAAATATTTCTTAGGTTTTTGCTGTACTGGAAGGCTAGCTACAGTTGAAGGATTTCATTAGTCCTGCACACAGCAGTTCCTCTATTACTTAAATATACCTGCTTAACTCCTTAGAAATTTCTCTGTTGCATGCTCTGTATTCTGAGCCAGCTACTTGATAAACCAAAATCCCATGAAGATTTATCTGCAGGTTGATATTTTGTAGGTTAGGAATATTATTATAAAATGAACAATAAAATTACTGTAACATAACAATTTTTTTCTACATAAATAGTTTCCTAATGATTATTTTTCATTTATAGCCAAAATAAATCTATGTCTTAAAATGTAAAAACCCTTGAAGATGGGACTTCCATCCCATGTGCAGCTCTAGTAGCAAGTATATGAGTATACTTGCTTTAACAAGAGCTCTTTAACACAGCTAAATCACCTTGAAAACAAAAACTTAGAGAAGGTATTAGAAGAACAAGGAGTTCTGTGTATAGAATATTCCATTTGTTATAGAATATGCTATCTCCATGTGTTGCTGAGTGACAAGTCTAAGCAGAATACAGCTTATTCCCTATCTCTCACCTTATTTTTGCAGAAGGAGTCATGCAGTCTCTCCACTACTGCTCTGGGAAAACTATTAACATTAATAGGTAATACCTGATAACATGATTTGATATACCAAGTACAGTATCAGTCAATGACAGTGATCTGAAAGCAGGTGGTATCATAACCCTATCATGGATAATCAGTATTTTGCTATTACTTAATGACTACAGAAGAAGGGGAAATCACTTTACAAAAAAAAAAAAAAAACCAAAACAAAACAAAAAAAACCCCCACCAAAACAACCAACCAAACAACCAAAAAAACCCCTTTAATATGAAAGATGACTTTTCAGGGAAATAGCTGTAAAGAGAAAGTGCACCAGTGTGACCAGTGTGCTAAGTTATTCTAAGAGTGAACCCACTTTCTTAATTTCAAAAGGAATGTGGAGGAGACATTCATGCATGATAGAGGAAAAAAAACAAAACTGTTTGT
Source organism: Certhia americana (assembly GCA_018697195.1). Lineage (NCBI taxonomy): Eukaryota > Metazoa > Chordata > Aves > Passeriformes > Certhiidae > Certhia > Certhia americana. Next base: position 41,502,574 of record CM031857.1, on the reverse strand, counting down.
GCCTAATGTAATGGAAAATTTGAGAATTATTCATGCATGTGAATATATATGCAAATCTGACCCTGGTGATACTACCAAGGTTAGCACATGGTGATCTGCTGAGTAAGTGCTAATCATTCAGCTTGAAATATGACTTTACCAGAAAAGCAATTTTGTAAAAAATCTCATGCCATTCCCCAGTTGTTTTCCTCCTGTGATCTCCATGCCATGCTTGTTCATTTGTCAAGTTTACATTCAAGAATTTTCCAGCTAAAACATCTCCCTGTCAATCAAATTGTATTTCTGCCTTGTGCAATGTTAATGCATCTGAGGGAACAACTTCAAATTACTCAAGCTTTAATAGGGGAGTGACATTCTCTGTAGGACATTAACAGCTAAATCAAAGTGTGGCACAGTGTTTGAATTTTGAAGTACTATTTAAATTTCAAAACTGAGCTCTGTACTGCAAATGGGCCATACCAGGCAGGGTAAAACTCAATGAGAATGATCATAAACTTCCTAGTACATACAATCTGAGGTTTTACAGAAAGGAAGAGCTCATGCAACAGGATCTGGAGAATGTAAATAAAAGAGAAGATAATATAATTACAAAAGTAATTGGGAGAATTTTTTCTTAATAACAGCAGAAAGGAAGATTTGTTTGTTTCTTCAAGAGCCCTAGAAACTTCATGACACTACAAGGCACATAAGACTTAAAAGCCCTTATTTTAGACCCACTTTGCAACTATATTGGCAAAACCAATGGGGTATGGTTAAATTACTTTTTCTCTACTGTCTGATTAGAGAAGGTGCATCTACAGGCTCATGGTTTAGTTGCCATTGCTGTTTTTCCACCTCAAAATGATCCTCCAGGAAGAACTATGCAGACAAGAAAGAAGGGCTCGCTTTGTTAAATATAACCTTTTTCATGCAATAAGTGCTTTTACACCAGTCATGGATTAGTGGATTTATGTTCATTTCAAATCTAGGTTCTAAGAATATGCTAATTTATTCCTGATAAACCTCTTTAGTGATTCGCATGAAGCAGGTGATGAAAATGGAATTTCTTACTCAACATGAAGTGACAGAATAGCAATGTTCTGAAATGTTTCTGTAGGCTGAAATGTCTGGAAGAACTATCAGATAATTTTAAAATGGAGATAGAGATTTGGGATACTCTAGTTCTAGAATTTTTTTACCAGAAATGTTCACAGCTTATCTACTAATTAACAGAATAGACTGTAATTATTGATTTATTAAAGCCAAAGCCTAGAATCTAATTTGAAACAAATGCGGACTTTAAGGATGTGCTCACCATAATAACATAACATGTTAATCACCAGATAGCTGAGCAATTTAACAACAGTAACCTCAAGTACAACTCTTTGCAAAAAGTCAAACAGTTTTTAATTTTTTTTTGCCATTGCCATTGTGTGAACTTGAAGAAATTGTGTGAGATTAATAAGATTCTGAGCTAAACAATGAACAGAGAAAAAGATGGTCAGCCAAGGCAGAAGGCATAGAATCAGAAGGTCTGGTTCTTTAACCCAAGCAATTGCTTCTTTCTTTATCTGATTTGATTTTCAGCTGCCACCTTCTCCCTTTGCTGTGGTCTAGCATGATAAGAGGTGTAAGCTGAGTGTTGGAGGTGAAGTTTATACAATGAATGAAAGGAAAAGGTTGAAAATGTTTGTGTAACAACATTTCCTTTCTGTACAGCTGCCAGCACTCTCCTTGAAAGAAACCCATCCTCCAATGTGAAGCCTACAGCCTTCACCTGTTCAAAGGATGCATTTGGGGAACAGAAAACAACGTGACTTCACTACATTATGGGTCATACAGCCACTCTACAAGGCATTATACTTTGTAGTTACATTGTCCTGAAAAAAAAAGGTATATAAAATTAATAAATAACATGTGAAAATATGCATTTGTCTGGGTAAATTCCATAAGTAACAGAAAAGCTGATTTTAACTGTTATACTTAAACCAACACTTTTGGCTGTAAAACTAATATCTGCACAGTATTTGAACATAAAACATGAAGGGACTTGAAGTCAAAATATATTTGAACTATTTGGCAAGATAAGATATAATTCAAATCAGTGATGTGAGCAAAATATTTCTTGCCAAGAAATCATTACATTATTATTACTGTAAAATATAGACAGTATTAAAGAATAAAACAACTTTTAAGTCGGGTGGTACAGATAAATAATGCAGCAGTTCTAAAAGATGAATGCTTAAAATAATAAAAAAAGAGGAATGGAAAACATTCTTTAAGGCTCTTAGCTGTCATGAAGGTTTGTAATAGAAACAAATTATCAAAATTAATTTCTGGAAAGAGTTTTTTCTAACCATTTGTAAAAGATTATTTTTAAAATAATAGGTTTTGATCAAATTAAAAAAGAAAAAGAAAAAGAAGATAAGAAGTGATGGACCTTCTGTTTTGGAAGAACTGGAAAAATGCAATAAATTATTCTTCTAGAGAGCATGTTGGAAGGGGACCACATGCAGGGAGAGATCAGAAAGGTTCTTGCCTCTCTGAAACACAAACCTCAACTCATTCCGCCAGACAATTTCCCGTGTACAAGAGAACATCAAAAATAAATGCTTTTTTAATGTGTAGGTCTGTTTTCAATTATACAAGAAGAGTGCATTTCCAAAGCCCATTTATCTTGAATATGACATTGTCACCCTGTGCTCTTGGTTGCAGGGATGCAAAGAAAATATTGATTAGAAACCAATGTAAAGTTTGTTTTCCTTGATTTAGGAACTTTAGATAAATAAAGAGAAGTGCAGAGGGAGAAAAATACTTGTATGTCTATGCTCCATGAAACAGAACATGTGAAACTTCATTAAAACAAACAGTTAATTAACTTCTCACCTGGTTTTTAGTTAATGTGTGCAAAATCAAAACCTTTTTAACTGAGATCAAAATACAGATTATGGATGAGTTGGAGCTGACCCAGAAATCTTAATAAAGCCATTTCGTCCCTGATGGAATGGCCTCAAAGCATTGTAACTGACCTTAAAATGCAAAGGAGAAAGGGCATACAGATGTTGTGTTTCCCTTTCACTCGTATAATGGAAGTCTTAACAATGTGATGGTCATGCTTACTCTGTACATAGATGATAGATGTGCTCAAGAGTGTGATTATCTAGACCCCTAATGGTAGTCCAGTTTGTGAACAAATGCTCCAGATATTTCAGCTAATAAAATTGCATCTTTGATATGACAGCCCTGACGTATTTCACGTGGACACACGCAGACACTATTTGCACTCTGCGAGTTGTTTTCAACAGATAGCTGGAAATGTGTTCCCCTAGGGACACTATAAGAGGAGTTTTATAAAACTGTCCTCCTTCAGGGAAGATATTTCTGGTCAGAAGCAGCAGCGCTGTATAGTCCACCAGATCAAGAGCTATTATGAATAGGGAGCAGTGAAGAAAGAAGAATAGCAAATTAAGGACATCATGGTTTAGATAACAGGATGGAGAGCAAGACATGCAGGTATGATCAAAGGTGAGAAACCTTTGTTCTAATTTTTCCTGCCATGCCTAATTATTTATATAAAACAAAATATCCTATTAAGAATATATTTCTAGTTCAGAATTCCCTATAATAAAAATTTTATTTGAGTCCTAATGTGGGTGAAATCCTTCCCAGAAAATGACTGAATTCAATGGGAACCTCCCACATCCCACATTAATTCTCTATTTGTGAGACTGGAAAAAAGGAGGAGGTGATATTTAGTCATGGGATGTTTGTGAATCTTCTGTTTTCTTCCCTCTTATCTAAAACCATCTGGCCAACCCAGGTAGTTTGCCCACATTACACTATTTTTCCAGGTGAAACAAATAAGTTTTCCAGATTCACTAGGATAGCTCTCCTAGGAAAGGATATATTTCTGGGATATTGGTCTTGCCTTGGAAGACTTGTTGCTTGAATCTGGTGTTCTCAGAAATTAGAGGAGCTAATAATTATTCTGAATAAGTTGTTTTATTAAAAACAACCAACCAAACAAACAACTAACAACTACCCCCCAACACTCTCTTGCATACTTTCATTAATATTATATTGCAAGTTACAAACTTTATGTGCAGAAAACACATTTCAAAACCTCCCAAGAAAATATTCTCTATCCAATTCACCCTTTTTCCTTAACTTGGCCACTATTATAAATGAAAACAGCCAAGGAAAGGCTGAACCTAGTGTACCAGTCAGCTGGTGATCTGACTGGCATACCGTACCCTCATCCCTGGATGTCACTTGATGCCTTTGACAAGATTCCGGCACACCTGGCCATCACTTTGTAACACACTGGACATCAGCTCTGACAGCAGAGCAGAAACACCAGGAAAATAGGAGTCACCCAGACCACTGTTATAGGACCTCCATCTGCAAAGCTTGTCACTTTTACAGTGTTGCAGAAGAGTGACAACTGGTCCTTCTCCTCCCAACTCCTTGTTGTCTCTACCTGCGGTAAACCCGGCTCATCCTGGTACTACTGCTCAGTGGTTAGTGCTAACAATCCCTGCAGGACCCACATGTCTGTACCTCCACCTGGGTGACTTGCTGGAGGTATCCTGGGCTCATTACATTCTGTGAAGGCAGTGGGGTGGAAGAAAACTGAATTCTCTCAGTTGGTAAACAGTAGATAGCATGGTGTTATACTCTGTGGCTATAGCATTGAGTGACAAATGATTGTCTCCTTGGCTCTGCCCCTGTGCAATATTACCAATGTATTCAACACAGCCATGGCTTTACCATGGTACCAATGTAGCAGGACATCTGGATACAACTCTTTCCCTTCCCACCACAAGAACTGTCCAGCATGACGCAATTCATGTCACATAACCAAATGAACTATAGAATCGCAGAACCTCCTCAGCTGGGAGGGACACACAAGGGTCATTGAAGTCCAACTTCTGGTCCTGCACAGGACATTGCCAAGAGTCACACCATGTGTCTGAGAGTGTTGTTCAAATACTTGAGTTCTGTCAGGCTGATGCTGTGACCACTTCCCTGGGGAGCTGTTCCAGTGCCCAAACACCCTCTGAGTGAAGAACCTTTTCCCAATAACCAACCTAAACCTCCCCTGACACAGCTTCAGGCCATTCCCTCAGGTCCTGTCACTGGCATCACAGAGCAGAGATCAGTGCCTGCTCCTCCTCTTCCCCTCACAAGGAAGCTGTAACTGCAGTGAGGTCTCCCATCAGTGTCCTCCAGGCTGAACAGACCAGGTGACCTCAGCCGTTCCTTGTGTCGCTTCTCTTCTATGTCCCTCACCTAGTGGCTTCTTTGCAGCCCTCTTATAAATGCTTTCTAATAGTTTTATATCTTTCCTATATGGTGTCATGAAAGACACCAAAGCTCATCAAACTCTCACATCTGCAATGTGATTGGAACCACTATCATAGCAGCACCTGATTCTCATCTTTTTGACTCAAATAAAAGCTCAGCCTAAGTGTAAAATCTGCAAAGTTGAAGGAGATTTAGACACTGTTTATGCAAAAACGGTGCAGGGAAAAAAAGCACTGCTTTTTCATCTTGTCTTTTCTTTTATAATCCTAAGGTCTAATCAGAATACAATGCAGACTCAGCCCTTCTCGGTTGTTTATTTTTAATGTAAAAATCCATAGCTACTCTGTACAGTGCAAAGCAGTATCTGAAATTGTAAATTTATTTTGTTTTCATGCTTCTTACAAGCTAAATTTGGGAAATAAACAAGGACCTTAAAGACCTGGCCTGAGATACCTTGTGTGCATATTTTAGTAAGGAATTAATTTACCACAGAAATAATAACACAGAAGAAATAGCATTAAACCCACACACACTATAAAAAGCACTTTTCAGACCTTCTCTACCTCCAGGTTTTCCTAACAGAAAGTGCATTTCCTATGTCTTGCATCCATATGGACCAGCTAAAATATCCTGGACTGGCAAACAATACACCTCCTTCTGGAAACAATACCAAAATTCACCATTGATGGGCAGCTGGCTTCCTTTCTACTTCTGTCCCTAAAAATTCAATCCTGACCCTTGGCTGAGCACTCCAGAACTCTGCCCACAGATTCCTCATGAAACCATAAGCTTTTAAGAAGGACAATGAAAAAGAATTGGTAAATGTACAGGTGTGCTCAGAAAGCTTTGGGGAGATTTTTCTGAGAGAGAGAAGGCATCTGTATGCTGTGTCTGGACAGCAAAAATCTGTAATTGTGATAGAAAGACTGAAAGGAAATTCCATGCATTTTAGAAGAACAGTATTGGTGAGAGAGTAAAGGAGGGGACAATTGATATTGTATGGAACATAAGTAAGTAAGAATACCAAAAATTTCTGACTTGCATGAAATCTTTAATTTTTTTCTCATATCTGATGAAACACTGCTTTACCACAGATTAATTTTTTCTAACTGCATTTTCTTTTCCCCACTGTTCCTTGACTATATAAAGATTAAGAGTAAAGGTCAAGGTATTAATGAGACAGCATGTACGCGAAGGAGAAATCTTGAAAACATTGCAAAACTCAAAGTCTGAGTGGATCAAAGCCAGTATACCTGCAACCTCTTCCTTTATTTTATGCAAATAAATTCAGATCAATGCAAATCAATTAAATTTTAATATGTGTCCCTTTGCTCAGTAGTGTAACAGATGTGTAAACCATGGAGTGCAGGAATTTCTCACAAGCTACTACCAGAGTGTTGAAAATATTTAAAATGGTTTTGCTTGTTAAAGAATAGTTCAATAATAAAAAAACTTTCAGGTAACTGAAAAATGTTCTCTCAGTGAAGACTTTTTCTTCTACTCTTCTCCATATCTCTGCTTTTCCCCTTATGCCTTTGCTATTTCAAATCCCTCTTTAATATATATTTTTCCAAGACACTTTATAGAGATTATCCACTATAAATTGATTATCTACCATGCACCCTATATTTTGACACCTTGTTGAACAGCGTTTTGCCATTCACAGAGGAAATTTGTGTGCTTGTATTATACCATCTAATATAAACCAAGACTTTTGGGTAATGGTATGTTTTTGACACACAGTCAACACTCAAAAAACAACACATTTTTCCCTTCCATCTTTTAAGGTTTGCCAGTAGCAATTTACAGACAAGTCCCTCAAGAAACCTTAAAGTGCCATAACAAATAAAAGTCCCATTTAAACAATGCATTTGAACAATACCTTGCTTCACATATCTTTAAGATAACAAACAATATATTTCTGGAGGGTATGGCTTGTAATACGTATAGATAAAAAACCAGGACAGTTTCAGTTTATGGTTTCCTTGGCAAAGAAGGATGTTTATTTTCACAAATTGTTGCAGGCACATTTCCATATTTCACAGGGGAGGAAAAGGACAGATCTACCATTGCAGAGGAGCTTTCGGGAGAGGAAATTAATCTTTTAAATGTGTTACTACTAAAGCTGGATAAGCAATTTCTTTATTGAGACAAGTATTTTCCTTTTATTTCATGCCTCAAACTCTCTTGGAAATTAAGTGATTTCCCTTAATGTATTTATGTGTAAATGTACAAATTAATTGCCATCCAGTGTTATTCATTATTTGAGGTATATGCCTTGGTCATTTTGCTTCAAGAAACTCACTTAAAGGCCAATATCTTTTAGCATTTAGAATGTCTTTTTTTGTTATAGGCGTGGGAAAAGAAGAAAAAAAATCATGTGAGACAGGCAAGGAAAACACGCTTTTTGAAAAGTGGGATGATGGCATTTTCTTTTTCCTTAAATCAGGTCATTTCAAAGAATGATTTTGGAGCACAGATGCATAAACCAGTGAGTCAGCATGATGGAGGGCACCCTCAGGTAGAGGGAAGGAGGAGTGGAAAGAGAGGATCAGCCTTGACTTCCAGTGGGGAGAAAAACAGAGATGAGGATTGATATACTGGTGAAAGAAGTCACACCACACCCTATAATGTGGAACCACTGTCATCATTATCCTGTTCCTACCTCTGAAATTCAACACCAAACAATAGCCTTGATTTTCTGGCCATGTGATTACAGACTTTTGTCTGAGAAAGAAGGTGGGATCTGCTCTGTGTAGTACTTTCCTATAACCTATGCAAAAAACTAAAATTTCCAGATAGCTCCTAAGAAAGCAGGTCAAATTCAGTTGTCTTCTACCTTCATGAAACTTGTTTTTTCTTTTCTTTAGAGATTAACTTCTCTTGTCTTCTGATAATTAGCTTTCTTGTTGTTCTTAGATTATATATATCTTCTAAAGAAATAATACTAAGAGTGTGATAATGATGATGTGTGCAAAAATGTCCAGATATATTATTAATAATTTAATATTTTAAATGGGACTCAGACAACTTGAAAAATAGCAATTAACAATGTAAAACTTAATTCTCAAATGCATTTTCCTCCAAAGTGATTACATTTTTCTTCCTAATGTTACAGTTCAAAAATCTTGATGACAGTTGCTAATAAAAAAGGACCAAAAAATTATTGCCAACACTTTTTTTTCTACCATTTCAAGTATAGACTGATTCATTTCTTGAAGTACATTTCTGAGGCCTGAAAATTTCAAGGTGCTGCTTTGTATGTCTTTCACACCAAGTACCATACCATATATCCTAAAAAGCATCTGTTGTGTATATGAACAGCAAGTCCCAGCTCTTTCTACACCACCTAAATGCTCCTGAGCTTCTTCCCATCCTGCTTTCTCCCAGTTATTGTACTGTACATGCTGATGCTACCTAACCACTAAGTTTTTTTGGCTTCAATAATTGTCTTATTTTTCTCTCAGAATATACAATACATATTTTCCAAGATATAAAAATATAGGAAAAAAAACTGGAGGCAAATATACCAACAATTTTGACATAAAAAAAAAGGATTGTTTTCCTCTGGCTAATGCATTACCCTGTTACTAAGTCAGTGTTGTTGGAGTATACAGAAGACACATCAATTGCTATTCACATGAAGCATCTCCTTGCTGTCAAGGGATTTCAGTCAATTTCAAATTTCTTTCAGTCAATCCACAAAAACAGTGCATGAAAATGTTCAGGTGATTACTGTGGATTAGCATCCCTAGTTCTTAAAACTTATACCATGCATTCAAAGTAGTAAACTAAAAGAAACCTGCCTTCTGTCTCCATATCAGGTAACTGTCCTTTGCCATTAGGTTCCAGAAGGCTATTTTCAGGAGGGGCATGAGAGAGACAGATTTGTTGTCGATCTGCATTTACTGGAGGGTGTGAACAGAGCAGAAGATGCCCCCCCTCCCCCCGCATCTCAAAAATAACATTGACGAACATGTTAATACATCAATATCAAGTGAAACAGTCAAAAAAATGTTAATAGCCCCCTTGGAGCACACTCACTATGATGGAAAACAGGAATGGACAGTGGAATATGCCAAAGTTTTGTGGCAGAATGTGAAGAATTTTCATGCCTGCCAGTGAGAAGAGTCCCAGGGAAAAGTGTAGGAAAGAGAAAACATACTTTATACAATTTTTCTTTCTTTCAAAATGTGGTGCTGCACTAAGAATTCCAGCTATCATTTAATTTAATGACTGTATGTATAAAATTCATCATATTCACATATTCAACAAAGAACCGGACTGAAAAACCCCCAATAAATTAAAGACAGCAATAAGTGAAATAAAGGTAATCCCAAAGGTTGAGAAGCAGCCAGACCTCACTGAAAAAACAGATAAAGTTAAAAACAGAGCACTCCAGAGAAGCCTTGAATGCTTGCTAATTGAAAGGTTTTTCTCTGAGTCAGTTACATCCATCTGCAACATAAGAAATCAGGCTACCCAACAGCTACTGAAAGACATACAGGGCAGAAAAGGAGAGGTCAGTTTGGAGGTCACTAACCAGGTACATCTATGAGGTTTAAATGTCCTCAAGTCCAGCAGCCAGGGGTCAGTTCCTGCCACCCTTATATTCTGCTTGTCAGTTCAAAGAAACTGAAATCTAACCTAGCTTTGGCAGAAACCTGAGCAATTTGGATACCATGCTTTCCAGTGGGAAGAAGGGGGTGCTGTGTTCCTTTCAAGAATACTATTTGAATCACATCATCTAAGATGATAAGATATGGAATAGTTCTACTAGAAGAAATTTGAACTAAACAGTATTAGTCAACGCTTATGCTGAATGTTCTGAAGAAGAGGGTTTTTTTTCTGGTAATTTAACCTGTTGAATCCGGTAAAAAACAACAGCTTTTCACTTCTCATTTTGCAAGCTTACAAGAAATGAAGATTTTGTTAAGGCCATCTGCTTATGTCAGAAAAAACTTAATGATGCAAGTAAAATTTAAATAACAAAATCTTTTCTACGTGCCAATACCAAAAAATAATAAATTAATTTTGCATGCCTGGTCTCATAAAAATATTGTATACATGTGAAAAATTTTCACAGGAGATCATCTTGACAAAATAAATGATTCATTAACAACTTCTCAAAGGAAACAATTTTTGAGGATCCTATCAGTTTCCTAGTTCTTCCATTACAGATAAGGAAGATGGAGAATTTTGCATAGACAATGACACATCTATCTTGCTACCAAATAGCAAGAGACAATAATTTTCACTACATAGAAAACAGGGCTGTGTGATTCTCGTAAAATCCTAACAGTACTGAATTAAGACTGTCTTGGAAATTTTTAGTTAAGAACCTGTGTCTTCTTCTAAGTGGAAAGCAAGCTCAGAGGTATATACAGACATCTACACCTGAGTTGATGATCTCTCATCAACACAGAAAAGAGATATTTGTAGAGAACAATTCAACTTTTCAATAATTTCCTTTCAGCTGGAAATGCTGTCCTTAGAAGTACTGGTTTGTCTGGCTTTGGACAGCAGAGTGCTTGTGGAATGCTAGCTGCAATGCAAATATCACCTGGAAAAGGTCCCTAATTCTTGATGTTTTGCCATGGTTTTTGTTTTGCCATGGTTTTTGTTTTGCATGGTTTTGTTTTGTTTGATTTTGTTGTTTTTATTTTTCTCAGAGTTTTAACTCTTAGCATACCATCTGTCCTTCTGAAGATATTTACCAATAGCAGCTAGGAACTCAAGACCGAAGCCAGCACACACAACATGCTGCTAGTCAGCTAGCAATCTCTTTATCCATTCTGCATTTCAAGTTTCTGCCTTGTCATTAGGACTTATGGCACATTGCTTCTTCTCTCCTGAAGAACAGTGGTGACTACTGCCTCACTTCTGGCAGCTGTGAGCATATTTTAAGGACTGCAGGTATTCCCTAGTTCTTAAGCTTGTGTGTGCCAGTTTTTCATGTCTCATACTTCACCATAACCCTGCTTCGGATTCCCTTCCCGTCCCTTCCCTTCCCTTCCTTCCCTTCCCTTCCCTTTCCCCTTCCCTTCCCTCCTTCCCTGTCCCTTCCCTTCCCTCCCTTCTATCCCTTCCTTCCCTTCCCTTCCCTTTCCCTTTCCCTTCACTTCCTTCCCTCCCTTCCTCCCTTCCCTTCCTTCCTCCCTGTCCCTTCCCTTTCCCTTCCCTTCCCTTCCCTTCCCTTCCCTTCCCCTTCCCTTCCTCTTCCCTTCCCTTCCCTTTCCCTTCTTCCCATCCCTTCTTCCCCTTCCTTCCTTCCTCTCCTTCCCTTCCCTTCCCTTCCCGTACCCTTCTTCCCTTCCCTTCCTTCCTTCCCCTTCCTTCCTTCCCTTCCTTCCTCTTCCCTTCCTTCCCTTACACTTCCCGTCCCTTCCCTTCCATTCTTCCCTTCCCTCCCTTCCCTCCCTTCCCTTCCTCCCTTCCCTTCCCTTCCTTCCCTCCCCATTACCCTTATCCCTTTCCTTCCCTTCCCTTCCTTCCCTCCCTTTCCCTTCCCTTCCCTTCCCCTTCCCTTCACTTCCCTTCCCTTCCCTTCCCCGCCATGCCATGCCATGCCATCCTGCCGTGCCAGCCCCCTTCCCCTTCGCCCTTCCCTTTACCCCTTCCCCTTCCCCTCCCCTCCCCTTCCCCTTCCCCTTCCCTTCCCCCTTCCCCTCCCCTTCCCTTCCCCTTCCCCTTCCCCTTCCCCTATCCCGTCCCCGTCGCCCTTCCCCCTTCCCGCTCCGTCTCGGACCTGCCTTGTTCCAACACTTGAAATAATTACTTGAGTATTCCAGAAATAGCTTGAAATTACAAATAGCACACCTAAAATGCAGTGGGTTTACATTATTGTTTTAGTCCAGTCTTGTGAATTTTTGATCAGTTTACTCACAATTTTTGAATACTTACAGATGGGAATACCTTCTGTTGCACAGAAATGCAGAGAGGCTTGGACCTCCATATTCAAGCTTGATGGCATAATCAACATGAGTAAGCAACACAAAATGTCTAAATCTTCCAATTTACGGGTAAAATAGTTAGAAGAGATGTAACTACTTTCTACAAAAAAATAATAGCAATAAATGGGAGAATCCAGGAAAATGCAAGACATGTATAGAACAAAAGAGATGAGTTTCTCTTTTATCTTTTGGCCACTGTATGACTTTTCAGGATTGTTGCTTATATAGCTTTAAAGTGACATCAGTGTATTATTTTGCCTATCAATAGATGAAATACTGTTCTACATTTCTAAAGATTCAGAGCTGGAATTCAGCTGGTATAGATGACTCTGTATATTTTGTCATTAGCCTAATCAAGAAAATTCTGCCCCATTTTCAAAAGTTCTAAACACATTTCTGTTTAGGTAGAAAAGCTACTATATATTTGTATAGTGATTTTCTAAGCTGAAATTAAGCAGGCCGATTACTTGTATAATAAAAAGAAGATTGAAGCAATAAGTTCTTTAAGGTCAAATCCACTTGCCATTATCTGAATATCTTTAGCATTAAATTGTGTAGTTCTAACAGAAGCAATGTTTTAATGCACTCATCTGAGAATTATATTTCAAGATGAAAACAAGAGAGACTGACAAGCTAATTACTTCATTAGAATGACTTTGCAAATGAAATTTACATATTTTTTTTCTAATTTCTGAACTGTTTAACTCTTTCCCCATAAAACTCTATCACATTTTGTGGGTATTCCAGCTTGAAATTTATTTCAGTTTGTGGTTTCTCCAGGATAGCAGAGAATGTTTTATTTGACATAAGACTCAACAGCTTCCCCTAGTTCATATTATCCAGTTAGCTCAAAATTGTGCAGATGAACTGTGATGATCCTAAATAGAATTTTAAACACATAGCTACATTATCATCCTTTAGTTTTTCCTCACAACATTCAGTGTTTTTTTTGTGTGAAGAATATAAAACTGTTCAAATCCAGACACGGCACTTCTCAGTGAGTACAATATCTCAGAGTGTTCTGAGAAATATCCAAATACCCTGCAGTCCTAGAAAAGCACTGCTTTGTGCAGAAACAATGGCTTGTGAAATGTGATTAAATGTGATAATGCCTTATGGCAGACATTACATGCTTTTGCTATAATCTCACAGAAACAAAGAAAATAATCTCTTCCACAGATGTCCATCCAAAAGCTCGTTGATTACTTTTATTTTTGTTATGTAGTCTTTTATGTCCCACAAACATATTTTTTAAGAAGAGGGTCTACAGTTTGAATCAATATTTCTTTATGTCTCTGTGGCCCTGCTTTGCTCCTCTATTGTCACTTTGCTTTGCAGATATTAACCTCCCACACATAGACTAAAACCACCAGGGACACATTTATCATTCAATGTCCAATGTAAAACCTTATGTGTCAAATTGGGACACAACAGTAAAAAAAAACATTTTACATGTTCTTGAAGTAAATAAATGTGTCCCTTGTCACAACTTACAATGTTTTTATCATTCTTGTAAACACTCACCAGATTAAATATGGACAAATTATGACAGGGCTGTGATATAGCAATTACTTCTCTATAAACTCAGTAGATGTTAATTTTGTAGCAAAATAGTAGGAAAACAATTTCATGAAGCAGAAATTCTTCACATGCACTGGTTGAGTTACAGCAAGAAGCTGGAAATGCACAAGTTTCAAGTTGCAGGCAGCACTCATGTAGGGAAGGCTTGGAGTGTGGCACATGCTCTTCCCCTAAAAGAGCTGACAAAAGAGTAGTGATGAGAGGGAATTGCATCAAGGCAACAACAATCTCCCTCCCACATCTAAAAACATGAAGAAATGTGACTGAGCCCGTTAAAGATCACAAAGGCAGCAGAACTGTTAGGAGGAAACATGCTCAGATAACTCTACGAGATCAACTTTTTCACAAAAACTATTCCTTCAAATCCCTCTGGGAACAAAGGCACATCTTAAAAATCCCTAGAAAATAACTTAAGGCAGCCCATCTTAAGGACTACAACTCTGCCACTCCAAAAGAGCATTAGACTTCGTTCTCACACTGGGAGGGTAAGGCTGCTGAGAAGTACACAGGAAGTTCCAAACAGCAAATCTGCTCATTTTTGGTCTTGGAGCATATTGTGAACAAATCATGCTGATTGCTTTCTTTTCCTCTTGGGAATGCTCACAAAACCTTTCTGGTGCTGAAACTTGAGCAATACCACTTCAAGATTACACGCAAATCTTAATCCATCTAATAATATTGGATTGACTTTTCTCCTTTGATCTTTCTCCAATGTTATGTTCTCTCAGGAGGAGTTTGCAAAGGCTTTGTTCTTTCTCAGAAAGTAAGCATCCTTTGCATATCTAAACTATGTCATTTATTTCTTCTGGGGAGATTGTACAGATTTTATTATACAGATAAATAATTAAGTAGACTTAAGTGAAAAGCTCAAATAATTTGAGGAGAAATGTCACCTATGGGCAAGCTGACTTCTACAGATTTGCAATTTAAAGTGAATAAAAACAGTGATTTAAAAGGTATATGTTCTTCTCTCAAGGGCAACAGGAGACTCCTTCTTTCTGTACAATTGCAGTAGAAAATTACTGTCTTCCTGTTATAATATCGATTACTCTGAAAATGAAGAAAAAAATGCATTCTTCTCATAGTACTAATTAACTTTTACATTTGTCCTAACAAGAGAAACAGGAATATATATTATACTGCCAGAATTTTTTTAAATTCCTGCAACAAAAATTGTCAGTGATCATCAAGAATACACTTGAGGAAAACTAAATATTGAGATAAAAGCACGAAACAGATTTCTGTAGGAATGAGGAATGGAATTCACATGTAAAACAGCTTTTCTGTGATCATTTAGATTTGTTTTCAATCTGAAACTGCAGACTTAAAATTTAAGATTAAGGCAGTTATCTTGAAAGATAGAAGTTCCCCCTCACCCTGAGGGGGATCAAACACAGAGGTCTACCCAGCAGCCAGGCTTCCCTAGACATTAAGTTATTGCCTTGGTGGAAGGATTTTGTATGGATAGAAGAAGGGAACAAGGTCCTGTGAAAAGCAGGCAATCTGTCAAGTCAAGATGAATGGATGAGGATAGCAAGCACAGAAGGTTAGGCTGCAGCAGCCCAGTGGTGAGGAAACTCATCTAGGAGTGAGAAGATCGGGGCTCTTCCTGCAGCTTTGCTGTTTTATCTCTGAAAGTCTTGCTTGGGCCTTCATTTCACTGACAAAGGAGAACAAGAAATAAAATCATATATCTTTCTTGTCAGAATGGATGGCTTCCTCAATGGAATGACACCATTTTTTCCCAAACAGGAGCCAGGTGGTATAATATATGAGGTTTTACTGAGTGCACTATCTCAGGAAATTTTTTTTAAATAATCATATTGCTACTGACAGTAATATTGACATGTAGGCTGAAAAACAGTTGCTTGGTGGAAACAAGGCATAATGAATAATGATAAATATCTATCCCAAAGGCAGATGGTACATGTCAAGTGCTATGTGGGTCACCTTTCTCTTTGGACTTAGTTAATATCTCATTGAACATATTGAGAAAGGACACAAATAACATGGCAGGCAAATCTGCAGATGATAGCACACGAGGTTTTTTAATAAGCATCAACAGTTCTGTGGAGGTCATGGCATGGTGAAATTCATTGTGAGGAAAATGCAGGGGAAATGGGAAAATACAAATGGATATTCTTGGGGGGAGAGAAACCTGAAAAGTCAGCAATGCACAGAGAAATATAAATTACCAGTTAGACTTCCTCTATTGAAATATGCTGTGCCTATTCTCTTCCACTAAGCTTTACCAAACATCAACTTCAAAACTATTCCTCCTTCCATTTACCTCTGCCAAAATTTTTGCTGAAGCCATACTATTTTCCTTTCATGTCCATTCCTGCTTCTTTCTCCATGGTTTTTCTTCTACCCAAATTCTTCAGATTTCTGATTACCAGAGCTTTTATATAGGCAAAGGAATTATTCCCCAAACGAGTTCAGTGACCAGCATCCTCTATAATGCAAATAAAGCACTGTGCAGTGCTTCCTCTTCCCGCTATCTCCTTTGTTTTATTTGTTAGTCTATGTTATGTTAGTCTGAAATGAAGGGAGAATAAAAGCATCAGGACAGAATGAGTTCCCTCCCTCCAGGGGAAGACATTAAATTATCTAAGGGCCCTAACTTGCAGCTTGGAGGTTTTAGATGAGGCAGTCCCATCTCCTCCTTTGGCATCTCTGACGTGTTCAGTTTCTTGATTGCTTACATAAGATTGAGGGCATCTGCTCCTCTCATTCTCCTGTCTTTGCATAATGATGCTGTACCTCAAATCACACAGGCTATTTATTTCATTCAGGTGGTCACTTTTCAAAGTGATTACCAGTGATAAATGGGGATTTTTCATTTAGTATTACAAAGTACTGAGAGCTTACGCCTTCTTTGCTTAATCCTAGAAAAACAAGGACTAGATCAGGCTTTGGCTTTGTTCCAAATGTTATTCATCAGGAAAAGCTGTTTTTATGACACATTTTATCATAAGATAAAATCAAGTGATTTCACAAAATAAACATGAAATAAAAATACATTATGTTAAATAGCCTGAGCTGGGATAAGTTAAATTCCTTACAATGTGTATATTAGCTTGTGATTTGTTTTTCTTTCACAAGCATACATGTGGATCTGTAATCAGTTTCAAATATACATCTTAGATTTGATAATTTTCTCCATTTGTAGGCAAACTTCTGGTATTTTCTGACCTATAGTTTATTCTTATTTGAAATTATTTTGAGTTTGCTGTGTTAAAGTTTTTTACAATTTGGAGGTACTATATTCTGATACACAAAAATGGAAGTCATAGCAGTGCCATTCTTTTCAAATCTGTTTTACAATACGTATTTCAGCAGATTATTTCATATTCATAGTGCTGCACTGAAGATATGATAACAGGAAGGGCAGTAGGAACATAGAAAAACTTCTAAATCATAACAGCCAGACTCCAGTTAATGTTTATGAAATTGATAACTATCACCATCCTGTACAATTTTCTATTAGTGAATAATTTTGCTGTATGTGAGGTGCCAGGGTTGTGAAGTTACATAGATCAGGAGTGGCAAAACCACACAGGTGGCACTTTTATGGAGTTAGGAGAGAGTGGGTGTAGAACAGTGCACTGCACTGCAAGAATTTTACTCATCACTTACTAAAACCGGATCTAAGCAGTGCCATTCTGCTCACTGCCATAGCAGAACAGAATTAGGAGAAGCAAGATCAAAACTTCAAAGTAAATAGGCATGGCTTATTTTTATTATAAGAAATTTTGCATGAAGAATTACTTTGACACATTTTCACAGAGGCCAAAAAGAATTATGAAACCACCCAAACCTATAATTTCAGCTGTCATGGGACACTATTCTTATGTCAATTATCTTACTCTGAGTCCAACAAGCAAAGCACGTTTTTCTAGGAAGACCAATATGTTATTTGCCTTGTAGAAATAGCAGGGCAGCGTGAGATGCCAACAGAAAAGCCAGGCAGTATCCTCAGATGTTCACAAGCAGTCAACATTCAATTTAGAAGAGGAAGGCAATACATAGGTAATATTTTCTGATCTAACGCTAGAAAAACCCTCTCCTTCCTGGCCCTAAATCCAGCCATCAACACAGCAGTAAATTTGTCAGGCTGTCCAGCCAGAGCTATGAAAGAAGATTTGCTCTGCCTCACAGCACTGGTAAGTACCCTTCCAATGTCCTCCTTCTGGCTCCTGCCAGTCCTTCGCACTTTGAAGGACCACAGGAATTAATGGATTTGGCCCATACAGTGTATCGAAAAGCAATCCTTTTTGATGCTGGCAGTGGAAATGACTGAATCCCTGGAGTATTCAGCTCCTCAGTTCAGTGACAACAGTGTTCCGGGTGATGCAAGGCAAGGGCACAGCTTCTTCTCTTCCCTGGCCTGTGAAGGACAAGCAGAGCTCATTCTCCAAGTTGGAATGCTGCTTTGAATATGCATGTGAAAAAAAAAAATATTCTGAGTTTGTTTGCTTTCTTTAATAGTAAATTGCCCACTCCCAATATTTTATTTTCATTTTCCTCACACTGTGATTGTCATAATGCTGAAATGCTTAGGAATATATTTAAATAGAACTTCACAGAATTAAGAAAGTTTAGTTAGAGGTCAGTGATTGAGTAGTTTTGGACCTTGAGCAAAATAGGATGTGTGGCAGTAATAATTATGATCAAATCTGAATTGATGATGTGGACTGTTAGCTTTACAACAAGCAATACGGAATGCCAAGATTTTGTGCCTGAATCAAAAGTCAGAGAACTTGCACAAAACAAAAACAAAATGTAAAGGAAGAGCTATGAGGCTCTGTAAAGGGTTTAGAACTTGTTTCCCCAAGCCTGACTCAGTTCAAAGGCCGTTCTTGTTCTTGTTCTTGTTATTCTTCTTCTTCTTCTTTTTCTTCTTCTTCTTCTTCTTCTTTTTCTTCTTCTTCTTTTTCTTCTTCTTCTTCCTCTTCTTCTTCTTCCTCTTGCTCTTCTTGCTCTTCTTCTGTGTTTTCTATCCTCTCTCAGAAGATCATGTAAGTAATGTCTGACATCAATTATCCAGTCTGTACCCAGGATGATGCAAATCATCTGACAGCATTCCCAGCACATTTCTGTTAAAGTGCAATGCAAGAAGAGCAATCTGTGCTGGAATTCTAGTTCAGCTGATCTCAGTGAGGAAAGACTTGCATTTTTCAAGTCCTTCATCTAACAATTTTGTAGCATCTCCTTAATGCTGTGAACTTCACCTTGTTCAGAGGACATTGTTTAATGATTAGTGCATTTGTTGTGCCCCAAACACATCTCAGCATTTTTTGGCATAGGACTTTGAGGGTTGAAATAAGTCCTTAACATCTCACTCCTTTTGTTTGGGTGTGACTATTTTCTGTCATTTCTTCTGCAGCCCCACTTCATATTCTGTATCTAATGTGTGTGAAACCTATCCCCAACAGTATGCCATTATCTTCTCCAGAATTCACCACTTCTAGAGTTTGCATAAGCCCTTCTCAGCTGTGGTGTAGCACCAAAATAATGAAAAGAAAAAAAAAAAAAGTTCAAGAACAAGCCAAATCTTCCAGAAATGAATATGAATATGAGTAAAGCAATGTTGTCATGTATCATGCAGTCTTGTTCTCCTTTTCCTCATTCTTCTTAGTATCCCACACAACCTTTTGATATCTATTGTACCCTGTTAGTTTGACCCTTCAATTCCAGCCTCTTTTCAGTCAGTCTGCCTTACGCATTTTGGCAGGAGCTCTGTGCATTAGGTCAGACTTCTTGACAATGGTTACAAACAGGACAATCTGAGTTTTCTTGAGGGAAGAAGACCATTGCACATCTGTATTTTACTGTTTCCATCCTTAGTATTTGAAAACTAATGACATTATTAGAATTCAATTCCCACATGGGCAGAGAGAGTGTGATTTCACATGACCCATGAAATATAGAAGAGTGTTAAATGTTACTTTGAACTTTTCCAATAATATTGATTCTTCAACATCCTTCAGCAGCAGCCTCCATTATCTAACCATTCTAAGGCTTGCAAGAATTTCTCAGTGAAACTGTCCTTTTTTCTCATACAAAATAAGCCAATTATTTCTTATTCTGCTCTATTTGACAAGAAAGGAAGGTGAGCTGTGTCTGTCTGTATTCACAGTGCACTTACACTTTGCCTTCTTTTCCTACTGCTCTCTTTTTATTATTTCTGCTGTTCTGTGTTACAATGATTTCTCCTTTCTCTTTCACTCCCTGAATGTTGATAAAACAAAACATATTCAAAGCCAGCCTATCATTCTCTGAACAATTTCTTGAATATCAACTTTCCAATCCCCAATTTAAAAACTACTAGGAAAGCAGAGTTCACTGTGAAAAGCAACAGAAAACAAAAAGGCTGTTTAGGATCTTATTAAAAAAGGTGGAATCATAGCTTTGATGTGTAAACCTTCTTGTTTCTAAAATATTTTTTCTAGCAAGATAAAAAATGAAACAGTCTTATGTCTGATAAAATTAAATCTTAAGCAATGCTGGATCTTGTTAGGAATTTTCCACAAAGAACAGTGAACTCTTTGATATATCTATTCAATTTTGCGGAATATCTCATGTGATATTTTCTACTGAATGAGTTTTACATCATGAGGCAATAACATTTATCTCCAAAGTCTTGTGTGACTTTAGTAGTAGAAGGAGGTGCCAGAGAGATACTTGGAAAATTAAATTCAGTTTATCTATAATGGAGCAGTAAATATAACTTATAGATCCTCTCCCATCACCATGACTCAGCCCTGATCTGTGGGAACAGACAAGCTCTGCTAGTCTTCTTGGCCCATACACTTACTGTCCTCACTGCAATTTGACAGATAGTGAAAATCCAGTATGTTATTGTTGCAAGGAATAAGTCAGAACTGAGAGCGACCAAGCTCATTATATGTATGGGTCAACAAATCATAAAATAAGAAGAGATTTTTTCCTCCTGGTGAAATGAGTTAAGGCAGATGGACTGCATGTGCAAAGACGCATCTCAGAGCAGAAGCGATTTGAATTCTTCTTTCCTGTTATCCCAACCAAACTCTTAGCTGGTGGCAGGTCTATGTACTGGACTCCTAGACTGCAAATAAAATTCATGCTGGTTTATGGTGTGAACATTATTTTCAGCATTGTTTGGGACCTTGGATTTTTTCTTCTTCCCTTCTTTTTCTTCCTTCTGGAAATGGTAGAGTAAGAAGCTCACATAACTCACATCTTGGCAGTAGCTGTGCTCAGGATTCTTCTTATTCTAGAAGCATCAAACAAATCTTATCAACCTCCATTTCTCCTCATCACAAAATACTCTACTGTTTCACTCATCTGCATTTTGTCCTCCCCAAAGAAACTGTGATTGATGTTTTCTATCAGTTTATGCTAAACTACCTCCTAGGGTAATTTATTTTCTTAATAAAAGTTAAGAGCTGGTGGTTTGCTACTGCCTCCTTTGTGCTGCTAATCATCTTGATGAGTAGGCAGTCAAAACCAATTCTTTCCAAAAACAGGGGTAAAATATAGAAAGCAGATACACAGACATGCAGATAGGGTGTTGGCAGACAATTTTTCTTTTTATTATGCTTTTGATGATTCAGAAGAACTGCATTGAACTAAGAAGGGCACAAAGACTTTGAATTAACTTCATGGTTCACCCAATTTGTGAACTTCTGTCCTCCTAGAAAAAATTGAGAAGCCTTGTTTAAATATCTCTTAATAGACTTGAACCACTTGGAAAAAAAATGGAAGAAAAAAGTAGTAGGAGAAAGATTGAATATATAGTGTTCAGAGTAACATCAGTTTAGCTGAATGATATTTGAGAAAGACAAATGTCTCTGCAGGTGTGTTTCTAAGGAGGAGCTCAGTTTTTCTCGATGATTCATGAGGTGGACCTACTAAAAAATGAAGTAAATAATGGAAATTAAAAGCTGGATAGGAAATAGGAAAATTTGCTGAACAAGAAACATTAGATTATGAAATAACTGTGATGGCTGCCCCATTAGTAACATCTTAGAGTGGGGAAAAAGAAAAAG
>CM031857.1:41468026-41480621 GCA_018697195.1 Certhia americana | reverse complement strand
GGAAAAAGAAAAAGAAAAAGAAAAAGAAAAAGAAAAAGAAAAAGAAAAAGAAAAAGAAAAAGAAAAAGAAAAAGAAAAAGAAAAAGAAAAAGAAAAAGAAAAAAGAAAAAGAAAAAGAAAAAGAAGAAAAAGAAGAAAAAGAAAAAAAAAAGAAAAAGAAAAAGAAAAAGAAAAAAAAAGAAAAAGAAAAAGAAAAAGAAAAAGAAAAAGAAAAAGAAAAAGAAAAAGAAAAAGGAAAAGAAAAAGAAAAAGAAAAAGAAGAAAAATATAGATAAGGAATGGATTTAAGGAACTTACAGGATTTTTTTTTTAATTATAGTTTTTATTTTTTGCCCCAGCATTTCTCTTAATGATCTTGTGAAGCACTTTTATGCAAATTACAAATGACCATAGGACCTGGAATTGTTGGTGAATGGATGATCAAATATCAAATAACAAAAAAAGCAAGGACACTTAAGTCCATATGGATCACATATAACTTTCCTTAATTAGTTCTGTAAATCCTGCTTGTACCAGAAGAGCCATTCAAAACCATTTCAGAACTGTTTACTGGCAATGCAGATACAAGAAGTGGAATGGGAAGGGTTGTTTTTACTTTAAAGAAAGAGTTACAGGAAGTGTCATATAAAAGCAGCTTTCATCACTTAATAATGAAGTTTAGATTTGTTAGAATCATTATGGCTAGGATTTTGTGTGTAGATTATGATTAGTCATAAAACTGATATATTTTCAGGTTGCATAAAACAAGATTTCCTTCCCCTGGCAGTGTACACTAGATGAGGATTTTGAAAAAAAGTCTGCTCTTGACCAGGATTTTAGAGGGTGAAAAGGTTATTTCCAGATTAAATTTTTCAATGATTTCACAAATTTTTGATAAATTTTTCAATGGAAACTTGAATAGGAATACAATTATGTGTGTGTGTGTCTGTGTGTGTCTGTGTCTGTGTGTCTGTGTGTCTGTGTGTGTGTTTGTTTGTTTAACACACACATGACTATGCCCAGAGGTAATGAGCAGACACCACTACTTATTCTGTGTCAGAGTATGTTCTCAGCACTGCCTTGGTGCGTCTGAAAAATTACTTTGAGATTTGCAGAGTGTGCAGATGGAACTCAGATAGTGATATATATTTTGTAGACTGTCTCTTCACAACAGGGAACAATAACTAGTTGCAGGCACTTTGCACCTTCTGGATTGTAAAGGTGGCTCAAGAGAAAAAAGATTCTGGTACAATTTTTCTGGACGCAGTCCATCCTGAATTTAAAATCATCATTTCTTTTCTAAAGGTGACACTATTTTCTGTCAACAACATTCTTCCAGATATATTCTGCCAGTCGTTAACTGTACAAATAAGGTGTGAAAGGCAAAAGCCCCCATATTTTTGAGTGTCCCCCTGATCTCCTCAACCTAAAGTTAGATCAAATTTACAAGAACTGAAAGGCAGTAGGAGAAATAAAACAACATACATGGGTCTGCCTGTACTGTATTTCCCAGGAATATATCAGAAGGATGTAAACAGTATTTTCTAAGCATTTAAAGCTTACAAATCCTGTCTCATAAATGCTGTGTAAATAATTAATTAAAAAATCTGCTGTTCTCTACAAGCACTGCAGAAATAAATGTGCCTCATTCTGAAAGCAAAACATTTTCTTATGCTTTAAACAGTAATTCTTTGAAATAGTACAATGCTGAACTATATAAAATTGTTATTTAAAGACCAATAGGAAGGATGTGCCCTGTAAAAAAGGGTTTACCCTTCAGTAAGCCAGTTTCTACATCTAAAATGTTAATGTGCCGTTGGGTACTTGTCTAAATTTAAGTCAGCAGTTTCTTCTATCTTTTTTGCCCATCAAAATAAACTAGAAATGCAAGCCACTGTCCATAGAATTTAATCTTCACCTCTTCATGCCCAGACTATGAGTGAGATTAAAGCTCAGCATTGACATTTCTGTTAGCAATTTAAATTGGTTTAAAAAAAAAAGCTAGCTGTTTTGTTCAGTTTTTTAAAAATACAGTGGAATTTTATGCATTGGCTGTAGTGTTGCAGCCTGCTGGTTCAGTTATTCATTTCACCTAGTCCAGATAGCTGTGATATTGTATTATTTCCTAGCATCTGACTGAACGAGAACTTAAAGGAATTCAAAAACAACATAGGTAAGCCTATGCATTTAGCTACAGATGTGTGTATAGAGCGTTTTCCAAACTTTCAATCATCTCCAAGTAATTTTAAGGACACTGAATATTGGGTTAGCCAGTATTCTGCATAGGGACTGTTGGAAAGAAAAAAAAAAAAAAAGAAAAAAAAAAAAGTATGTCCTTCCCTAAGTAAAGAAAAGATCCTCAAAACTTATTTGTACTATTTGAATTGATTTGGCCTTTTTTCCAAATTATCTTTTGGTTAAACATTACTTCTATTGGAGGATATTCTTTAGTGTGAGGAAGACTGGTTTATATATGGGTATGAGTAATCTGTATCAAGTCAGGGGAGATGATAAGGGTAATGAAATTCCACATTGGCCCAGGACTGAATAGCAGATGAAAAAAAAAGACAAAAGGATTCTTTCTCCATGGTGTGCCTTTGTTTTTTATCTAATATGAATGTTTAATCCCAAATAACCCTAAAGCAGTAAATAAACAGAGCATGACAAAAGATATGAAACTGCTTCAATTCATGCTCCAGGAACAGGGATATTCAACAGGTGATGCAAGAACAGTCTAGAAAGCAATGCATAAACTGTGAAAGCTAAGGACAGGTTGATTATACTACCCTCACTACAAGAATTCAGAGACATTAGTTGAAGACAGCTGGTGACACATTCAAATGAAGTGAGAAGATATATTTATTATATGGTGCATTGTTACCTCATGGGCCTCTTTGTTTTACGATCTGGGTCTAAACTTCTATGTGAGACCAAGAAGTAAAACAAGAAAGCAAAGATAGGAATACACCAAGAACTGCTAACTGCATTATTCATGCTAAATGCATAAATAAATTTCATAAATGAAATCCCCCCTAGTGTCACCTGTGAACCATGAGTCCTTGGAGGAAGAAAGAGATCTCAGATGAATTCCCATTGTATCAGTATCACTGTATCTTGCCCCTTTCCTGTGTTCTTCCTTAGGCATCTGCCACTTGTCACTGCTGAAAAAAGAGGACCAATATTCATAGTCCTAACTGTACATCTGATCTCATGCAGTACAGCTTTCCTTGTATTCATGCTCCTGGAACATACAGTTGTGTTCTAAATGTCTTTGTGCATTCCAAACTGAAAAATTTAGTTTTAATCAGCAAGCTGATCCATGAACTGAAAATTAGTGAAGTCAGGGCTCCTATGAGATTGCATCCCTTTTCTCATCTTCCTCTGGGATGAAATGGGAAGCAAAAGATATTTTCAAGGGTTTAAATGGATACAAGTGCTGCAAGCAGTAGGTGCAAAGCAATTTGGCCTCTGGTCCTTCAAAGTAAATGAAAAGTGATGTATCAGTCTGTGTAACCTGTGAGGACTCTTTTCATTACCCACATCAACCTAATGCAATGCCAGTGTTTTGATACCTTACATCTTCTGTTAAATTTTTTTTAAATGGTCCTATTAACTGCTTAAGTGATTAGTGAGGTAACAAATACATAGGCAAATGAGGATTAAACAAAAGGACAGAGATCTTCACTCTGTAAGCTTTATTCCTTTCATTTTCTTCAGAACTTTCTGTGAAGTGGAATTTCCCCTTTTCAGTGAGATCCAAAGCTTTATTATGCACTTTCTCTACTGATATATTAGGAACTACATTGCATTCCTGTCCCTGAATTACTATGCTTTTTAGATGCTGAGGAGAGTTGTAGAGAACAAAGTTAGCTGCCTCATTTGTCATGTCTTTCTTCCATTACAACCTGTTTGCTGCTACCCATCTGTCATCCACATGAAAAAGAAACTCCTTAGTCTCTTAAATCTGCCCTGAAACACCAAAAATGAGACCTGCAAGAACAAGAAGAAATGTATTATTCTGTATAATCTGGGATGGCAGAGAGTCTGGAAACTCCAGAATCAAGGTGTGTTCCGTTCCAAGGTCTGAATTTCTTCTCCCAGTCATAAAACACCCAAAGTAACAGAAGAGCTGGCAAGATCAGGATGACAAAATACTTGCCTTTGGAAGGCCCGTGGGGAAGAGAAACCTATGTCAGAGAAGGGTAAGGCTGTTTCTGGCTTTGTGAAGAGGACAGACCTTCCTGTAGAAAGCAAGTATTCTGTAAGCTGTCATGCTTCTCTGAAATAGTACTATGTGAGTTCATCAATGTCTACCTGTCACCTCCATATTAGACATCAAAACGTTTCTTGTAGTGGCACAGAGAAGCCTCGCTCAGCTGTGAGTGAGGGATCTGTCAAACTGCAGCACAACAAGCTATTCATCCTGTACGAGTCAGACAATGGGAGTCTCCCCCTTCAGGGGATATCACTTAAACTATGTGTTAGCAAAAACCCACTTGCCACAGAATCACAGAATATGCTGGGTTGGAAGGGACCCACAAGGATCATCACTGTCTAATTCCTGGCCCTGAAAAGGGCCGTTCCCAAGTCACAACACCTGAGGGTATTTTCCATATGCTTCTTGAAATCTTGCACCCTGTCTTTACTATACATGGAACCACCAGCAGACACTTCATAAGGACATAGCATGAACAGCAGCAGGTCATCTTACTCAAGAAATGTTAGGGGCATTTTTTATTTCCCTCTCGCCCCCCTTTATTTTTTAATATCCTTTTCATATCTATTCAGCATTTATCTGCCTGACAAGGCCCTGGTCCCCAGTGATGAAAAAAAGTTTCTGTCTTGAGCATTTGAAATACATTAGCTAAAGTGAAGATATTAGCAAATTAAGGTGTAGAAGAGACAGCCTTAACATCCCTACTATGGACATCATGCCAGTGCAACATAGACACACTCATGCATATGTCTGTTCCCTTGGAAAATAACCTCAGCCTATGCTGTGACCACAACAGTGGAAAATAAAGCTGCTGTGCTTAAGCCATAACCCTGTAATTAATGCAGCAGGGAGCAGATCCAGCATCATCTGTCATCTGTGCAGAGTTAAAAGTGGAAGAACATTTGCTGTAACTAAAATACTGGTTGAGCTCCTCTCATCAGACCACAGCAATTTTCTTCTAAAGATTCACAGGCAAGGCAAAGTTATGATTTTCTCAGTTGTTGGTTTTTTTTTTTTTTTTTTTTGCTTTGGTTTGTTTTGTTGGGTTTGTTTTCCCAAAGGATACAGCATTTAAGCTGTAGTTTAAATAAGTATGAATATGGTGAAAAATCTTCATAACGTGTTTTAGCTCTCTTGTTTCTACAGAGCTATCACTACCAGCTGAAATATCTCACCTCAAAAAGTAAAATTGTTTCATGAGATAACATTTTCCCTTCAGCCCCATGAAAGCCCAGTGGGCATATTTCTGGATGCACTTAAAAGCAGCAGAGCCAGCTGTGCAACTCCATATGCAAAAGGTCTGATCAGAGCTGCCTCATTTTAAAACCAACACAATTGACAGAAAGATTGTTTTGCTACAACAGAGCAATTCACAGCTCCAGTACAGTTTGATGCCAAATTTTTAAATGCTTTAATGAGTCAAGTCATCCAGGAGTCAGAACATGATGTAGCTGTGTGGCTTTGCTGCAGAACCTGACATCCCCAGTCAGCCATAAATTAATTTTCACAAAGGGTAGAGGAAGATATTCAGAAAGGAGTAATATGCCCTGATACTGTCAATCTTATCAGTGTGATATTGCACTGACATTCTAACCATTAGCTATGAACCTGGTATAATAATTACAAATTAAGTAATAGGATGAAATTAAAGAAAAGATAAATTTTGGAAAAAAGATCTGAAAATGAGTGAAGTCTGAAAGGCAGGAGCAATCTCAAAGATAGCTGCAGGAAATCTGTTTTCCAGGACTACACTGGACAGAGCTAGTGAGTATCCTGAGATATAAACCCTACTGTGGCAGGCATTTGGCCTCTAGCTTTATAATTTGTACAATATTGTTATAAGAGTGAGATTAGAATCTTTTAGCAAAACTGTTTTGGTTTCTTTTTTCTGGAAAAGTCTGGTTCTTATAAACTAGAACTTTTTTTCTGTAGCAATACAGCATTTTTTATGAAACATTGCCAGAGCATTGTTTCTCATGTCTAGGGTGGAATCACAGGTAAATACCTGAAATGGTCACCTTCTCAACACAGGACATGGGGCCACCCTGTGTCTGTGAGGATGCCACAGGCTTTGTACATGGAAACAAAGGCTAGAAAGAAAACATGTGAAAAGGGGAGCCTGCACCTGTAGTCTCCCCACTTACAGGGATGATCCCACTGGGATCAAAGGTGTCAGTGTCTGGGCCTTTTTTTGACTGAGTTTTATGTTTTCTGTAAAGGTGAGATGTTGAAACAAGACACTTCTCACCATCCAAGAGAGATTCAGGTTAAGCATCTTGAAAACATTTTCAACAAAATGGAGATATGATTGTACTTCAAGGCTTGGATTTAGGCAGTCCTGAGCTATAGGGAGTTTAAACAACATCCTGGCACATAAGTACTGCATAGATCCTTCAAAAACACTCGGGTGGTTTGAAACCAAATTTTTATTTTATGGGCAGAAACAGTCACCAATTAATTACACTATTTTTTCCTCACCAAATTAAGCTGGTCTATTAATGGTGCAGAATCAATATAACCCATATAGCAAATTAACTCTTTTTTGCGCATTAGTTGCCCACATTTTCTAAAAGCAGGGGAGCAGTAACTTGTTTACTTCCAAAGAAAGTGATAGAAACAGTCTTTTCTTATAAAATTGTAACTCTAACACCCCCCAGTGAATGTGGGTGTGCTTATGAAATTCTAAAAATATGACTCTTTCCAGAAAGTATAGGACATTGTCAGTGATTTTTGCACAAAGACATGCTCATTGCTCCATGGTGGCATCTGGTACCTTACAGAACAGAGCCCATCTGCTTGTGAATCATGCCATACTGGTAGCTTGGGAAAGTTTAATTTCTTGCTTATTCTTGCAAAAGTGCAAAAGCCCCAGTGACAGCTGGGAGATCAATGGTCTAATCCGTAAGGACCAGGCTCAGGAAGCAGCAGAACTCCGCCTAAGCCCTGACTCTTATTCAGCTGGAAGGTGGCTGAGAACAAAATAGTCATGGTTTTTTAGAGTCCACGCACCAGCTGGGATCCCTACAGGGACAATAAAGAGAGGATACCAGATACTCAGGGTCTCACTAAAAAGTGCCTCAGCCATTCAGTCTAAATTTGACGACCAGTCCTTCTGGGTTTGTTGCTGTTCCTCAAATATCCTGTTGCTTTGACACCCTCGAAGTCAGAATGCCTTGCAAGGACAATGTCTGCACCAAAGCAAGGCATCTGTGAGGCACCTGCAGACAGAGATTCAGTCATGCCTCTTAGCAACTTGTCTTTGTAAGAGTAAAGTCAGATGTGAGAACAGATTCCAAGACATAAACCTGCTGCTTTTACCTGAATGTCCCTCCAATGGGCACTTTTCTTCCTTAGATTCCTTCCAAGTCTTACACAGCTCCTACATGTGAGACTCCATCCAGTTCAAGTCCATAGGGCTGAACTTCTTTCATAACTTTATTAAAGTTGAGAGTGCTATGGATAATGTAACCTGACAGATATAATTCGAATGTGCATTTTATGGAACCAAATAAATGTTTCCACTTAGTCCACCTTTAGCACTACTGAAAATGTGAACCTTCATTATCCTGAACTGTAACTGCTAATATAAATAATTTATGCAACCATAAAGAGAGTTTTCATAACAAAATAGGTTTTATAGTGCAATTCTATTATGTACAGGCTATTTGCAATTGAGACCATAGGGTCAATAGATATTTAGACTTTTTTATGAGCATCTCTTCAGCTAGTGCACAAAGTTAATATTTTTGTTGCCTTGATCTCTAATAATAATAATAAAAAAAAAAGGATAAAGAAGAAAATTATTCTTACAGTGAGTTTCTAGAAGAGAACTGATTTTTTCCTTTAATATTTCTGTGGAGAAAATCAAGATAAAAAAAATTCCCTGCTCTAACACATGCCTTTAAAAATGTGTACTAATTTTTAACATGTTCCATGTGTCAATAAAGCTCTTTCTGTCACCAGTTGTTGTTTACACAGTTGCACTTCTACAAAACTTGAATCACAAAAGAGAAGATACAAATGAAAGCTTCATTAAAATAGGAAAATGCATAAAGTCCAATCCAGCCCCAGCTGGATGGCAATTTTGTGCATGTGTGTGTGTGTGTGTGTGTGTGCACGCACACATTTTTAATGTGGGTTTTTTTCATGTCTTTTATCAAAATGTACGGAGCAGCTACTTCTGACACACTTCAATAAAGAGTATGGGAAAATTCTGCCTTCTTGGGATTTGTAGATCACAGTCACATAGAAAAAGCACAGAATATAATTTCCTTTTCAGTATATTAATGGGAAGAGCCACTTTGTAATATAATGCATAACCCTATATGCACAGTGATTGTAAATTTAATTTTTAACTAACACACACAAAGCTGAGCGCTTGCTTAATTATTCTCTGCATGAGCCTAAATAGAGCAACACAACTTTTTTATCTTCTGCAGATGTTAGAGCAATGCCAGTGGACCCACACAGCACACAGGCTCTGCCAGGGACACTCAGGATGGGCTTGCCTTCCTTGTTATGCACAGATGTCTGAAATACTTTCAGGGCACCCGAGACACCTGTAAAGAGCTGGCTGAAAGAGCACCAGCAGGATCCATGGCTGTGTCAGCAGCAGCTAGACACCTTCTGAAATGGTGATAGAATGATTGAACAGAGCTAAAGAAGGATTGGGATGGGAATCAGTTTAGGAATAAGTTAATTTAGGGTGTAAAAGTAGATGCCTGTATATCAGACATGTTCATGTGGTCTCAGTGAGATCAGTTCAGCCAGGGAAGTTAGGCTGCCCAGCCTTCAATTACTGCTGCTGAGGCTGTGTCTCCCTAAGATCCTGTGCCACATCTGCCCGTTGCCTAAAGATACCCTGCTTGTCTTTTGGTATCTAAAATATCCTGCTTGAATTTTGGTATCAGTAACCCTCTATGTTAAGGAAGCTCTTTGCTAACTATAGGGACAGCTTAGTTATCTATTTGCACAGTCCCATGTAGATACCTAAAGATGTGCGGTTTGTGATTCAGCTCTAAAATCCTTATGTCCTTCACAGAGAAACCAGCTAGGCTTGCATGAAAAATATTCTGTGGATTCTGAAAGTAATACTTTTTATTATTCTGTAGATTATGAAAATTATACTTTTTTATTACATACAGTTCCTATAATGTATTCCAAGTCTGGATGCGTAAATCCTTTTCTATGATAGAAATCAGAGGAATGTCTTGCAATGTCAGTAAGCATGGACTGAAGGCTTAGTATCAAAAATAATCATGGGATCTCTCCTACAAAGCATGTAACATGTTTCATTAGAGGAAAGGCATTGCTAAGGCTGAAAAGAGACTGCAGAGGATTATCAGCATTATTTAGGGCTTTCAGCTTCTGAGTCATGAGGCAAGATTAGTGGCACAAAAAGAACAGAGATTTCACAGAACTCCATCCCATCTGGAAAACCGCATAACAGAATCATATTGAGAAACTCTTTGTTACTGTAACTAATTCAAAACCATGATGCCTTGATGTTGGCTTACATTTGTGAAAGTGCTTTTAGTAGTTCTGCAAATCTTCACATACCACAGTTTATTCAGACAGAAAGGAGTCGTCATTTTTTCAGTGAGGGAGAAATACTTACAAGGAAAAAATGTCCTCTACTTGTCCTTTAAAGCTTCTGATTTTGAATTCCATAAACCTAGGTTGGAGAGCTGACAGTTTTACAGGTAGAAATGTTTTAGCCTGAAATACAAGAAAGGTTTGGTTTAGTTCAGGAGGATTCCCCTACCCATACATTCTTTTGCCAGCATTATTTTTTTCCTTTCCCTCCTGTAGACAGAGTTTCTGCAACAGTATTGGCAGAAGACACTTGATTTCTTTTCTTCTTTGGCTTCTGTTTATTTTTCTGTTTCTGGGAATCCTGTGTATAGTTGCAAGAAGAGACATAGACACAAGGAAGAAAAGTAAATGGAAAGAATCCAGAATAGTAGGGAATATGGTACAAGAGGGAATGAAGTTTTCTTCCATTTTTCATGATTCTTATTCTTTATCTTCACAGTGAACATTGATGTCCTAGTTAGGAGCTGTGCTAGAGGGAGCTAAAACATTAAGTAGTATTTTCTCCTACTGTGGTTCTAATTGCCAAGCAAAGAGAACATAGAACCATCTAAAATCAGAAATGTAGAAGTTGTACAAAAAAAAGATTGCCAGAACATGTTTATCTTTGTGCAATTCCACTTTTTCAAGTTTTACAAATTCTCACTTAGCTGGTTAAGTTTTCGTGGGTTTTCTGTCAAAATAACCTTCACTGCTTTTTACCTACTTCTCTAATAATGGGGACTGGAGACCAAGTCGAGAAATCCAACACATATTTACACAAGGGAGAAACTCTACAAATTGAGCATGTCCTATGGGACCCCAAAATAATTTACGAGTTGCTGTAATTGGAGGGAAACTCATACATAAGAAAGCAAAAGAATAGAGATGTAAGGGAATAAAAAAGCTGTTAGATGTATTTTGGGAGATCGGGCAACATTTAACACTTAGTTACTGCCTAATTATTTATCTTTCTTTTTCCTTTTTTTTATTAAAGAAAAAGTCCATTCAAGAGTTAAAGAAAGAAACAGAAGCTGAAGAGCAAAATCAAATAGCATAGATGAGGGTGAAATTGACAAGTGGACAACTGGCCTCTTTTTACTTAAAACAAAACTACTTCTAAGGATCTAAACAAACATCTATAGGAACCCAGCAAAGGTGCTTGACATACAGACTTCTTTCTTGCTGTTTGCAAGCCATGAGGTCCTCTGGTAAAAGTCTTGGCTTGAGGACTGTTGGTGCCATACCTAATCAGCTGTTGTCAGCATTTTATGTACCCCTTTGTAGCTCTGAGCCATTAGCACAGCATAATTTCTCTTCTGGCACAGAATATTTTCACTGAAAACCTAATTGGAAGGATTAAGGTTAAAACATTCTAAACCCAAGACCCATGGTCATGGATCTGAGTATAATACATTGCCCTAAGAGCTATGAATGTTACAAAAATAATTCCTTCAGGACATAAATAGTTTGCAAACTTTTTTTTAATGACACATGTTTTTCAAAGCTTGACTTAAAGAGATTGCCATGTCTGTTTCAGAGCATTTATAGAATAGAAGCATTTTTGAGGACTTTATTGAATATTGCAGATTTATACTGCAAGATGAATTTATGTAGATTTCAATAATAACAACAAAATTGGGTAATTGAGAGACTTGGGACAGACTTGATGGATTATCACATTTTCCTTTCATTCTATAGCTCACTACATAAATTTATAATATTATTAAATTGAAGTAAGATGTGATGGAGAAAATTTCAAATTTCAAATGCACCTCTTACTGAATGTTATTCAAAAGTGCAGTGCCATACTCCTGGGTCCCCAAATCTGAAGCATGTTAGAATTATTGATAAACTCCAATACTGTTTATGTGGCTCTCATGGACCTATAAGTGTGACAGCTACTGATTGCATTAAAAAATCTAAAAAGCTGTCTCATCTGTCTTCACCTCTAAATGGCTTTCTTGAGAGAAGTCAGGATTACACATTCTTGTGAGTTCCTTGAGGAAAATATTTTGAGACATATTTGTTTTAAAATGGGGAAACAGTTACTGTTGAATGACATGTCACTTTTAAACCTCAATTCATTCTTTATATGTCTGCTTTTCAGAGTTCTGTAGTACCCAAAATTTAACCTCTATTCTCTGTACACTGAGAAACTCATTGCTATGATGTCGATTTCAAGTAGTCAATGAGTGAAGAACCTCCCTTCTCTGATGGACTGTCACATCTTTCAATATTTTCTTGACTGGAACTTAACAGAAGAAGTGCAGTCTCAGGAAATGAGGAATTTATAGTATTACAGTATTAAAATGAAAAAAAAAAAAAAAAGGGACTGAACACTCACCCCGAGTTTAAGACTGCTAGACACTTTATTTGGGAAAAATAAAGAGGGAGACCTGAGTAACAATAATGCAGAAGATTTAAGGAACTTGATGCCATAATAATCAAGAATCTTACTTTGACTTGTCTTTACACCAAAAACGATCTCCATTTCTCAGTAGATCACAATCATCTCAAAACCTGAGTCTTTAGTTAGGTATTGGTCTAAAAGAAAAGTTTTGGTGGTGATTCAGGCATAAGAAAGACCCACCATAATCCATCCTCTTATTTCAGCACTTCAGTTCTCTGCTTCTCCATCTGTGCTGGCAAGGATTCACAATTTGAGTGACATTGTGGAGCAGTTCAAAGCACATAGTTAAAGGGAAATATAAAATCTGTAATGAAAAATTGAACAGAAGAAGAGAAGAGAAGAGAAGAGAAGAGAAGAGAAGAGAAGAGAAGAGAAGAGAAGAGAAGAGAAGAGAAGAGAAGAGAAGAGAAGAGAAG
>CM031857.1:41183974-41468016 GCA_018697195.1 Certhia americana | reverse complement strand
AGAGAAGAGAAGAGAAGAGAAGAGAAGAGAAGAGAAGAGAAGAGAAGGAAATGCAAAATGAAAAATAGGAAAATAAAGAAAAGAGGTAAAAGAACTGAAGGGAAAAGATGAGTGTTGCTGCTGAACATGTTGGACTATCAAACCAGAATCTCAGACAGTGATGCACAAAGTTGTCAGAGACCAAATTGGTGTGAAAAATCTCTATTTTTCCAACATTCACCATTGAAGACTATCAGTATTCTGACTGAACCTGGAGCTCAAGTAACAAGAACAGCATGATAACATCACATTATCCGTTCCTCACTGCACATGTGTTAGTAGTGTAATACAGCCAGAAATCCTGCTGTTCCTGTCACATTAACCCGGAGAAATGCATTTCTAGAAGGCTGTAAGGGAAACAAACCCCTCTCTTCCTCATGTGCTTTGGCCTAAAACAATACAAATAGTGGGTGCTGGATTTATGTAAACAGTGTAAACATCAGTGGGTTTGTGATTCTCATGTAGAAGTCATAGCAACCAACTAGCACAAAAACAATGCTTTGTTTTGGTTGCTCTCAGAGCAAAAGTGTTTTGGTACATATAAAGTGCTATGCACAGAGGTTTGAGATATTGAGTTTAAATAAAAGTCATCATAATTACTTTGACTTCTTTGAAACAACAGGAGAAAAATAATGACATTTCCGTGTGGGAAGAAGAGAAAGACGTCTGTAGGGGGAAATTATTTTCAGGCTTCTTTTAGGCCACATATAATGATAAAAAGCAAAAAAAAAAACCCAAACTTAAATCTATTTAAAAAATCACTTGAGAACATGCTTTCAAATTAAATTATTTAAATTCCTTTCATAATGAAAGTCTCTTAAAATTAAAATGCATTCATCTCTTCCAGTTGTATTCCACAAAGATTTCCTCTTGACTGATGAAATAGACTTTGCCTTGAAGGACTGTCACATTAACATTCTCGTGCATTCTTTTTATGGGAACATGCTGCAGAAACAGTCAAACAGAAGCAGGTCTTTTGTCTGTGAAGATTTAACTAATGTACACAGAGATTTAATTAGGTCCTGCCAATGTGAGTCCACACCAAAACTAATCCATTTAAGAAAAGCAGTAAATATTTAGAAATGAGGAAACTCATGATGGTTCAATCATTTGTGCTCTGTTTCGCTTGGTGTATAAGTGTGTTCCTCATATAACCTCTGTGTTTTGGTCTGGAGATTTGCAGAGATTGCTGTGTCAGCTTGCACAGCTATTCTCCACATCACCCCACTGACAAATCAGAGTTCATGCAGGTTTTCCTTTCCTACACCGAGATGTCCCTCCTGCAGTGATGCATACTTCAGTAAATCAATTCAGATTATTATTATTACTCAGTGAACCTCTTCCTTTGCTTTCTTTTTTAAATTAATATAAAAGTGCAGATACTGTACTTTTCTAGCTCTTATGTTTTCCTTTCTGCATTGTTTCACTGCAGAGCACAATGACTAGAACAAAAAGCTTTAATACAATTTAATACTTTTTTTCTCATCTTGACTTTTATACAAAGGCAACTCCCCCTCCCCTCCTCACATAATACATTCAGGAGGAGGTAAGCTCTTTGAAAATAATTAAATACCCAGGTTAAAATTGTCAAAATTGTTTATAGCTTATATTATAAGGAAAGTAAGATATTTCAGTTAGTTTTGTTTATTAAAGCAGAATAATGTATGTCTTCAGCTTAACTCATCAACATAAATTCACAGTGAAGGACTCTGGAGATCCAGAAAAGACAGTTCCAGGTCTGTTAGGAACCAGGGATTCCCAGTCAATGTCACTCATGGACTTGAGCATGGGCATCCCCAAGATGTGTCTCTGATGAACTCCCAACACAAACAGGTGTTGCAGGTGGAAAAATTCACTTGCCAGCCAGTCCTAAATTCAGAGTCTGATAGGTGTTTCTGAAAGAAACTACCAATACTGAGGAAAAATATGACCTTGTTTACATTCAGCACCTACTCAGCTTGTTAATGTAATCATTTCAGAGGAGATTAACCATGTTATTTAATTCCAGGCATCAGACTTGGGACCTTTAGGACACAGACACCTCATTGACATGATAAGTAAGGAAAGGACAAAGGACAAAGGAAAGCAGACCCCTACCTCCAATGTGAATCTTCACCTGATATTTTAAATGGACCCTGGCAGACCGGCTCTCCCTCTGGAAGCAGCACACATTCCTGCCTCCTTGCAGTCAGATATCTCAGGTGTTTATTTCAGAAGGATGAGGTTTCAGTGGGCAACTGGCAAGTTAAAGCTGCCACCTCAGCTGTCTGGACACCTGCTTTGGACCCTGACTTGGGCACCACAGTTCAGTCAGTAAATCTCAGCAGTGAGCAGACTGTGACATTAGTATCACTAATTCTTTTCCTCTATTATATCTTCTTTTTGAGAAAATTTTTCTCTTCATTTTCTACTGAAGGGTTTTTTTTGTTGTATTCCTTGACTCCTTTTGTTGTACTCCTTTGCCCTTTATCTAGTTTTTCTCTTGTCTTAAACATCATTTTTCACCTTTCTGAAGTGCCATGTTAGTCTTCTTCCTGGATATAAAGGCTTGATTTCAGCCACTTGATTAGTGGGCTATAATTTATGCTTGCATAATGTTTTCAATCCTCAACTATCATAGGAATATTGCTTAATGAATCTTTACAATTTGCCTGTGAGATAAGTTTAGCAAACCTTATTACTGCACTACCTTTTTTTTTTTCTTACAAAGGAGGGCAATATGTAAAATGAGGTCCCACACAACCCTTATTCTCAGTTTATTTAGGTTTTGTTAGTTTACTTCATTATTAATGATCTTCTGCCTTCTCTTTTTCTTTAACCTTGTTTAAATCTCCATCTTTATTTTAATTCTATTTATTTTCTAGTTGTAACATACAGAGGTGACTATTAGAGGTGTATTTTGATCAATTTAATATGCACCTGACTGACTCTGTGGTTGAAACCTACCAGTTATTATCCATAACCATTACAATAACTTTACTTGGATAGAATTACTGTGTTCAGAAATTGCTGCTATTCTGTTATTTTTATCAAAGGCACTTTTTCTTATTTCCTTTTAAAATGCCAGTTCTTTTATCCTTTTCAACTTTCATGTCACCTTTTGAGTTGCAAGGCTCAAATAAATTGAGTTTGAAGTATCTTCTCAGAACTATGTTATTAGTCATAGAGCAGAGTCATCTCTGCTTTTTAGTCTTTAAAGAGAACAATATCTCTTAACAGCGGTACTTGATAAACACTTCCTAGGGCAAAAAAACCCCATACTACAGCACCATGGACCTTTAATGGCCTCTTTTGTTTTCTTTTGGATGAACCAGAAGAAGGACAGAGTCCAGTGCTGGCAGAGTCAGACAAAGACACATGTAACTCGTTAGGAATGTTGCATTGCAGAGTGTTTTCTTCATGTTATGCTTTTGTGGCTAAGGGAGCCAAGTCACTCTTGTTCCATATTTGCCAGAAATAACAGAAAGAAACTTCACTGTTGATTCTTTTAAAAGACAAACTGTGATAACATGATGACTAAAGTTTTATTCACGTTTTTAAAAATAAACAGCCTGAAGCACATGTGGATCATGTTGGTCTGAAGCCATGCAATTTTGTGTTAAAAACACATTGTTTTACTATTTATATTCTTTATTGCACTAATGTCAGCACCCATGATCAAGATAAAGGCTAATCCAAGGTTAGTCTGGAGTATGAGAGGAGAAAAAGAATGAGCAGAAAAAAAATTAAGAAAAGTGAAGTGACTCATAACACACCGGTCAATAAGGACCTCTGATTTCAGCAGAAATACTCGTTTTATATCACAGCCTGACAATTTATTGTCATAGCTAAGGCTGCCGAGGCCATGAAGTCAAAAGCTGTATATCTCCAATGCGCTGATTTCCTGCACACTGTGTACAGAGACCACGATTGTGAAGCCCTAGTCCTCACTAATTTTGGGGTTTAATTTAAAACACATCTAATTTTTAGTTTACTCATTTATTTTTTATTCAACATTTTTATTTTGATCAGGTTCTTTAACTTGAATAACAGAAAATCTCAGATGTGACTCTACAACCACCTTTTTTTTTAACTTTTGGCTGCAAATGAGAATTCTTAATTATGTAACTAATAATTTTTTAAGATGCTTACCTAGGTTTTTCAGTTAGGAAGAAGGACTCCTGTTTTAGTCTTCTTTAATTCGGGTAGAAGGGACAGAAGGATTGACATGTCTGTACTGGAGTTTCTCTTCCATATGGTATCTTTACATGCAAGGAGTTGGAAAGCTTGAATAAATGAAGGATTGTTTAAAAGAATAAGAGGGGGAGAAGGATAAAATTTGGTATTTTCCACAGTCTCTTGGTCAATTGAAACACAGGATTATAATTGAACAAGATGTCATGGTTTTCAAGATATCAGATTTTCTGGGAACAAAATATTTAAAAGGCACATCACCTGTTAGCTGGCCAAATGTTTTTGGAATGAGAATGTGATGGAGTATCTGTATGGATTTTTTGTTATTTGCCTTCCTAAACTCCT
Organism: Certhia americana; assembly: GCA_018697195.1. NCBI lineage: Eukaryota > Metazoa > Chordata > Aves > Passeriformes > Certhiidae > Certhia > Certhia americana. Next base: position 41,463,459 of record CM031857.1, on the reverse strand, counting down.
TGTTTACAGTTCTAGTACAGAATTCTGTTAAAAAGAAAAAAACAGACGAACAAAAAAAAAGACAAAAACTTCCCATGCACTTGCTACAAATGCACATTTTTGAGACAGGAATGATTGTATTGCGTTGACAGAGTAATTTCCACAGAAATCTGTGGAAATACAAAGTGCCAGGAATTTTTTCCAGAATGTCTTTTATGTTCATTGGAGGTTTTTCCTGGATGTCAGCTGGTCCCAGAAGCAGCTGCATTTGTGGCCAGTGAGCACATTTAACTTCTTCCTTTAGAGACTTTGAGCTGCAGTCTCTCAGCACCACTTCCTGAGTATTCCCAAGCCCTCTCACTATTAATGCAGCTACACCAATTCTTCTCCTTGGTCCTGCCAGGACCAGTGTTTCATGACATTTTTGTATGAGCAATGTCTTTTACAAATTTTATGAATACATCCGTTACAAATTGTTCAAATGCTACATTGAGGGGCACAGAAGTGTCTTTAAGAGAATTTGCAGCTTTTAGTGAAGCCAAACACCATCTGGAATAAACTATACGCTTGCCTACACAAGCCCACTCTTCTTGCTTCTGTCTCCTTGTAAACTTCAGTATCTCTGTCACAGGCATTTTTATTCCACCTACTATCTGTGGGACTATCTTGCCTCCCTTTAACTGCAAAGAGGTTTGGCATCTGGTCTGAGCTGGCAGACTGAGTTCCCCTTGAATTCAGTGAAGAGTAAGGGGTCCTCTGGTTGTGGGTGGGTTGGAGAGGAGTCCCTTTCTGGAAAGATCTACCACTCCGGGTCACAGAATTAGCCTGAGCATATAGCTCAAACACTGCGCCGGCATTAATGGATCCCATACAACATTGCTTTCCAAAGCATTTTAAAGTTAAGAACACTGAATTTTTCTCCCTGAAAATTACATTCACTTATTATAGGAAATGGTGGCATAGAAAACTCCACTCAGTAATATATGTTGCTATTTTTCATATGTTTTCATAACCACCATGGAGCAGCAGTTCGTCTAGGGGAAGAAATGACAAATGTCTTAAAAGTCTTCCTCAGAGCCCCTGGGTCTTCTTCTGTCCCTGCAGACCATTTCTGTCAGGACACCTCAGTCTGAGTGGAGAGACGTGGCATAATCCCTAGTTAGCACAAGCATGGCTGTTCTGCTGTTATCGTTGATAGGATTTATGAATGCAAACCTTTGCTTTATATCTTCTTCATCCTTTCTCTGCTGAGGCAAAATACACAGTTATAAAACACCATAAGAGTTCTCTCTGCAATCTCCTAAATCTTTCCAGGTGGAGTCAGGTTTCCAGGTTTCCAGGTGGAGTCAGACTGCACAAACTTCACCCCAATGTCACGTGTAGTTGAAGGCACTTGAGAACACAGAGAGGGCTATCAACCATGTGAATCTCACTGGATTATATTCCCCAGCATGAAAATGTTAGATATTCATACCAAAGGCAAAAAAAGAGCTAATTAGGAAATATTATCTTTTAAATATTCAAATTTTACTGAATAAAAAAGTCAGTCTGTTAAAAGATCAAAGGGTTACATTTATTTTATCACTCTTCATGTTAACTTTGCTGTTCTTATTAGCTATATATATGCTCATATTTTCTTTTTATCCTGAAATCATATTTCCTCTATATGTGGGAGAAAAACATTTTATTTCCCTTCTTCTTCATCCTGGGTGATCACTTGGAAAAGGCAGCAGCTCACATACAGTGGTTGGGTACACTGCATTCTCCTGGTCAGTAAGCAATGAGAAGTTGTTCCCTTATACCTTAGAGAATATTACAGTATAATCCAGGGGGCACCATTCATACATACAATACCAGGAAGATTCATGTTGTCAGGAGCCTTATCCATTGCCCTGAAGGTGGTGAGAAAGACATCCCATACCCTACATCCCCAGCAGCTTTGTGCCCTGGGTCCATCAAAGGCGAGTTGACCTCCACGCAGAGACAAGTACCCCTGCCAGGGTGGTTGGGCTAGGGTCTGGCATGAGAGCCAGCACCTCTGGAGGAGACAACATCTGTTGGAGCTCAGCCCCGAAACAGCTCCTCCCCTCTGCACCAACACCTGCATCTGCCAGAGTCCAGGAAATCCTTCTGGGAGCATCCACTGAGCAGCACCATGTTACCAAAAGCAAGACTTTGCTCCTATAATACCATGCTCTCTGCAGTCTTCAGCCATGGGGATATCCCTTAATATCTGTAGGAATGATTCCAAGATTTGGTGCCACAGTAGGAGGAACATGAAAAATGGAGGCTTTACAAATGCCCTACACTTATGCATTGTGTTGTACACGAAAACATGTAATTACACTGAAGGGTTCCAAAGAATTTGACAACAAGCAAGGACCAATTAATGGTGTAATGAAGGTGCAGTAATTCCTACACAGCCACTGGTAGATCTTGCCAAAGTTGTTTGAAGTCAATAAAAATCTTCCAGAATATTATGACTTCATTCATATGTATGATTTTTTTTTTTAAGTATATTAGTTAGAATTCTTCTATCCTGTGTGTTTTGGCTGTTCTACCCTTGAGCTGTAAGACATAAAAAAACATGGTCGTATACTTCAGAAAATATCTACCAATGAGGGAAAGAAAGAAAGAGAGAACAGCATGTTGGCTTTCTCATAATAAATATTCTTATTACACTTCCTAGCTGAAGTTCTGCAGATCCAAGAGATTTTGGCTCTCCTAACAACTAGAAGCAGAAACAACTGCAGAAAAGGGATCAAATCAAAGTATATGTGCCAGAAAACTAACTTCTATTTTTGAAAACCGCTTTTTTCAAAAATCATAATAAAATGAGAAATTTAGGAAAGCATTTCTGAGCATTACAGCTACTGCCAAATAACTTCTCTTGCAAGTGAGATATTTCTGTAAGTTTTAAATCTGAGGAGAAATAGTAACAACAGCCATTACAAAGCTGAGTTACAAAATAATCAATCAAAAATATTAATAATTATTTCATAATTAACCAAAAGTTAATTTTCATATAACATAATTTTCATGGATTTAATGTTTAAATATTTCACAATAGTGGGCTATTTAGAATAGGGGTTACTCATTGATTTATGTTACCCATTTTTATTTTAGTTTGTTTTAGTATAGTTTTATTTTTCCCCTTAAATTAGGAAATACATTTCTGCATTTAAATATTAATTATTTTCTATAAATGATCAATAAAAGTGTACTTAATTCAATTATTACAAAATTTTAAAAAGCTATTTTAAATTAATGAATAAATACTTTTCAACCTGCTTTAAGAATAGTTTAAACTATAGGCAGAAATCATAAAGATTTAACATTCATGCTGTATATTTAATTCTTAATGCCTCAAATCCTTTATTTTTGCTTATTAAACAAGTTCAGTAACTAGATTGGTGTGGGGTACTTGAATTAAAAATATAAAATTTTGTGTCAATTTTACAGTGACAGGCTGTACATTTAAACACAAATATGATGAAGAGAAAAACCTCATGCAGTTATTTGAAACACCAGTACCTCAGGAAAACTGCCTACTGCACACATTTATATCTTGCTTGACCAAAATAGGAGTTGAACTTGATGATCCTTGTAGGTCCCTTCAAACTCAGTGTATTCTATGATTCCACATGCACTTACAAGAAAGCATACGTTTAAATTATAAAAGAACTTCACATCAGTCCAGAAATGTTATTGGAAGCTACTAGTCTACCCAGGTAAAAAGCTCATGCTGAAGAGCCTCACCCACTAATATTTTCCCTCAGGTTTTTACATTCAATTTAAGATACAACATATCTTCTAAAATAGTGATCTAATCTTAATCTACAGATACAGAAGAGCAGACGTCCTTGGTTATTCTCACCACTGAAATGTCTTCCTTTCTATGAGGGTGATGGTTTGTACAACAAATTCGGACTTTGTTAACATGAATATTCCTGGAAAGCATAAGCCTCAATGGCCGTATAAACGAGGATAAATCTCTGCTGTTATTGAAGTAGTATTTGCACGTAGTGAAAATCATAGGATAGTACATGAGAATCTGAGCTACTCAGCCCATAAGGGCAGCAGCCAGCATTAATTACTGGCTTAAGCTACTGGCTGTACTTCCTCTGCTCCGAGGGCTTGATATCACACAAACTATGAATGTTTCTGAACACATTTCAAAGATGAAATAAAGCCAGTGATACTTTTGTACTGAAAAAATACAAGGATGGTCATTATAAATTCTCAAAAGACACTAATCGCTTTTCAGTGCTGTTTTATTCCAGTTTTTCCCAGTATCACAGATGCATCACTGAATCTTTCACATCTTTTTTCTCTTTCAAAATTAGTATTACCTGTCTCCCAAGTTTTAGTTTGAAGAATTACCCAGATGCCGATAATTATTTTAATATTGAACATTTAGTAATTTTTAAAAGAAGCAAGAGGATAGAGACATAAAACTAGATTAATAGAATTCTGGTTGGGTTATATTTCTCCTACTGTGTTTCATATGAAGTCTTAAGGTCATAAGATAAAAAGAAGAAATTCGACTAAAGTTAATTGTTTAAAATTATTAAGTGTCTGGATTTACCAGTGTTAACCCTGATGCATTTGATAGATTCCCTGATTGACATGAGCTAAATCTCACAAGCATCTGGAAGAATGTATTATGAAAATACCAGACTGGTATAAACCAGAAAGCTTGTTCATGTAATGTCGTATAAACAAATGAAAAACAAAGGAATCCTGAGGTTTAATTGAACACACAGCATATCTCCACAGACACACCACAAGCTGCAGAGGGAGGCTGCAGATGATTTCTGGTTAAAAGCCAATTCCTATGGCCTTCTTGCAGCAGCAAGTACTTTACTTTCAGAAGTAAAGGAATAAATGCTCTGGAATTGCCACATGAGGAGAATCTATACGTTATAGAGGTGATGCACTGCGAGGACTGCTACAATTTCTGGCCACAAGTGACAGCACTCTATGAGAGGTCTGCTGGGGGATGAAGCCTCAGAGGTGACCCCTTTCAATCCTGCTTTTCTTGTGAAGATGTGGTGACCTGGAGGGAGAGAAGAGCAGCTGGAAATTGTGCTCTACCTTCACAGCAGGCAGAGCTGGCTTACTACACAGAGAAATGCACTGTTTAGACAGGTAAAAAATAATTGACACATTTTATCTGCACATTCCTACCTTCTTATGTTTTCCAAGCAAATCAAGACATTATATCAGAATGCTCGTGAAAAATCTGTACACTGCTAGATTTCTACTGGTGTAGCTCAGATATTTAAAGCATGTAAAGGGCAATCTTTACAGAAATAATTCATAAAGAGATAATGGGTTGGAATATTTTTGCCTGGTTTCTAAGGAAATGAAGCTTTTACAGTCCCTCTTCCTATTAGTTCCCCCACAGTCCCCATAACTTCAGAAGCTGTCAGGCAACTTCAACCACATTTGACAGGAACAGATGTCTCACATTTAAGAACATAAGAAATCCCTCTCAAATCACTGAAGTAACACATCTACCCATCCCATAATCCAATACTGCAGGAATGTTAGAGGGCTTGTTCCTGCCTGTACCTCCCAGCAATTAATAAATAATTTGTTACATATTTGATAAAACCAGCAGGAGGGCAGAAGAGAGACTGCAAAATTAATGCCCTCTTTGACATCCTCTTTGCAATTAAGTTTGATTAGACCTTCCTGGCAGCAGCCAGCTAATCAATAGATGGGTACCACGAGCCAACAACTGAGTGTGCATTTTGTAAATGGTACCTCTGTCAAGCCTGCAGGGCAGGGAAGGACAGCTGAAGGAAGGATGGCTGGTGGGCAGGACCCAGGATAAGTACAACAGAGCTGGTGTACCTTGCCATTTCTTTTTTGCTTGTGCTTCCTGTGTTACTCTTCAGAAGCATTAATGGTGCTGTTTGGCCTTATAATTAGGCAATGGCAGAATTTTCAGAAGCCAAGCTAGTTTGCTGTAGGTCATCCCATGCCCTCAACATTAAAAGCAGAAGAAAACCTTGCCAGAGCACAGTGAAATATGTATGTTGAAAAATATCTTCTAACCCATTTGTCTGAACACTTACTCTCACCAAGCCCCAGGAAAATGAAACCAAAGAAGGATTAAAACCAACAAGTATACGTAACTTAACTGTGAGTTGACTAAGAGAAAAGACAGATGAGGACAGTTTTGAAACTTGGGCAACAGAAGGAATAGTTGATATGAAGAAAGAAGGTAGAAATCTAATGAAGACAAATTATATGGCTAGAAAGCCCTTTGGGGAGTTATAGTATTTGCTCCTTTGCGGAAAAGAAGAAACATCAAGGCTTCAGATGTGTAATGAAAATGCAAATGCTGCGGGTGTATGTGTTTCAACTTCTCTTTTCAGTGATTTTCTATGGGGTTTTATCCATATGAATTTTCTTTTCTCGCTTTGTTTTTTTTTTTTTTTTTTTTTTTTTTTTTCAGGTGTAGCATAGAGAAATCTTGTATTCACATAGAATTTGGAAAGACATCATTAAAGTTTCAAAAGAAAATTCTTTTTTACTTAAAACCATCTTTCTGTTGATCAAGAGGAGGAGGGATTTGTGGTCTGCATTGGAAAAATCACTCATCATCTGGTACCCCATGCCATCTGCCATGGCAGCTGGTGAGGATGTACACAGTAAGGGGTGCACATGGACATGTGCCACATCTAAGTGTAGGTCAAGCCTGTTTCACAGACAGGCATCCATAACCAATCTCACTTCCCACCTGCCCCACACCACACTCTTTGTGTCAGTCAGATGTTGCTGTGCCTCATCAGTTTTCCTTTCATGTCCTCTGCAAGACAACAGAGGTCCAGGAAAGGGGAATGGATGGGTTTACACTGGCCACAGATTCACCACAGTTCATGCTGATGCCTGTGATAACTCAATCTCCAAACTCAAAAGACAGAAATAGCTCAAATATTTGAGCCAGGAGAAGTGCTTCTCCCTGTTTTCCAACTGTTTAAAAATATTGGTGGCATACATGTGACTGCATCTGGGCATGATCAGTGTTCTCAGAAAATTATTATTTAAATATCAATTATTTATGTAAATAAGAGACTAGAGGATTTGCAAGTTGTTGTCCTGCCATTTAAAAATGTCACCCAAAATTCGACACTTGAATTCCCTCCCCAACGATACAGCTAAGTTCCCTGGTGTTTTTGATGAACACACTGCTTAATTGATTAGGAGAATACTTTCCTATTTCCTGCCAGGATATTTTTTTCCTTAAATGCAGCACACCAATTACCGGGTCAAGGCAAGAATCGCATTGACTAGGTCTGTGAATCTATATTACATTAAGCCAATACAGTAATTTTTATCTACAGCAACCTTCAGAGCTGCTCAGAAGTGAGCATTGGCCAGGTGGGAGTGATGCAGCAATCCTGTGACATTCCTCACCATGAAGTTAAGTGAACACAGTGAAGCAGTACTGTGTTCTCGGCAGACAAAGCCCCTTCTTTTTTTAGTAAGTACAGTTTGAGTGGCTGATTATGAACATTGAGGTCATGAGGATCATTGATTTAAGTGATTAATTCCATATGGATATCAGTTATTACAGGTGATTGGTGGAGGCATTGAAAGCTCTGTCTTCTTGCTCCTAATGCCACTTTCGTTTTTTGCACCACCACAACACTACAGATTTTTGGCCCAAGGTGCAAAACTGATCTGAGAAACTGGGAACTAGCTGTGGGTTATTTACTGGGCAGAGGAAATCTTCCACCACATGGATTGAAGCATATCGTTCCCCAGACCATTCCAGTAGCATCAGAATTGAATCCCAGCCTTAGGCATTGAAAGACACTTTTGAGAGGCTTTTAGGAGAATTAGAATCTGTAAGTAAAATGAGGGGCTATGTTTTTATTATAGGCCTTTTACTGTGACTTGGACCTGTGGAAAATTCTGCTTGTACTGCAGTGGAAGTACATATGAAAAAATATAATTGTATTTTGACATGTTACAGGCAGTTAGATATGTTGATAGTTGGGTAGTTACGCATCATCTGTAAATAAATGTCTTCCATCCATCAAGTAAGCGTACAAGCAAAGTGTCACTGAAAAAATACACATTGAATTAATGCAATTGCTGATGAAATGTTTTTCCATCTGTCACAAAATTTGCCATAACAAATGAGAACTCCGTGCAAGCTTTATTTTAATGTATGATTTTGCACTAGGCCTTTTACATCATAAATAGTTAGTAAAACAGTATTTAAATGAATTTTAATTGATTTTTTATTTCAATGTGTGAGGTTTGATATCTCTTTCCTCTTTCAGGAAGACTGGGGCAGCATTCTACCTAGCTGGCATGACACCAAGAAAGCATCCTCTTTGAGCTCTTCAACAGCAAATATGTTCTCAGCAGAGGTTCAGGCATCACAGTATAATATATACCACATTATTAGACAGAAGGAAGAAGTCTTTTACAGTGATGGTGGGAAAACACTGGAATGGGCTGCCCAGACACGTGGTCAATGCCTCATCCCTGAAAACATTCAAAGTGAGGTTGGTCAGGTCTCTAAGCAACTTGATTGAGCCGAAGGTGTCCCTGTTCATCGCAGGAGGATGGACTAGATGATCTTTAAAGGCTCTTTCCCACACAAACTACTCTATGACTCTACAAATTCTTCTGGAAGACCACAAAATAATGTGTGGGGCAAAGAAGCTTCTTTCTTTAATCAGTCTAGGTGAAGCAGTTAAAATGGGAAGGTAGACTGTCATTGCAAAATGTCCAATTCCCTCTTATCACTGTGCTGATTGGTGGATACCCTGCCCCTGCCTCTATACCTTTGTTTTCATGTGTTTAATTGCTAAAAGAGCTACCATATGAAGAAGATTCCAAGTGCATCCTGGGTTTAGATCAAACAAACACTGTCCAGGAGTTGGGGCATATTTCTACTGGTTTTACTGACTTCTCTGTATTGCAAGAAAGCATCAATTATCTATGACTGCACTGCAGCACCAGTGCATTGTTCACCAAGGTTGCACCAAGAATGGACGTAATATTTCACCTTTTGGATGATGATGAAGGAAATAGATTCTTTTAAAGGAATATTTCAGTATTTGTGATTAGACTATGACCTGGGAAGTGACAGTATGGCTGACATCGAGACTCCTAGAACTTCAAAGTCTCTAGAGCTAAAAATTCTGAAAGAATACCTAAAGATCAACAATAGTGGGCAAACACAGCACTACAGTAGTGGCACCAGAGTTCAATTTAATAAGGAATATTAAACATTCATGCTGTAAAACTCTCTTTGGCTTACTCTGTTAGAATGTCTTCTACATGCACAGACTGTTTGTAACAAAAGGCTGGTGGGTTGGCTGTAACACAATCCCTACAGCAAAGAAGCAAAGTTAAAGTTTAGGATTAGAGTGTGCATTCAATGATATAGAGTTGCACTTGAATCTCTTTGGGATTTCAAGCTAGAGAACTGCAGTCAGTTTTCCACAGAGTTCCACATAATGAGACAGTGAAGACAAAAATGTTTTATGTTTGTCTACCTTCTTATTTACATGTATTTAAATATTTTAAGCAATAAGCTTTTTTTGGTATTTAAATATAGTGCTTCTTTGCTAATATTCACTGAATTTACTCTTTGCATTTGCATAATAAGTTTCTGGCTCTATGAGGGAGGTAATAAATTCAGTATATTCCTTTTTATTTTTAATGCCTTTTCATCTCTGTAATAAGTACATTTGTTGAAGCTCTAAAGATATGACTAGGTTATATATATTTTAGTAGTTTAATGAAGTTGCCAGTTCTAGACTCTGGGAAAACCTGGTGAAGAAACTCATAGATTCACCTAAGGAATGCGCTGAAGCTTAAAAATTGTTGACTCATCTCCCTGGTGAATACTGAACTGAAGAATACAGAGCGAAGAGCCGAGAGGGGAAAAAAGCCCATTCTTATCTAGAGGGTAGGTACTCTTCTTTCTGTAGTATGCTTAATTCTACTAGAGCCAATGGATGATAAATTGTGGAAATCCTATAAAACCAGTATTATTCCTATAAAATCAGACAGAAAGGGATACCCTAAAATCCAACAGGTGAGATCACAGTTCCTTTTCCTTTGCTTGTGCTTGCTGGAGATCTTATTATTGTAAAATCATTCTTTTTTCTGATTTTCTCCTTCTGGGTGATATGCTTTGAAATTTGTTACTGGGCTGTAGCTGTTCTTCAAGAATTTTTTCATATATCCTTCCCTAGTCATTGGGCCTGATGTCTTACAGCTGTCCCTACGTACTTTTATTTCATCCAAGTGCTTCATTTCATTGAGGCCCCATCCAGGAGATGAGGAAAGACAATGTGGCTGTCGGTGTTCTTGTGCAGTGTGCACTGCAGTCCCAGCCCCACACTGGGGTGTGCCACGGCTCCCCCCATTGCACACCCCACAAGGTCTTTTAAAATAAGCCAAGATTTTGGGGAAGACCTTGTGAATGGCCCGTCCTCTCCTGATCTGCTCTGGGTACACAGCCAGATCTGGGAGCTGAGAATCCTTAAAAAGCTTAGCACTGGAATAAGAGGTCTTCTAGAAGTGAAATCAGAATGGATTTTTTGGGGGGGCCCTGGGACAAAAAGACACTGAGCTATGTATTCTGCATACATCTTTATCATTGCTTTTGTCATTGCAATGGCTCAAAGCTTCAGTACTCAGTTCATAGAATTTTTTTATCTGGGCCTTTTATGTGGTATAAGGTATGAAAATACCAGCTGAGTGAGCAAGTGAACACCTTCTGAAGAGGGAAACCAGCTGGCACGTTAAATAAAACAGTTCTGTTAATACAGCCCTGGTGACATTTGCACAATGCACACAGTGACACCTGACGCTGATGACTCGTATTCCTACATTCTTGAAGTCTTACAGAAGCGGTTATTTCCTGCATTAGGCTGATGTTTTTGATTACCTTAGAGCCAGTGCTTTCCATTTTTCCTTAACAAATGTTATTGTGTTGATTTTTACGTATTCTCCAGTTCATATTATTTGGATTTTGACTCCACTCTACAAAAGCTTCTCACCCTTTCAGATTGGTATCATACAGACATTAATGCAAATCACTGAATAAGTAATTCCTTGAAGCATTGAGTGGGAGTAATCCTAGGACAGAATCTTCCTGAAGAAACCAAGGCTTCCCAGGAAAAAAAGCCATTGATAACAGTGCATTGAATTAGACATCAATAAGAAGTAGCATCACAGATGGAGGAAGAAGAGCAATGATTCAACAAAAGACAATAGCTGGAGCAGCACCAGGCTGCAAAGGTTTTAATGATAAATAGATTTTATTTATCAGTGGGAAGTACATCTGAAGAGAGACACACTACTTTGGGCTATGGGGGTTTCTTTTCAGCAGTGGCACATGGAGAAAATTCTTTTCAGCAACAAAGTAAATTGAGTTCAGAATGAGAAAAGAATGTGCAGTGGTCAAGTCAAGAGTGTAAAATAGAGTCGCATGAGAAGCTGAAGTGTTTAGAAAGAAAAAGTCTAGATACTTGAGATAGTGGACAAGAAAAACCTATTTATTCACTGCCTAGGTGCAAAGTAACCTAGGATGAAGCAACCATCTCTCTACATGTACTTTGCTTATAAGCTATTCAATAAAGATACTCAACTTACTTCCAGATGATCATGCGGAGATAGTAGCTTGCATGGTACATTTAGCTGTGGATATTTTTTTTTTTGCCAACTTGTTCAGCTGTCTGAATATATTTAACTACCTAAGTGAGTTTCCTCTGCACCATTTTTTATTATGCAGGATAGATTTCCACTGAAAAACATAGCAATTGCATAACAGTTACTTGCTTTGAAATGCAGACAAATACAATATTTCAGAAGTCTTGCTAAAGTCACCTAAATAAAAGCATCAAAAAAAGAGTATTAAATTTTCAGTATTAGCTGAAGAAGAAGAAATGAAACTCATTCTTTTCAAATGTTTGTTAACAGTAAAATCATATCTCACACAATTAAAGTTTTGCAGTGATGTTTACCAAGCCTGTACAAGACACTCATGCTTTCTCTGTCCACTTCTGGCAGAATAATTTCTAATCCCTGGATTTGAAAGGAGGAAGAAAATTACTTTTTAACAGTTTTTTTAAAAAAGCAATATTTGTATCTTCCAGTTTAATCTGGCAGGAGAATGAAGGGCAGTAAGAAAGTTTTCTACAGGTACATCAGCAGCAAAAGATTAAGACAAGGGAGACTGTGGTTGCTCAGTGAGAATGGGCACCTGGTGGCATAGGACACAAAAAAGCCTGAGGTACTCAATGCTTTCTTCACCTTACTTACCTTCTCTGGTAAGACTGGCCATCAATAATTCAAGAGCCCTGAGGCCAGAAGGGAAATCTGTAGCAAGGATCACTCCTCAGTGAAGAAGGATCACGTTAGGGAACATTCAAACAAACTCAAAATATGCAGGTCAATGGGACTTTATGGGATATACCCAGCAATGCTGATGCTGCTGAATTAAGTCATTGCAAGGCCACTCGAGATTATCTCTAAAAGGACTCAGTGATCCTGGGAGGTTCGTGAGTCCCAATCTCCCCTGCCATGGGCAGGGACACCTCCCACTAGACCAGATTGCTCAAGGCTTTGTCTAACCTGTCCTTGAACACTGCCAAGATTGGGACATCCATAGCCTCCCTGGGCAACCTCTTCCAGTGTCTCACCACACTCATAGTAAAGAATTTCTTTCTTTATCCAAAGTATTTTTATCTTTAGTATCCAAACTAAATTTCCCCTCTTTCCCATTACTCCCTGTCCTGTCACCACAGCTCCTGATAAAGAGTCCCTGTCTGGCTTCCCTTTAGATGCCTTTCAGATACTGAAATGCTGCTACAAGATCTCTCTAGAGCCTTCTCTTCCCCAGGCTGAACAGCTCCAACTTCCTCAGCCTGACTTCATAGGAAGGGTTCTCCAATCTGCTTTGAGGCTTACTCTGGATTTGTTCTGACAGTTCCACATTCTTTTTATGTTGGTGGCCACCGAGTTGGATGCAGCACTCCAGGCGGGGTCTCACAAGAGCAGCACAGAGCAGGGTAGAGCACCTCCTTTGACTGGCCACACTGCTTTTGGTGCAGCCCAGGGTGCCATTGGCTTTCTGGGTATGGTTTGTTCAAGCACAAATTGGTGGGTCCTGTTGAGTTTTTCATACACCAAACCCAATTCTTACTCTCCAGGATTACTTGCAATCCGTTCTCTGCCCAACCTGATGGGTTTGCTGTGTCTGGGTTTGCTCTGTCTGGGTTTGTTACAACAAACAGGTGCAGGACACTGCACTTCAATGTCGAACTTCATGAGGTCCACAGAGGCTCACCTCTCAAGCCAGTCCAGGTCCCCCTGGATGGCTTCCCTCCAGCATGGGAACTTTCCCCTCAGCATGTCAACTGCACCACACAACTTGGTGTCATTGGCAAATTTGCTGAGGGTGTATTTGATCTCCTTGTCCATGTCACAACAAAGATGGAATCTTGAACAGTATCCACCTCAGTAGGTATCAACCCCTGAGGGACACCACACATGACTGGTCATGGGCATGACATGGACAATGAGGCCTTGACCACAACGTTTCACAGAATAGAACCATGGGTGATTATTCTTAATTTCTCCTGTTACAGAAAAATCTTCAGTATCCTATTTATCAATGATTCATTGTATGTGATTAGTGGGTTATCTCACACTGAAATCTTTAATATCTCACTGCTGCTAGTACCAGAGAGGTTGTACAAATGCAGTGACTGGTACTGTGGATAGGCTGCAAAAGATGTCAAACTTCTGCAGCTCCCAAATATATGAAGTGTATTTCGTTGTCTGAGAGGACACAGATGTAAAGTCATTCTTGATTGCCGTAGGTTAAATATAATGCAATTTCACTGAAGCCTTTCACAACATGAGCTATGACCTCTAAACTAGTAAAATAAAATAGTTCATCTGAAAAAATGTTGCCAAACATTGCATGGAAAACATTGCAAAATCAATACTCTTCGTAACATTACTGCCACTTAACAAATCATACCCAGGCCTCATACAAAACATCCTAAATAGGCTAACACATAACTTTTATGGCAGAAAATGTGTAATACAGTGCAGTTGCAAGAACAGAACATTTACTGGTAAGTTTAAATGTGGATATAATTCCATCGTTACCATTTTTTCTATGAAATATTTCAATGTTATTTGGGCTCAAAGACCTGAAACTTCAATGTCTTGATTCAATATTTTTAATTTGTTCTGGAGCACTGAATCAAGTGCTATTTCTTTAGCCTTTATTTACAACTTTTTCTGCACAGCACAAATGTAATGGAAATTATTGAGGAGCCAGGTAGTGGTATAGCATGGCACAGACACAAAACATAAATATGTAAGCCTAGGGAGTTAGGCTGATCTCTAGATGCATAGATCAATAGGATACATAAAATCAGCAATAAACAGATGTAAGCTATGGGGAACAAGTATAATTTTTCCAGTCTTTCTGGCATAGTGACTCAACTTAAATCTGCATGCCAGCTTTATAGCAGTGCTGGATGTCCCCTCTAGTTTGTACACAGTGTATGCTAACTGTACTTATTGGTGTTTAAAATGGTGCAGATTGTGGCAGAAGAGAGAACAGGGCAACATAGCTTGGAATCAGCCAGTGGGTCACTGCATATTTCCAGCTTCCCCCCTAGAGAACTTCCATCCGCCTGGCTGGCTGCCCCGCTGCTGCCTGCCCAGGAGCAAAAGAGACAGGAGGGCCATTGCAAAAGGTGGAGAGAGCTTCAACCCCTGCATCCATGAGCCTATTCCTTAGGCAAAAAGAGGAGAGAGAGGAAACAGAAAGCATCTAGCAAAACAACTTAACTCTTCCTTAGTGGCACCGAGCGAAGAAGGATGGGGAGCACAGAGAAGGAAGCAGGAGGAGCAGCCAGGACTTCAGTCCGTGCTGAAGGACTGAGTGAAGGGAGCAGATTGTTGGGGACATGGAGAGTTTAATGTTGGGAAGCTATCTAGATGTAGTAATGGTGATTGTCCTTACACACATTTTCAGGCTACCTTAAACAGTAGGTTATCTACTTTAAACATAGGCCAGTCTCTCTATCCTGTTCCTCCCTCTTTCTGTTTTCTCCCTAAATTGCTAAATAGATACTCCCATTAGGAGCTGTGGGAAATAGGTGGTTGTCAAGGTAGCTGAATATCTTCTTCCAAATGTGTGCAATTTTAAGTTTTATATTCAGCCTCTTTATCTTTTCCTCTGGCTCCTGTGCAACATTCCACTTAATCTGATTTTATGTCTTAGGGATTTTATTACTCGTACATTTTACATCAGGGCTCTTATTTATGACTCAGTCATCATAGTCATGGTTAAATACTGGTAGTCCTCACCACATTTATGGAAGAAGAGGATCAGGAATTTACTATACAGGAATCATAATTATAATATGGTGGATTGAATTATGCCCTGATTGGTGAAAATTGTATGCCTGTCAACAAGCAGAAAGTCTGTCTCAGCATACAGACTTCAGAATACAGAGGATTATTGTGTTCCGGTAAATGAGGCAGATTGATGAAAAGCCTTTCAGAAAGATGAGAGAAATCCCCAAATTCATACCTCAACTACTGCTCCTAATGGATCCCCCAAATACTTGGGACTCTGGAAAATACAGGTTGTATTATATTTCTGTTGCTGAAGAGTATGAGAATTTATATTATTTTTAATATAATGCAAGTAAAGTTAGCTTGAGAGACAAACTACATTCACAGAATCATAGAATTTTAGAGATGTTAAGGCTGGAAAATATAATGAAGTCCAACCATCAACCCAGAACCATCATGTTCAGCATTAAACCATGTCTTCAGTGACTTATCTACGTTGTTTTTGAACATTTTCAGGCTTGATGACTCCACCACTCTCCTGGGGAGCCAGTTCTAATGCTTTGAAACTCTTTCAGTGGGAAAAAATTTCCTAATATCCAATTTAAACCTTTCCTGGCACAACTTGAGGCCATTTCTTCTTGTCCTGTCACTTGTTACTTGGCAGAAGATGCCGACCCCCACCTGGCTGCACCCTCCTTTCAGGCAGTTGGAGAGAGGGATGAGGTTCCCCTGAGCCTCCTTTTCTCCAGGCTGAACACCCCCAGCTCCCTCAGCTGCTCCTCACAGCACTTGTGCTCCAGACCCTTCCCCAGCTCCGTTGCCCTTCTCTGGACACGCTCCAGCCCCTCAATGTCTTTCCTGCAGTCAGGGGCCCAGAACTGAGCACAGGATTGGAGCTGTGGCCTCCCCAGTGCCCAGGACAGGGGGACGGTCACTGCCCTGGTCCTGCTGGCCACACCATTGCTGAGCCAGGCCAGGATGCCATCAGCCTTCTTGGCCACCTGGGCACACTCTGGGTCATGTTCAGATACTGTTTGCCAGCAGCCCCAGGTTGTTGTCTGTTAGGCAGTTTTCCAGCCACTCTGCCCCCAGCCTGTAGTGCTGCCTGGGGTTGTTGTGACCCCAAGGGCAGCACTTGGCACTTGCCCTTGTCGAACCTCAAGAATTTGCCTTTGGCCCATCTATCCAGCCTGTTCAGATCCCTCTGCAGAGCCTTCCTACCCTTCTGCAGATCAACACTCCCACCCAACTTGGGTGGTGCTGTCTGCTATCTTGCTGAGGGTGCACTTGATTCCCTTATTAAGATCATTGATAAAGATATTAAATAGGGTTGACCCAAATATTGAACCTTGGGGAACACCTCTAGTGACTACTAGCACTCTCTGGGCCCAGTCAATTTATTCCAAAAAACTCAGGAGACTAACCAGATATTTTTTATCAGTTTTCTGAATTCTTGCTCTGTTGGGTTGCACTTAGGTTCCTTTTCTTAACATTTTTGTATGTGGCATGTAGTATATATAAAAGTTGTCCCAATCAACCAGCTTTAGAATTTTTCTTGAGACACTCTGAATTGTTCCAAAATTATCTGAATACACATTATGTATATGTTGACTAAAGTTGTAGTGGAATACATAACTTGAATATTTCATATAGTATATGTAAAGTGATGTTTAATTTAGTTTCTTGTCACACAAAGTAAAAATGCATTTATTTTATTTAGAGTGATTCTCTGCTAACCAGCTACGTCAGCTGAAATTGGCCGTTTATTTTTAAAATAAATCCAGTGCTCCTTCTGTCCCTGTTTATTCTTTATTTATATATACAGATATAATTATGTGTATGTGTCTGGATGAAACTGTAACTGCATTTTTCTCTGATTGTGAGCTTTAAAATTCTGCTATCTATATTTTGTTTCTGTGATGTCACTTCACGGACATTTTATGCTTTCAGTAAACATTGCCTTGAGGTTCTTGAAAATATACGGCTTCTTTAAACCAAGATAGAACAGATGGAAACTTCATTGCTTAAATGAATGGCTACAATTTTCTTCAGGGCACAAAATAGTATCATGAACTTGACTGAGATCCTAGGAAGCTTCCAGAAGCTTTTAGACTTTCTTTGTTGGCGAAGGATAGAATTACAAATTTTGTTCAAGAAATGTTTTACAACAATCCCCTTGTGTCTTTCCATTTTCTTGTTTTCCTCTTTTTTTCTGCTTTGAAGGAAAGAACTGGCATTCCTGATTCATCCAGATGACCTTTTGGATTATTATAAGACGGATTTTGCATGACAATACAATTTTCTTGTTAACTGTAGAAATTACAGTACAGGTGCAACAACCTAGACTATTTTAAAAGACTTCACATTACTCAGTTACCAATTCTTGCAATTTAATCTAGCAAAAAAAGTGCTGTGAAGTGGAGATATGAGCTGCCAAATAAATTTTCTGTCTTAGTAGCATTTTTCATCCTTGAAAGAAGACATAGAACTTATTCTTGCATAGCCTACACCAGGCAGAAGCAGAGCTATCATTTTCCATAATACACATTAACGTAAATCGCAACACATCCTCTGAGTCAGGGTCTTTATTGATCTCAGTTCAGTACATGCTTGTATCTTTGTGTGTGAGAGAGAATAATCCTAGTGCTTTTACAGCTGTTTTAATTTAAACTCCACTGATAAAACACATCTATAATAAGGTCTGCTGGAAGAGTTCCCAGCCCTGACAGTTATCTATAAATTAATGGGAGTCATATACTTGTGCTTGTTTGGAAAATATGTACGACAGCCTAAAGCAGATAACAGAAGTCACAGCTGCTGGAGGATGCTTGCAACAAAGGTAAGTCCTTGTAACAAGTCTCTAGCTCTGGCAACACAGTCATGGTGTTAATACAGTCAGGAATAAGGTATGGAGTCTAGTTAGAAAAACAAGCTCAATATGTTTCTGTGAATCAAACATAATGAGACTAATTACCTAAGGCCTAAGTTACTCTTTATGGTACTGTAAATATTGACTTGATTTTGACAAAGGTCCAGACTAGAATTCCTTGAACCTTCAAAACATTTGCTAAAGATCTGTATATTTCACGTTCTCTTGGCATTGCTTCAGCACCTGAAAATTAATAAAAAATAGATGAATCCTTAGCATCACATAGATCAGATTTCCCAAGTGAGACTTACACACCAAAGATTTTACCCCCATTAAAAAGTTCAGAGAGTGGGGAGTGTGACACGGCAGCTAGATATGCCACCTGTGTTTGGATCCTGCAGGTTCATTCCTTAGAACTGACAAAGCCAGGACAGCCATGCTGTGCCTCAGCTGTGCTTATAATCCAGGACCAAAGTGTGGAGTGAAAACTGAACAAGGTGACTCTGAGTATAAGTGTTTACACAGAAGACAGGAAGGCACAAAGGGAGCACATGGGACAGTGCTGGTGAACATGGTGGGGAGTCAGGATAACATGGTTGCAATCTAGTCAAAACATTAGTTCTGTTAGCATCTACAGGGTTTTGGGTAGGGACTAGAAAAAATATAGTGAGGCAGATTTGTTTAAAGGAAGCTGCTTACAAGTATGAAAGGCAAAGTTGGAGGAAAAAATATGTAAAGTTGTTTGGAAATTAACTAATGCATAAGAGAATAAAGGCATAAACTGGTTGAGAATAAATATGTGGCCTCCCCAACCCCTCAGGACTAGGGAGACAATAGTGTGTGGAAAACTGTTAGTGTGAGGATTAGCTAACTAGGCTTAACACAGTAGTTGCTGCTATTGGAAGGGGTAGCTAGTCAAATACCGGGCTCTCACTGCAATGACATTCTGCACCCATAGCATGAGGACAAACTTCATTTATTTAGGGCAAAAGAAAAGGATATTTTAAGAATTGAGTCATAAAGTCATGTTAGTCTCGATAAATTTTAGCTATGAAGATGAGACTTTAACTAGAATTTCAGGAAATGAATGAGCATGCACACTGAAGATAAGTCAGAGACTGTGACAGTGCCTCAGCTTTGAGTCCAGGTGATGGGCAGGTTGATGATTTCCACGCTGACAAAGACATTTGTAAAAGATATGTTGGATAACGACAAATTAATATCAGTCTAGCCATTTTTGAGATTTAGGCTTTGACTACTCTCCCTGTCAAATGTGGGAAAGGGGCTGAGATTTTTACTTCAGTAGATTTGTGGTTATTTATATTAGGGGATTATCTGGCTCATTAAGATAAAACTTGGATAGCGTTAATCTTTCCTTTGAAGTGCCTACATGCAAGTTCTGTACCCCATGAACAACAGTTCAAGCCAACATAAACGCATTGACGTACATTAATATACCTACACTTGTTTATATAATAATTGAGATATAAGGCTCTGCTATGAAAGACACCTTTAACAGTATCTCTGAGTATGCCTTTAAAATGCTCTGTAGTAACAATTTTCATTAGCAGTTAATTTGATGTTTTCTTTAACTCAGAGGGGACCTAATTCCAATCTTAGTTTGTATAACAGCTTCTTAAATAATCCTGAGTATTGTGACTCTCTGTTTTATGACTCAGTTTCTCTTAACTTGTACAAAGAGAATAGCAGTGCTGACTCCACTTGTCAAACATTCTGAAAACAGCTGAAAAACACTATGTAAGATGTAGGCTCATCATTAGCAGCTTTTTCCACACATCAGAGTTGCATTTGTACATAAGGGGGAAATGTCATAGAAGATGAGTTTGTTTCTCATCTATTTAAAAATCTTGTATTAGAGTACATAAAAGAGAGTTTGTATTGGAGTTTAGACATGAAAAGAAAAACAAAAAAAGGTAATAAAAAAAGAAGTCTTATCCCATCTCATATACTTCTTTCCTGAATTGAAGACTAGTCCTAACACTAAACTCTCTGGTTTACCAAAGCCAAGTCTCAGTCATTCAAAAAATATTCAGTATTCAATGTTCTAGTGAAAAACTTCATTTACATTTTAAAATGTTACTATTTTCTCTCTCATCTATCAAAATTTCCCATGATCTCAAGACCAGACTTTCCACTGCCTGTGTGCACAATTTCAAGTCAAATAAGCATTTTGCGGATGTCAAGGTTGTATGATCGAGGCCTTATGGAATAAACATTTATCCCTCAAAAATCTAAACAAATTAATTGTTTTGACAAATAGACTGTTTGAAATTGTATGCCAAAGAATATATAATAGTGGATGTTATATCCATTCTATTTCAGTCTGCTGCCTGCAGGAAAGAGAACACTGGAAGTTGAACCAGCAGACTCGTGTGTGTAGGTGGTGATGACAGAAGGAATAGAAAGGTGGCAAAAAAAAAAAAACCCCACTTTTTTATTTTAAATAACAATTCAGATCTCATTTTTAGGGAATAATCACATTTCATTATACTGCCTGGAATTTTGAAAAAAGGTCTCAGAGAAAAAATGTGTCTCAGAGAGCATTATGGGGTTCATCCAAGATCCAGGAAGACAATAAAAAGACAACTGGGTTGGAGTTTTCTTGTTTATTGAAGAAAAAAAAAAAAAGAAAAAGAAAAAACCACTTGACGTACCATGCAGAGGGAAAAGAAAGTAGTACTATCAATCCCCAAGATAACTTGCAATTTTTATTACATTAATATAAAACTTTGTCAATAACAGTTATATAACCTTCAGAGCCTATTCTTATATTACCTGATATGTACTCCACACTCACATGAAGTCATCTTCACAATGCAAATGTCCTCATTACCTCCTGAACCCATTCTCCTGCATAAATAGAAATTTTACTCCTTAAGAATAGATTAGTTAGGAAAGCCAAAAGCCCATGATATCTCTATTGTGGAATTGTACTCGCAGCTGTATCCTGATATCCATCACCCTAGGTAACACTTCCAAACACTTTTTATCCAGAGGCAACAGCAACAGTCACCCCAGGGCATTTCTGACTCTTCCCTTTTTATTAAGTCATTGTGTTGTTGGGAGACTTTCTTTAGAGAAAGAGGCCAATGATGTTTGCTCTGTGACAGACAAGGGATAAGAATTCCTTCATTCTTCATGAAGAGGAACTAATTTTGGCCCCTTCTTGTCTTCCTCTGTGGCATACAAAATTTTGGAAGCACAATGTCTTGCTTCGCCAGAACAAGGAACGGAAGCATGTTCAGGGCCTCTCTTTAGAATAACCATCACTTTTTCTCAGAGACAGGGAATGAGTAGGAACCTTCCAGCGTTTATCTTGTTATTAAGTACTGATCAGCATTTTTTCTTTAAAGTATTAGAAATTATGAATATAATGGTTTTCATTTCATGTTACATTTGTAATAATCCCCTGCATCATTCATCAGCCAGTGAAGAGTTCAATTTCATACAGAAGGAAGTAAATAATAACAATTAGTCTGTTCAATGTTACTTAATAACAGCAAATCTACTCCATGAAGCAAGGAGCAATCATCACTAAGTGTATTATGCAGCAGCTGAGAAAAACTGGTTTACAAACCCAGATGCCAGGCTGCAATCTAATAGTGGAGATGCCATTTTGTAGAAAGCTGTAGTAATTTGGGATATGACCCCATTGAATATTTTGGAAGAGAGCTCGCTGTTATCAGTAATGACATCTACACTACACTTTATATCACTCTCAAGAGCTGCTCCCCCAACCCTGGCTGATGCTCTTAATTTCTGCATCACATATGCACTCCAAATGAAATGCCCTTAGGGCTGTCAGCTCTTCCACAGGATTATGGCTGCTACCTTTTTTCTGCACAGGATCTGTATCTGCCAAGGTCTTTCTGGTAAATATCACTGTCTTTGTTCCAGACCTACCTATAGGAAAAAGGCATCTTTCGGCATCCTGTCTAACATGGCTTTATAACACTTGCACTGGAATGGTCCAGGTTGTTCAAAACTTTGAATCCTTAAGGCACAGTAGAAATGCCACTCTGTCCTTGGTCTATGATATTAGGAAACCCTTTCTCTAGAGCAAGACTATCATTCAAATCCAGAAGAGAGTGAGTAGTGACACTTTTGAAAATTAGCTATGCTATACCCTTAGATGACATGGTATTAACTGTTGTATCCCTTTTGGGAATGTTCTCCCCCCAAAGCCCCTCCCCCAGAAACTGTAACCTGGCCTGGGTTACCTGCCCCCTGGTCTCCTGACCTATGGCCTTCAGCCAGGTAACTTGACCCCGACCCCAAAGGTGATAAAAACCCCTCTCCCCCCATGTGACTCCCCTTCTAGCCTCCGGATTCCCTTCATGGAATAAAGCCTTGGATTACATCCTGAGGTAAGGGCCCTCTTTTGTAACTCTCTCTACCCTATCTTGTAGTTCCCCTCCTTCCAATACTCCCCCTAAATCTGAGCTGGCAGCTTGTGGGGGGGTGGAGGAACAGGGGAATCTACAATTAACATTGGATGCTCCCTCTCTGCCTTTATCCACCTCTATCACTGTTTTATCTTCCATTCTTCCTTCCAACCCCTCTTTTCCCCACAACTCCACTTGTGGACATTAGTATGAAGCTGTATTCTCTTCTAAGCTAGGTGATAATTTGGGTTCTTTGGCCAGATGACTGTCCCTGAGTATTCCTGGCTGCTGTCACAGGTAGCAGCTCTTCTTTTTGATCAGTCACTTTGCTTTTTCACCTTCTTCAACTCCCTCCAAACAGACTGGAGATTCTCCCATCTGGAGTGTCACTCTGTTCCTGGCAGGGCAGTCCACTCAGTGCACAAGCATGATCACCCACTTTTTTTTTACCATCTTTGGCACACTTTCAGGTCAGAATGTGCTTACTGTGGAGAGAGGCTAAAAGTATGGCAAGGAAATGGCAGGTCTGTGTCTGTGTGTCTACCTAGACAGATCCTTCATACCCAGTACACTCTGAGGACCCATCTATGGCTCCTGGAGGCCAGCAGGGGATAGAGCAAACCATACTCTGAATGGCACAGGTACATGGAGACGTGCTGTCCTGTGTACCTTGTCTATGGCAAAAACAAGGTTTGACAGCTGAGCTTCAGCTGGAAGAGGTCATTTGGGTGGCAGCAGTCTCTCATCAGCTTCAGGGCAGAAGAACCACTTCAGTTTCCTCAAACAGCATTCTGTGGCCTGGCCTAGGCCATCCATTTTTCTGTCTGAACTGTCTTTACCACCAAATAGTGTCCTAACAGCGTGTGGCTTGGCCTCCTGGTATGTACAGTTACTGACGTAACTGCAGCCTCCCCTACACAGGGTCTCCAGAAGATGGCTGTCCAAATAGGAATGGCTGTCCATAAAGCACATTCAGACACTTTTAAACAGTGTGATTATGATCTTTTAGGCTCATCAC
Organism: Certhia americana; assembly: GCA_018697195.1. Classification (NCBI taxonomy): domain Eukaryota; kingdom Metazoa; phylum Chordata; class Aves; order Passeriformes; family Certhiidae; genus Certhia; species Certhia americana. The sequence goes on along the minus strand of CM031857.1, from coordinate 41,439,812 downwards.
GTAAAAATGATGCAAACACAGTGCTTCATTTTTACGGTTGTGGATGGGCAGGCCACAACCACTATGTCATCCATCCAGAGTGGTCAGGTCTTCAGGGGCACAGCTGGCATCTTTCCTGGCTGCTGAGAGACAGTGTATGAGTGATACAGAACAGCTTCTGAGGAGCCACAAAATGTAATTTGGAATTATTTCCTGGTTAAGTGGACTGAAAAATCCATGAGCATCTGTCTGGGAGCTCCTTGTCAGAAAGCCAGGCCAGGGACAGTCAGGGTGAACATGACAGGTGAGCATGGGAACAGACGTTTGGAAGGTACTCCTGTGGCTGACCAACATGAGCAGTTGGTAAACTTGAGGTTGTTTGTACAAAGCAATGTGAGCATTTTCCTTTTGAAGGTGATATTACAAACAGCTAATGAGGGACTACATTTTTAATGACTAAAAATACATAAGCATAGATCTCAGTTTGTGAGGACAGAACACACAGAAAGACTTCAGTCATTGCAATGTGCCTCATTTGTGGCAGTAAGGAAAAGAATAACGCTTTTCAGACAAACCAACGTGATTGCTGCTATGCTCAAACAGAAACAAATCTTGGTAGGACTTATTTGGGAAAGAAGGAAGCTTCTTGCTTTCTGACGCATTGTTAGTAAAATGTTGGATTTGTTGGAGAGCAGCCTAAACAGACAATATGACATCTTTCTATGTGACTATTTTGCAAAGATCTCATTTGTTGTTTCACCTAGGTATTTTTGGTACCTTCAGTTGTTTCTTGGTAATGGTGCCTTTTGCTCCAGTTCAAACCCACTTTTCCTCACTGAAATATTTGTGCTGAAGTCTGTGCTCTCTAAGGCAGCAGGGTATGGTATATTAGCAGGAAGTTAGGAGACCTCACTTCCATTCCTAATTCTGCCAATATCAGCTTTATGACCCAGAACACCAGCTCCCAAATTCCCTCACACATTCAGTCTTTAAGAAAAAGTTTATGATAGATACGGTGTTTTTTCTTTCTCTAGTGTTTGCCATTATTTTGCATACTAGTAATATAATATCAATTGGGATAGGTTTAAAGGTTCCCTTCACTCATCATCCTCATTTTTCCCATGCCAATCAAGAGACATCATATACTTTTAAATCCCCCAGTTTTTTGTGTATGATTTCTTTTGTGAGAATATGAGTAGAATATTCCTATTGACATTATCTATCTCTTATCAGTTGCTCCCTCATGTGGGGATCTGTTAATATTATATACAGTTCATATAAACCTTTCTTTACATACCATGCAAGAACAAGAGTTTACATGCTGAAGATCCATTTTAAATGCAAATATCTAAGTAACTGGGTCTCATAAATGTTATTGCTCATTTCCCTCAAGTGAGCCACCCTGTTTCACAGCAGAAGAGATGCTTTGTAGTACTGATAAGTCTGGGAAGTCTGCAAACTAAAAAGTAACTAGAGTGTTACTGTCACTGCATACTGTATTTGGAGTCAGTGTTGCTACTCCTGCTGTGTTTACAAATGGGTGTTTCCTGTAGATGTGGCATTGAATTGTGGGCGCCACAATAAAGTTCCTGGTCTCATCATTCCATCCCATGCACATATCTGATAGCGAACAATTACTGGTATAATTTTTTGTATTCCAGGTTTGTTATCGCCGTATATATATGAGAGAGATTGTCAGATTTCAAAGGGAAAAAAAATGCCATGACTGTAAAACTTGGTCAAAACTATAACAGCATGTCTTTTGAGCAGTTAGGATAAAATATCTAATATGACAGGCCAGGGATGAGTGTAATTTAGTCATTATTTCTGACCAGTGTTGCCATGGGCCCAGCACACCAACACCTGTCAGAGGTACCTCTGATTGCTACCCTGCATCATACCCCTGTATCCTAAGCATGCAAAAATTGTCTGATTCTGCTAATGTTGATGTCTCAGAAGGTTTATCATATCATAGAATCATAGAATGTTTCAGGTTGGAAGGGACCTTGAAGTTCATCTCATTCCAACTCCCCTGCCATGGACAGGAATGCCACCCACTAGACCAGGCTGCTCAAAGCCCTTCAAACAGTTCTTGATCACTTTCAGGAATGGGGCATCTACAATTTCTCTGGGCAACTTGTGCCAATGCTTCACCACTCTCACAGCAGAAAATATTTCAACATCTAATTTAAATCTACCCTTTTCCAGTTTAAAGCCATTTACAAATTTCCTATTACAACACACCCTTGTAAAAAGACCCTCTCCAGCTCTTCCCTTATCTACTAGTGCTGTAGTGACACCATAAAATATAAAGTTTTTTGGGGGGCACAATTTTCACTTAGTTGGTTGTCCCCAATAACTTCATTATTTTCCGTGTACCTTTGAATAGTTTGCAAAAGCGTGTCTTCCATGATCTTTTCCTTCTTCAAAAATGGGGATTATGTTTCCATATTTCCTGTTTGTGGGAACTTCATTGCCACTATTTCTCTAGTATGATGAATAGTAGTTTAGGCACTTCATGTGCCAGTCCCTACAGGACTCATAGATACATTTGATGAATTCAAATGAACTCGTGCACCTTGAATTTCCTTAGATGATTCCTCTGCTCTAACTTCAAAAGGTCTGGCTTCAGTCTTGCCTACTGGGTCAAAACTTTTTCTTTGCATCAAAATAAGCAATATGAGTGATTTCAAGCATACTTTTAAAAGGCCTTTTACAATTCTGCTTTTTTACTCCTTTCAAATGTCTTTAGATTCAGATTTTTATTTCAGCCACTAGGTGACCCTCTAATTTGTAGACTCAGTCCCTCTGGGGTTTTACTTTTCTATGACTGGTATTTATTTACAGAAGATTTGACAGGAATTAATGAAGGCATTTTATACACAACTTCATTCCCTTGTTTTAATAAGGCAAATCTGGTGAGAGATTAGATAAAAAAACTTTGAGTATTGAGGTGAACTCCCATGAGTATAGAAAACATACAAAAAGTTGGCTTACTGTTAAGGTTATTGAGATGAGACTATCTTATACAAGGATATATTTGATAGAGCTGTATTTCTATACATCTCAGTGTCTTGTACTCACTGGCATGCAATCAGTAACTTACATATGCTGGTAAATTATATGTATTACTTTACATATAAAGATATAAAGTAAACTAGAGATTTTGGTTACATAAAATAACCTTGATTCTGCTATTTGTGAATGTATTAAAAAAGAAAAAATAATCGGATCTCTGCTTTTTCCACCTGGCAAGATATGTAACATTGGCATGCTGCATGGGACATTTCAGCTTTATTTATGTGATGGACAGCTTGTATGAAAACTTCTCTCATAGATTCAATCTGAACGTTTTATTGCTCAAGTCGGAAGGAGAAAACTCAGAATGACCTTTGAGTATCATATCTTCTTTTAAAGTCAGATTGATGGCTTTCCTTCTTTTCACTCTCCTGTGCCTTTTTCTCGGTAATGTATAAAAGCCTGGAATAAAATCTCCAGTGTGCAATGCATAACTAATTTTATTTTTTTTACTCCAAACCCTAGCAATTCAAAGCCAAGTAAACACCAGCAGGCTGCATTCACTTACACTATGCATGTTGATGCTAATTGCAGTTCCCTAAGCATTTTACATTGTTTGCACAAAATAGCATTGCTCTGCCTTCAAACAGTCAGTTCAGTGACAGCTGGAATGAGTTTATCTCATACTGCTTAGTGTCAGGTGCATTCTTACAGCTTTCCTGTCTCCTTTTGAGGGCTAATTAAGGCATTCTTCTCTCTTGTTTAACATTTACATTTAAACAGCTGCATCTCATTTGGATATAATGCAAAGATGGGCACCTGGCTTTCTTTCCCTGAGATAATTCTAGGAGCCTTTTTTTTTTTTTTTTTTGCTCCCCCTCCCATCACCAAAGCTCCAAAATGGTTATTTTTGTGCTTATGTAGGGAAATGAACCGAAGCGGCTGTAAATGGAAAGAGCTGCTCTTCATTCACAAACAGGGCGCATCTTCCCAGGATCCTCCACAGCTAGTCTCCTTAGAATATTCAGGATGAGAACAGAATGTAAAGCAGAGTCCTTGAGCCTTTCATCAGTCTGCTGCCTTTGCCAGGCTCTGGTCACCTCAGGGGCTTCTTCATTGTTCCAGTCCGTTTTGCATCTTGGGTTGTTTGGTTGTTTCTTCCCACATGAACAAAGACTTTACAGGAAAAAGGGTAAAAAAGAAACAAAGCCTAAACCTCATTCCAGGAGAAAAACCATTTGTAACCATAACAGTTCCATAAAACCTCTTGTCCCATGTAAGCAGGAAGGGGTGCAGAGGCAGAGTCCCCTGTGCTTTCAGCGGTCCACACAGGCCCAAGTTCTCCATGAAGCGCATCATTATACAGAGAAGTGGCCAGGACTGCAGCCCAGACTTCAGGCACTAAGCATTTTGACAGACTCAGCAGCACCTTTCACAACAATCCTGATGCAAGGTACAAGCCTTGTAGCACCTTTAGTGGTTCTCTCCATATTTGCATATCTCCATCTTCAATAAGGTGACTTCTTAAGATTATGAAAAAAAGAAAGAAAGAATATTTCCAGGAAGTTATGGAAGATCCAAGGGCAAAGATCTGTCTCCATATATCTCTGAGTGACAAACACCATCATCTTTGCTCAAATTTTATGATTTTTTTCTTGTCAGTAAAAAATTACTAGGGACATTATATATTAATTCTGTGCTTTAGAGAAATAATGTATTAGGCTGCAATAATCCCGATAATAATAGTAGTATATACACATACGAGAGAACTAATGAAATAGAAAAACTAGACTGTCATCATAAGTTTAAGGGCAATATTTTTATTGGTACAAGTTAATGATGTCTTCTTCTTATTTCTATGCAATTGATCTTCATTTCTCAAAAGGAAAGAAAGAAAAGCCTTTTCTCCTTGGAAAACATTGTAATGGGAAGGCGTGGGAGGTGTGTCGCACCTGTGCTGCCAGGGTTCAGCAGGACTGCAGTGCTGATCCTGCAGCCTTGCCCACTTGTGGACCCAGGATAACTGAGGGCAGCAGCAGGCTGTGACGCCAGCTGCCAGCTGGGGGGAACAAGGCACACACCTTGCCGAGGAGTTTCACAGATTCTGAATGACAACAGAGAAGGTTGGGGGGAATCAGTGCTGTTCCTGGGGATTACTTCTCTTCCTGCCAGGAAGTAACCAGCCTACAGCTTGGGACTTCTCTGCTTTGCCCCAGGCCTATCTCTGACCTTTGTTCTTGCCCTGGAGGAACCGAAGTTGATGCTCCCTTTCCATGCTTCTCCCATTCTCAGACTTCTAGCCCTCATACACTATCCTGCTTCATTGACTCTAATTTTCCTAATCTAATATGATGACTCTTTGGAAAGCTTCTTTTGCCATCCTACCAGCTTCCACTTGATGGCTTTGTTTTGCCAAACCAGGATTTCCTTTATTCATCCCTCAGCCAAACTACAGGCTGCTTGCACTGGTATGCTCTTCCTAATCACACCTCATTCTCTTCTAATTTCAATATTATAACTTCTCTTTTGGTTTTGGTTTTGTTTCAGTTTGTTTTGGTTTGGTTTTGGGGTTTTTTTTGGCCGGGGATTGGTTTAGAGAACTTCAAGAGATTCTTGCCATAGGGACTCAAGAAGGACTGCAACAATAACAAAAACTGAAAAAAAAAAAAAAAAAAAAAAAAAAAAGGAAGCCCCAAGTAACACTCAGGATAGGACTGCACATAGATAGGACTTTTCAGAAGACTTAATTGTGAAGCTATAGCAGCCTCAGCATGTGTAAATTGTATTTTTCCCGAAAGGTTTGTAACTGAGCAGGTTATCGAAAATTACAAATGGCACATGTGGTTTGGAGGCTAGGCACCTCCAATGAAATTTTCAAGTTTTTATATAAAATTAAAGGACACTAGAACCTCTGAAGACGAAGCAAGGAAACATTCATCTGACTACATATGAATGTCTTTTTTTGAGCTTGCAGTCACTGACCATTCAAGGCACTAAAGAAACAGGCATGTCTACGACAGACTACTCAAATAGTACAAGCATTCATTGTAAAGGTGTCCTAGGAGAATTATCTCACATATAAACCTCTAAAGTATAGATATCTGAAATAAGGTGAAATTGATAACAAAATTCAACTTGAGCAGACTCCTTCCCAGCCTCCTATTTAAAAACACCCAATGGATATTTACTGAACCACTCTGTGCAGAGCAATGTGAGTCCTGAATATAAAATATTACTGAAGCATTGCATATGGAATACAGCAAGCAATCCTGAGAAAACAAGCTGCTTGTTAAAACACAGAATTTTAGTATTCATTTTTTCACCTAAAAAACATCAGCCTTTTATGTTACAGCAAAAGTACACTGTCTCTGAGGAACAGGACTGCACTGAAGACAGATTGTTGCTTCTCATAACCCATTTCTGCATACATAAGTTTTCTGTTCCTCAAATATATTAATGATATAACCACAGGGGAACTATCTACATTGATCGCTGTGTAAAAACTGAAGCTTTTTAAACAGCATATCCTTGCACAAAGGCTCATTATCAACTTGGACAGTAGTGCAAACTTTGGAACAAGGAGCTGGGTTTACTGCCAGATTTTATCATGAGAAAAAATGAACACTGGAAGAGCTGGTTGTCATTTTGTTCTGTTTTCAATAGAATATTTTTCCACTGGAAGAGTCAGCTCCTTCAGAACCTAAACTTGCCTCAGGAACTTATTGATTTTAACAAACAAGTATCAAAAGGCAGTCTTTAAATCTCTCAGTTTAATTCAAGTGATGTTAAAGTGCTTCATGGAGACTAGCTGAATAATTTCATTGAATTTGAGTACTTGTGTTCAATAAAAGTTTCTCTGAGAATGTAGAATTATTTTACTTGGGTTTGTAATTTTTTTTTCTACTTCAAATTTTAAATTACATCTTTCATATTGTGGCTGTGCTTTACGTTTCCCTTTATCCAGCCTGGATGACATCTTTCACAGTAAGTCCTTTTTTCATTATTAATAATGGATCCTGACCTTTTCTCTTTTTGATAAACAGTTCAATCTGCATTAAGGCTAAAGCTGGGAGAAATAATACACAGCAATATGTGATCCATGTTAAAAGATCATGGTGGTGTTTTCTTTGAACCACAGTAAAGCCATTCTATGGGGCAAGAGATTACATCCCAGTGAAAATTTAACCAAAAAGAACTTCTTCAAAATTGTTTTTCACACATATTAAAAGATTCATTCTTAAATCTGTTTCAACTCCTGATGTTGTCTGAGCCATACATCACTTCTCCACCCAGCACAGTTGTTCATTCCCCTCACCAGTATAGGGCACAAGGATGTCAGTGCTATGACCAGAGATCAGATGAGCATATGCAGTACCAGAGAAAAATCGGCACTGAGTTTGAGAGGTATTTTGTTTTTTCTGTGAATGTCTCTCAGAGTTCTTCAGAAGGAGAAGCAGGCTTTGAGAATACAGAAAAGCAAAAGTGAGATGGGGAAGAATGTAGAAAGTGGGAGGATATTCAAATGTGAAGGGAAACAGACTTGGGCAGAAAATAAACTACTTTTAGGAGTTACAGGAGAGGAAATTGGTCAGAGGGAGGAAGAATAAATATTGGATATGCAAATTGGGACTAAAACAATTCTAGTGATTCTAGGACTAGCAGCTGAAGAAGGCAAAAGGACACATGGTAGGGACAGACTGAGCTAAAATCTCAGGCAGCTCATACCCTCTGATAAAACACATGGGCAAATGGTGAGACAGTGCCAAGGAGGTCAATGAAGCCACAAAGAAAGAAGGGAGAAGATGAAGTGAGAGTGATGGAGTAAGACAAATGGAGTAAGGATTGGACTGTGTGCAGGGAAAAAGGCATTAAGGTCAATAAAAACATTGACAAGAGCAATCTGAGTGGAACATGCAGGTTTCTTGAGCCAGGAGACCTATGCAAAGATTAGGAACTTCTGTGGGGTTATATGATGATGGCTTGTAAGATTGATAGATTCTGTGGAGGCAAGTCACTCATATGAAATTGTGTGCTGAGTTCTGGTTATCCTGCAACAGCAAAAAGGTGGTTCCCGAGAAAAGAAAAGAAAAGAAAAAAAGAAAAGTGACTCTTTATTTTACTGAAAGATGAAGAGAAGATAAATAAGAAGGTGAAAAAAAGAGACATGCAAGCTAATGAGGAGTACTGAGGTGGTAAATTGAACACTGCTCTGTATTTTCTCCATTACTTCACTGTAACAGGGGGACATCTGGGAAAAGGCAGAAGATGTAAAACCAGAAAAAGAAAGTGTGTTTTTCCTGCTTGGGCTCTAGAACACCTGCTCATGAAGCAGTAACACAGCCAGGAGCTCAGCATGACTGAAAAACAGATTGAACATACGCATGGATGAGACATGCAAAGTTACAGGCTTATAAACTGTAAACAAATTTTAAAAAAAAAAATGGAAAAGGATAGAAGCCTCTGGCCTCAGGCTGTTTCCCAGCTTTTTAATAAAACAGTAAGAATGATGTTTCTTCTTTAGGGGCAGTTTTGGAGATTTCCAATCTTATATAAATCAAGACAACTTTATCATAAAATAACATTAAATTACTCTTGCCTGATTTTGGTAATTCTCTACATTTATTGTCAGTAATTATATACTCTTCTAGCTGGTTGTCGGTCATGTGCACATTTCTGAATATGTTTGGACAATCCCCATGATGTGCCAGTCACTGACTGATAACTCTTTTCTAAATGTGTGTTTACAGAGTCTACTGGTCCCTGGTCACTATTGCTAGGGAGGGCCTTTAACACACCACTGGAAACTGGCTTGTACCCAAAGGTAAAACTGCTATTAGCACTCTGGAATAGGTGTTAGTCACACATTAGTTGCAAATCTGAGATCTCTAATTTAAATTAGGACTGGTGATCTCATGTCTGGGGCAGACTGTTACACAGCCATCTACTGCAGGGGCTGCCTCTGCCTTTCTCTGGGGAAAGCTTAACACCACTGCAGGCAGCAAATGGGCCTAGCAGGCTCCCCATTGGCATCCATATCTCAACATATGGCCAAAATCACAGTAGGGATAGAAACATGAGGACTACCACAGAAAAGCATTATTGTAGATGCACCAGCCTTTAAAAGTCTGAACTTTTATGGGCTCAGATTCAGCAAAGAATGAAATAATGTGAGCTCTAGGAACTGTATATCCTTAGGTAGTTTATTAAATCAATGTCTTTCATTCCAGCTCTCCCACCTTTATTCCTAGCTGCTACTTGCAAACCATAATGAAATAAGAATATTCCTTACTGCTAAAAACAAGCCATTCCATGCTTCAAAATGATATATGAACTCCTCAGTGTGTGCCAGTACAGGATCTTCTGATGAGTTAGAAACAGTACATTCCACCCAAGTCCCAGAGGGGTGCCTATTTTGGTGTTTCAATTTAAAGGAAGAGTGAGATTTCGAAACAAATTGCCTATTGTCTCTTTTTGTTGTGCTTTGATTTGCACCACAAAATGGTCTCGGAGCACATGACCTGGATTCCTTCTGGATGGAACTAAACTGGAAGATGTGTTCCTGGGAGTGTACTTAATGCACTCCAGCTGTAAAGGACACTCAGGTCATGGGACCAGTTTAGTCCTAATATAAACCCACTGAAATGTGCATATTGCAGATGTCAGGCCCTAAACATCCGCTGTTACTTCTACGGATCTTACTTGTCCACATTACTTAATAATACAGACTTAGAAATAAGTCACCAAATGACCCAGACAAGTACAACAGAAATGACTACATAAAAGCTATTGTCATGTTGCTCTTTCAGATTCAATATTCAGGCAAAATTACCATATACTAATGATCTACTTTTCCTCAGAGGTACCAAGGCATTTATCAACATGATATCTAATCACTGTAAAAGATGAAATCTCAGGTTTGTAAAAAATATTTTAGTGTGTTTTTCTCTGCTGGCTGTTTCCTGTGACCCAAGAATGCAAACAGAGTCTTTTTTCCCCAGCCCCGAGATCGAAGGAAAGGCCATGAGTTGTCTCTTCTGATGTTCTCATTCATTGTTTATTCTTTCTTATCAATACATTCTGTTCCTGACCATCAGAGCTCTTCACAGTAGGTCAGTCCAAGGCACAAAACCCCGAATTTCCCCACACACAAGGTGGTGTGCCCATTTATACTACAATCCACGTAATCAGTATTTATAATACTTCTACAATAACTATTTATATATAATATAAATATATATAAATAAATAATTAATAATAGTAATATGTATATATAATTTTTTATATATTTATATATATAAAATTTCTCCAATAACTATTATCTATGTTAGAAGGTCAGACGATACTCTAATGTGCCACCTCACAGCAGAACATGGAGGCAGATGAGGAAGAAGGAGGAAGCCTAAAAGCCATAAGGTTCCTCCATCTTGTCTTCACCTGCTTACCATCCTAAAAACCTCATATATCTAAAATTTTCACCCTGTGATGCACCTACACACTATTCTACTATCTAATACACACTCTTGAAAACTCTGCTTCATTCCAGAGCTTAAAAGTCTTTTCCACGAACAAAGGTTAAAAACACTGTTTGTCAGAGATCTTAAAATCTCTTAAACATGCAAAGAAATATTTCCCATAATTCCAGACTCAAACAATAAAAAAAATGTTGCGAGCACTATTTTAAGACTCTAGTTTTTATAATTATCCTCCCCCCCTTTTTTCCCCCCCTCTCCTTTTTTTTTTTTTTTTAAACTTACAGACAACTGCAGTTATGATTTCTATAGAACTCCCTTAGCAGATATACATGCCTAACTACTAAAAGGGATACTCAGTTTGGGTACAGTGCTTGGGGAATGCGAAGCATTACGTGACTGCTAAGTATTATTAAAATGAAGAGAAGGCAGATTAATGAGGAAGGCATTGTGCTCCAAGATGAAAGGGGTTGTGTTAGCTTTTCATACAAAACCTTGTAAGGAAATCCTGTTTTTGTGAACATCACAAGCTCCTGATAATTTGTTTGTGTAATGCCATCAGAACCAAAAAACCTTCCCTGTTCATCTTTAAGTGATTAAGCAGGTTACAATGAGATGCTGAGGTAGATGGATGGTATAGTACTTCATAAGACAAACAGAACAGGAAATTCTGATTCTCTGGAAAATAAAGAGGAGAGCCTTGCCTTGACTTTATTTCAGTATTGATGCCAATCTTAGGACTATCACTGAAGTTCTGAAATTTTTGAAATTTTGAATTTTTTTCTTAAATTTACTATTTCTTTATTTCTATTTCTATTTTTCTTTATGTTCTACTTTATTAAGAATAAATTGTAATATTCCTGCTTTCAAATAAAATTATTTCAAAATATTTAAAAAAACCCAGATCAAGTTAAAAAAAAAAAAAAAAAACAAAACCAAAAAAAAACAACCCCCCCCCCCCCAAACAAACAAAACAAAACAAAACAAAACAAACATTTCCTTTAAAACTTTGCAATGACCACCCAAAGATATTTTGGACCAAACTTCTTCTGAACAGCACTGTATAGTCAGATGGCTATAAGAAAAGCATTTGAATTAACGTCTTGCCTTCTGATTTATCTTTAGATTTCTATAAATCAAAGCTCTGCAGTAGCTCAATGCTCAGCCACTACCCACCAGCTTTACAAAGGTACATTGTCTCAAGCAGCAGGTCAGAATCAGACCCATGGGGCACTTTTTTAGTTTGGTCCTAATATTCTCACTGGCACTGTAGAATCTGGCATAGACTGAAAATGCCAGGGAGGATCAGAGAGGGGCTGCACTATACTTTTAAATAATGGGTATTCTTCATTTAAAGGAGAATCCTTCAAAACACATGAATATGTGCCTAAAATATGTCAATATTTAGAGATAACATCACAATATTAAACTGAGGTAAAGCATTTCCCAAATATATCTGCAAATAGAGTTTATTATTTATAAGTTACCCAATGTGCAAACATTCTTATTCAGCAGGGAATACACCACACTGAGATTTTATTCCCAAGTTCCTTCATGTAGGCAAGAATTTCATGAAAACAAGATGGAAGCCTCTGAAAGATGGAGGTATCTGAAAGGCAGAAAATAGCAGTGTCTAAATTTAATGATGACTCCATTTCAACTCAGTGGTACTGGATCTGAAAAAAAGAATCTAAATAATTTTTCTCCTTATAGATCAACAACACATCTGTTAATTGAAGTGGTGAGGGAAGGTGGGGAAAAGAATATAGTCACATGTTGTAAGGCCAGAAAAGGCTTTTTTTTCGCACAGTCCTGCAGTAACAGATACATGGAGATTTTACAAAGGTTCTCTTGCATTGTACCTTTGACTTCCAATATTCTCTTATCCTTACTGCTAAGAATGGATTAAATAATTTCACTCTGAACTGATCTGACTTCACTCCAATGGAAACACTTAAATTCGGTTGTCAAGTTGCTCATAAATTTCTCTCAATCTGGCTAAATTGGGTGAGTGTATTATGACTCTGACTGTAAAAAGAGCCTCACTGGCATCACACTGTAGGTCATTCAGGGAGCCCTTGACTCGGTGGATCTCCTTGCAGTTCTTGGCCACAAAATGGACCCTGAGCTCCCATTCCTCATCTCTTCCCTATAGAGCAGCAGTACCAGATCTGTACTCCTCCTCAGTCACACTTTCTCTGTGCATGTTAACTCCCTCAGCCATAACTGACTGCTCCTTATTTAACTGACTCCTTCCAGGATGCTGCTTTCCACAGCACAGTCTCCCACACTGCCAGTACAGTCTGTACTGTTTACAGATGTGTGATCTAGCACTAAACTGTTACAAGTTTTCAAAATTAATAAAAGTTTCCTAGCAGAGGTTTTTATGTCATCTTCTAGAAGGTATCTCTGTGAATATTTAATGGGTATTAATTTTAAAAAAGAAAAGTAATTTTCTTTTCCTGAAAAACATTCTGTGTGATCTCTGACCTAAAACTTTTTATTGTTACATTGTAGAAATGAACTTGAACATAAGTAGTTTTTGGCAATGTCCTGTTAATCCTGCATAGATATATATCCTTAAACAAATACAGGTTTCATGCCAAACCTTACTCTGGGATTTCAGACAGTCATGAGTCAGATTTTCCATACTGCTAACACCCAGGCTGTTCCAGTGTTTCAAACTTTGGATTCAGCTATGTAGCCCAAGGACCAAGTCATAAAGTTTACATTTCTCAATTGGACCAGTGCTACACCATTTCCTATAATCACCGTCCATCTGACAGGCCTCCTACCTGCCATAATGCTGGGATTGGCTTTGTATCATTGTTGATATGTTTTTTCAAGAGAAAAATAGTCTTGTTACACAGCATAGCTTCTGATTATTCAGGCTTGATAAAACTCAATATTTTGTACTACAAATGGCTGCTTCTGGCAGCTGCTGCTATCAGTTCTTGAAAGTGCTGGCATTAGATGGGAAAATAGGCAATAGGAAAAACAGTTTTTCTCACCTACATTAACTCCGCAATGTATTATATCAGTGGGAAGTTCTTTTTGGCCTTACAAATGATAATACAGAAGAAATATTAGCAATTTGCTTTGAGCATTAATTGAATAGATCTAGTTCTGATTGCCACAATCTGCAAACAGCTTCTCCAATGCACAGAGGATCTAATTATTCCCAGAAGAAAAGTCCTTTAAATCTGAGTAATAGTAAATGTGTGAATGGACTAAATATTCTTGCAATTGATTACCCTTTAGGCGTCTCTCTTCTTACATGTTAGGAAAGCAAACAGAAACATTATAGGCATAAGCAGACAGAATAGCTTAAAAAAAAGGGTTGTATCTAGCAGACAAATGTACACCATGTAGCCCCATGTGCTTCTCTTTGAAATCTAAAGATGCTTGAGGATTTCAGAGCGTTGTAGGGAGAGTCAGAACAAGGACACCAGGGCACCTAACAAGGCTTCAGCAAAGAGCAGCTTGTTAAAAAAAGAGTTTCCAGATTATCTCCTGCTTGACAAGGACTGTTTTGTAAAGGCAGCATCTAATGCCATGTGGCTGAGGATAGAAGAACAGCAAGAGTCATTACCACAAGTAGCAAGTCATCAGCTTTCTCAATATGCATGCCCAATCCTTTAATCATTTACCATACACATGCATCTTAATGGGAATTCTGCCAAAGTATAAACTGTTAGATTAACTGCTAAAAAATCTTGAAAAATTAGAGCAAATGGTCTGTGTAGAAATGGTAGTGCACAAACAATATCAATAAATTTTGCATTGGCAGCTGAGCCAGAAAAGCCAGGAGCAAGAAAACAATAGGAAAGCCACTTGATCATGCCATTTACTTCATTAACATGCTCACTTTTTGCATGGAGTATTTTCTGAGATGCTCCTGCCATGTTACCTGCTAAAAGAAACCACCCTAAATGCCCTAGGCACAATATCAGGTCCAAAATGGAACAGTTTCCTGAACTTGACAGAATTTGATTAGGCAGACAAAATGATCTTTGTTTCATGGTTTAATAGCATGCTACTGATGTTGTTTCTATGGTAGAGCTTAGGTTAAACTGCATGGCATTTCTGAATTCATTCAAATACTCTATACTACACAAACCTCATTTCAAAATCTGAGCTGTCTGGGATACACACCCCTCCAAGGCCTGAGAGGAAGAGACATCAAGAGTAGCACTTGATAAGTGGACAATGACAATAGATTCCCAAACTCTCTGTTGCAGAATAAGAACTGGCTGAACATCGAGCTGAGATCCCATTAGTAGCCACCTCATCACATCTCCTAGCCTGCTACTTCCTATATTTGGAGATTCAGATTTCCTTCCATGTCACCTCGAGATCCCAGACCACTCCTAACTTAGTGAGCCTACAAAATGATAAACAAAACAGCATTCCTATTATAGGAGCTTCCCCACTAAGCTTAAAACAAATAACACCAATACTAATACTGCTACTACTACTAAGTACCTTCCAAAGGGACTAGGATCTCACAAAATCTATAAAATGCCAAAAAGCAGTACTGCTGTGAGCGCACTCATCAATAATTTTATAGGTTAGATTGCATGCATCAACAGCAAAGAGAACGTTCCTCTGGCATGTGGAGGGAGAATCTAACCAAGGCAATCTATTTCTAGGCATCTGCCCTTGCCTTACAAGCAGTGAGACCAACACAACTTTAGGGAGTAATTGGTGGAATTTAGACTGTTAGTATGGCTGTAATGCATTTTACTGTAAAAGTGGTTGTTTCTGTCTCCTGTCTTGACCTTGGGATAGTGCCCTAGAGCACCACCTTGCCTTCCTCCCCTTATGCAATGATGGGTTGTTTTGAACCTTTCAAAGTCTCATTTTCACTTCCAACAGAATTAGAAGAGAACATTAGATGTCCTGATTGCTGTTTGTCTTGGTAAGCTTGAAACACAGTTAGAGGCCAGTTTAGGGAGCCTTTGCTCACAGCTGTTACCTCTTTACAGCTTGCTCTCCCATGATCCAAAAATATCAGTCAAGTGTTTGCTTAGAGTTTAATAACTAACTTTAAAATAATCTATAGAAAGGATCACTGCCTGAGGAAAGGGCATCAAATAATTTCACTTTGGGGATTTTGGTAGTTTGTTTTTCCACACAAAAGCAAATTTTGTACTAAATGTAATTCATACTGAGTTTGATGTGTTCTATTCATAACAGTGATTGGTGTGCTTTTATTTCAATCTATATACACCATAAAAGCCTCAATAAACATAAACTATAAAGAATTTCTTGTGCTGTAGCAAAGTGTCTAGTTAGTTCAGTAAAGAGGGACTTGTGATAGTGACGACAATTATTTCAACAGAATTTCCTCAAACAGTGAGAGCTTTCAGAACCACCACTCATTGGTAAACCCAGGATTTCAGTTTGGCTACTTGATGCTTTCCCACCCAATAATTCATAGGATTATAGGAAGATAATTCTTTTTTCTTTGCCTTCCCAGAGGCCAAAGTAAATGTGAGCTATTTTAAAAACTTTTAAAAAATACTGCATATGCACACATTCTTCATTTGGGCATTAACTCAATAGTACGATTGGTGCATGTTTTTCCATTTCTAAAGCTTTGTTTTCATTCACCTCTGTGCTTTAATCACAACCTTTCATAGGCTTTAAATAGGTAAATTTAAATGGCTAAGCTGTATTTCTGATGGATGCAAAACCAACTTGGTATCTCTCTCTCAAAACACCTTTTAATGGACAAAGGCAATCAAGTTCAAAGGAAAACAAAAAAAAGTCTTCCTTTCTAGGTTTTGTCCCACATATTGAATAAACAAAGTTCAAATCAGTAATTTCTTACCTGTATATATCCATAAAATTGGTAAAATAAATAATTTACTTGTATTATTTTCCCAAAAAAGAGCACAACTGGAATGAAAATCCAAGTCAAAATGGGACAAAATCAGAGTACTGAAACAGGTAGCCCAGATTTCATCCCTTTTACATTGAAAAGAAAAAGCCAGCTCATCCAGAAGAAAAAGGAAGGGAAGAGAGGATTGGAGGGGCAGACATTTGTGGTTTGTGCATTGTAAAAGAGACTCTGAAGTGTCTGATCCACATATATCACCACACATTAAACTTAAAGGAGACAAAGAATCCCTCCGGACATGTTCTCTCATCTCTCAAGACAGCCGGAACCAAAAATTTTGCAGAAAAATCTTACACCAGGTCCTGGGCAATAGAAAGAATCTGGTGCTGCATTTGCTCACATGTGAGCTGGAAAAGCCCACTGGGCTGGAGGGACTGAACTGCTGTCACCTCTGACAGCCCTGGGACACCATTTTTTCCCCCCAGTCTTCCTGTCTTGAGCACCTGTCTCCTTCTCTTGGAGAATTCTCCTATGTTCAAGGAGAGTATTTTCAGTGTTTTCTTAACATGTCCCCCTCATTCTGCCTTGCTTTCTCTTCTTCAAGCGCTGCAGCACAGGTGCAGATGGGCACATGGCCTCTGCCAGCAGCACCAAGGATAAGCAGTCCTGACTCCTTGCAAATAGGAAGTCAAAGACAGCATCAAGGCCTTGTTCACAGCAGGAGACCTTTCTCACCCTACAAACACATTAGTTATATACATGTGGAATTCCTGCATGGGTTCAGTTTTTCTTCTTCTGCTGCACTGAAAAAATCTACTTTTTCTAGTATCATGCCCAGACAGTAATTGCCATTTGTAGTCTCTCTAATTCTTAACATTCTCAAATTCTTCTTTCTGCAATGACAACATTAAAGATCAGAAGATTAGCTCAAATACTAAGAGCAGCATAAAGAGCAGATGAATATTCAGCGGTACAAGGAGAGGCAGAGGGAAAAAGAAAGGAGGAATATCTGAATTGATGGCAGTATGATTAAAGTGTTTGTCTTTAAAGTGTTCAAAAGAATATCATGGTGACCTAATGAAATTTCCATCTTACCTTTCCAGTCCTCAAATATACCCTGAAGCAGAGTCAACTTTCTTTATTGCTAAAATATCAAAATAAATATTGTGTGGTTTTGTTGGTTTTTTTGTTTGGGTTGGTGGGGTTTTTTTTGGGGGGGGTGTTGTTTGTTTGGGGGCTTTTTTCTTAAGTGAACATTAGTTGCAGTGTATAAAACTTTTTAAGACAAGGCCTCACAACTGTGCTACTGAAATTTTTTTAGAACTGTGTTCTCCAGATTAATTTTCAAAGGTTGAATTGACCTTCAAAAGACTATGTTATCTATCCTTTTTCTTGTCATTTGGTCAAAGAGGCTTTGCTTCTATCTGGACAAGCAGAAATCACATAAGAGTCCCTTTCCCTTTTTATTTTTTATTTTTTTGTGTGTCTTTTCTGGGAGGTTCCACCTTAAATTTTGCTTTCTTGCCTTGCTAGGCAAAAACTGGTATCTGTATTCTAGCTGCTGACACCAGCTTTCATATCCCTCCTGAAATTTATTCAGCTAATCATGCCTTTTCAGTTAATATACTTACATGGAACTAATAACATAATCAAAGCACTGAGAGGTTCCTTGTAATAAAATATACCCTGCCTCACTGTGTTTCTAGTCTGACCTTGACAGTGAGCTTTTTTTTTGCTTAAAGTAATTAGTTAGATGGCTACTACTCCCTCCAGAAATTCCATTCCCTTTTGTGATCTGAGGGGTGTGTGAAATATTGCATCAGTGTTTTGTCAGTTTTTCAAATCATTGCCCAGCTGAGCTTTTTCTTTTCTTCATGGACACCAGTGTAAGAACTAATTTCTGATACAGATGAGAGCTTCTGGGTGAGGTGCGTAGGATCCACGTCAGTGGTCACCAGTAAACTAAAGTCATAAAACCCCAGGATGTTTGAACCCAAAAATGGCACAGGTACACCCGAATAAAAAGAGCCTGAGACATGACTAAGAATGAAAAAAATAGATTTTTTTCCATACAACTTTTCTTTTAGACAAAAGTAAAAAAAAAAATTATGTTGGTTAGAAAACCAAATAATACACATTAACTTATTACGTGTTTTTTTATGGCTACTCAAGATCCTTACAGGGAAATCAGTCACAGTCCCATTTTCTTCTACAGTCTGGACCTCCAAATAGGACCACACTTTCCATAAAGCACTGTTCAAGAGCAAAGACAGTTCCTCACAGCCCCAGAGCCTCAGAGCTGATGAGGCTGTCAAGGAATGCAGATAGGGATAATCAAACCTCTACCCTGAGGTTCTGTGGCCACAAAATATTACAAATTATCTATGCTCTTCTATCAAGATATTTTTTTTCCCCCAAAGAAAAATAGTGATTTTTTTCTGTGGAAAATCTGTTTACTGTATAAACAGTTTCATCCCATTTTTATGTCCCTCCCTTATTCCTTTTCCCCTATCTCAAATTCCTCAGGGAAAAGGAGCCTTGAAAATGGAGAGGATGAGCAAGACTCCCTAATCATATTAATTCTATTTTTTTTAATGCAAGAAAACTTGATTTTTCTTTGGCAGCTGCTATTTTTTTCTGGCTGAGGGTCTTTTAGAAATATATTAGACCTCGAGGAAACTATGCGTCCACATATAAGTTAAACAGTATTTTACATTCTTGTAGAGAAACTTAGAAAATAGTCATTCCCTGAAAGGACATCCTCCAGAAAATCGTATTTATTAAACATCAAGATTTAAGCTGAAGTATCATAATGTGATATTTTAGAAAATTTTGTCAGGTTGGACTAAGAAAAATGTACCCTTAACTTGCAAAAAATTAGAGCCAGGAAAGTACATCTCATTCTTTTCTTTCTTCTTTATAAACCTTTTTATTTTTAGAATAGTTCCTAATGTATGACCCCCATCGTCTAATGTTACATAACCTGAAACTATCTCTTTTTTATATTGATCATCTCTAGCCAAAGTCTTGAAGAGTACTCTCTGCTGTTGGATCTGCAATATAAATGACCTTTTTCCTCTTCCTGTGCTAAATTTCTGATACAGCTGGTGCAAGTTCTGTGCAGACAGGAGAACAGCAATCTGTTCTTACAGAAAAAAAAATGCTGAGAAATGGAGAATATTTTCCTTATCATTATTTTAAATGAAAATGCTACGGTATTAAAACCAGGATATATTAACATGCACTAAGAGTCCAACCCTTCTAAAATTTTCCCTTTACAAAAACATTTTTGAAAGATGTTTTCCACCACTGAACCTTTTTTGAAAGAATCTTTAGAAAGGCAATCTAAAAGAGAGTTTGATCATGCATTTTAGAGAATATAAGGCTGAAAAAATTCCATATGCTGCATTTTCAAAATGGCAATAAAATCCAGTTCATATCCCATTTTTCATTAAAGATATATAAAAATGAATAACACTAGAGGGTTATATAAAGGTTGTGCCAGTGAAGCTTTCTCTCTGCCTTTCTCTATCACTTATTCTATGTAGGTCATATCATTCACAAAAAAACTCAACCCAACTTTCAAAATGTGTCATCTCTCAAAATATGTCATCTCTCAAAATATTTATTAAGTCTTTTTGTAAATTTCTTCATTTGCAGACATACCTGGTACCCTAGGTCTGTCTAGGTACACCTCTTGAGACAGAGAGTGAAAACCAAAAATTATATGCTTTAAAAATTGTGAACATCCATCAAAACCTTGGGTTATCCAAGTAATAGATATGTTTAACTTTATTACAAGCTTTCATGGGATAATTGTTGCATCGGGAAACTTTTGAGATGTTTCATTAAACAGAAAACAACAACAAGAAAACCTCTGATAAACTCAAATGTTTTCTATTGTTACAGTGCTCACAACATGCAGCAATGTCCATGCTTCACATTTCCATGGTTAATTTAGACCACAGTGACTGAACAAAGCAGCTAAAAACTAAAGCTAAGGATAACACTATTGTGAGATCTCTGGAAAGGCCAATATGGCAAAATTTTATGAAAGGTAGGATACCCCCAAACTATTGCTCTCAAAGATTTCAGTTTTAGAATTTCCATAACTTAATAAATATGCTTCATGGCATTTAGGTCATTGGTTTCCATGCTTTAGCTTTATGCATAGTTTTGCTTTTCAGCATCCTAATCTATGATTGTCACCTACAGTACTAACCATTTGTTTATTAGTGTAGCTACTGGCTGAGAACTCCTTACTGAAAATGCTCCTGCTGTTCCACTTGGCATATAAAGAGAGAAACTTACCCAGTCCCAGGAACAACTAAGAAATTCACAATCTTACATGGGCATTGTATCCCTTCAGATCTTACAAATAATTTGAACTCCAAGAAATGAAAAAAAAAAAATTCTAAACCCTACAGAAGAAACTCTGAAGACAAGCTGACACTTTCTTTTTTATAGATGTTGCATCTACACTAGATGTAAGTCATCCATTTCTTGTGTTGTACATGATGTATAAGTATTTATATTACAAAAAGACAACAGATAACAAAAGATAACAAAATTACTTTTTGGATAAAAGTCCAAAAAGTAATTATGAGTTGAGCTAAGCATTCACCTATTCAAAAGATGCTCATGTTTCTCCCTCCACCCCTCAACACCCAAGTTCAAAATTTAATTATTGACATTCATAGCTTGGTCAATCTAAAATACTATTCCCAGAGAAATTGAAGCAGAACTGATTGAACTAAGTTAGGAGTTATAATCATCTGTCTTTTAGCTCAGACTTGCTCCTGAATGACAAAATTATCTTTCCTCTCTGACACTGGATATGAGCTGAAGTAGACTCTGCTTTTTTGTCAAACTCTGGTTAATTGCAATTCCAGAGGCTTGAGCATGTTTTTATAATTTGCACATAGTATACATAGTAAATAGAGAGTAAAACGGAGCTCATGGGCAGGCTCCTGTTATTGTTGCATACAGCCATCTAAATAGAGGGGGTTTTTTTCAGTGCAGCATTATTAATTTCTTCCCTATTATTTTGTAATGTGAGGAACAGAAGGCCTTCATCTCCTTTGTTGGCTGAAGGCTTTCAGCAGAGTTTAAACACATACTCTGTTCTGCAAGTACAATCTGGTTCGAAACTAAATGTAAACAAATGCAGGTTGAAAAATGTTTTCCAAAAGAAATGTTCTCTAACAACCATCCTTCCCCATAACAACTAGTTCCCGACTAGGACTGACCAGTCTTCACTTTTCATTATGGATTTTAGAGTCTGATCTTCCTCAGTATTTTTTGTCCCTCTCTGTAGATATGCCAAGCTTTCCTTCTCAGACAGATCCCAGTACAGCTCTCCTGCCACTAAAACTGGTGTAAAGCATGCAGAAGCCCCATGCCCCCAGCCCTCCCCACCAACCCAGGCAGCTCTGGTCCCACTGTCCCTGTCCCCAGCAGGCTGTCTCCATTACTGGAGAAGTGGTACTATGAGGGCACTAGCAAGGCTTGAGTTCTGGCCTCCTGAACACCTGCAGACTGAAAGAAAACCTCTCTGTGCTGCTAAGAAAAGGATGAAAAGGAGTAATCTTGCCAGTACAGCAAAACAAAAAGGAAGGAAGATGCAGAAATTATTTAAGGGTATAAAAAATAGATAATAAAAAAATTTCCTCTTCCACAGAATCCCTTTCTGGAGGCTTTACTGTTGAACATCTGGATTCAAAAGTATATTCCAGATGGTTTTCTGGTCATTTGACCTTCATGCATCTCACCCAGCATGTTGCTTGGTGGAGGCCCTTGTGTTTGTCTGATGGGTAAATAAAAGTAAGTGGCATTGGCATGAACCTGGAATAACTTCAAATACCACCAGTATATGTAAGAAACCACCTTAAACTAATTTTAACCTGTGATCCTGCCTTTCTCAATGGAAGTTCTCTCTCTGCTTAATGAGGTGTGTGTCTAGAGAAATCTGCAACAAACCACTTATCTGATTAAGCAGGCAAAAGGTGTGGGAATTAAATACCAAGAGATATTTCTTCTCATGCCTCAAGCTTAAAAATCCTACTACTTACCCTGAAATATACACTTTAATTCTGTATTTGGTGAGAACAGATGACAGTCTTTGCTGTAAGACTGGGAATCTTGTTGGTAGCATAATGCTTTCAAATAGCCAGGAAGCAGCCTTCTGTTCTCTGCTGGTGAGTAAAGGACTCAGTGGGCTGACACACATTTCACAGCTCTGCATATTAGAACTTCAGATTTCAATTATCACTTCAGGTTCACATAAATGAGAAAAGAGGGAAGAATTGTAGTGGAAAGCTCTTGCAGGCGTAATTTGGGCTTCTTAATGTGCTTGGTTATGAAAGAGAATTACAAATGACCTACACAACACTATTTAGCAAATAGGAGACTAAAAAGTAGGTGTGATGATTAGCCCTTGGTTTTCTAGCAAAGAAAAGTCTCCATTACTGTATTCTAGTCTATTTCTTCCCTAACACTTTCAGACTGTGCTGGAGGTTCAGATCAACAGTCATAAACATGTACTAGCCCTCTCTCACAGATGGCTACCAGATTTCACCTCGATGACCACTGAAATCAAAGCTCAGTATCTTGTGAAAGAAAAGTGAGTACAGAATGAGGCTTAAAGAATTTTCAGCATTAGTTCCTTTAAATTACTAATACTCTGAGCCATAGTTGTGCTGTAATCACTGATCAAAGTTTGTCCACCTTCACCTTTGAGATCAAGGGTGTGGATTTTCAAGAGAGCTTACACTCAAAAGGTTTCATAGGTCAGATGTGTAACTGTATGTATGTGTCAAAGAGAGGGAAAAGCTTGAATAATGTTTTGAAAATTAGAGTACTTTGCCTAATGGCGAGATTGGATTTCCTGTTTTTTTCCATGTGATTTCTTGAATACCATAATACAAGAATTCTAGACTAATTTTCTTTGCTTCAATATTTGTAACAAAAGTTAAATGTGATCTCATAAAAATTGATTTCTTTTTTCCCTTTGTTTCTACGTCATCCTATGCATACTTTGAACTGAAATCCCTAAAGAGACAACTGTTGAACAGTTCCATCTTACAATGTAGGCTGCCAGAGCAAATAAGCAAATCAAATGAGGAGAAAAAATAATATAAAACCCTACTGTTCAAAAATTTTGGCATACCCCATTGTTTTCCATCAGTTTGACATAACTTTTTTGGTGCTACACATCGTCATTTTTCATGTGAACAACAGTTAGATGTCTGGCTCTCCATCCTCTAGCAAGCGCACTGAGAGCAGCCGTGATTTGCCTGACTCACTCTGGATGTCCATGGTGCAGGTATGCACATCTGAAAGGAAACACAGATTTTTACTGTCAATAGAAATTGAGTTAGTGCAGTCAGTGCATTATAAATGCAATTCATTGTCTGCAGAGGTAGTCAATAAAGTTTGTTTGATTAGAGCTTTGCTGTAAAGCAGAACAGGATGATTACTTCAGATACAGATCCCCAGTGAACAAGTACAGATGTCTCATGTCATGTTAGGTGCCATGGTACATGCCCTGGTGCCTCAGATAGCCATTTCAGAGAAGAGCAGATCTATTGGAACTCTTGGCTCAAACATACCATCATTATTTAGAATTTCATGACTGTACAACAGCTTCAAATAGACCTAGATACTGCTGGTCATGCAACTGCATCACACAATGGCTGAGGTCATGTCCTGAGCTCATGTCATAGTACTGGCCTTTGGGAACTTTCCTACAAAACGTGAAATATTTTTGTGAAAGCGTTTCTATTGGTTGCTGTTGTTGCTGAAGTTGTCATATTTAGATAGTCTAATCAAACAAGTCAGGCAATGAAGAAGAAACAGAGGCAGTAAGACATCATGAATCCAAAAGCTAAGTATTAGATCAGCAGAAAGCGCACGAGCAGAATCTAGCTTTCTAAAATCTAATCTGAAGCCCAGTTCCTGGGCCACATGGATTCTGTTCCTAATTCTTCCCACTCGTTTCCTATTCTTACTCTTTTCCTGAACACCACAGCAATGAACGAGCAACAGAGAATTAGACCCATTACTCTAATTTTTCTGACTTTCTTTCCTGACCCTAGAAGAAAACACTTCTTGTTTCCAGGCTGGGGCACACTTTTCCTGAAGTCATCCAGCTCTCCCTCTCCACTGAGCCCTTCCTGGCTGCCTGCTGCTGTGTTTGCCTGTAAAACACACTCTCCCCTGCTGACTCTCAGCAGGCTAACTGCTGGCATAGATTTTCACATTTTCTCTATTGGATAATTACATAGAAGGACTCCACACAACTAAAATTACCTGTCTGTAAAGACTCTCTTTTCCCTGGGGTGCTGAAGCTAAAGCTGGACTTCTATCCATGATCCCATAGAATCAATACCAGGCTTTTTTCCAGTCCCTGCCCTTCTGCAATCAAGGCACGCAGGTTCTAGATCATTCCCAGCCACACTAGCTAATGGCAACCTCAGACAGGCTCCAATAGGTTTCTACATGAAAAGAAACATAGTTTCTTGAGTGAAATTGACAATTCACCACAGAACTGAAAACTTTAATTGGAGTCCCCAGGAGCAAGTACAGGGGTGCTACAAACTTCCCTCACCCCTGATTTAGATGTCACTTTGTCATAAATTATCTCATTGCTACAGTTATGGACACAATGAGGACATCCTTGGAATTACGGTGGTAGAATGTGGAAAACATTGAAGGACCAATGCAAAAATTTCTTAATTGGTCTAATTTTCCTAGATTTACCTGTGCCCCCTAATCTGCCCAGCCACTGTGATGTACGGAACACTCATATAAAATTAGGAGGAATGAATGCTGGGGTTGGGTTGCTCTGAAGAATTTCCAATCTCAGAAAGGAAGCTGAAGCATTTAGATACTGAATTGGGAGGAGCTGTTGACTCCCTTGAAGGCTGAGGCCCTGAAGGACACCTTGACAAATTAGGGAGATGGGCAATCACCAACCAGATGAAGTTCAAGAAGGGAAAGTGCTGGATTCTGTATCTGGGATGGAACAAACCTAGATGTACGGACAGACTGGGGAATGAGATGCTGCAGAGCAGTGCTGCACAAAGGGACCTGGGGATCCTGGTCGATGGCAAGTTGGACGTGAGCCAGCAGTGCCCTGGCAGCCAGGAGGGCCAACCCTGTCCTGGGGGGCATCAGGGACAGCATGGCCTGTGGGCAAGGGAGAGGATTGTCCTGCTCTGCTCTGCACCGGGGCAGCCTCACATCGAGTGCTGGGGGCAGTCCTGGGTACCATGAAGTAGGAAAGATATAAAGCTATATTAGAGGAAGGCCAGGAAGATGGCAAAAGGCCATGAGGGGAAGCCATGTGAGAAGTGGCTGAGGTTACTTGGTCTGTTCAGCCTGGAGAGGAGGAGACAGGGGGACCTCAGTTTGTCACAACAGAATATACACACAATCCAAATTGTATTCCATGTTGCATAATCATGTCAAAAGGTCACTGGACTGATAAGTTTTAAGATTCTTCTGCTAAATATTCCTTCCTGATTTATCCTTTCAGATTTACACTTCATGCATGGAACAATGACAATAAAAAGGTATAGAGAAAATGTCAGAAATATGCTGATATTTTTATAACAAACATCAAATAAATCAATCCATTTACCCTTCTCTTGAGATGCCTTGGATAACTATGTTCAATATGTCAGTTGTTTAAAAGAAGTTGTGTGACCTTGCAATGTAATAAGCCAAGCATTCCACCCTCTCTCTCCCTGCTTTTTTCAGCACTGTGTTTGGCCATGCCTGGCTGTCAGATCACTGCAGGGCAGAAGTCCATAGCTAAAGTTACCAAAGACTGGGATACTTGGCTAGGGCTTCTCTACTTCAGTATTTCTTTCTGTATGTGTTATATAAGGCCTGTCACTAAAAAACAAATATAGTAATGATAACTCTGATACAATGTGACATTAGGCACATTCAGGATCATGATAAGGTGCTGCTCTGACCACATTGCTCAGTGTCATATTAGGCTTTCACTCTCTACCTACTGAAGTATTAAATATTGATCAAGAAGCATCCCTGTTAGCTCCAAAGGTTCACAGCCTCTGAATGGGGATACACTAGGATCTCTGCACTCCAAAATCTATTAGGCAGACTGAGAACATCAACACCATCTCAGTCTTGTGAAAATTTTACTTACAGATCTTTTTGTTTTGAGGGGGTTTTTTAGGTGATTTTTAAAAATCTTCTCCAGCTACATTCTTCTCCCACCTTAATTTCTTATATGTTCATGGCAAAACAAATTTCAACTATATGCATCTAAATCTGCTTCTGTAATTGTTTATTTGATAACTGCTGACACGCTTATCCAATCAGAGAAGAAATATAATTTCTTTTCAATCTATGAAATTAAATGGTGAAGCCTAAATGACCAAAACAAGATAGATTCAGATCCCTGGTTCTGATCCCAGCTGTATTTTGAATCAGGTACATCAAAATGAAAAATTAATACAGTGAAATAAGATGTTCAGAGATGACGTGAGGGAAAAAAAATGACTGTTGGTTAACCTGATACAAAGGGAGTGCAAATGACCTGGTACTTTTTAACAGCTACTGCTATTCACTGACACCACAGAATCCCTGTGATACAGTACAGGCAAGGCTGAACCACCTAGCAACCCATCATGCATGTTTCAGTCAATACAGATTACAGTACAGATGTCATGCAAAACTCCTTTATATATCAGCTGTTTGGCGACTTAAAAAACTACACAAAAAAATTCATGTCAACGTAAGAAAATAAGGGATTAAAATAACATCATGTGTCTTAGCTTAATGTTTTTGACAATGTGTTAAAAGTGTGGCTAAATAGAGACTTAGAGAATAATGTAATCTATAAAATTTTTAGTTCTGCATTGGAAAACAGTCTTCTAATTTAGACTGAACACACTGTTTGCAGAGAAAATGGAAAAAGAGATGCAGTAAAGCATATTGAATCATCATCAGTTTCTTAGACAATAATTAAAAAAGAATTTTAGTTTTTTACAGCTAATCTATTGTTTTACAGACTCATAATATTACTAGTAATGACTACACATTTTCACAGGAGTAAATTTACTGTTTTTTTCACACTTTAAATGACCAAGCATCCTTTTGTCTGGCATTCTTAGAAGAAGATTTATTCATCAGTTTGGATTTTCTAAATGTCCATGTAGATTATCCTGCACTGTTAGATATTTCACAGGTATCTGTGGATTCAAATTCCCAAGGTGTACTAGACACAAAAATGCAAGGGAAGTACCAGAATTTCCTATATAGTCATTGGGGAAAGACAGACACCAAAAGGACTTCCAATGTAAGCTTTGTGTTTACTAAGTAAAAAATGAGAAATATTATTTTCTTTCGCTACTTCTTTCAATGCCTACAAGAAAAAATTATAGCCTGCAAACCCTTCCTGAATTTCCACATCCCTTCCCTTTCATCTCTCTCACAGCCTACTAGCCACACATGTAGCAGGAGCATGCAATTTACTACCACAGATCAAGCCTGTAGCTCCTCATCAATACTCTTGTAGAAGAGCTGAAGGCAAAGATTAACCCAACCATTCTCCATTCAATATCGGTGCCAGAGACCAGAAAATAAGGAAGTAAGGAGCCTGATTATGTAACTTTTCAAGGAGAAAACCACCTTACAAAGGAACCCTCTCTGCTCCTGTACTACTTTAGAATGCAAAGTTTTAATCCCATTAGTCTAAGGAATTCTGCAGTCTCTTGTCCTCATACAGCAGCATCAACATTCCTTCTACCCTCAAGGGGAGTTGTAAGGTTGCTCATTGCCATGTCAGATACTACAGGAAAACACAGGGAGTGGCAGGAAAAGAGGCGAAATGAGGGACATCATTTGTAATGTAAGATTTTTCCACATGGAAGGCAAGTACATCTACCCTGATTATCACGATGAAGCAGATAAAGCTGGAAGTGGTGTAAAGGAAACACAAAATGGGGAGTGGTTTTATGAATTTACAGGGATGGAAGCTAATTTTTTCAATAAGGAAAGGGCTGCAAGAATTTCCAAGGAATTGAGACCAAGTCTGTCACAGAGGTACTCAAGAAAGCACTTTTTATTTTTCAAGAAACTGAAATTATTCTTTGGACTATTGGGAGTTGGACCATTATTCTTTTCCAGAATAATTTTCTTCAAGTCTCCAAATTCTGCAGTGTGCTTTTTTGAGTGATGAAGGCTGGATGACAATTGTGATTCACAATAGCCTTGAAGTCTGTGAGGCTCAGCCTCTGTAGATGAGTAGATGCTGTTTACAGCCTTAACTGTATTTGGTCAACACTTGCATTTTCACTTGTTATTGCAATTCTAATATAGCATTCTCATATGCAGCAGCTGTTCCTCAGCTTATTTCAAACATTTCTAATATAGTGCTGTGGTGAATGACTAAGCTGAAATGGTTACAACTCTTTGAATGAGGCTCTTTAGGTGGAACCAACCCGAATTTGGCACTTTCAGCAAAGCTTGACCTGACTGTATTAGTAAAGAAAGATATTTCACAACCTGGTGTCATGATCAAAGAAATGTCATGATCAGAAAGTGACCTGATTTACATTTGGTTGATTTTGGCACATGATCTCTCTCTGTCATGGTCTTCTGTCAATAAAAAGGATAGCAATCACTGTCTCCTGAGAAAAATAATATTGCAGTGTGAGATAATCAAGGCCCTACCTCAGACCTACAAAAAAAGACCTAGAATAGCTTGCTAAGAAAAACTTCACTATAAGAAAAAGGCAGTTGTCATTAATTCTTTCTTAATATCCAAGTCAACTGGGAGATTATATAGACATAAGGAAAACCTAGTCAAGAGTATTAGCAGTGTTTATCTGGAGCAATCTAACAAAAGTGTCAGAAAGAGAATTTAGAGTGTTATTTGTTATCTGAAGTCAAGTAAGGTCTGTAGAGATAATATCTTCCATTAAACTAACTCTTATAATCTTAAAAAGGTAAAGATATTTGATTTTGGGCACCTGAGATGTTCTCACATTCAAAAAAAAAAACCAAACCAGCATAAAGACTTCACATCTGTGGAGTGGAACAACTGCCCTATTTTAAAGCAGGTATATCAATCTATAAGGTAGGGCATCTGAGGGAAATAGAAATTGATACTTTGCTCAACAAATAACAGGAAAGTGAGAAGTGATTATGGCCACTCCCATAAAAAGCTGCTGATAAAAATCTTCTACACTCTTTAAAGGAGCATTCAAATATGGAAAAACAAAGTTCTTGTTCTATATAAGTGTTTTTTTCAAACATAATATCAAAGCAAGCTTTTCTGCACTGATCAACAACAATTGCAGTCTTAAAGAAGTGGAATTCAGATATTCTCATAACTCTCAGACACAACTTCATATTTCATGTATGAAATCTGAAATATCATATTTTGTAAGTTATAGAGTGTGATCTAGAAACCAGGCAATAAGTTGTGAATTTGAGATTGGATGCCAAAGCCACTTTTCTCCATCTTTTCTTTGTTATGATCATATTGGAAATTACAAAAAAAAAATCATTGAGATGTCAAATTACATCTTTATTAACCAATACTAATTAGCCCCAGAATCTGCTTTACAATTAGTATGCTAATTTCACACAAACTGCTAAAATTACTTTTCTAAAAGCTGTGCAAAAGATTGGATTTTAATTTGCTTATCTGTAAAGGGCTCACATTTTTCCTTTCTTACTGGCTTGCTCACTGTTGGAATGTCACTGTTTTGTAAACATCCATCTCCATAACATGTTATTACCACCACCTCTTTCATTATCATCTCATAGAACAAGATCTTCTACTCCAAATATACCCTTAGTGCAATTCAACAATCAAAGTTACTGAAATAAGAGGATGTTTCCCAAGCAAATGACTGTAATAGCCTGGATCAGGTAAGCAATTCTAGTTACTGCAGCAAAATATCAGCACAAAGTGAAAGCACATTTATATATCAGGGAACCAGACCTGAAGAGGACAGAGCAATGTTACATGGGCATAGCTCCAGTCTGCTGAAAATGTATGGAAGTGCCATATAAGTGGGGTGGAAAATGCTTCACTGAAAAGCATCATGAAGGTGACAGATTTTTATGAATTTACTAAAATATACCCTTGCACATTCAAAGGCAACTCCTGCCTTCAAAGTAATCTCAAAATCTATTGAACATTCTTCCATGGTGTTCTTTTAAGAAGCCTAACTTCATTTCTGTCTGGTCTGTTTTGGCTGTATACAACATTGTGTTGTAAGTACTAGATGCAGGTAATATCTAAGCCCTGCTAGTATTCTGCATCTTGTACACTGATTTAGACAGGCAAAATAAGAAGGGTTCATATTTGTAGAAAACATTGGTTTTAGTCAACTGGCCTTGATTTTCTTATTCAGAAGCTTCTATTTTTTTCTTATGCCTCCTTGAGCTTAGTGAGACAAATTGGATGTAACTAAATTGTGTTATCAGGTCAAACAGACTAGATATGATTATTCATGGGCCAGACAATAGTTCTGAGAAAGTTTCATTGACATCTAAGCCTGGGAGCTTTTACATTCCATTTTATTTACTTCTGTTCTGCACAGAAGAGAATGAATATTACTTATTGGCAGAAAGAACCATTAAAACACTGTGGCATAGAAGTCTCTTTCATAGAACTGTCAGAAGAGACACAAGGTAACTGGTAGCCCTACCTACCTGAGGCATCATCTCTCTGAAGCCAGCAGGCTACAAGTCAGGATGCAGTGCAGCCTAGGGAGGCAGAAATGAGGTAAAACTGTCTTGCCCAGCCCTGGTAGCCACTGCAGCAGGATGCAAACTGGAAGAAAGCAGAAAGCCCCTAAGCTTCATTTTATGTCCATGCCTAGTGGTGAAGCAGTTATGAAGAAAGGGAAGAAGCACAATCTCTAAGTCTGCACAATAAGAGAGAAAAGATTTCAAGTATCTCTACTCTTCTTCTTTCAGTTCTCAAATACAAATGCATTGTCTGCTCATGCAAAGCCACAGTTCTTTGTACTCAGACCCCTCCCACAGTTCATTATTGTTCCTAAGCACAAATGTATTGTATACACATCAGAAATTGCATTATCTTGAAATAGCTACACTTTTCATCATCCTCCCTTCTCCCATCTTATGTCTGCCTTAATTGCTTCAATCAAAACAGCTCTTAGAAAGAAGCATCAGCTAGACTTAAGGTACTTAAAAAGATTTAGTTCCTTCTGTTTCCTCCCACATAATGTAAGCAGATGAAAATAGACGGCCTTCTACAAACAGATAATCTGTGTATTACCTGACATCATATTCCACTTTGTGACCAGAATGGGGCTTTCTGGGGGGTTTTTTCCCAAAATTTTAAAGAACGCTTCTTTTTCCTGAATCTTGCATTTAACGAGTGAGTTACCATTCCCTTAGGTCAGAAAAAGGAAGCTTTGATAGCCAGAGACAGCTGCAACGTAGCTGATATAGTATAACCATTATGAGTTTGGTTTAGTTACACATAAAAGTTCTGTTAATTTAAGTATTCATGTGTGTCTAATTCTGCTGCATGAGACAGAGTTTTCAGGCATCTGTGTGCAATATATCTTTCTATTTACCTTCCATGTGAAATGAGGGAATAGTTTGTCAGTCTTGATCGTGATTTTTTTTTCCTCTGTAGTGTTCTGCTTTGCCTTTTGCCAAGTGCGCATCCCTGCACCCCGCTTTTCAATGCAACTTCATTTTGGCAAGGAAATCACCTCAATTGTCATTTACAGATAGTAAGAGGAGAACTGGAACTGAAATTCTTCATTTTGCATCACATAGGGCTCCTGGAAATTTTACAATTCCAACTTAATTTGAATCACATTTCCAAGAGATCACGTAAAATTGCATGCTAATTAAGGGAGGGTCCCTGGCTCCTCCTAAGCCCATGCAACTCCATGCAACTTCAGCTTCCCTAAATTTAAACCATCTGAAGCCTTGGTCCTTACTTTTTCTTCTAC
Source organism: Certhia americana (assembly GCA_018697195.1). Classification (NCBI taxonomy): domain Eukaryota; kingdom Metazoa; phylum Chordata; class Aves; order Passeriformes; family Certhiidae; genus Certhia; species Certhia americana. Next base: position 41,407,515 of record CM031857.1, on the reverse strand, counting down.
AGAAAGCTAAGAAATGAGATAAAAGACATATAAAAACAGATTTCTTGCACAAACAGATGGAATTTTTATCCTTTAATCTGTCCAGGTGTTGAGTAAATCTTCCTCAACTCATATGATGCACTTATTTAAGAAGGAGAAAAGTAGGAGAAGGCTCTGGAAGTGACACCACTGGTATTGCAAAGTACACTACAGGATTCACCATATCATCCAGCTGAATCTTGGGCCACTGTCACTTGAGAAAAAAATCAATTTTTCCACATGCCTAAGATTTCACACTAAATTTCATTATATTCCCCATGAAATCAGTGCAGTCATTGGCTTTGACAACTGTACAGTGGGCATTTATATAAACAATGGTTGTATCTTGGTAGTACAAATACAAACAGGTCTCTCAGAGATCTGTTGGCTGAATGACACCTGTCGAGATCCCAATATTTGCTAATTAATTACAATATATTTAACACAGCATCTGACGCAGCAATGGGTCAGTGGCATATAGCAAAGCAGTGGAAATTGAGAAATTAATTAAGTAAAATATTAATAAGTATTATATATATATATAATATATATATATATAATATTATATATAAAACTCCATACATGTTAGAGAGAAGCTTCAGGTAATAAGAGTAAATGTAAAAATATGAAAAAGATGAGGTAAAAAGAGAAGGCAGTAATTACCCTAATTAACACTGGTTTTGTTAAAAACAGGATTTCTTTGTATAGCAGGAATTGAAGAGGAAAAGAGTTACACCATATTTGATTTAGAACAGGCTGTGTGAGAAAATCCTGAGGTAGGTGTTAGACATATAAAATGAATTGAGAATGAAGTAAAATGACAGAAGAAATGTATATGGCACCTGGTACTTCCTTCAACACATTGCAATTGAACCTTCTCTAGGCAAAGTAATAACTTACCATGGATGTTAAATATAGACTTCAAAGATGCAATCATGGGACAAGAGTTCTTCTCTTAAATAGGTTTTGCTCTTTTTAATAAAATGTTTAATTAATTTTGACTTCATATTGTCTGCAACTTCCATGCCTTGGGTGATTTTTCTGAAACTGGTTTAGCAAAAATATGCGACCACTTAAAAATATTTTAAAATCACAGAATGTCCTCACAGGAATATCCATTACATTAAAATCTTTCAAGGAGACAGTCCCTCCAACAAGGCCTTGATTTTTACTTCTCTTTTTCTCTTTTATGGAATGAATGTACTAAAGGACCACTAAAATACACTTGCTGTATGAAAACAGGCCGTTTTACACAATATGAAATTGTGCTCAACTTAGTTATGACATGTCTGATACTCTGCTAAAAGCAATACAGTAATACAGGACTGGGTTCATGTGGTGCAACAGTCTGCAGAACTTTCTTGCTATACCACCATGGGCTGAAAATGGATATCACAGTCTATAGGGGTATTTTGCACACAAATTTAAAAAGCTTGAGAAAAATTTCCAAGTCAGGGGCTGTATTTTGATTGATAAAAATGAATAGCAGAAGTAAAAAAAATAAAAACTGTACCAGTACTAAAAATACACATTAAATCCTGAAAAAAAAAATAAGAAGTCTCTTTAAAAGTTACTGTGGGAAGTCCTTTCCCTTGTTCAAGAGAAAGTCATGTAAGCACACCTGTGAGTGAATGGGATTGCACACAGCTCAGTCCTGTCAGCCCAGTAACATAAAGGAATTGTTTTCAACATGCCACTTGGAAAGTGAATTATAGTGTCTGCCTTCATATTCTCTTAAGAACTGCTGCACCAGAAGATAAAACCTTGGGCCAGTCATGTTCCAGGGATGGATTTTCATCCATTGACTAAATAAAGGACCTTAATGAATCAAGTTCTTGAGTGGAGATTTCAAAAAAGCATTAGACTTTCATTCATTTCTAAAATGGTCATTTTCTGGCTGCGTGATTTCTCACATACAAGACTGCATATATATTTTTTATTGTTTGTTTGCTTGTTTGTTTGTCTTTTAATTAATGCAATGTATAGACTTTAAAGTTAAGATGCATTTTAGTATGTAGAGCTATTTGGTGTGGCCAGAAGAATTTTATGCATCCATCCATAAGAGCTGCAAATTGATTTTCTACTTGAACTCCCGAGGTTGCTCAGTAATTTCAAACTATTATAGAAAGATAATTTTCATTATATTTCCAAGGATCTCATTAAAGAAGAAATTTGCTTTCAACATCTTCTTGCTCATAATTTTACACTAAGCATTTCTGTGAATCCTCTATTGCATTTTTTGAAATGTAAATAATATGCACAATAATTTATAGTTTCTGTCCATATTGACCAAATGCATGCAACTGTGTGTGAAAAGGAAGAAATTAATTATTCCAAAGCTCTAGATTATCTGTTGAACTTATTAGTTACATATTAGATCACAGAACTAGGATCATTATTTTGTGTGAAATTTGTCCAAGTGTTTTGCAATCCCAGCAGGTGGCTGACATTGTTAGCATTCAGTCAATTTGCATCTTCTGTTTTCAATGCTCTTCTTTTTTTTATTATTCAATACAATCAAAATAACATTAGAAAATGTTTTACCTATCTTCTTTGCAGCCTCTCCAGGAAAACACACAGACTCCCACACACTGGCAAACAAAAGTAGCACAACTTAATCAAACTTTTTCAGATGAGAAAACAGCAGAGATTGTCATGGCAAATATGTTTACTAAACTATTGAAAAGCCATGGCAAGAGAGCATGCCAAGCAACTGTCTTTTAGGTCAGAGAGTGGTCACAGATACCAAATCAATCCTGAATTCAGGACTGCAAACCTAAATCCTGTGAGCAAACAACTCATTGCAGCACAGATCTCTGTGCCTTTCACTGGTATTAATCACCCTGGACAGACCCCTATGCTGCTTAGCCAGACTGCTTCCAGCAAGCCAGAGTAGCTTAGCCTGATGCTCACACACCTCTTGCCTGTGCAGCTATGTGTGGTACAGTTTATCTTTAGAAGAGCCAAAAAGAACAAAAATCAAGAAGAGTGATGAGATGAATTTATTTCAGTGATTTTTAAAAGCTTACCACAACTAAAGTACTTAATAAATAAATTTTGTCAGCATATAAATGAAATGCAGCTATGCAACAGAGGTTTTATCCTTTAAACTTCCAAGGAAAAATGTTATTTACATTCAGAGATACCTGCAATTATTTCTTTGCTGAAATTGTGAATCTATTTTTAAAAAAGAAAAGAAGATAAATATCATTAGTAAACAGACTACACGCTGTAATGATAATTTTGTCATTTAGATGACTCCAAAGAAAAACCTATACATTTTTCCCCCTCCTCCAGATTGTTGTTTAATCCTGCTGTCAGGAAGACTTTCCTCAAAGTCTGAAATACATCTCAAGATTTTATTCGCAAAGGTAGGAAAAAAAGTAATTTCTATGCACAGGAAAATTACCTTCATAGCATAAGTTCACAGCTAATAAAAGTTTCTACTTAATATTTGCCTTTATGTCTATTAATCAGTATTTTCTACCTTTTTTTTCCTCCTCTTGCTTTTAATATAACTTTTTATTACTACTAAATGTTTTAAAATACTGTTCTGCATGCAAACTTGTGCATGTAAAGCATTGATTCTGCAAATGATAGCAAAAAATTGAAGTATGTACTGCCAAAGTCCTGCATAATTTGTATGCAATGTAAATCCATACAATCACTTGCAGACGTCTGTCATGGAAAAAAGCAGCAGTCTAGAAGCTATTCAGAAGCCTTTTTTATCTATCTATCTACCTATCTGTCTGTTTCGATACTTTGGCTGACAGCAGTGCTCAAAATGATTGCAATAGTTAAATCTGTATCTTAGCTCCTACTTTAAATCCCAGTCTTAAAAGGATGAGAACTCAGAAAAATTCTCTCCAGGCTGGTTTGACATACAGTTTCTGACAAGATTTGCAGTGCAGCATGGTGGAAGAAAGACTAGTTAAAATAACTTTCAGGATGGATCTTGTACACAATTACTCCCACCTAGGACTCCACCCAGACAAGATTGAAAACTGGGCTCATGGGAATCTTGTGCAGTTTAAACAAGGCCAACTACAAGGAGCTGCACTTGGATCAGGGCAAACCCCAGAATCAGCACAGGCTGGGGATGAACAGGTCAGAGCAGCCCTGCTGAGAAGGAGATAGGGGTACTGGTGGGTGAGAGGGTGGACATGACCTGGAAAAGTGTTTGCAGCCAGAAAAGCCAATCCCATCCTGGGTTGCATCCAAAGCCCCATGGGCAGCAGGGCCAGGGAAGGGATTCTGCCCCTCTGCTCTGCTCTGCTGAGACCCCACCTGCAGTGCTGCAGCCAGCTCTGGGGGCACAGCACAGGGAGGACAGGGACCTGTTGGAGTGAGTACAGAGGGACACCAGGATGATCAGAAGGATGGAGAACCTTTCCTGTGAGGAAAGGCTGAGAGAGTTGGGATTGTTCAATCTGAAAAAGAGAAGGCTTTGGGGTGACCTAATTGCAGCCTTCCAGTACCTGAAGGAAACTACAAGAAAGATGGAGAGAGAGTATTTGCAGGGGAGTGTAGTGACAGGACAAGGAGGAATGGATTCAAACTGAAAAAGACAGCCAGTTAGATTAGAGATCAGGAAGAAATATTCTAGTGTGAGGGTGGTGAGGCACTGGAAAAGGTTGTGGATGCCCCATCCCTGGAAGTGCTCAAGGTGAGGTTGGAGGGGGCTCTGAGCAACCTGGTTTAATGAAGTGTCCTAGCCCTTATTCTCTTCATTGCCTCAAAGATTCTGTTTCCTTTTCCTGACGGTCCAAGACTATTTCTCACTTTATTTTCAGAGAAACATTTTCATGCCTTCTCCATAACTGCTGTTCCTTTTTAAAAGAATTTCGTGTGATTGTCAAAGCTATTTCCTTATCCTTCAAAGTTTCAAAGTCATGCCTGGGTATGTTCTGGCTCTATCCTTGTAAAATGTCACTGCTTTCTTGCACCCTTACACTTTGTGTAGTACAATATTATGAGACAGAGATTTCTGGAACAGGAGCCAGCCCTCTGCTGTGGTGGCACTGCAGTTGGGATCTAGAAACATCAGCAGGTGTTTAGGTAATATCACCTGCAAAAAATATTATCACTGTGCTGAACCATTGTGGTGGAGTTTCTAAGGCTGTCAGAAATTAGCACGAGATCCTCCAAGTCTTCACAGGCACAGAAAAGTCACTGAAAATTTAACTTAACTGCCAATCCTACTCTGGGCAAACATACATTTTGCTCCCTATATCTCACTGAGTTAACCTTGGTCTGAATACATGATTTTGTGTACTTAATGCATTAGGAAAAGGAGCCTGGTTTAGTCAGAATAAACTACAAGAGGTTGAAGTGCAACAGATAAATCATCAGTAATTACAACTTCATATCATCTCATTTCCCCTAGAATAACAAATGATTCCTCATTCTCATGTGGCCTAACAATCCTTCAAGTTGATTCCTTATGAGCCAAACTATGACTTTCTTTCCAGTACAATTACTCATTTGTTCCTTTTCATTGTACCTGAAACATCACCAAAAATGCTTATTCTTTTAGCAATCAGAATACTGTAGTCATAAGTATTTACTTACTGCATCACCTTAAAATTTCATTGAGACACTGAGTCCTTACTGCACTCTAAAATAAATTAGATCACCTCTCTGCCCTTAACAACCTTCAAGGAAATTGTCAGAAAGAAGACACCAACTGCAGCAGAATAAATCAAACAAGAAAATGTTAAAAGAAGCCCTCTTACCCACTGTTTTGTACAATACATTTTAAAAGGTTGACAAGGCTTCACAGAGACAGATCAGGTCAGAAACTAAATAAGATACTGTTGGATATTTCACACCCAACCATTTCTTTATTTTTTGACCTGTCATGGTCAACCCCAGCTGGTAACTAAGCACCAACCAGCCATGGACTCAATCCTCCCTCAGTGGGATGGGGTGCAGAATTAGAAACATGGGAAAACTGGAGGACTGATATAAAAAACAGTTTAGTAGGCAAAGCATGGTGTGCTATTTTGTGCGACAGAGTCCTACTTTCCCCAGGAAAGCAGGACTCCATCGCACATAAAAGTTGCTTTGGAAGACAAATGCCATCATCCCAAACATCCTTCCATTCTTCCTTCACCCAGCTTTTTATTGCTAAGCATAATACCATATGGTCCTGAGTATCCCTTGGGTCAATTGGGGTCTGCTGTCCCAGCTGTCTGCCCTCCAGCCTCCTTGTGCTCCTCCAGCCTCCTTAGTGGTAGGTTGGGATGAGAGGGAGAAGAGTCCTGAGCTCTGTGTAAGCCCTGCTCAACAGTAACTAAATCATCCCTGTGATATCAGCTCTGTTTTCAGCACGAATCAAAAATGCAGTCCTGTATTAGGTATGATGAAGAGAAATAACTATTCCAGACAAAACCAGCATATTAATCAAAGTAAATAATTTCCCTTTCTCCCCAAAATCCCTTTCACACCTAGCAATCAGTAGGAAAAACTAAATAAAATTACAATTAACCCCCTACTCCTTTCCGTATTTAACCATAAAAGAAATAATGAAGTTGTAGCTATGAGAAGTCATTCCACACAGCCTAATGCTACTAAGTTCTCCACACATCAAAAAAAAAGTTCAAAATCACATGGGTCTGATTGCCATTTGCACAAAAGCCACTAATCGCCACTTTGGCAGTATAAAGGAGCTTTGAAGTAGGTTCAAATTCTTGTTCTGAATTCTTATTAGGGCTCCTTTCATCTATCAGAAACATCTAAAAAAAGACAGTGGTCATGTCTCTAGAAACTTCCCATCTCATTGTAGAACACACTCAAACTCATAGTAGCTGTTTATCGCAGTGTAAAATTCAGGGAACTTAGAACTCAAGAAACTTCATCAAAGTAACTGAATCTTGTCTCCTCTAGCACTTTACATTGAACTGTCTGTCTATAAAAGCAGTGATAATAGAGTTTTCAGATAAGGATATAAAATCCCACATGTTATTAAGTTATATTAGATTTCAATAGGGTACCAAGTTGTTATCCTTGGGTCTGGCAGTAATGATCACTTCACTATACAAAGGCAGGCTTTTTAATAGGAAAAGGCTCTGCTATTTCACCCCCATTTTAATCTTCCTGTTCCATTTCAAAAAAACAGTTATATGTTTTAAAGAGGAACACGTGACTAAATCTTTATGAAACAGTCCTGAATCAGAAATACTAGCAGAGGGATTCTTGTTCTATAACAGATATTGTTGGTGAGGTGTATGTGTGGATATATCTGTAGATATGAGGCACATACCCATATATATCAAAACACTTTAACAAAACACTTCAAAATGGTGTTGGGCATACTGGTGAATAAAAGCTGATGTCACTGGAAACAGTCTGAGTGTACAAGCACAAATAAATTCTCTTTCAAGTATCACAGGACTGGCTATGCTCTGACTCTTCTCTCATCTACCTTCATGACCTTTCCTTGGCCTATGTTTTCTGATCACCCTGCAAAGTCTACAGATCACAAAGCTCAATGCTGCTTCCAAAGGTCTATTACCATCCAGAGTAAGTTTTTCGAGTTGTACTGCAACCCTCTACCCTTGGTCATTCATGGCTGAGACACCACCAAAACATGAAAATATTAAACAGGAGGGGAAAATGGTTTATTTTCATTTGTCCTGTACTTCAGCAGTAGGATTGGTTTGGAAAACAATCTGTAATGCACCAGCCTAACATTGTACCAGGAAACCACATGGCAAGTTCCACCCACACTAAACAGCTTGAATTTCCTAGCATCACTTATCAAAAACAAAGAATCAATCCAGTCATTAAAAAACAACACCAAAGGAAAAAAAAAAAAAAAATAAAAAAAAAAAGAAAAAGAAAACACAACAACAAGGAAATCCAAGCACCACAAAATAAAACCAAAAGAAACCAGAAGTAAATTTGAGCAGCAGTCATATTTGAATGAACCCTGACGCCACTCCAGTGTTTGAGAGAGAGCTCTATCGTCGTACTTTTGCATGATTAATGGTTTTAACAAGCCTGTTTCAGACAGCAGAGTGGGTTGTTCATAAAGTCTAACAGTAGCTTGGGGAGAATGACACCCACCAATAGGGTCTAAGGACAATCAAGTTTCTCAAATGCAAAAATTCAGGAATGATATTCCACATCCTGGACTAGTCTGTCTTGCTGTGTTTCTCACCATCCTTAGCTATAGTTCCTTTGGCTAATATTAACATTTGCAGATGACCCTTCCCTAAGTGATTATTGATTACTACTCTGAATATCATCCACTCATAGCTGGCTACTTGCTGTGTCTGCCTAGCCATGGACTATTGCTTCTGTCTGTGCAATGGATGGGATACAATCCTAAACTGTTTTTTCTTTATGCTAATTTATAGCTGCTGCTGGTAGGAGGAGGGCATCTAGGCACACAAATGGTATGCTCTGTTTGTAGAAATACTCTGATATGAATATTCTATGAACTTACTTGTCAAGGAAATTGGTTTTGCATGAATCTTAATTTTAAGTGACTAAAGGGATCACAAATATTATCTTGGTGATTGGCTTTGTATCATTCTTATAGCTATATTTCTAGTTATATAGAAAGTTTTCTAGTCCCTGGATAACATTGAACAATTCATCTCCATCCAAGAAACATATGCTTCTCAAATAATACCTGTAGATGGCTATTAAAGGCAGAGTAATTGTAATTTAACCAAGCAATATGTATAAAGTTATTTTAATCTTTTCTCATAAATCACTTATCCTAGCCATTTAATCAATTATCTAGAACTCCACTAAAGGCCTACTAATTTGAGAAAAATCTGCTGGTATAGAGATTTTCAGTACTTCAAAGTGTCCTCATGACAATATTTTAGGAGTGGCAGATTGAAGAAAAGGTCTCTCCCCGAAGCAAGAGAGCTGCTCTGCACAGCTTTCTAGAGAATTTGGTTGACTAGCTGAAGTTGGTTGACTGATAGCTATGTCACAGCAAATGAAATTGAGGGAAACACTGTAAAATTAGTAGAGAGATTTAGTAGTGCAACATGACATGTCTTATCATAGTGAGGGTAAGTTGCTTTTAACAGCAGTTCTGAGTTACACAGGAGGGAAAACTTTAGTCCACAATTAAGGAAATAGAACTCTTTGCTGTCATAGCAGCACTGGAACATCTCACATCTTAGTTTAAACAAGTGCGTGCCACTTATGTCATAGGAAATCTACCTTTCAGTTTGATCCTCCTGGATGTTTGCCAGCATAGAACTTGAGGGCTTGAAAAGTGAATTTTTTAGTGGTACATAATCCTGGCACCTGGTGTCTTTAAAACCATTGCCTGTCAAACTAGCAAAAACAGATGTTCCTGTCTGTTTGGCAGCACTGTTGCAGCAGGTTAAACTGTCTGTATCTATCTTCACAGGAAAGAAAATCTTTATCATTTTTCTGATCATTATTTTTCAAAGAATCATTAATCTGCTTTTCATTTTATATAATACAGAAAATACATGAGCCCTTCTCTTTGGTCATCCACATCTTCTAATGAATGTGTTAAACATTCCTTACAGTAATTATCCTGGGTGCTTATAAGGACAACTGACTATAAATGATCTTACGTTCTTTATCTCACTCTCTTTCTTTTCTTTTTTTTCACTTTTCTTTCATGGAGTATGGAAGGACTTAGTACAACTTGAAGGTTCAGCCAAGATTATCAGTCTAAACTACAGTCTCAATCAATCAAGATGGTAAAATGAATAAATTTCCACCTCTGGCTAATCAAAAGCAGCTATGCTAAGAGGAGTATTAGCTATAACCATGGTGACCTGCAAACACAAAAACTCTGCACTTTCTTATAACTATGGCAGTACAGTTATCTGTAAAATCAACAGCAACCTGTCTTCTTTCACATTTATATTTTCAAGAAAAAGAAACTTCAGCCATAAACTCCTGTTAGAAAGATGTTCCATTCCCCTGATCATACAGTAACTTTTACCAGAATATGGCATTATGAATAAAGAGAATTTTACAGGGGCTAAGAGGGCAGCCACAGCTTTAATGCTTCCTTGTCTTCACACAAACAGCAGAACCAAACCTGTTTCCACTATGTTCTAAGTGCATGACTGCGTTTTTGTAGTGTCTTCACTTAAGAATACAGACTCATCTAGGTATCAATTTCTGAAATCCACTGACTCCAACACCACCCAGCTGCTTCTAAAGTTTTGTATCAAATGCACATTCACTGTGTCTAATAAAATTAATTCAACATCACCTAAAGAAATAGCTGAAGGGATATCAGAGCCATTAATGTTTCTCTCTGAGAAATGATATACTGAAAAGGCAGCAAAATACTTGGAATGTGAAAGAAACACTGATTATTGTGCTGTTTTTAAAATAAGGAAGAAAATAAGAGATGATGAACAGTACACTGACTATTTCAACTTAAATTCTCAGATGTTTTTGTAATAAATAAATAATCTAGACACTGGCAAACAGCTTGCAAAAGACACGCACAATGGCTATCATGTACTTTTGAAAAACACCTTTTGGTAAATCAGTCTAATTGTCTTCTACAAGCAAGAATATACAGATAGCAAATACTCTAGTCTGGACTTGAGCTATCTGAGGTTTAGGAATTTTTTAGGAATCCAGGTAGCTCAATTGATGCTTTCACAATCAAGTCATGAATATATGATATAGATTTAAATATCATATTGTTGGGCTTTTTAAAATAATATCTTTTACCAGAAATAAAATAGGAGAATGTCTAGCATAAAGTTTCACCTGGGTTTGGGTTTATTTTTCCCTTCATGACACAGACTATAAAATAGAGGTTTTGCTTATGAAATCTTCAAGAAATGGGAAAGTGGGAGTGGAGGACAGGTTTCAAAGTAATCTTGACCAATTGGAAACAGGGAGTAGAAATAATAAATAATATTCAAAGGGTGATAAGGGGCAAGTTGTACACTTATGCAGGATCAATCCATTTAAACAGGATACAGAACAACTGCTTCGGAAACACACTTCAGAGTAGGGTGTGAGATTACAGCAGATGCCAGCTGAATATGAGTCAACAGTGCCACACTTGTGAAATAAGTAGCATCATTGCCAGGTCATACTGAAAGAATAAGAATCTGCAATTCTTGAAGAAATTTCATGCTATGGCAGCTGCAGCATTTGGATCAGTTTTGATCAAAAGTTTCCAAATAAGAAAGTCCAAGAAAGAATTAGCAGAATGATGAGAGGACAGGAAATTCACCTGTCATTTGTTTAGCTCATGGTGTGAGCTAAAATCAGGAAGACTGAAAAAAATTATTTTGTCTAGAGAGGAGAAGATCAAGGAGGTAGCTGATAACAAAGGATGGCTGCCAAACAGAGAGAGAATAATCTGCCTCTCACGCTAATGACAGCTAGCACAACCGATAGGAGGTTGAAATTGTACTAAGAAATATTCAAGGGGGACTTTAAAGACATTTTTCCTTTGGTAAAGATAGTGAACTGCTGAAATAAACTGCAAAGAAGGAAGGGAGAAGTTGTTCAAGAATAAGCTAACTGAGCATTTGTCAAGACATATCTTAGAGGATAGAGTGGCCTACCTCTCCACCTCCCACCACCATAAACACCTTCTAGTACTATTTTTCTGTTATACTTTTCCCTCTGGAAAAGAGAGATATGGATTAGACAATTTTTTCATTTGCTATATAAATGTTTTATGATATTAGCTAAATCCCATTAAATCATCCCTTAGGATGAGCTATCGATAATAGCATCAGCTTCTAGAAAGTTAATAAAATGTCCATTTCTTTGAGATATGTCATTTCAACTTTGCAGTTAACTATCCTGCATTTGAGAATTGCTGAGCTGTTTACTGTTGTATCTTTGGGATTTGACAGTTTTTATTTGATAGATGATGATTTATTCTTTCAACATATCAACATTATCCATTTAACTAACTAAATAATACTACAGATGAGGATTAAAATAACAATGCCTTACACTGCTGCATGGATGAAACAATACTTTCTAGCAGGCCACATTCTTGAGATAAAAAGAATAAGTTATTATCATCAGTTCCAAGATTCCTAATCATTTGCAAAATATATTCTGTGCTATCATTTATATGGGTAACTCTAAAAGTTTCAGTATTTTATGACCTGAAAGCAAACAGTAAACTACTAAATATGGTTCACATTGTTCAATAGAAATGCCAAGCTGGAAAAATTCCTACCTGAAAGAAGAATTTTAAAACCAAACCTCCCATTTGAGCGAGAGTTTTTGATTTAGAATAATAGGAGATGCAGTATAGTTTCTTGTGCAGATCACTTCTTTCAATATCAGAGGTCTATTTTATTGGTACAATCACAAATCAGTGCAGAAAGACAATGATGCCATCAGTCATTTATGCCTATAAAAACATTGCTATAATAACTTTAAAAAGAGCTAAATACTGGTCTCTAGGGAAAGCTGTAGAGTCTGTAATCAAGCAAGTAAAATGTAGATATGAGTAGCACTTAGATGACCCAAAATTCTACTTGTTGTTGGTCCATCACTTACCGCATGCAACATTAAACTCCCTTCTGAAGGTTCTCTTGATGTGGAAAAATTGTTCATGTGTGGAAATAATCTTCACTCTTTACTCCCCAAAATGGGGTGGCCAGAGCCAATTAAGCAAATGTTTACTGAGGGTGATCCCCAGCCCTTACTATGGGGATTCTCCCACTCCCACATGTCTCTCCCCAATAGGGGAGGTTTTTTAGAAAGTCCATGTTAAGAAGAAGGCAAACTGGACTCTTGGTTTTTCTCGGTCTTCAGGTTATTTATTATTTTCTTATCAGCAGTTTCAGCACATCAGGCTTTACACCAGCCTGGCACACAGGAGAAAAGGCACCAAAAAGGCACAAACACACAGATTCAAGGTTCTCTTAAAGATATTTCACCCAATTATCACCAAGAAAGTACATTATTTCTCTTTGTCTTCCAATAATGAACTATATTTCTATTCACATGATTCTATATTGCAGCAAATTCTGACCAATAGTTCTGTGTCCCCAACACTGCAGAATATGGAGCACATGAAGAAGGAGGAAGAAGCCTAAAAACCACAAGGATCTTCCATCTTGTCTTCATCTACTTACCATGCTAACAAACCCAGTAATCTAAAATTCTCACTCTGTGACAAACCATATATTATGCTACTATCTAGTCCGCATTCTTGAAAGTTCTGTTACATCCCAGAGCCTTGGAAGCCCTTTCCATGGACAAAGGTTAAAAACAGTGTTTGTCAGAGGGTTTGGATCCCTTAAAACGTGCAGAGAAATACTTCTCTGCATTCTGGATTCCAACACTTGCAAACTCCAAAATCATTCCTGCCCTCTGTCCAGAAGACTTCTTTTAAGCTTAGGCTCAGACTATAATGTAGTCCAGATGGACAGACTTGGAACAGTACCCTGTGACTGGCACTGGTAGCTTGCCTATTGCAGTCTTTAGCTCATCTCTCATGGCACCAGTCAGACTGGACTTGGTGTCTGAATCTCCAGACTGAATCTAGTTTAGCTGAGGCATTCACTGAAAACCTCAGTGAAATGACAAAGATGCCTCATGTACAGCCATTTGCAGTCACATATACTCCAGAACATGAGATTCCAGACACCACTGTAGTGCCATCACTTCCCTTATTTACCTGAAGAAGGCCCCAGAACACATATTCTGAAACCTCTGATGTTCACCACTGACTGCAAAAGAAGTTTAGGAATGTTTATAGATCCTCTGTATCATCTTGCAATGCAGTACCAAAGTTGGAGATGCTTGAGAAAACACTCTAGGTTTTGACATAAATTATAGAAGAATAGTTATTCCATACTTCTGAAGCAGCAGAGGAGAATATGCTTTCAGGATTACTCTAGAATTATGAGTTCTTTTCTGTGAGGGTGGTGTGACAGTGGAACAGGTTGCTCAGAGAAACTGTGGGTACCTAGTTCCTGAAAGTATTCAAGGCTAGGTTGAATGGGACTTTGAGAAAACTGATCTAGTAGAAGATGTCGCAGGTTATGGCAGGATGGTGGGAACTAAATGACCTTTAAGGTCCCTTTCAATCCAAACCATTCAATGATTCAACTTGAACAGAAGATACCTGAGAAACATGAATAAATTTTCCCTGGATGTTCATCCCTGTTTGCAATAACTACAGAAAGAGACTACAAAACTTCATGTAGCTTTTAAATGACAATGTAAGGTTACATCTATCCAGTTACATCTAACAAAACAAATAAATTTAACTACTACATTAAGGCCTTGTTCAATATATAGTCTCTCTGTACAAACCTTCTCCGACATCCTTGGAAGATCTGTTATGGACTCAAAGGTACAACCTGCTCTGAATGAGTGTGAAACCACTGCATTAATGCCAGAGTTCCAGTTTTCCCCCAAAGTACTGTGACTTTTCCCAACTAATTTCATGGAAGTTTTCCTGATAACCTTCAGCACTTGAGAAACAAAGAACCCTTCCTGAGCACTTCATAGTACTGCTTCAGTACTGCAAACCTCACACTTGCCATTCCAATCTTACTTTACATATTGATGAATATTACATTTCATCACCCAACTACTAATAATCCACAAAGAATTGCCTGCCACTACTTTTTTTTCAAAATGCCAAAAATTCTTATGAATCTGGCCTTTTTTTGCATGCCTCTCTTTTAGTCAACACTGATATACAGGTGATAATAAAGCATGATATGCAATCCTTTAAGACTGCATTGCCCATGGGTATGCACAATGGAAAAGAACTTCAATATGAAAAATGAACATAATATACAGTAGAAATAATCTCTGAATCTCAATTAACTTGGCTTCTGAAGGATTACAGAGCAAAAATCAAATTTTATTTTATTTACTAGTTTATTGCCTCCAGCTAGCATGTGGTGTTCCAAGATGCCTTGGAATTGTTGTCAATAAGAATTGAAAAATCTGTGTGTACAAGGTTCTCTTAGGTAGCAGTGCACATGATGGGGCAGATGTCTTTTCCAGAAAAGATTGTCACACTGGCAATTCATCTTCTAGCTCTCTCAGTGTGCATTCAATCATAAAAAAATATTTAGGAGACACTGATAGCCTGACAATATTCATTTGTGTTCCTCCTATCCCTGACACTGCTGCAAGCCTAGTTCTCACGTCTCCAGAAAGGCCATGAATCAGAGTGGCTCATGATCATATTTGCAGAAATCATACAATTACCTAGGTATAGATTTATTCAAGGAATTAAGCTCTCATTAAGGATATATAAGGCTCTAAAAATACAACATCACTAATAATTCAATGCACAATGTTATTTTGCTATGGCATGAAACAGCCTTGTATGGCTGGCTTTATATGCTTTTTTTTACCACCATGTTTGAAAATAGGCCTGGATGAAGTACCAGCAGCTTTTTGGTTTCATTCTTTGCAAGATAAAGTCTAAAGATGACATCAGTAACTCTGAAATGCAAATTCATAATGGCCACATGGAAACAATATAAACTGTATTATAATGTGTTAAAAGTATTTTAACTCACTTAAGTGAATACTGCTGGGAGTTGGAAGATCATGTGGTAAACAGTGCAGTATTCTTTTATTTCCCTGTCAATCCATCCTCATCCTCACCATTAAGTCTTTCATTTATTCAGTTGTCTCTCTGAGTCCCCATAAGCCTTTTCATAAAATGGAATCCAGGGATTTTTCATGCTCAATTTATCATACAGTAGAGTTTGAAACATCATATCGTTCCCAGTAATTTATAGCTGTGTGGTAATAACTTTCTTTCAAATGACAGTGCAAACTTAGCCAAGATAGAAATATCACTAAATTATGACCACTTGTCAGGGATAGAAAACCTAAAAAAAAAAAGAGTTGATGGTTTCAGTAGACCACTGTTCTCAGCAAGACCCATTACAATAGACACTAATTCAAAGATTAGACTGGGCTAGCAAAACACTATTCTTTAGATAGTGTTCTTATGATTCCACATCACAGACATGCCACACCAGTTCTATGGATTTGACATTGTAAATAATTCAGGCTTCATGAAAGTGTTATGAAGAAGTGTGGTCTTTCAAACACTGTGGTTTTTTCAGGAGATATAATTTTCAAAGATAAGGTGCTAAAGCAAATGTTATATTAATGTTTTTATACTGAAGTTATTTGTATGCATAGAGGCAGAATTTTTCATGTATTTCTATGTCCATGCCAATAATCAGATTTAATTTCCTTGACTAACTAGGTATGTAACACTGAATATGTATACCATACGTGCTTGATGTCTACAGTATTGCATGTATTGTTACAGGTGGCATTGTGGTTTCACCTGCTAAACATTTGTTGTGCAGTATACAGTGCTTGTACAGTCCTTCACTGAGTTGTGCCAAAAACGCTTTATGTTAACTATAACTACCAAACAGGTTAATTAAACCTGATACACAGCATACTGAATATTGACTTTCAATACAATTAGTAAACAGCACTTAGATCCAGGAAACATCAGTTTTACTTCTGGCTGCTCTTGAATTTATGGTTCTGGACAACGTCTCTTTAATGTTTAGTCTTCCTGAGTGACATAATTACAGATTTATAACTGCCTATATGGGCCTTAACTTTAAGGGTCAGCAGGTTCAGCTGGTTGCAAGTTCATGTAGTCACAGATGCTCCCTGAGGTGGAATCATGTTGCCCCAAAAATTCACCGTGTCTCATTAAAGTAGCCAGTAAGAAAAATTAAATTGCCTAAAGCTCTAAGGAGAAATAGCAGAAGCAAAGGGGACTGGTAAACATAGAGGCAGAACACTGAAAATGTGTAGGTTTTTTAGCAGTAATTGCATCCCTAAAAGATATATGATTTAATATAATTTTATAATTTTAGCACACTTCCTATTATCTTCAGCTTCTTGAAAACTATTTATATTTCTTTTGGAAACTTTTCAGTTTTATAGACGAAAAATTGCTTGTTGTACTTTTTTTTTCTTCAAAAAACTAATAGTCACTTTTTCCTTCCTTCAGTCTCACTCACTAGATAAACCGTTTTGCGGAAAACTTGCATGAAATCTAAAGAAACATTAAATTGTCCAAAATGAAGGCATTAAGGGCTTATGTACAAAAGAGTTTGACAACTTTTCCCATGTCTCCTACACACAGTTTATTTGTTTATGCCTTATCGGGAAGCTAAGCTTTCTGAAGGTGCTTGAAGTTGTGTTACTGAAGACAGGCAACAGCTGACAGCATGCAAGCTGACAGATTCTCTGCTTAGAGTGCAAGAGACTGCTTTACAGCTGAATGATGAAGGTATCTGGTTCCAACATTAGCCCAGAACTCTCCACCTCAGCAAAATATTTGACCCTCTACTGTGAAGTAAGATGTTTAATTCCATCCAGGAAATTCAGGAATCAAGCCTACATACATATTTCCAGAGAATGCTCTAATTGAAGCACTCTGCCACAAAAATTAGGCAGTGGCTTATTCACCCATAGAGTGTGCTTGTTACACAGTTTTTACACTCATGTTCCTGTAGCGGCATGGAAATCAAGGAGAAATATGGTTTAGTGGATACATGCCCTTTGGCACTCCCTCTTTGCTGGTTTAGCCTTTCCCTGTTTAGTCTACTAAACGCTGCCGCAAATCTCATCTTTTGTCATCTCCCTTTCCCCATTCACTGTCTCAATTGCATTCTTGAAGCCAGGCCATTACATCTTTGTGCTGTCACCCTGGCTGCCATGGCAGGAAAGGCCCTTGGAGACCTTATGCAGTGGCATTGTCCCTATTTGTATTTTTCTCCTTTTTTTCACCATTAGTTTTTCTGTTCACTAATTTCAAAACCTGTTTTATGGAAAGGTCAACACCCGAAAAACATCTGTATGTACAACACTTGTAGAAGGATCAAGCAGATCATCAAGCAGATGATGAAACAGAGAAGAAAGAACCTATTCGCATCCCAAGCAAAAGGTAGGGTGATGCAGGAACTAAAGATGTCATTGGTGCTAGAATACATAAGATAAAACATAAATAGAAAACATAAGAAATTCCTCCTTTTTCCTCTCCTTTCCCTGACATACCAACCATGAGAAACCTCCACTCGGATCTCACAGAGACACGACAAAATCAGTCATGAGATACAAATCTGCATGAAGCTATGATCTTTTACTTTCCTGTACTCAAAATACTACTTGGATCACTCTATTCCTGAAAATACTTTCACACAAGAATATCAGAAGCAGACATCCTGTAGGCATAAGGACCAATTGTCAACACATCCTTTATAGGATGTGATTAAGTTTTGATTTGTTCTGCTTACACAGCCAGATTCCTACTAATGAAGTAATTCACCAGGTGTTTTTCACTCTTTAAGGGAGCATAGGATATTCACCCATTCACACTAGAAGAGAGTAAATGGTTGTATCTGTTATCCCACTGTTAACTGTAGCAGCTCCTTTGGATAGAAGAAAATCAATCAACCCTACATGTTTTCACAAGAGGCATAAAAAGTTTCCAAACTTGTAGTGAATAACTTGAAAATGCCTCATTTTCACTTTTTCTGTCTTAGGGCTAGTCAAGCAGGATGTTCTGGCATTCAGCTGGAAGGATAATGGCCAATTATACTTCTACTTTTGTGTTCTGGCCCCTTAAAACAGGTGTTCTAAAAAGACACATGCATTTTATATGCTCAGAGATTATCAGGGCTATCAGAAAGCAACAAATGTTAAGAAAAGTTGTAGCTTATATAACAACAGCTTTGGTTTTCTATCTGGAAGAAAAAGGATTAGACCCATTACTGAATTTAAGAACAAGATCAAAATGGGATTTTTGACAGTGAAAACTGAAAGAATGTTATCTAGTACTCATAGCAAAAAATAAAATTAAAAAAAAAAAAAAAAAGGAAAGAAAAGAAGCCACTATATGAAATACCAGAGAAAAAAAAGAGGCAGCATTTCAATCTGTTACAGGCATAGAATCACAGTATCATAGAATGGCTTGGTTTGGAAGGGACCCTAAATATCATCTTGCTCCACCCCTCTTGCCATGGGCAGGGAACCTTCCACAAGACAAGGTTACTCAGAGCCTTGAACACCTCCAGGGAAGGAAAGTTCACAAAATCTGTTGGTTTATAG
This sequence comes from Certhia americana, assembly GCA_018697195.1. NCBI lineage: Eukaryota > Metazoa > Chordata > Aves > Passeriformes > Certhiidae > Certhia > Certhia americana. The sequence continues at coordinate 41,388,414 of CM031857.1, read as the reverse complement.
ATTTTTTTTTTTAAATTTATTTTATTTTTTTAATACAGATGTATTGTAGAAGATGAACAGAGAGGACACCAAGAAAAAAGGAGCTGTCTAAAAGTCATGCAGTTATCACTAAATGTCCTGGGGCTTGACTAGACCTCTTCTTTTTACATTGATGGATAAACTAATGAAAGACAAAACAGAAGCAACAGATATACTCAATGTATACCCTAAGAAGCTTGTTTACAAATAAATTGAAAATTTGTTTTCAGCCTTGAGTGGTGGAAAGCAAAAATTTAGTAAAGAATGATGCTTTTTCATTGCCTTGGTTTGCTCATGATTGAGTGTAGGAATTACATACTCTGCCCTAGATTCACATGGAATATCTTCATTTTATTTTCTCAGCCATGAAAATAAATATTTATTGAAAAAACAATATAATGTTTCTTTTCAGTATTTAGGGTTTTTTCACCTCTATGCAATAAAGGTGCACCTCTATGCAAAAAAATATAAAACATAGAAACTCATCACTGTACCCCTCCTAAGAGACAGGAAACAAGGCCTTAAAACTCCCTATATTGAATTTTCTAAGAGACACCAGTGTGGCAGGCTGATTTTTCACTGAAGTGGAGTAGCATAAAAAACTAAGGAATTACTCATCCTGCTGATGTACTGTCCAGGCAGTGCAACAGCTGTCTGTAGTGCTTTATTTAAAGATGTATCTGCTACACCACTTTGCTCTCTCTATCCCTGTAACCTCCTACAATGAAAGCAAAATTTAGAGAGCAGAGGCTGGTAACACAGGAATCACGCTTTTTTCAACATGCATGCTGAGAAACACCAGTTCTTGCAAACCAGCAAGAGCAGATGTATGGCGAAGTACTACTCCTTAATGTTGGGTTGCTATTGAAAAAAATGTTTGTTTTCCCCAAGGCTTCCTCTAAAGGCTAGGGAAAAACAAACAAACATCTAGCTAGGCCTACCATATTTCCTGAAAAAAATGACTGCAGTTCTACCAGCCTTTGATAACGAACTAGCCTACTGAGAGGATGGAAATAATAGAGAGGAACCTGGTTTCCATATCTCTTTTATCAATTTACAGACACTATAAATACAAATTTGCAGCCACAGCTGCAGAATGAAAAGATGCCTGTTTTCTGTATCAGGCATCCTTCACCCATAAATTGTTTCAAAGCTAAACTCAGTAAATACAAACTGAAAAGAAAGGTGCAACAGGAGGATTTCCTACTCTTTAATTTAATGTGAAAAGTTTCAACCCTATTGCATTCATGCTCTGGTTTGGGGGCCCCAAAGTAAAGTTCTGCCAAGGGAAGAGCCCTCACTTCAGCATTGCTAGGAAAGCCCAGCTCCTGCTTGTAAACACTGAGGTCATTTAAGCTCTCCATCTAAAAAAACATACAAGTAATATGAATAACACTACTGTGACTCATAAGGGCAGCAGAAAGAACAGGCACTCTGATGCATACATCTGATTCTCTGTGATCATACAGATGAAGAGAATAAATTTTGAATTTAATTGCAAAAAAAAAGACTAGAACGGAGTAAAACTGAGCTTTCTTTTTTATTGTTATTGTTTTTGGGTTTGGGTTTGGTTTCGGTTGTTTGGTTTTTTGGTTTCTTTTTTTTTTTTTGAGATTTTGTTAGGGTTTCTTTTGACCAAGCTAAAGTTTTTCTTCTAAGTTCTTAGGAAATAAAAAGCCAAGAAAAAGTCTTTCCAAAGCCATAGCTAGACAAGGTCAAACTTGGTAAAAATGTCAACCCATGTAAAAATTAACTGAGTCCTTTCTCTAGTAGAGTTGCTCAGTGAAACAAATCATGCCATTTCAGTGACCTCACTGAAAACTGTAGGTTTTTTTGCAGTTAAATATATAGTGTTTGAACATTCCATTTTAAGAATCTTCTTACTGCTCTGCCTTGGCTTTCATGGGTTTTTTTGGATGGTGGGGCTGGGGAGAAAAAACTTTAGAGCTGTCAGTGGCTTACTGGAGCCAAGAGTCAGGTGAACTCAGCTGAATTCGTGGACAAGCAAACCCCTTATGTGCATCACAGAATGACTGAAAACTACCACTGGTCTTATAGCTCAAATACAGCTTCTCAGCACATTCCCTGTGCATATTAATGTCAGAGACCAATTTTTTTCATGCCATAACTCATCCAACAGCTATTTTCAAATTTTCTGTATGGGATGAAGAAGGGGCATTGAAAATGTGAGTTAATCATTGGAGGGGAAATCAAAACTAACAAAAAAAAATGGAAGGGGGGATTTATTCAGAGTTTTAGGCTGAACAATAAGTGTTTGGGCTAAATAATTTCTAAATATGTTACAGTTAGCATTTTAGAAAGTTTTCATTTTATGTGATGTGCCACTATTTCGACATAACTTCACTGAAATAAAATCAAGCCAGAAATTTAGCCTATTGTAACAGATCTTGTCATTCTTAAAGGAAATTGTCCAATGTTTCCAGCCTATTTGATGTTCAAGTTTATTTTGTCATTCAATATAGGATGACCTTGGCTACCAGTTAACAAGGGACCTTGTCTACAAAGGCACATAAAAGACAGTGGAATATACATAATATTTACTAACTATGACTAAATCCCACATGGCACAAGTTTAAGAAAGAACACTTGTGTTCTGTAATCTTTCATTATGACTGGGGAGTTTTATTTCTCCTGTAGTGTCACAAAAAACTGGCATGCAAAGCCTCTGTCTCAATGAAGTGTATAAATCTAAATGAAGCTTCCTTATACACTGAGATTACAAGCTAGGAAAAAAAATGGACAAAACAGCCAACTAACATAATGGAAATTTAAAAGCTAGACAAGCTAAGAGAATGAAGAATGTACCTCTTGGCAGTATTTGAGAGAAGCCACCTAGAAAGATGGTGTAGAAAATGGACTAGCAGAAGAAACTTGGCTGCACCACAAATTCTGGCCTTGCAAAGGCATATATCATTTCTCAGTTCCACCATAATAAATGCCACAGTACACAACAAGATAAATGTGGTTTATACATATAAAAAAATTATTCAACAAGAGGAAAATAATCTGCTTTGTGAAAGGAAGGGTTAAAAGATTTCTCTTCCCAATACTTCCCATTTTTTTTCCTGTGTGAAGAAGTGCACTTGAGTATTGAATGGAATACTTTTATGAAGGGAAAATAAAGCTTTTGGATGTAACCCCAAATAGACAAGGAAAAAAGAAGGTACAGCTGGCAGTATGTGACCTGGCTTCTGAGTGTAGAATGGGGAAAATAACTCAGAGACACCACAATCTTCAAAACCCACATAGTTATAGCTGAAGATATGATTTCTTATAATTCAAATTTTGGAACATCTTCTCTGTGTCCAGGGAGATCCAAAGGAGTCCCATTGTGATATTTTATAACCTGAAAGGCACTTGCAATCTCCAGAGGTGCTGATGGTATTATCTGACATATCAGCTGCAGTAGCTTGTTTTCCAAAAACTGTGCATAATTTAACCAACTATTTTCCTGCACTGCATTTTCTAGATGGAAGGTTTTTCAAGCTTCAAACAGAAAGAAAACAAAAGTGTTTATTACATCTGAGAGAGAAAAACCCTTTTCCACCAAATGAAGTTTATATTTGTATGCATGTATTGCCCAAAAGTAAAAGTGGGAAAATACAAATTATTTAAGCTGCAGTACAACAAATATAATTTGTTCTCTTTTCTGGGGAGTTATTTTCAATACTCCAGAAACTTGAAGCAGGTACAGAAATCAAGGTAATTTTAACAATGATTTTGTGGCTCAAGTGAGTGAGTTATCGCATTCTTATAGGCCCAAAGTCTCCTCTTCTTAAACAGAGTTTAAATTTTCTGAATTCTGAATGAAGGCTGATGCATACATACAAATTAAATAGTTGAACAATTATTTGCATGACTAAAGGCTAAAATTCACAGCTTATGTGAATTTTGATGTTGCACTCAAAAAGGGCATTGCAGTCAATGCCTTTAAAATGCCTGTTTTCAACAACCTGGACTTTGATAGCGTCTAAGACCCTCTTGAAGAACAAAAAAGGGGCATTTTCCATTAGAAGCAGAGATTTAACAAAAGCGTTTTAAAAAAATTCATTCCTGTGCAATCCTTGCTTTTTAGCAAACTTAGCTATGCACATAAAAACATGCAACTTATTTTTTTCCAGCTTGCTCTTCAGGACTGGCACAGTTACAGGTTTAACTTCCACTCTTAAACTGAGACAAATTGCTCTATCATTACTATTCTATTTTTATAGTCAATCCAACCTGAAATTTTGTCTCAGCAGTGTGGCTTTTTATTAGCCTTTTGAAAACATTGGGTCTGAAAATTCAAACTATAAAGCAGCCATTACTTGGTTATTGATGCTAACCCTTTGATAGGTCTGAGGAAGTCAGGTACATTATGTCTGGGCCTTTGAACATTTTTTTCCTATTCATTTCAGCAAGCATTAATATCAGAGACGTCAAGCTAATCCTTTCAACTTCTAATCAGCGTTGTGGACACTTTTATTTCAGCAACTGAGCCTCTCTTCAGTTACTGAGAATTTCAAGTTGAAATGTTAATGATTATAAAAATGTCACTGAGATGACATAGTGCCCCTTTCTGCTGCCTACAGTTTTGTAGAAAACAAAGCTATTTGAGCTAGCACTTGTTCATGCTGTGGTAGTACAACACTACTGCAACCACCTTACATGTTTACAAGCTGACTTTTTAGACAAGACCCAATCCAAAGTACTACTGGTAACAGTCAGCATAGATCTGTCTGCTCTGGTCAGTGTCCTCTTTACTCATCCTCCAGGAAATGTGAGATGGCCTTTCTGGTATTTAATAGTTTCATGTCACTCATGTCCTTCCCTGGTGAGCTTCCTTGATGCAGGTGAGAATTTCAGACCTCAAGACTAGACTTTTCCTATGGTGTTATTTTTACCTCCTCTGGAAGATACCTGTGTTGTACACCAGAGAGATGCCACAGAGAAGTCAGAGTGAGTGAAAGAGTAATTTTCTAACTGAACGTGTTGAAAATTATCATTTGTTCTTAAATGATCAAGCTTGGCTCTGCTTTTTGTTCTTCCTCTCTTTTGGCCAAATAGCATAAAATAACAGTGAAGAAAGTGCTTTTAATTTCTTTTTGAGCAACACGGAGCTGCTAGAGATCACACTTTAAACCCCCAGAAAAAAAAATATCCTTTGGACAAGCCAGGATTTTCATGTAAGCCCCAAAGTCCCATATTTCAAAATACAAAGAGAATATTAAAGCTTATGATGATTAACCCCCCAATAATTTACAAAAATCACAAGACTTGACAATACCAAAAAATTTAAAACTTTTGTCCATTACAAAGTGCACTAAAGAGCTTAAAAGTTTTCTTATTTTTGCAGGGGAATAAAGTCTTTCTCTTCTACCTGCAAGAAAACTTTGATTCAGAGTGAAGAGAGAGATAGCTACTGGTTCTTGCAATCTATGAGTCAGAGTAATTACTTATTGCTCCTACTCATAAAGCCACAGACACTGCTAGAAAGAATATCAAAATAATAATTGTTCAAGATTTCTAAAACCATTAACAAATTTCAAAATGTTACTTCATTCAAACATTGGTTGAATCTTTTTTGCTTACTAGCTGTTTTCTTATACTAAATCCAGAACACTTCAGTACTGGTGGAATATTTTGACCAACCTGGCTGAAAGTGCGTATGCAAAACACAGTGCAGAATTATGGAACCCAGAAACCATTATAAACCCAAGATTTTCATCTCTAATTTGTGCTGCTAAATATTTTTTAAAAAGCTTTATTAATAATGCCTGCAGTCAAAAGCAGCAGCAAAACTATCTTTTACAATTCTAATAAAAATTAATTGGTATAACATCTGCAAAGTCTTGCTAAGACTGAGCACTGACAAGCAACACCACTATCCCTCCATCACAATTTTACATACAGAATCAATGTTTAGCAAAAGCTGAATAAATAGTGAGGGTTATCTGCTGTATTACAGGCCATGTCGATATATCATGATGGGTCAAACTCTTAAAATACACCTCATGTTTCAGAGTTCAGAAACTTCTAAATTTTATGATCGCATTAATTGATACACTTCTAAAGAACCAAGGCACTTTCATATCACTGATTTTGTTACATGAACAGGTGGGGCTACAACTCATTTTTCTAGAAGGGCAAGTCAGGTAAATTTCTATTAAAATCTGTAGGCATTGGTGTTTCGTTCCCTTCCACTCTACACTGTATATAGACTGTATATAGACTATATACTACTGTATATAGTCTACAGCACAAACTATCTTCCTTTTGCCTGCATCTTTCTAGATGGGTGGTGGTGTTCATTTAGTGACTGAATTTGGACTTTCCCATAATATATGTACAAAGACTTCAGAGTTTTCAACAAAATACTAATTTTTATTTCCAAGCCTTTCTTGCAGTAATTGCAAAGACTATGAGTGCACAACTCACAGAATTATGTTGATTCTCTCTGGTAACATTTTTTGGTAAAAATGTGTTTTGGATTTATTCACAAGTTTCTCTCTAAGTAGGGGCAGGCCTGGTTTCACAAACCTCCTTGGCAAAACATAAAATACACAGACTGGATCTTTCTGGATTCATGTTCGAATTTTCTTGAATTGTTACTATTCTGTCTTAAAGATGGATCTTGTATTTCTCCCAAGATAGATAAGGTTGGATAGCTTTTTTCTGCCCTTTTTTTATGCACCTTGGTCTTCTGCTCATAAAACAGTCTATTTCGATTAGGTAAATAGGTGCATACAGTGACCAGTTTTGTTTTCAAACATTTTGAGGATATTTCAGTCTTTTAGAGCATAAGCCTTTTTTATTTTTTTATTTATTAGTCTGGAATTACAGTATGAGAATTTGTTTTATTCTTTTTTAAATAAGGAAAAAAATTCCTCAACAATCTCTATTGACTTAAGTTTCCAAAATAATGTTTGCTTTCTCATCTTTGAGGGTAAATTAAAAGTTGGTACTAACACATGCAATAGTTTTCCAATAAATGCAAACTACTTTGGCCTTTCCTGGGTCCTTCTAAGACAGCTGACTCCCAGAATAAATGACAGTAGCATTTTCAAAGCTGCTAAATTATTCCAGTCCTACTGAAGCAGATACTGTCTGGCATGAAGGAGCATAAGACTGGTGAATCTGAACAGACAGGAGTAACTGAGTGAGAAGAATTCACTGTTAAAACTGTGATAAAGAGCTTAAGATAAAAGGAGATATTTATATTGAAATAGCAGCTTACAGTAGCAGATCAGTTTAATTTACTCCGCCATGCAGTAAGCAAAAAGCGTGTAAAAGGTGGGTAGACAGATTTGACTTGTGGATCAATATTCTGTTGATCTCTGGCCACAAAACAATTAATCTCTGCAGCGCAGGACAGAAGTAAAGGGGAATTTAATGTCAAATCAGTTAACCACAATCTGAAATTGAAAAAGCAGTATTGATAATGATGGTTAGCACAAGTTCCTCCTATTAAGTGATATCATTCAGTGCATTCATCACAATGTATTAATTACAGAGTGCAGTCAGCTTGATCTTCAAGGCTAACATCATAGAATCAATTGCAGCAGTGTCTCTACCATCCTGTTAAGAACTACATTTCCTTGGCTGATTCTGAATTTCTTAGAGAAAAATGTAATTTCATCTATCTGCCATAACATCTCTTTATCTATACAGCTTGCATTTTGGAGGGAACACAAATCTTTGGGAAATGAATTTAGACACAATACAATCATTATTTTAATGCATGTGGAAATTTCATTTGGAGATCAGCTTTATTTGTCAGGTCTCCTGACAAAAATCAGTAGACTTTAAGAGACACAAATAGATTCAGTGTTCTTAAATAAAAAATAAAATAATAATAATAATAATTAAAAAAAAAATTCAGGGATTGATAGCACAGGGGACGATAATAAAAGAGAGAAAAGGGGAGGAAACAGATAATTAAGCTGTTCCAAGAACAGGGTATTTTTTTAAGGAACAGATAGAGACAGAGTGTACATATTAAATTAGCAATGGTGATAATTAAAAAACAACACTATGCAATTGTACTAAAAGAATAACTGTTTGAAATTACAGGAATATCCCCAAAACTAGCATTCTTATTTCTGGGCATCCCCTCAAGTAGTTGAAAACTCATCTCTCATTTTAAAAAAGTCAGATCTTGTCAGTTCTCTCCTGATGCTTTGAAGTTTTACCATGAGTTGCTCATATGTATAGTTCAAACATTTTTTTTTTCTTGTTCCTCATCAGAACCAAGGCTTCCCAGTTTTCATCATGAAACAGGAGTAGCCAGACAAACACACTGACCATGTTGGACTGAGATTTATCCACTTAATTTCACTTAATTTTCCACTTAGCTACCTGAGCTACCTGATCAAGAAGTAACACTGAGGTTCCAATACCACCATGGGACACAGCATTGCGTTCCTGCACAGCCATAAATCAGACCTGACATCAGATCACAGCAAGACAGACGCATTCTAGAGCCACATCCACTTGGGTGAATTTGGAACAGAGAACCTTCCCTTTATCACAGCCACTGCTCTAAAATTAAGCCAGGTAACATCAAGACCCATGTGGTGTGACACCTCAGTAAATGTCTGCTCTGAAACTATTCACTTAAGGATCTCCCTGTAAACACACAGAAAATGTTTTATGGTTTGGTTCATCTGATCTATTTTAGCTGTCTACAAGCTAAATCTCAGAAGCTCCTGTTTCTTTCCTCTGACTACAAAACAAGGTTCAACAGCCAAATTAGGTGTAAGCAACTACAAGAAATACCAGTTTGGTCACATCAATGCATTGCCTCCTCCATTCACTGGCTCTTCATGTGTCATCCTGTATCCTACCGCAACTTCTCAATAAAGCATTCTTCCCTATCATGCACTCTTTTTTTAAAAAAAACCCCAGTTATTTCCCTGCAACATCTGCTATTACTGGTCCTTGAAATGAACAGGATAGAAAAAAATAATATTCCATGAGGGCTTTTCGCACAAGCTTAATGTATTTGTTTTGAAACTGCTTCAGATACATCAATTATATCAGTCATTAGGGATTAAAGAAATGTTCATAACCCACAGTAACTTATTGTCTGCATCTGTAATCCACCTTGAGGAAGAAACATGAACCAGAGCTACAAATACTTGAAATTTGTAGTGGAAGACCAGCAGAAAGGAAAAAAAAAAGACAACAGATAATGTAAATACTTAAAGGGGCAGTATTGTCAACCAGAACTATTTTTTCAATGGAAAACCCTTTCAGTGTAAATATTCACACAACAAAGACATACTGTCTCATCTATTAAAGAGAATATTGTACATGTAGATTCAATGGGGGAGGTAGAGAAAAAGAATTGTTGAGCCTTCATCATGGTCTGCCATTATTGACTGTACTAAAAATGAATTATGACATTTTAAGATACTTACTGATATTGGCAAAACTCTTCCTGAATGAATCACTGCGCTAGAAATCAGGGAAGAATTATTTAATCAAGTCCAAAGGCAGGTAAAACCCAAATTAGTAATTTCTAAACTGAAGTACATTGGTAAGCCAAAAAATTAATTACTCCTGAATGAATTACAGCTTAAATTAGACTACTGAGTACTTGCAAGAATGTTCATTCTTAAGTACATCTTGCTAGCATGGCGATATTACAACCCTATTCCCACTTCAGAGGCACTCACAGCTCAGCTCTGCAGGACACCTTTTCTCCCCCAGTTGCCTCAAAAAGTCAAAGGGGGTGTCAAACATGTAAGTACCTCATCCAAAGTGACAGAGGAAATGTTACAAGGGTGTCTCTAGAGTCAAACAGTGATATCAAAGAAGTAACCAGGTTAACTCAGGAAGCTCTCAGCAGAGAGGAATGCCAAACTCACTCTCTTACACCAGCTCCTTGTGTACAGCCAGTGGTGATTAGCTCATCCGTGGCTACAGGCAATGTAGGCTTTAAAACAGCTACACCCATACCTCTGCCAAAGGGACTTCAGTCAGATGTACACAGGGGACGCCCACAGAAGAAACAGACAAAACAAACAGTTCAAATTCAAACCCATCTCCAATACTGCAATTTTAGACTTTATCTCACAGTTTATATTCCAGGTGTCTTCCTTTGTTGTTGCAATGTGAGCTGGAGACAACAGAAAACATGTGGATGGTTCAAATGTTCAATAAAATTAAGTGATGGATGTAGACTTTTTTCCTCTGATCTGTGTATCAAACTATTAAACATTTGATGTTAAATTATCTACTAATGTAAAGACAAGTAATTCTACTTAATTCCAGAGAGTTGCACCTACTCAGACCTGTAAAACAATCTAACCTCCTTCAGTGATGAGTTTGCCTGCATATCACTCAGGTCAGAAGCACTTGTCTGTGTTTTCTTGGTTTCTACCTTTTAATGGCTGCACTTTACTCTTTTGGCCAAGAGGGAATTACCAAGTGAACTCAGAGTGAGATATTATTTTTGAGTACGAATAATGTTTATATCCCATCAGTCCAACAACCCTTCCTTTTACAATAATGAGCCATTAAAATCCGTGTTAGAGGATCACTAATCTTTTAGGAGGTTAACATGAAGCTCATCCAATTCTAACACTTCGATCACAGAAGCAGGAATTTGGGAACAGAGCATGTTTTATTAAAAAGAAAAGGAAACACATGGAAAGAGAAAAGCATTGTCAAGACTTAGGAGTGCCTGTGATATTTCAGATATTTATACTCAAATAAAAGCTTTCACTCTGACCCCATTTTTAACACTGTTTTGTCCTTCAATGACATCAGCCTTCTGACATTACTATAGTCTTAAAAATGCATTGTAATGTAAGGTCAAAGATGGGGTCGAGAAGCAAACATTAATAGCAGTGGCCCATCATAACAGCACCTCGTAAGAAGCATTTGCTGCGCATCTTCAAGACAGTAAGCATTGACAGAGAGAAGCTCCTTTGGCACAAGGGAGGTCACCAAGAGGCCCCCAAGAATGGGGGTTTATCAATACCCCAGGTCACCAAGTGATGCATGGCAGACATAGGTGGTGAAGCTGGTGCTCAGACTCTATAGCCTGAGTTTTAGCCACCAGGAAGAAAAATATCTCTAGTGCAAACATGAAGAGGGCTCATACAGTGCAGCAAGCAGAATGCATATGCTCCCAGCAATTATATCAATATGCAGTTCAGAAACCAAATCCTTTGCAGAGAAAAAGGTAGAATGTGCCCTTGTTTTCAGCAGGAAACAGAGGGGTGGTTTGGTCTCCTTCCTTCTCCTTGTGTTAATACTTGTTTGTGCCCTTGGTGGCCTCAGCAGACATATTTATCAACAGACAGTGAAAAAATAGCCTCCAGGTCACAGGATCCAAGTCATATGCACTAAAATCTCCTTTCTCAAATGCAATCGTTCCTTCTTCCTCCTCCTTCCTTCTCTTTCATCCTTTGAGGTGGATCTTTACATTCTAATTTATCTACGAAACTCACTGGAATTATTCACAATATAGAACAGAGTGCAGGGTACCCAGCTATGCTGCACATAGTATAAGAAAATTGAAAATCAAATAGGCTTACCAACAGCTCTCTGCTCTCTACAGTAACCTGTCAGCGCCACTTCTCTGCAGCAAGTGACAGCAACAGGAAATGATGGGATGCTGACTGCTGGCTGCACTGCTGAGACCCAATAATATAGCATTTCCTTTGTGGTACCAGAGGAGCTACCTATACCTCAGAGTTGAATTCTCTAAGGAACTTGCAAAATACTAGCAGCCTCTTTCTGAGACATTTGGAAAAACACTGAAAAAATAATTGAGTTATCTCCTGCTGCCTGTAGCTGATGCACAATTTGGTGAGCTCTGCAGAACTATGCTAAACAGAAGCATCTGTATATTTCCTCCTACTGCTATTCTAGCTTGGCTGTTTCACTGTAGCAACATAACAAAACACATGCCAAATAGGAAAATTGACTGGCTGTTATATTATACTTTATTCTCACAAATTATCCCTTAGCAGATCGTGGGGTTTTTTCAGTGGTCCAGTCACTACTCAAAGTTCTTTGCTAGATCATTTCCAATAATCTATTTTGAATGTCAATTAGGAGTGCTCAAAATAGGAATGGTTTTGGCTGGGTGGCGAGCACACTGTTTCAGTTCTCAAACAACTCGAGTTCAACTCATTGCAGGCACTCATCGAAAAAGATATGGATCTTTAACTTCTCAAAACTTTTATGGCACGGTGTCTTGGTTTGAAAGAGATGCGTCTGCTAAGGAAGACAGGAACCCTCCTTAGAATGGAAAAATATGATCCCAGCCTTCCCTCTGAATTATTATAATTTCAAAATTAAGGTGCTTTCAGGCAAAGATATGAGGATATGAATAACAGTTCTTTGCTAGTATATAACCACAGCATTAACTCCAAACAGAACAGGAACCCAGTCCCAGCTTTCCTGGCCGCGGGCAGTCTCCCCTCAGTGCAGTTCCGGGCACAGCCGGCAGGGGCGCTGCTGGCTCCCGGCGGGCAGGGCATGTGCAGCTATTCCTCCGCGGCTGCAGGGGGCGCTGTGGTGTGGGCGGTGCCGATGGAAGCTGCCGGCAGGAAGGGATGGAGAAGACACTTCTTCTATGAACCTCCAGGGGAGGCTGATCCCCTCTGCATAGCAAAAGGAGCTGCAGCAGGAAATCTGCGGCAAAACAAGCTAGAATGGCAGCATCTCCAGCAGGCAGAGGGTGAAAGTAGCACAAACATGGAGCAATGGCGGAGGTATGGTGGGGATCAGGCAGTAGCAGTCCGGCTCTGGAATGCAGTAAAAGGCTCCTGGGGCTTTTCTCACTGGCGCTGGCTGGTTCTTCAGGACTGGGCTCTACAGAGGGTGGGGGCAGACCCCCAGCAGGAAGCAAGAGTGGTCTCAGGTCCTCCTGGGACATCTGCTGGCTCTGGGCTCCCCAACAGCAGAGCAGCAAAAGAAGCCCAGCTGTCACGCTCAGTCACAGTGCCGAAGCAAAAAAACAAAAACAAAAACAAAAAACCAACAACAAACAAAAAGAAGCTGGCAAAACCCAGAGAAACAGCATAATCCATGGTCAAAGATGGTGGCCGTGAGTGGATGTCACACTGTGACATGAAATAAATACACGCACTCACTATGACTCTCATCGCAAAGGAAGGAGGAAAAGAGGAAGTTTATTGTATGATCTTGATATATATACCATTTCCAAGGTAACCAGGGATTGGAGGGTGAAGTTGACACCTCTCCAACCACACTGGTCAAACCAAGAGTCCATCAATGTTTTTCTTCCTCTGGAAAAGAATACAAAACAATCATTGTTTACATGAAAGTGTGTGAGAACTCCACTACAAAAATGCAAAACATCAGAATGCTAAGAAAAACTTTCAAAGATCAGGGCGACACATGTCCAGTCAAACCAGCCAGTGGAAGAGAGGAGACTGCCTCTTGCCTGGTCCCCAGCTCTCCCCAGAAACCCCGGCCCACCTTCCATTCGTCACGACAGCCCCAGAGCTAGGGAGGATGGCAGGTGGGGCAGGGGCAGCCACTGCCCCTGAGCACACAACAAAACAAAACAGATCAAAGACCCCAAAAATGGGATGGGATAATAAACCATCCCCAAGACACACAGCCTGATTCATGCAGGAGAAAACCAAATCTCTTTATGTTGCAGAATAGAGAGGAAAAAGCATCAGTTCAAAAGCTGCTCTATGCACTTCCCATATGGATGTGTCAGTGAACAGTGTGGTAGAAAGAAATCTCTTTTATGCTGTCTCTTGGTTTCTAATAGTAAGGAGAGGCAAAGCACAAGAACAGCAAATAGATCAAAAGTCCCAGAAACTCATGAAGAAGGATGAGCAGACTTATCTCAGAGGAAAAAAGAAACAAGACTTGTTATAGTAACATCATACAATCGAAGTGGGTTAAGATAGGGTGGATTACACTTTCTCATTTATAAAAAAACCTGTGAAGACCCAGTCTTTCCTTGTCAAGCTCAGTGTCACCTGAGAGAACAAACCAGGGCTTCAGAAGCTCCTTTCTGTGCCCTGCTGCACTGGACACAGCAACAGCACCCTGCTCTTGCCTCTGCTTCCGTGTCATTGTTTCTGCAAATATTCTAGCAAAGGGCTATGGAATGAATATGCATCAAAGTCCAGACTAGACCTCGTCCAGTAGTTGCCCAGTTGTTCTGTCTGCATTACTTTACTGTTAAACAGCTCTAGTGAATCTTTGAGAGTTGCTCAAAACAAGGAAAAGAATTTTTAAAAAGCACCAATAAAATAAACTAAACCCTCAACACTAAGCAGGTGACAAGGATTTTTTTTATATATTTATTTTATAAGACATAAACAAGGCTACTTTGTAGGCAGAAACACCTTCTGTTTCTATTTCTTCAGAAATATTTTCCACAAAGCAAGCAGGAGTTTCAGCCATTTCTTATCAGTAACTGGAGCTGACTAAATTGTTCAAAGAACATCTGTTTTAAAAATACCCTACATCATATTGTAGACTTCAGTGAAAAATTTATTTTAAAAATCACTTTCAACTGGATTTCTAAGAGATTATAAATCTAAGGAGACGCATACAAGGAGAGATAACTGGCTGTAGTTTAATACTGTGGCTAATTTTGTCAAACCAACTGCCCGTTTTATTTGACACACACTCTACTAGTTATTGATTTACAGCTTCCTCAGTATTTATTGATAAGAATCAAATGATTATTTAAGTCCACACTAACTGGGATTACTGTTGAAAGACTGAACTTCAGTATGATTGAAACAATGATAAATTATTAAACTACTTGATCCTTATTGCATAAATGTTCAAATGTTATTCCTACTCCTAGACTTCAAAAAATTTAGGAAAGGTGAGCCAAAAAAAACCTTTAAAAGTGGAGTATACAGAAGGGAGGCGGCAGGGAGAAAGGCAACCTAAGTGTAATCTGTCTAGAATATTTAGAATACAGACAAATGCAGTGAGCTGGTAGAAGTTTATAGTGCAACTCCATAAACAGTTGGCATGTAGATGGCATAACAGTACCACTAGTCAAGTGTAAATCTATATGCACTATTTTCTGACTGCAGCTAAGAAACTTTAACTATCAACACTACAATGGAACAACAAGAGTAGCTTTTACTGAAATATAAGCATCCAAACGCTCTTTCTCCCCATGAAGAAAAAAATCTTGAATCTTACATTTGTATTACATTTAATATTATTTAAAATGCCTATAGTAGTTTTTCTGTGATTCCAGAAACTGCACTAAAGAAGACTCATGGCTGTTTCAAGCCCATACACTTCGATTTACTAACCCACCTCACTTATTGGGACTATTGCAGAAAAGGCTGGATCTGTATTTGATATAGTGCCAGAAAATACTCCAGTTTACAAAAAGTTCTTAGCTGTTTATCAGAAGCATGTGACAAGCAGACTTGAGAAGCATGCAGTAAATGAGCAGTTGTTACATGTGAATTAAGTAAAACCAGAACAAGATATATGATCCCCTATTCCGACCCCCCTTTAGCTCTTCCTATAATTCTGCTTCTCATTATTTACCTGAAATAAAGTACACAGACTTTCAACATCCAAAAAGATGAAGAACCCACCACTACTCATGGTAGTCACTCCCCAGTTTTTTGGTTAGAAAAAACCTTTAAACAAAGCTTTCTTTCCCTCACAGTCTTTGGCTTTTACGTCTTTCCTGCATCACTGACACACATTAAAGGTGTCACCCTGTCACTGCTTCAAAATCGCTAAGTAACATTCTGTCATCACCTGCTTAGCTCCTGCAACCTGACTGAAATTGTGACTTAAGAGTAGGCACAAGGTGTTGGGTGTTACTCAAGAACAAGCAACAGGGAGACATTCAAAGCTCTAGCCACACAAGCCATCAGACATCTCTGAGAAAAAGAACTCTGAAACCCTGAAGCTGTGACCCACATCATCACAAGCGGTACTTCAGCAACCAACAGGCTGTGTTCATGCTGTGTTCCTTCCTGCAGACCCCTGGATTTTTTTGAAGAACAACCATCCAAGTTTCAAGACACAATTATTCACGGGCTCTCTATCAGAAACGGGACAACATAAATTTGGGCAACACTAATACTTGGAAGTATGTATTTTGTCAAATTTTCCTCCTTTTCATGGAAAAGATACCAACAAGGTATCTGAAGAGATAACAGCAAGTCTACTGGACTGCAGAGAAACTTTGAAAATGCTATACAGATTCTGAATCCATCTACTTTCAAATTCATGATGACCTTCTTCAATGATAATTATTCTCATAGTTCTCTAATATTCCTACTAAAACACCTGTAAGTTATACTGGTTTTAAATCTGGGTACTTCAGGTACTTCATTCCCACTTCTATGCTTTTTTTTTTTTTTTTTTAAATGGGTACTTTTTTTCTTAAAATGCATTAAGACAGATGTTTCTAGTTTAAAAAATTCAGCAAGTAACTGCAAGTGGGGGGGGGGAGAGAAGCGGGGGAAAGAGCCACCTAAAAGCATAGGGAAGGGGGGAAAAAGCTCATTTGTGTAGAAATCTTAAACAGCACTTATATGTTTTTAGACTTCTAGTCTTGACATGTTAACAAATGTTAATGGGTTCAATTGCAGACAATTTTTAAAATTCTTTTTGTGTTTTTAAGGGGGTTGTCTATGTCAGGCAGAGTGGGTGTAGTCTGAAATATGTCTGAGAAAAAATAGCAGCACCATTAAACTCAGTCTGAGATGCTTTTGAAAAAACAAGGTAAGGGGGTTTCATGCCTTTCTGTATGGCTAGCAGTATTTTGATAAAACAGCTTGTCTTTTCATAGAAGTATCATGATCTCTTAATAGGCATATAGTCAAAGTCTCTTGCAGTCACTGAGGCAGGCAGATTTGATTCAAGAGATATATCACAGCTTTCCTCAACACAGCCCAGGAATGTGGTGTGGGACACATGCAGCTGACTGTGGACATGGAAAAAATTTCCTTTAACCAAGGTAAAAGGAATATTTGTCATACTGTGTGTTCATTCCTAGTAGGAAAATAGCAGTCATGACACGAACAGCACACAAAAAGCCTGGCATGAAGCCC
Organism: Certhia americana; assembly: GCA_018697195.1. Lineage (NCBI taxonomy): Eukaryota > Metazoa > Chordata > Aves > Passeriformes > Certhiidae > Certhia > Certhia americana. The sequence goes on along the minus strand of CM031857.1, from coordinate 41,371,339 downwards.
ATTAAGAAGTAATATGAAAATTTCTGCTGTCATAAACAAGGTTCAGATCTCACCTAAAATGCTTTTGAAGTCCTTGATGAGACTCATCCCTGAAATTCTTACATAAAGAGAATGACTGTGGTTTTTATAAACATATATAACAAACATAAGTTCTTCAAATTTTTTGCCAAAATTTCTGATTACTCTCTTGTAAAAATTACAGTGTTCCACTTCCAAAGGGCTTATAAAAACCCAGAAATTCTGTCACAGTCTTCTGTAGACATGTTCCAAAGAAAGGCACCATTAGAATAAACTGCAAGTACACTGCAATCATTCTCCATACTCACACAATTCCTGGGCTCCTCAAAGGCCATCAACAAAGAGACATATAATGACATAATTCACAAAGGGAAGTCATGTAGTACATCCTGTCCCTGGGCACAATTATTTCTGCTTAAATCACTCCAGACCTATGTTTATTTACCTTAATCTTAAAAATCCTAATTATGCAGATTTCACAGTATCCCCAAACAATCTATTTCAGTGTTCAGGCTCCTTCACTTTTATAATAATTTTCTTTCTCCTAAACTAAACCTCCCATGTTCCTTTGTCTGCCCATTCATTTTCTTCTACACTAATCTACTGTGACCATTTATTTCCAAGTGTTTGCTTCAGTATGTGCCATGTTTAAGGGTACCATATTTCCCCTCAGATTTAGGAACACTTATCTAAAGGAATACATCTGATGGTGGTTTCTAGTTTTTTTCTTAATGCACATATCTAGACAATAAACTAACTCAGGCTGCTGAAAATAAATCCCTTTTATGATTTATTGAATTAATTAGCATGAAATACATATCTTGTGTGTCTCATCAATAACTTGTAGAAAAATCCATTATCAACAAATAATTAAAAATGCATTTGAAGAATTTATTTAGGAGAGGGAATGAAATCTTGTGATTTCAATAAGGATCAAGTGGGCAAGCTTCGGGCCATTTCCCTGCACTTCATATCATTCCATTTGCTTTTCTTGTTTCCACTTTGTTTTAGGAGTTTTTTTTTGGGGGGGGGGGTTTGGAACTTCATTTCTTCAGTTTCTTCAGTTTCTCATTGTTTACTTTTTGTCCTTATTCTTAGGGATTTCAATGGGAATAATTTTGGCAAGTTTTGGCCCTTTTCACTGCACCTCATTTCATCTCAGTGCATTTGGTTGTAGTCACTGCATTTCAAATTATCTGTTTTTTTTCAATTGCATTTTAATTTGATCATATCTCCTTTCCAGAGCGTTTATTCCACTTGTTCCTCTGATTTCAAGATTTCATTCCCTTTCCTGTAAGGAATTATTTTATTTTATCATATTATTATTTATTCATCATTTTATCATGTTATTTTCATAGATACTTCAGGCACAATCCAGAGCTGTTAACACATTAAAATAAGGTGTTCGCTCTCTTCTCATCTCATGTCCCTGTGATTCTCTCTCCTTCTGGCTTAGGATCAATATGTACCATGTCTAGTCCTGTCCCTTTTTGCACCTGGAGCTGTAAAAAGGTACAACAGGCAATAGTGCACCCACACTGATTGGCCTTGGGCAGCCCCTTCCCATGGCTCTACAAGTCTCCCCATACCTTAACTTGGTGCCATAAGAGAAGGGAGGGAATCTGTGGCTGTGTGGCTAAGGGCACAGGCTCAGAGCCTTGTGTGAGCCTCTGGCTCTGGAGAAGGAGGGGCAGCTGCCATCTGTCACACCATGGGCAACCCCTGCCCACTGTGTGGGCTCAGCCAGCCTGCCCTCCTCTCCCTGCCCTTCTCCCTTCTCTTGTCTCATGCACTGGCCTCTTCACCTCCCCTCTGGGCCAGCACTCACACAGCCTTTGCTATGCACATCCCAGGCCCTTCTGCAATAGAAACCACCAGCATTCTCCCTGCTGCCACCATATCAATTTAGGGAGCCACAGCCAGAGGGAATGCCCAGGCCTTGTCTGCCTGGAGAAAAAGGGCTCTCGCTCTTCAGCCTTGTTAAATGGTGTGAGATGGATAAACCCCACAGCTCAGGCCTGTGGGGAAATGGCCAGCATGGTGAGCTGCTGTCACTTCTGTCTCTTTGGACAGCCTCCTGAATCAGTGCTGTGGTCACCTGTCACCTCACTGTAGTTTAGCACTAGCAGTGACCCTTTATTCTCTAAAAAGAGCATTTCATCTCACAATTCATCATTATATGAATAGATGTTCAATCCCTTATTATAGAATTCCTACCTTTTAGTAAATCCTGAAAATGGAATGACTGCCATGTTGGCCATTACTGCACAGGATGAATTGTACATAGTTGGAGAATGATGACAAAGTGTTACTCAGTTCACAGCCCTGTAAGTTGTTTCTTGGCAAGGTGCTTTTGTCCTGATCCAAAGCTAGTGCACATTATTTTTTCTCTGGTCTACCTGTGATGATTGTCAAAATTATACAGATTTACAGACTTTATAACTGCCTTCCAAGGTAAATCAGCACTAATTTTATTCACAGGGATAGAGAAGGTCTTTGGGAACAGAAAGTTGCAAATTTGGGTTGCCCAGCCTCAAAATCATGAAGCCTGGTTTTGCAAGTCTCCTTGCCCAATATGTATCATTCATCTCATACTGACTTTGTTTTTGTAACATCTGTGTACCACCAAAGTCCCCGAGGACTGGTATTTGTCTCCTTTGACCACAGGAAAATATACCACTGACATATATAGAGATGTCTGTCTCTATAGATACGTAGACAATTGAGTCAATGGAGAGTGTTCAGTACTTCTACAGCAGATGACCCCTTTGATTAAGATGAATAGCAACATTAAATGTTCCTGTTTCTCTCCACTGACTGTAACAAGAGTCTAACACAATCAGTCCTAAGGACAAAGGATGCCCCTTCAGCATCACAGACTGGTGGTTGTGGAGCAAGTCCTCTAACTGCATGAACTTTTCTGCTTCCCAAAGCCTTGATTCTGTACACTAATATTTTAAACACTCACACAAGAGGGGGAAGTTCTGGGCGTCACCAGACCTATTTTTATAGTCTGCATGGGACATTTATTGAATAATACATATAAACAGTAGCATCAAACACCTTTTTTCTTCTTATTTATTATTTCTTATTTTACCCTAACATGACTCAGGGTCCTCGACAGTAAAAAAATACTTCAGTATTATGTTTATAGCTCCCATGGGTACTTGTACCATGTACCAACACCCTTTATTAGGGATAAAATCTGAGCAGGAAGGGAAAAAGCCAGGACTTTATTATGAACAGATTTCCTGTCTGCATAATTCTGAAAAAATATTCTTTCAGCAGCAAGGTGAACAAAAAGGTCAACAAAAATAAGCAATAAATTTCTTCTCAGACTTGCCAAATCTACTGTTCTCCCCTTACCTTGCCCTTGCCTTAAGAGCAAGAGAACCTATTCCAGGTTTTTGAAGACAAATTTCACACAGAGATTTAACAGAAAAGATGTGTGCTAGTGTTTTTTCTAGTAGCTTTAGTCCCATAAAATTTGACTTTTATTTTCTTATGATCTCTTTCCAAACACCACCATTTAGATTATCCAAATCCAAGTTTCCTAGATTGTCCTACACATGTCAACAAAAAGTGTTTTCTTTCCCCCAAGTACGTATGTAATTCCCCAGACACCAAGCAATTCAGTATCTATCTCTTCTACCCTTTGCATGACACAAAGTATGTTACTGTGCGTGGTGCAGGTTACCTATTCCCACCTTTGCAAATCTTGGCAGAGAGGCCCCTGCAGTTTCTGCTTCTCTGCTGCTGGCATCCACCCCCTTGCACAAGAGCAGCTTAGCAGTCATTGTCTGTAACCCGTGTCAAAAAGATGTTTGATCCCAAACAGCTTTAAAGCTAAATACAAAGGACATTAAGAGATGGTGTGTGGGAAATGATATCACTCTCATTTTACAGAATTCCACTTTTCTACTGTACCCTATTTGGCTGCAGTTTGACGTGGGGCACAAAAATTTCTTGTCCTCTCACTCCCTGTAGTTTTTTCTTCCTGTCAGGAAAAACATCATGTGGTAGGAAACAGAAAAAGTGTGTGAAACTCAATGGTGTCATAGCCTTCTGATATGGAGTAAGCCATTTCCAGCATTTCCAATTCAGATCTTGACATTTGATTAATATACAACATCAGTAGAACAAAACAGTCCTCTTCACCATAATTGCAAACATTTTGTGACCAGTTACTTGCAAGTTATTTCAGGCAAGCTTATGAGAGTATGTTGGGAGATATATTTTGGTAGGAGTCCTCAACATGGAGGACCTGACTCTGCACAGAGTACCTCAAGAATCACTGAGAGCACTGCCCAAACACTCAGACAGGCTGGGTGCTATGGCCACTTCCCTGGGGAGCCTGTTCCAGTGCTCAGCTGCCCTCTGTGTGAAAAACCTTTTCCTCTGACTCAGCTTCTTCGTACTTTTTCCTCAAGTCCTGTCACTGGTCATGAGAGTGAAGAGATCAGTGCCTATCATCCTTTTCTTCCCTGCATAAGGAAGAGGTCTCCCCTCAGTCTTCTCCAGGCTGAATGCACCAAGTGACCTCAGCTGTTCACCAGCTTCTCCTCAAGGCCTTCACCATCCTTTGGACACTCTCCAATACTTTAATGTATTTTTTCTATTGTGGCACCCAGAACTGCCCCCAGCACTCGAGGTGAGGCTGCCCCAGTGCAGAGCAGAGCAGGACAATCCCCTCCCTTGCCCACAGGCCATGCTGTCCCTGATGCCCCCCAGGACAGGGTTGGCCCTCCTGGCTGCCAGGGCACTGCTGGCTCATGTTCATTTTGCCCCAGGTCCCTTTCCATGGTGCATTTCTCCGGCTCCTTACTCCCCAATCTGTACACACATCCAGAGTTGCTCTGTCCCAGGCGCAGAATCCAGAACTTTCCCTCGCTGAACTTCATACAGTTGGTGATTTCCCATCTTTCTAATTTGTCATGGTCTCTCTGCAGGGCCTATCTTCCTGTGAAGCCGTCAACAGCTCCTCCCTACTTAGTGTCACTGACAAACTTAGAATTCCTGTAAGGCCTGCATTCAAGTTTTTTATGAAGGTGTTGAAGAGAACTGGGTTGTGGATGGAGCCCTGTAGAATCCCTCTAGTGACTGGATACCAGCCTGGTGTCACCCCATTTACTATGCCTGACCCATGTGCCTGCTCCTCACCTATTATAGGAAATTAGGGGCATTCTTTTTTCATACCCTTGCCCCTCAGATGCTTTTCTTTTTTTATAGACTAATATAAGACAGTTCATGAAAAGCTTCTAGCAACAGAAATAATTAATAATTTCTACTTTCCTAGTATACAGTTTTCTCTTATTCACTATTCCTCCTTATTCCCTAGTGAGCTTGCACATCACTGCAGGACAGAAATATATAGGCAATCAGAAAGACTGTGTTCTTCCTCTATTTAAATTCTTTAGGCATATTTATATTCTCTTTCATTCAGTTTCTTGCTCTTTCCTGATGATAGATTTGGACTTATTAAGGGGAAAAGTAGGAAAAACTCAATTCTATTTCACTGCATTAGTGTCGTTCAAAAATAATTTCATCTTTAACAATTAGTCTGTGGCCCTCCCTGGAATATTTCTGGAAGTTTTTCTCTTGGCTTTAATAGAAAGAGTGCCCTGAAAAGCAGGCTGAGAGAGATGGGGTTGTTCAGCCTGGAGAAGTCTCTAGGGTGGCTTTATTGCAGCCTTTTAAAGTGTAAAGGGGACTTACAAGAAAGATGGAGAGAGACTTTTTAACAGGGCCTGTAATGACAGGACAAAGGACTGGTTTTAACAAAGGTAGGTTTATATTGGAGATAAGGAAGAAATTTCAGTGGTGACACTGGTGAGATACTGGAACAGGCTGCTGAGAGAAGTTGTGGATGCCCCATCATTGCAAACATTAAAAGTCAGGTTGGATGGGGCTTTGAGCAACCTGAACTAGTTGAAGGTGTCTCTTCCTATGGCAAGGGGGTGGGACTAAGTTATCTGTGATAGTCCTCTCCAATCCAAACTATTCTATTAGTGTTAAGACATGAAATCTAGGACTCCATCACATATTTTATGCTGCACCTGTATAATGGAAAGTACAGCATATCTGTGCAAACTTTGGCTGTCTTTGAGCACATAACATCTGGACACCTATTTAAAAATTTTAGTACAAAAATTATGCATAATGCTGTTCAGCTTCCTCTCAGAAGATGTAAATGTCACTACTGCCATGACCAACATAAATTTAGTCTTGAAAGTACTAAGAAACATTTTGGAGAAAGCCTGTGCCTTCTTAGATTCTCAAACTAGTTCTGCTCATCTCACTTTAAGGGTTTGACACTTAAAGAAGTGGGGGGTCTTGAGGACACATTCTGAATGAAATTTCACACAAAGCAAAAAAAAGTTCCAGAATATTTAAGGGAAAGATTAGAGCTGTATCTAACACAAAGATCTGAAAAACTGTTCATACTGTAATAACTCTTTCAGTAAAAGACCCCCAAAAACCTCCGGCTCTTCTATTTAAATTTGGCCTTTGTTACCACTATGGATATTCCAAGTCCTGCCCAGAATTTACCTGCCTATCTCAGACAACATGAAGCAGCTTCACTAAAGTATCTGTCTAAGTACCCCATTCAGAAATATCTCTAATTTACATAGATAAGACACGGTTACAATTCCCTCACACGGAGGAATAAGCTGAAGCTGTAAGTGCTTTACACATGTTGGATGAGTACAATAATCTAAGAATCTTTGAGTATGTTGAATCACTCTTTAGCTGTGTTTTGTGAAATAAATTTGAGTGAAGCACTTAATTTCATGGGTTTTTTTAAGATTTTAAGTCTTCTTCTTCCAAATCAAGAAGGTTTCCTAAATCCTTGTGGAAGAAGAGTATAGTTTAAAGCAAATTCATCTCTTTAGGGAGGAAAATCACATTCTTGCTTTCCATAGGCAAGTTCCTAATCAGTTATGGGCTTTTTCCAATTCATTTCTCTTCCATCAATCACTACATGGGAGTATTGTTCTTCAATGGTCATCTACAATCTTGGCAACTAAAACTCATAAGTAGTGGAGTCACAGACTGAATAGGAGCAGGAGTTCACAACTCTTTACAATTTCCAGTCACTTCTTCCCTCTGCCCACAGATGGCAACAATCTTTTTTCTCTGGTATAAAAATTATATCCATCTCAATTGATGACAGATGCATTTTAGTTTGATACTTACTGTGTTTCTCCTAGTGAAAAGCTTGTTCCTCTGTCAGTTGCCTTCCTTTAGATCATGTATATATATTTATATATATATATATATATGTATGTATATACACAAAGCTAGACAAATACAAATATTCCTCATTCCCACAAACTTTTTACTAAGTGCTTTTCAGACAAATGAAATTAAGGCTTTATTACTCTACTCAGTGATAGTTTCAGATCATGGTTGTCAGAATGATTCATTTTCAAACTGACCATGCTGTAATTTTGTTTCCTTTGGAGAGCTGGTTTCTGCACAAAATGGACACTGCTTGGTGTAGACAGGAATGCTCTTGACCTGAATACTCTGTGGATACAGCATGAGGTTGATCCACAAATTTATAAATTGGTATTGTTTTGTTTTCTCTTTTATCCCAAACAATTTTTTTGTAAGTTGTGGGATGTGATCTGTTGATTTTGGTTTGGTGGGGTTTTTTTTGTTTCTGTTGGTTAGTTGTTCTGCCAGGTACTGAGTGCATTTTGCCACTGATCTATCTGTCATAACCTCAAGTCTTACTTTTATAGCATTAATGATCACCTCAGACTCCGTCATTTTATACAGGAAAATGTGTGTTTCCCCTCACTTGCATCACTTCACATTTATCTACACCAAATTTCATATTTCATTTTATTGTCCAGTCACTCAATCTCATAAACTCCCTATGTAGCTCTTCATAGTGATCTCCTGTCTTTTTTATTTTGAATAGATTCATATCAATAGCAGACTTTGTGACCTCAGAGCTCACACTCTTCAGCTCATTTATGAATATGTTGTCTGGAGAATAAACGTATGCTGCACAGAGAAGAGCTCTCAGTGGAAGGTATTGTGAAACTTCAACACTTTTGGTACAAAAGCACCCACCTGGAAATTTTGTAGAAGTGATTGTCAAATGCCAGTGATTGGAGGATTGCACAAATTGTTATTTGGATGTTCCCTGTGGAGACAGGTGCACTAGGCTGCAGTGATACAGGCCAAAGAAAAGTTTTCCACTCAGACACATCAGAGGAGGTAAAAAAATAGTAATTCCCAAATAACATCATAAGGATTGTGCAATCTGATGACTACAAACAGGTTTTATAAGTGCTGTAGTTATAATTTGTTAGAGTGAGGAGGATACTCTGACCACTATTCAAAAGACCACAGCCATACACATTGCCATATCATTTCAGATATTTGTTTGAAAGTAGACCTCCACTTTTTGAACTGTTTTCATTGAAAATTATCTTGGGTTTGGTGTTTTTATTCTGCTATCCCATTGCTTTAAATCAAATAATACAAATCTGGAAGCAAGGAGCATATATCATATTGAAATGGAGTTACTATTGGATAAATTATTGGATATATTATTATAAAAGGGCATCTTCTTTATCATCAGGGAGATGAAATGTCTTTGGAAAAATATCCATCATGCACTGAATGTACATCACAAAACAAAGCTGCAGCATATAACTGAGGAAATATAGAATTTGTCTGAGTAAGACAGTAACAAGGAAGAAGGTGATTTTCCTTCTCTGCCTGGTAATTAATTCAATTAAAAAATATATGCTGCAGAGTGAAAGATCAGAGAACACTAGAACTTTAAGCAGTCCTGCATTATACTATAGGGAGAAACTCTGTATTTATGGGGAAAATTCTGAAAATTACAACAAACAGAACCTGAAAAAAAAAAAAACAAAACAAAAAAACAAGAGAGAAACTCAGTTGAGTGGAAGCTCAAACAAAACAAAATCCAATCAAAACTAATATTGATTCTTGAAGTGAAGTAATAGACTGCTGGGTCAAATATATTACTTCATATATTCTGGTTGTGATTTGATATTTTTATACAATGATTATCTCCATGAAACAGGTTATATTCCTGTTATGCAAGCAGGTTTGTAGTTGATATTGCCTTTGTCATGCTTAGGGCTTTAAAATAGACAAAGATATAGACTCAGCTTCAGACATAGGACTAACTGTGTCTGAACTAATGTTTACACAGAGGAGTTCAGAATATATCTATCTATATCTGTATCTGTATTTATATCTATATCTATATCTATACTGATATCAATATAGATATATAGATACAGATATATATATAATGATATAAGTAAAATTTTGTATGTAGTCATATATATGCATATATAAATATATATATATAAAATATAACTGTATCTATATGAAATATTTGTATAAATTATGATGGATACACATGCTTTATAAAGTTTCAGGGTGCTCACAGACCCTTACTTCTACATCTCTGTGGCCAAACTGCAAAGTCATCTTATCACAATTGCATGAAGCTCTCTATCCACTTCGATCACCTATTTGGTAAATAGTTCCATACTAGCACGATCCTTCATACCAGAATTTCAATATCAAGAATAATTTTATGCACTCTGTAAACACTCTGGTACACTCCAAGTAAGAAATATCTTGGATATAACAAAGCAATCATTAGTGGGGTTTTATTCTGCACTCAACTCAGGATCTCGTATTTTCATTTGAGCAGAAGGCAAGATACAGTTGCTGGTCTTAGTGTGATGACTTATCTAAACAATAACTGAGAGCATCATATCTCATTATTCCTTAATTTTTAAGTGTTTCATAGACCTAAATAATCCTCTTCCTGATGGGTCAGTTTGTACCCAACAGTCCCAGAACTAACACGGCACCATCTTTCCCAGACGATCTCATTTGAAAGACTTGTTCCCCCAAACTACTTAATCATTGGAGCTTTAAATGCTTTGGTAAAGTTTCATAATTTCATAATTACTCCATTAATTCTTGTGTTATATGATGTACTTCTGTGAAAACTTTAATCCTAAGGAATTTTGGTATTTGTATTAATATAATGGAAGTATGCACAATTTTGTCCTTGTCTTTAGAATTCCACTGAGAAGTGCCATTTGGGAATGAATTGATTAGGTTTAATCACAGACGTGGATTACTAAATATTAGGTATCCTGCATAAACAATTATTTGGCTCCTTGCTATTTTATGCTGGTCATGAATAATGAATAATTTGTCACTAAATAATTATTTGTGGTCCCAAAGGTAATGTTTTTTCATACGAAGACAACTGACCACATTTTTCATTGCTCTTAGTACCTGCAGCAACTTTTCTGTTCTTACTTTTGCTTGTGAGTTTTTCATATATGTAATATTTTCTGTGCTAGGTGATGATAGCTTTTTTTTTTTTTTTTTTTATCCCAAAAAGTAATCCTGCACATTATTAAAGCTGTGTGTTTAATGCTTCAGGGCATCCAAGGCCTTTTTCTGTCACACTTAGCACAGCACTACTTTTCAGTAACTCCATTTTACTTCTAGGTATTGCCAAACCACAGCCTTTTTTCCTATGTGCATTATTAGTTTTCCAGAGCGAGAACCAATCAAGGTAAATTAGCACAGCTCTACTTATTTCAGTGGAAAACTTTTTATTGCCTAATCCATTCTTTCTTACTGTTAAACCTCAGTAAGATCATCTAGAGAAGAAGATCCCATATAGGAATCAATTCTACAGCAGTTACCAAAAACTAGGGAAATAAAACCCCAGCACATAAAAGAACACTGGTAGAATACAGCTGTTCAGAAAATCATTTGTTATAGTTTGATTATGTGTTATTCCCAGGTGACATTTATGGGCCTCATGTTATTTTTAATAATTAATTAATTGTAATAATCCAACAGAAAGTGCACTTAAACAAATTCCACACTGCATTTTAGATGACATTACTTTTCTGGGAAAATTGTACCATTCCTCATAGTTTAAAATTTTTCTGATGCCTGACTTTTCCATTTTCTAGTTCTAAACTGATACCTTTTGAACCTGTGCCTTTTTTTCCACCTACACATTTTTTCTTCTTCTTTTCAGCACTGGACCACAAAATGGTACAAAGATCATGGCACTGTTACTTATGCTTTGGGAAATGCTGCCAATTGTCCTAGGTAGTGATCAAATTCAAGTATTGTTTCAAATAGCCCTTTTTCCACCCAGTCCGCAGAAGCCAGGCTAGCTGGGATATGATTCAGTAATGGGTTGCAGTCACAGAAAAGCCTTTTTCTTTCTTGTTTGGATGTGAATTCCTGTCCTGAAATGTGAGTCCATTTTCTAGTGAATCCTAAACAGACATTCTTAAGGACTGCTAAACCCATGCCTTGCTCCTCTAAGTAAATGTAATTTTGGTTTGAAGTATAAGAAAGTTAATGCTTCCTATGAAACATAAAAATCACACTAATAAAAAAGAAGCAGTTCAGAGGATACAAGGGAATTTGTCTATTTATCTATTAGTTTTTCAGAACTGTGTACCCAACGTACCAAATAAAGTGTCTTTTAAATACTGAGATCCTCTAACAGTAATTCCCAACAAGTTATGCCACTACTAATAAAAATTAAATCAAAAATATATAATTCAATGTGATTTAATGAGAATATATCAGTGTCTAAAAAAGAAAGTGTTAAAACTCAGTGTGTAACAATGATCAGAATGAAACTCCTATGTGATTTGCCGGGAAGTACTTTACTTGGATATTGTAGCAACTTAGAATTGTTTGAGGGGTTTTGTTTTTATTATGAGAGTAAATCTGATTAAAGAATGTAACTTTGTGATTTAAAACTGCTTAAAAATGACTGATTGGATGTTTTGCCTCAAAATATGTCCTTTGGGAGTGGTGTTTTAGTGAATCTGTAAACTTTGTGCCTTTTTTTTCCACCCACACATTTTCAAGCCAATGGGACTTGTTTTCTAGAGGTATTTGGTGCGATTTGAAATGCCTTCTGTATCCTGTTGGCCTTCAGATGCTACTGCAGAAGGGAGCATACTTCTACAAGCCCTGAGTGCTACCAGTAAGCTCCAATGAATTCTCTAGAACACTTATAATTGTACATACGTTTCAGATAACTGAATCATACTATGTATCCTCCAAATAATTAAAAAGAATTAGTGTGACACCCAGAACAGCTACTGCATCATTGCCATTTCTGTGCTCCCAAGCTGTTAAGAACATGAGGTCAGCTGGGTGCTAAGGATACCACTTCAACAATTAGACCACTTCAACACTTAGACCACTTCATCAAACTTCTCCAGCCTCTGTACCTCTGTCTACTCATGGAAATATAGAAGAGATACTACAAGGATTACTCTGTCAGTGGGGCAAGTTGCAGGTTTGAGAGCTGTAGAATTGCACAAAGTACTCCATAACATATAATCACAGAGTGATGTGGGTTGTAAAGAAACTTAATGAACACCTAGTCCAACATATCTGCCATAGGTAGGGACAGGTTTCATGGGATCATGCTGCTCAAAGCCTCATACAACCTGACTTTAAACATTTCCAGTGGTGAGGCATCCACAAAGTCTCTCAGCAAACTGTTCCAGCGTCTCACCACCCTCAGGGTAAAAAAACGACAATTTCCTTACATCTGTTCTGAACCACCCTTCTTTTGTTTTAAAACCATTGCCTCTTTTCCTGTCACTACAGGCACTGTTAAAAACTCTCAGTTTTTCTTATAAGACCCCTATACATATCGAAGGGCTACAATTCAATTCCTCCTGAAGCCTTCTCCAGGTTGAATAATCCCTGGATACATTACTTCAGGTGTTGTCTCGTAAGACAGATGATCATTAAAATTCTGTACATACTCTGTTCTTCCCTTTCTGCAGTAGCATCAATGAAGGAGTTGTTCTGTAAAACACTTCCCACTCCTTAAAAACTTATCTTTTGTCCTTTACTTGACAATTTCTCCTTTCCTAAGAAATCTTGTTCTTTTGGTTGCAAAGGATGATAATTCAGAATTGGTCAAGTAATTAAACCTCCAACCTCTTTGTTTTCTAAGTCATGTCTCATCTTTTTATTTTAGAGGGTATAGTGTACCTCTTTAAATATAGCTAAGTCATTGAATTAAATATTGTTGAGTCTTGTTGTGTGAACACAGAAACCATTTGTTCTGGTGCTGTGCTGATTCTATAGATCCTTTTAGAAGAAGTTAAAGGCTCCCCTACTGAGCTGGGCTGATTATGAGTACAGACTGTGGGAATTCCTGCTCCCTGGAAAGGGTTTCTTACTGAGTCAGGAGCCAAATATTTCAGCCCCCATCAAAGACAGACATGTGTCTGTTCTCCCCCAGGACAAGAAAACAAAGCATCTGCTGAACCTTACTGTTAGAAGGATGATTGGTACCTGCATTTTTGCACTGTTTAAATTTCACGCAACCCTGGGAAGGTGTCTAAGACTTCCATAATTTGATAATTAATATTTCCATATATCAGTTCCATCTGAAAAATACTCAGGTTCTTCACTTAAAACCCCCATGTCCCAAAGCTGTACACAAGGTACAATACTGTCCTGATGAAATACATAAAAAAAAGATAAAAGGGGTGGATTTTTCCCTCTCAGCAGTGAGGAAGCCCAAACATTTGGATCTTGACAGTGGTATCAATCAAACATGAAAAAAAAAAAAAAAAAAAGGAAGTCATCACTTTTTATCACATAGCAAATTTTGTAAAAAAGCTATAGGAAGACTAAAATGAAAAATAGCAGAGATACACTTGGCACATCTAAAAGAACACCTGGTAGATTTTCAGAAGAATTTGGAATTGGCTTAGCTCTGAAAATAATCCATTTTTAATCACTGCACTATTTTTTTTAATAGCACTTGAAATATATTTTCAATATAGTCCTTAAGATAATTATGTTTCACATAACATCTGAAGAAAAGAAAATATTTATTTATTTATAAAAATATTTTAACATTTTTATAGTAGCAACAGTGTAATTTTTTTTTTTCATTTTTTTCCCCCCCCGTTGTTTTTTGGGGGGTTTTTTTGTTTTTTTTTTTGGTGGGGGGGGGGGGGGGGGAGTTGTTGGGAGTCTACACCCTTGGTGTAACAAAATGCTGAAAAGTTGGGGCACAGGGCAAAGTTCCATTAAAAGCTTTCAGTAAGATTTCCCTCTCTACTACTTCTGTGGCTCATCAGCATTCCCATTCCACAAAATAATTAAGTGGGTGCTTATACTTAGGCTTGTAAAGTGGTTCAATTTGAGGATGGATGCTGCAAGGTTTAAAATAAGGCTCAAGACATTTTTCAGACTCAGGGCCTCATTATTTTCCTTATATCTGAGGCATATTGTATCAAAGGGCCACAGAAAATCGTCCAGCAGTAATGTAATCACAGCTGCCTGAGAAGACAGGCATGGAAAAGTCTGTAAATAATGGCAAAGCTTTTCTTTAGTTGAAATAGTACAGCTGGGAAAGCCTTTACATAGAGTCTTTTACAATTTCATGGCTTGCCAGTGCTGCAGGATTTCTGCCTCCCTTGAGTGGGTATGTAGTGAGAGAGCTAAGGTGACTTAGATATCACTTACTGGAATGCAAGCTACTACAGCTGAGCAATATGTATGAACTTCTTTTACAAAGTACATATGCCTTTTCTGTGCCTATTCAAAACGTTCAAATAAAAATTCTTTATATGTGAAATTGTCTTATGCATCTTGTATAATTTATACAGCTCAGAATGCCGATTAGCATGACAAGGTGCTTTGCAATTTGGCTAATTTGTAGTATCTCTTACAGAGTGAAAAAATAGAATTTTGTATCTTTCCTATTTTATTTTGTATCAAATAAAGTAAATTTTTCCATGTGTAACCTTTGTCAGTGTCTTCCTGCTGTCATTCATAAAGCAAAGAAAACTGCATGGAACAGCTCCATATTCTCTGGAAATAAGGATTAACAAATCACTACACAAATGACTGAAAAATATTTCCAATAACAAAAAAGTCACAATAAACCTCGGCAGCAAGATGAACTTTGGAAAAATCCCATTTACTTATGCCTTAGGAACTTATACTGAAACACATGTAAATATTTCATTTGCTTTGACTTCTAGGAAACCATCTATGTATTGAATCTCAAGTACAAGAGAATACTACAGAGAAATATACTAGATATTAGTGATTACAAGAAATTATATTAAAGTGCACATTTTTGGGGCTTATATGATAAACAGGTGACTCAATAAAGAAATGTTTAATGCAGAGGACTAGAATTTAAGTCTGATAGGTAGTTGGTACAGCTCTTCCACTGATGTGCCTCATCATCAATTTAGCACCTTTAAACTTGCATGTACTGGTCTTTAAAATAGCTGCCCAAAATCTCCCAAACTCACTGGGCCTTGAGAATTTAATACATGATATCTGCAAAGTAGATTCCTATCTTAGTATTGGAAGGGTTTGATAGATTAATGTGACTTGAGTAGGAAAGATATAGGAGGACACAAGGGTAGGAATTAGGTGCCCAAATATTTCCTAGAATCAGTCCCCTGCACTCTATGCACTATATGCCTATTTAAATGTAGATATTTATATAGTGACTGACACTGGGACAGTGATTGTTATACCAAGTGTGACAATGTAATTTCCCAGAAAAATCAGTCATGCTAGACTGCACCGAAGGAGAGAGTAAGGAACCTCTACTTCATGAATAGCAATTAATTTTTATTTTCTTACATGGTTCTAATTTAAATTATACAATGAATCTGATACTAAATCTGAGCTACTTCTAATTAGTAATATTTTCTGAAAGACCAGTTCCAAATAATAGCTTTTTATCCCATTTCACAGCAGGAATTAATTTTTTATAATAATTCAGTCTAACAGATCTTTTGCAGTCCTTTTCCACAATATTTTGGACACTTATCCTATCTTCATAGAATTTTTTTCTTCAATTTTTGCATACTAATAACAGATTAATTGATTAATGAACTGAATCAAACATTTTTGAATAAAAGAGCCAAATTCCTCACCCTTTCAAATCTTAAATAGAAAGCAAAGTCCAGAGCAAAATTTTTCATGGAAAATACTGGGAGAGCCACGTGGTGAGAAATAGATAACACTAATCCTCAGGTGGTCTTACAGAGCTTGCAATACAAATCTCTTTCTATGGCTTGAGATGATATTATACATTCAACTTCATGGTGGACTGCACTGCTTTTCTGTGACTTCTCAGTCAAAAATCACAAAATCACAAATTCATTTAGGCTGGAAAAGACCTCTACGATCATCCAGTGCAACTGTTAACCGAGCACTGCCAAATTCCCACTAAACCGTGTCCCCAGTACCACATCTAACTTCGCCTTGAACACTTTCAGGCATGGGGCATCCACAACTTCTCTGGACAACTTGTTCCAGTGCCTCACCACCTTCACAGTAAAGGATTTCTTCTAATATCTAATCTTACCTTGACCTCTTTCACTTTAAAGCTGTTCCTCTATGTGCTGTCAATACATGCTGTCCTTTTAAAACTCCCTCTCCATCTTCCACCTAGGTCATCTTTAGGTACTGCTAGGCTGCTGTATGCTTACTCATGAATCAGACAGTATTTTTTGTTTCTTCTTGAATTCTTAGTTTCACTACATTTTGTAGCAATGAATTATACTGGTAGATCACTCGTTTATCTGTTCAGCTACACTTACTTCAACATCTTTTCAAGTCCTGTACATTTGGAGTTGAACTCTAAAAGTTCTCCCCAAAGTATGAGATTAACTTGAGGAATAAATTATTCATAAAAGCATTTTATTCTTCTCCTATACATAATAATGCTAGCATGAGAGAAAAATTAGCTTATTAATGTCATATGAAGTCTAAGAGTTTTAAGAGATAGTCCAACCTGGTATCACATTCTATTCCTTTTTTATGCTGAACAAACAGTGTTCTCTGATGTAATGCTGCCAATCTGCCCTTTCCATTTTCTGTTACAGCCAGACTAATTTTTATGTATCTCATGCCCTTTGGGTCTAAAATCTGCTTAGTAGTACTTAGAAGCCAAGTTTCTAGGTGCCTTTGAAATGCTAGTGAAGAGAAAGCCAGAAAGATTGTCCAGGGTTCCATTTACCTTGTATCTATTTTAAAAGCACATTAAATCAAGAGCTTAAAGCACGCTTGCTAATTACTACTCACTATAGTTAATCATAGGACAAGATGGCAAAATAGCCTACTGAATCATTTGGATAGACTGCACAAGGATTTGATCTTCTGTGGTGCTATGTCTTGAATTTCAAATTGCTCAGAAAATTCAAATCCATGATCTAAATCAGCTAAACACTGCAGCCTTTGGGTTCAGGGTACACAGGATACTTGTGTACACAGGATAATAATCTTCTGCCTTCTCAAAATTTTCGAACACTAGCTGGCAAGTATAAGTTGCTTCAGTTATGGAACAGAAAGCCAAATATCTACAATATTACAATGGAATATGGTAACAACTTTGTCCTTGTAAGCAGTTAGAATGAGGACTGACTAAAAATTCCACTCTCTCTTGTAAATGGTAAATCAGTACCTTCTAAGAATTTTTTTCTCTCTTGTATGCATTGTATTAGTCCTGTGATGCCACGGCAAAGGTGGGCAAAAAATATGGCAACAGTCACATTCTTCTGGGGTGGATCTGCAGTCATGGCAGGTAACAGTGCATTTGGATGCACTTTACAATGCAGGAGGTATTAGAAATTTTCCTACTGTGTACAGCAGTTGGCTTACCCTAAACCTGGCCTTTGCATCACTCCTCCATGAATAACATGGGCAGTTAGTGAATCTACTTTCAAAGAACAGTGTACACAGAATCCCTTGTTTTCCAGTTCTTCTGTAAAACTATGGCAAGTTATAATTAATAATGCATAACAGAGGTATTACGGAGATGAACATATTTTGAAAATGGCTCAGATACTATTTTAGATGTGGAATGATTGTAATTGCATCAGTTCCACATAGTGTATAACATAAATTATATTAAAGACATGGTAATTCATCATTATTTTTAGTACTACTAAAAAACCCCATACACAGTTACAAGGTTTATCTGCATTTGCATAGTGATATGAAAGGAAATCTAATATGCCAGAAATTAATCCAAATAGCAGAATATCTAAAGAATCCAGGTAACAATTCTTATATTTGCTGGAATCAGTTCTCCAACTTCTATACATATGTTCTGTGGTATTTACAGCCTTAAAACCATAGACATGAAACCCATGATCTTGCTTACAAAAAGAATGTAACAAACCATATTTTTCATGCACTCACTCACTCACTCACTCACTCACTCACTCACTCACTCACTCACTCCTTACTCACTCAAATACCTAGGGTCCAGCTGGGTTCATCCATGAAAACTTTTCCATATGCAAAAAAAACCGGGTCTTAGAATAGTAAAAAATGAATCACTGACAATGTCATGAACTGAACACAGGACAGGATGGCTACAAGGTCTTCATTAAGTTAGTGATAGGCGTCTGGCTGATAATAAATCCAAAAAAAGAATGTTTGTGAAGCCCTTTTCTCCAGCAAATACTTAATTTATCAATGTCAACCTGACCTATAGTCTACTAATCATATTAGTTCAACTGACTGAATTAGCCACATATTTTTGGCTAAGGGAATGGTAATGCACTGTGCTGAATAAGATTTCTGTATTATCCAAGGTTCAATGGTCTGAAATGAGAAATTGTTTCGTTGGAATTTGGATTAAAAACAAAAAGAATAAGTATTGAGGATATCGGTTCTATGTGATTTTATCTTGGCCCACAATTAAGCTGAATTTTACATTTTTTTCCTCTGTAGATTGCTGCTGAAAACTCATAGCAAGATACCAAGGAATGAGTTTTCTTCTATATTATCTAGAGCAGAGCTCATTGTGCAACAGATGACACATGAAGAAAGAACTGGACCCCATAAAAAAAAATTGAATATAAATAACGCAGGAATTTTCTTTTTTCTAGGAATAGTTTCTTTCCTTTAATCAAAAAGAAGTCATATATATTATGAGCTTTGAAGCCATATATATTATGAGCCTTATAATGAAGATAAAAACACAGTGATCCCCAGTACAAAACCAAGATGGTTTTCCATTACATTACAGCTCATTATAAAGTCATCTATTGTTAAAGTTGGAAAAAATGTCTACGATAATCAAATTCAACCCAGCACTGCCAAGTGTTCCACTAAAGTATGTCTCTGTGTGCCACATCTACATATCTTTTAAATAAAGTTTCCAGGGATGGTGACTCCCCCACTGCTGTGGGGAGCATGTTCCAGTGCTTGGCAATGCATTTGGTGAGGAATCTTTTCCCCAATATCCAATTTGAACATCCCCTGGCATAATTTGAGGCCATTTCCTCTTGTGCTGTTACCTAGGAGAAGAGACTGACCCACACTGACACTCCATCCAGCTCCATAGATGTTTGTGTGTCTAAAGGGTGTAGCAGTTCCTGACCATTTCCCCCATTTCCCCCGGGGTTATAGGGACTTCACTCTGCTCCTCATCCCTGTCTTCCAGCTCAGAGGACTGGGTACCTGGGAAACAACTGATCTTAGTATTACGGACTGAGGCAAGGAAGGCATTAAGTACCTCAGCCTTTTTCTCAGCCTCTGTTGCTAAGTGTTCCGTTGCCTCCAATAAAGGATGCAGATTCTCCTTGGCCCTTCTTTTTTGGCCAGTGTATTTGAAAAAGCGTTCCTTGTCCATTATGGCAGTAAAGAAATTAACTTCTAGTTGGGCTTTTGCTTTCCAAATTTTGCCCTTCATAACCTCACAACATCCTCACAGTCCTTTTGAGTTGCCTGCCCCTTTTTCCAAAGTGTTCCATAAACTCTCCTTTTCTTCCTGAGTTCCAGATAAAGCTCTGTGTAGACAGCCCCTCTGGCTTATCTCTTGGCACATGGGGACAGCCTTCCTGTGGCTTTTAGATCTTCTTGAAGAATGTCCAGCCTTCCTGCACTATTTTGCCCTTCAGGTCTGCCTCCCAAGGGACTCTATCAACTGAACTCCTAAAACGTTTGTGCCCTATCACGCCAGGGCACATGGCGGGGTACAGCAATCACAGAGGATATGCCTCATGAGAAACCTATTGGGAACATGATGAAAGTACAGTGTTCTGATTATGTATCACATCCTTTACTTTAATGAATCAAATATAGTGTGAAAAATAAAATACAACGTGAAATGCTGAGAAAAAAAAAATTAAGGCAATGAAAATAAGTTCACCAAAGCACTAAATCAAAATAAAATGAATGAAACCTTTAAATGTCATTT
The DNA here is from genome assembly GCA_018697195.1 of Certhia americana. Lineage (NCBI taxonomy): Eukaryota > Metazoa > Chordata > Aves > Passeriformes > Certhiidae > Certhia > Certhia americana. The sequence continues at coordinate 41,351,034 of CM031857.1, read as the reverse complement.
TAGTAACTACATGCAAAAATGGCCTTAACCAAAAAGAGTAGAGAAAATATTAGAAAGGTCAAGCATGGGGATCTCAATATTTGTAAAGTTTGCCCTTTGTACCTTTTACACTGCAAATTAGAGGGAAGAAGGGGAAACATTCAAAGGCTAAAAATATGGTCTCAGCACAAAAAGAGCAAAAGGATAAAGAGAATGCAAAGGATGACAGCATTTGGATAAAAGCCAGTCATATAAAGATATCAGCACAGAATAATAGAAGAGACTGGCACACATCCCAAATCAATTATGGAGGATTAGTGCAGCACAGGCCTTCAGAAAGCCTAAGATGTGCATAACAAAGTTCAAGAATTGCTAGAAAAAAAGGAAGAAAATGTGAATTTTGGGAGAGAGTAGGAAAATGAAGGTGATGTTAATTATAAACCAAAGGAAGACACCAATGTATTATTACTTCAGTACACCTGTTTTTCACCTCTATATAAACTACAGAGGGTCTGAATTTACTGATTACAGACTCTACCTAAGACAGTAATTCAGTGGGCAAGGAACATATTGAGACACCATATCCTGTTACCAGGTAGATTTTCACTTGATATTCAGTACTTCTAAAAAAGCTACAGATTGGTGTAAGCTCCTTAAAGCTTAATTTACTCAAAATGTGAGATATTGTTACCAAACCGAGCATGTCTAACATGAGGGATTTCCATTTTTAAAATTAATAATGTTTTATAGAGACTAACAAAAAACTTCAAATAAACTACTGCTCAGGAATCAGTACTGCTTGTAAATAAGCCCAAGGCCGTCTCCATTACTCCCTTAGAAAGGGAAAAATTATCACCTTGGGTATCTTAAAACTCAGGGTAAAGGTAAAGCAACACACAAATGCTGTGCAGTGTAGTTCAACATACATTAATAATTGGCTACTGGGGCTACAACTAACAGTTACTTACTTGGACTACAGCTCAGCTGTCAATCACATTGAGACTGTGTCTGAAAATACTGACAAGATGTCAAGTATTAAAATCACCTACTGCTCAATCTTTATGAATAGCAAGACTACCTTTGCTGACATACTTCTTTAAACTATAGCTCCTTCCTCTGCAATTATGTACTGAATTCCAAGCTAAAATGCTCATATTCCTTGGATTAATTTTTTTTTCTTCATGCTTCTCAAACGCCTAATATAAGAGCAAGCCTTCTAATTTTTCATCTACATCTCTACTTACATTATTTAAAGTATAACAAACTTGGTAGGGCATTTTCAGACAAACAGAAAATTGCCCCTGTACCTCATTTGATTTTTCTTCTGAGTGTTCAGCAGCAGAATTTAGAAGAATGCATCATTATTGCTTCTGTAGAGAGTTATTATCCTTAATTTGTTATGAAAATGCTAAGAAAATGTGATTGAAAATTAGTCAGACTGTAAATCATAGACTGGTTACCTGCCTCACTGTCACAAGGCTACATTACCAGGACTGAGGTCCTTTTTATTACTGACTAGATCCAATGAGGGACATAAAATAGGATCTTTCTCATGCAAATACATGACTCTGTGTGTGTTTGTGCAGGTGGGAAGAGGTAAAAGTGTCAGCTGTAAGAATAGAGTAAAAATAGGCACTTCCATTTCAATTATCTAAACAAATTCCTTCTCTGTTAAAACTGTGAGATTTGATCAGAAAACATTGCTTGAATGCTTTTGTAAAATCTGCAGTAAGCCTCTTTTATCTCTTTTAATCCTGATCATTTTTCCTTTTACAAATTGCTCTTTTCAGATCTCAGTGACTCAGCTGATTTTGCTCCAGATTAGTTTGCTTTGACACCTGACTGAAGATCAGAGCTTCAGATTCTGTAGTCCTGAAGTTTTAAGCAGGGATATTTCTTTCATCAGTAAATACCTGTAGATGTCTTTGTTGAAGTTTTTGCTTGGTGTCTTAGATCTGCACTGGAACCATAATATGCTCAGTCTAAAACATGTCTGTGTATAGAATCAGTGTGTGACTTTTTGTCATGCAGATCTGCATAGAGTAAATTCAGGTATCAGACTGATAAATACAGTCCATTCCCACCTCCAGTGGCTTTTGATACACAAACAGCAGTTCTCCAAAAATTCTTGGTTACTCAATGAGTAGTCCCATGGTCCTTATTTAAACTGTGGGTGGAGAATGGTAGTAATGCAAATACATCTAAAACGTGCTATTCTGGTCAGTGATAACAGAATGACTAAAAAGTTCCCGGTCCATTTCTCTTCTTCCTTCCCAAGTAAATCTTCAACAGCAACAGAGATACAATAGTAATGCCTGAATATCTACTGTGGTAGATAGTGATGATGCACTCTCCTGAAAAATCAGATTTCCAGAATTAGTAGGCAGTTTTGGGTTTGACCTTTATTTAAAGGTCAAAATCAGTTTTTTGGTGTCCTGTGGTAAACTAAATCAAGTCAGGCTTAGAACTGATTCCTCCAAAGCCCTTTTACAATATGTTATATGTTTATGCCCTGCCTAGGAAGGTCACAAATTCTCATACACTGTTCAGCGGGTTCATAATGGCTAATAAGGAGGGGTAGGCTCATATGGCCTACCCCTGCTTAACCCTACAGCAGAGCCTCTAATGCCTGGTCTTACTGACTTCCCCCCTTCAGGGCAGCTTCTAAGTAAGCAAAGTACAGATGGAAGAAACTTAAGAAGGAATTACAATGGTATCTAATGCTATATGGTGATATTGAAGGACTTTGTGTTGCTCATAAAATAACCGTAAGACTTACACCAGGAAGACACATGAAAGATGCCTTATAAGCTTAACATAAACTGTGTCTGAGGAACTGTGAATCAAGCAGTACAGTCACCTCCTGCCAGACACTGTAATCCCTGAGCTGTTTTAAGTGATCATATCACACAGTTTTCAGGGCTTAGTCAAGGTCCTTCTCCTTTTAGATTAGCCTATAACATCAGCATGCAAAGTCATTGCCCACATGCAATGGGACAGTGCAGCCTTGCCAGGAATAAACAAAGAGAAAACTTGGTAAGGAATGTTAGCCAAATGAGTTAAACACTGATTTGTACTTCCACTTGTTACCTGATAATTTTGTGCAATGTGACAGTGGATAAATAATTGCAAACGATGTTTTCCCTATTTCTATAGTGTGAATGTTAACATACATCTAGATAGCTTCCAGCAAAAGGCTCTGAGGATTAGGCCATTTTTGTGAAAACTCTTGAAAATTAAATGTCCTTACTAACTCCAGAAGAATGCTGAACCTGGAACTAGAGCTGACACATGCACAGGCTTACAGGGCTGCGCTGCAAGCTCTGTTGCATGCCACAGGACTAAGAAATGATGAAAGTTTCTCAGGGAGAGCTGGTAAAATCACCTCTTACCAATTTTTTCTCCTTTCCTACTGTTCAACACTCTTTTGAAACTTTAACCATTTGAACTGAAATGCAACATTCCAAATGTATGCCTCAGGCTGATGTCTTTTCATTCCCACTGGATAATTATTATACTGCTATTAAGATTGCCACACCAAACTTTCAAAAAACATTCTGTGCAAACTTAGTTTGGTCCCTTGTGCATTTAAGCTATTACAAAGAGAACTAACAAATAACATGATCAAAGACTATTTTTTCTTATAGTCTCTGCCTCATTCAATGCCCAAAATGGAGGTAAGCACAGAAGGCAGGATTCACCTGTACTGCTTTCAGACATCTGCAGCTCTGATATCTACAGCTGAAGCAGTTTGTGTTTCCCTTAGCTTCACCCAAAAAAAAAAAAAAAAAAAAAAAAAAAGTACTTCCAGGGTGCAACTCAGCTCATTCTTAGATAGACACATTAACACTGTTCAAAAATTGTCAATTTGTGTCTATGCTACAGACATATCTATGGTTAGATGCAGGATTTTATTTCACAGAACCAAATACCAGTTATTTAATTTGGATGTTACAGTGTATAGTGAAGTAAATCATTCCTTTTCTCAAATGGGATTGGGGTGCAGAAAGATTAAGCCTTCATTAGTTCTAGACACTAAGATTTATAATGCTTGGTATTATATAGCACTACACATACTCAAGAAACAGCTAACAACAACTGTTAACTCCAAATATAATTATGCATGCTCTGAACTTCTTCTAATGAGACTCTACTGTCTCCAGCTGGGCATCCAGAAAATGAGAAACATAGAGCTGAAGACCAGCTGTGAGAAATCTGGTTTGTGTCACCTGTGTAACAACACACAGGTGGGTGTAGAAACCCTTCCACATCACTCAGCTGCCTCAGGGATTCAGTCTGCTTTTCCATCCACCTCCTGCCCCACTCACTTCATAACTTTAAGCACTGCAATGAATGAAGTAAAGGTTCTAGAGACTATCTTCCTTTGTGCTGCAAAGTCATGATTTATCTCCATCAGGTATATTTACTCCTCTGAATAAAGTAGTTTTCATGTATAGTAATTACAACATATGCCCTACATATGTAAAAAGGAGGGTGAATTAAGTTTCCTAAAGTGTTTTATTTCAGAAATGTTCTAACTCCTGATTGGCAACTTAAAACTTAGTTTTCCTAAGTTAGACATCTAAGTCTGAGCTAATCATCCATAATTGTCTTAGTGGTCAAAAAGAAAGCCATTGGAGGTGGGGGGAGGGCAAGGGGAACTCAATACTTCCTAAGTTAATTATGAAAATGGCATGATAGATCAACCACCCTCTGGTGGCACCTGCTTTTCTCTTAGACTGCAAATGGAATATACCATGTCTACATCAGATTTAGCCCTCAAAGTTTTGTTTATCCTTTTAAGTTTTGGGGTTTTAATTCTATGTTTAAAGCAGATTATTCCGACATTTATTGAGTACATCAATACAGTACTTTAAAATGTCCATTATTGCTGTAGGTGTGCACAAATCTTTCTTTTCCTTGTCTTTTTCTACTGCATGCTTTTTTTCTTGTTCTGCCATTGCAGAGGTCTCTGGAGAGGTCTTGATATTTAATTTAATACTTCTGAATTAAAATCAAGCTCAATAAATGACAAAATATATTTTACTGTACATGCTACTTCCTAGCAATGCATTGAATTAGTATGCCTTGTTGGGTTCTCCCCCAGGAGACTGATTTATTCTAATGATAGTCCAAGGTCATTAACACAGTATCAGCATAAATTCTGCTTAACCAATGCCAGGTGGCTAACTAGTTTGTGTTCATGTGTTCTGAGCGTAAAACTGTGAACTCAACTCCTCTGTATGACAATGCGATCTCAAGAAAGATTTGGGCAGCCTGAATGTATTCCCACTAATCTGAAACCAGATATAAGTCATTCTCACCAGTGCCCCTAAGATAAGTTGAAGAATCTCACTGCCATCCAAAGCAGATGCAAAATATTTTTTTCTTAGCAAGCTGATTTTAAAACTGCGTATATTAAAAAGAAAATCTAAGTATGCTTCATGTACTTTCTCCAATATTTATAAATCAATTACATTTGAAAATCTGGTTGCTTGTACTTTTTTTTAATCAGTTTTATATGGGTTCTGTTTTTCTTATGATCTAGAACAATCTTCATTAAAAAAAAAAACAAACAAACCCAAACTGTAAGTGCAGACAACTGTAATGTACAACAACAAGGGTGACTGGAAGGCTCTGCATGTGGGTCAGGGTAATGCCCAGTATCAGTATGGACAGAAGGAATGAATGGATTGAGAGCAGCCCTGGGAAGAAGGACTTGGGTGGGGATACCAATGGATGAAAAAATGGACATGACTTATCAAGGTACTCTCATGGCCCAAAAAGCCAACCAAATACTGAGCTGCATCAAAAGAAGTGCAGCCAGCAAGGCAAGGGAGATGTTTCCCTCCCTCAGTTCCCCCTTTGTGAGAAACCTGAAGTCCTGCCTTCAGCTCTGGAGGCCCCAGTGCAAAAAAATACAGCAATCTGATAGAGCGGGTCCAGAGATGGACCCTGAAAATGGTTCAAGGGCTGGTATACATCTTCTATGGACAAAGACTGACAGAGATGGCAATACTCAGCCTGGAAAAGTCTCAGGGAGGACCTTATTGACTTCCTTCAATATCCAAATAGGGCGTATAAGAAAAGTGAAGCAGACTTTTTACCAGGACCTGTAATGACAGGACAAAGGGTAATGGTTTTAAAGCAAAAGAGAAGAGGTTCAGGTTGGATGTAAGGACTAATTGTTTTAGTTTTTTCCCATCGTGAGGGTGGTGAGGTACTGGAAGAAGGTCAATGATAGAAGTTCTGGTTGTCCCACTACTGTAAAAGTTGAAAGTCAGGTTGGACAGGGCTTGGAGCAACATGATCTAGTGAAAGATGTTCCTGTCCATGGCGGGGGGTTTCCCTAAGTGATCATAATTGTTCTTTCCAACACAAAACATTCTATTATTCTATGATAAAATCTCTTAATTTTGAGCCTCAGTGTTTTGCATTTTTAACTTTTATAATCTGGATTTTTCCATTTAGTGATGTCAAATTGTTGATTATGAAATGATTATAAAGGCTTCATTTTGCAATTTCTGTGAAACCAGGCAAATCAAGAGGAAAGAAGAAATATTTGCTTTCCAACAATATAACTTAAGTGAGTACCAAGAGGGGCAGCAATGGATAAAGGGTTCTCCATTCTGCATTGCACATTTCTCACTGCAAGCCAGAATATTCCTTACTTATGAAGTGATGTTGCAAAATTCTTGAATGGGAAAGAAAAACAGATAAAATAAGGGCTGAGGTTTTTGGATGATCAGATTTAGGCAGTATCTCCACTCCACATGTGTACCTAGACCTCAAAAAGGAATGAAATTACCCATGATGAAATGGAAAAAAAAAAGCCCAGCATCATGGCTTGGAAGTTTTGAAATACTGTTGACAATATTAGTCAGTCATGTTCTGTTGAACTTAACAAAGGATTAAAGGCAAGCTGTAACTTGGGAGGACAAGAAAGAATTTTACATGACTAGAAGGTTTAGTCCTTATAAAATCCTTAAAATATTTCAATAAACTTCTGATCATCTAGGTGGCTGAGCAGAGTAATTTACATAGTACCCATATGTATGATGGCTGCTCAGAACTTGGGAAATTGAGGGGAAATCTTCAATCACCAAAGGAAGACATTTGATCTATTACATGTATTCTGAATTGAGCACAAACTGCAACACAGTAGATGACAATAAGTTCATGAGCCATCTTTGTGATGGCAAGACAGCATCTCGATGCATTTCAGTCTGTATAACAATGCTTGGGTGATATCTCCTAAGTTGTTTACAAGATGATAATTTACAGAATTTGTAAATTTCCTGTGCTGTAAATATGCTGAAGAAAACAGATGCTGAAATCAAGAGAAGGCAAATACATTTTGCCCCAGAGGAGAGAACACAGAGCAGTCCAAAGGAATGTCTGAGCAGTATTACACACAGAGAACCTACACCAAACTGTCTTACTAAAACTCGTTGTTTTATTTGTAAAGTAGTACTGCACCATGCAGACAGAAAGCTTGAATTATCATGAAAAATTCTGATTCTGAAACCTCAGATCCTAGCGATCTCATACTACCAGCAGTAAAACATTCCTAGAATTTCTCTAAAATTTCAGATGACAGTTTTCTAACTCAAACATATTGAAGACAAACAAAATCTGACTTCATTTTGACAGATGCAAAGAAATTGACCACAGAAACAACACAAGTGGTTAGGTAGAAAATATAATGGTTTAAGGACAATTCTTTAACTAAATCCAAACCAGTAGTTTCAGATTATGGCATCTAGTTATTTAAGACCAAGCACCGGATCTTGACAAACCATTACTGTTTATTCACAACACAAGATCCAGAGGGAAAAAAAAAAAAAAAAAAAAAAAGTATTAAAATCAGTTGTTAATCACTTGAATTACCTAATATTGATGGTGGCTGATTCTCTGTTTCAAGATACTGCAAAATTGATGTCCTACTATTTTAAAATCAAGTTTTTATCTTATCATCTTCAAAAAGATACCATGCTTTTAAGCAAACAAAGCAGGAGGCTAGACAGCAAAATGGTTTGCCTTATTAATGCAAGAAGTCAAACTATATCATGTCAGAAATGTCTCTTTAAATCTAGAAACGTGGGAACAGGGCTACATAAGAAATGCAATCTTTTTGAAGCCATTACTTTTTTATTATGAAAAACTTACGAGAAAACACAGCCCAATATTTTTAAACCTGAATTTGTCTAAATGCTGGTTCCACTGATATAAATGGGGGTTAAAAATCCTACTTAGCCTCAGGAGGGCAACATTTCTTATTTCATTGTGGATTATATTCAGTTTTTGAAAGCATGACTGAATATTGCATGCATACTATATGTCAATTGGTACTGTCACTAGGTACCAGGGAGATGGTCTGAGTGATATAGCAATTTCTCAAAATTTAATATATCAGCATGTTCAGCTTGGGATATTGTTTTTTCTCTCCCCTCCTATGTGGATGTTGGTTCAGTATTTGTTTCAACATTTGTAGTGGAGAACTATCCAAAAGTAACATAAAGCCAGCAAAAGGGTTTATTTTTCATTTAAGGTTTCATTTAAGGGTTGGGACCAGAAGCAGGTATATGCTGAAAGGGAGTAGGGCACAGCATCCTGTAGTGGTGCAGGCACAAGAAGGAAAATCAGAAGACTGGATAAATCAAAGCTGCCTGCAGCTGCTCTCAAGAACGGTCCAGACAAGTGACCTTGCACAGCTGGTTCCTGGAGGAGGACAAGCAGCAGCACCACTTGCAGGTCCGTAGCCCAGATCTAATGTTCAGCGCTTTATTATGAGGGTCCACAAATCAATGCTATGTTTGTAGTGATACCAGGCAGCAGTGCTTGGGCTTGTGTTTGATAGGTCTGGTCACCTAAAGTGATCAGTTTCACTGGGGATTTTCTATGTGTGTTGTTGAATCACTGTCTGTATCTCAGGTAGTAAATCTGACCATAGACCCCTGTGCTGCACTTTTTTTCTTCATGTCATGGTGCCTGAGGCGATTTTCTTAGTAACACATGACTCTGCCTGTGTTTTCTAATTCCAGACATATAATTGCTTTGGTCTGATTTTCCTTACATTCTTTTGGTCTTCCATCATGGTTACAGTTGTTTACTTAAGACATATCTTAGCAACTTTGAGATGTTTCTCCATCCTACTCTATGCACCGCTGCTCATTCTTATATCTTATTCGCAGGTTATGAACTGGGGGATGAGGTCATTGCCCTCACTTGACAGCCCTCCTATATAACAGAAATCACACTGCCTAGAATTAATCCTTGGAGATATATTTTTGTTTAGTTGTTGTTTTCCAAGAAACTGCAGAATCACTTAAAATGTTATCCATGGCTTGCAGAATAAAATATGCTTTCCTCTGTTGCCTTTACAGACTTTCTAGAAGTGATCAATAGACCCCAAGAGTTCCTAAATACAGCTTGAAACCACTTGACTGGTTTTAGGAAAACATCAAATCTTGCCTTTCAGATTTTCAGTGGTGAAGAACTTTGATACTTCCATAGCTTTCCACAGAGAAAAATGTGCCTTTTACTTCTAACCTTAATTTGTCTATCTCCAGCTTTCACCTTGATATGTCATTGTCCACTAGACAGAATAGCCTTCTAGAATCAATATCCTACCTCCGGGAGGTAGCTGTGACCCCTCTGATTTTCTCCTTGACAAGCTAAACAGCTTGTAATTTCTTTAAGCTTTTCCCTGAGTGGCATGTTTCTCAACCTCCAGCTAACCCTGTGGTTTTACTCTCAGTGTTTGTCACTTTATTATGATCCTTTCTAAGACTTTATTCATAGGAACTTGAGACAGCAGTCTAAAAATAACAGAAGAAGGCATAATGCCCCTACTCTAACTTATACTCCCTTCTTTGAATAAACATTCAAGGATCACAGAGAAAACTCAGAGAGATCTTGGGTTTTTTACTTAATCAACATAGTTCAAATGTTCTGGACAAACAGTGCATTTGTGCTCCATAGACAAACTGTATGACTCTGGAGCATACCCCAATCAACAAATGATAACAGAGGTGGCTACAGCCCATTGCCTTCCTTGGTAATCCACCCCCATAATATTTTTCTGCATCAGTGCTTTCTAGTATTAAATACTTTATCCTATAAATATGAATATGTGTTTGTTCCCTGAACTCTCTCCATAGTCAGTGGAGAGAAACTGGACCTTCCAAACCACCCCAGCATGACTGCCTAAAACCTCTGGGCTAGAGGGCCCTCTGACAGGAATCCAATCCTCTTTGTGAACAATGAGAACCTGCATGACTGGCTAACATCAGGCCCTTCCAGAGGACTAAAATGAGGTGAGGTGGATGACACAGACACTGGGCAGTGCTGCCAGTGATTATTTTAAAGCATAAGCTGGGCCAGGGCTCAGCTTTACACTTATATTCAGTATCTACACATCTGTCTCAATATGTCACCAATTCTATAAATCACCCTGTTGTTACTCCCCAAAAGTTTTTGTCATCTTCAAAAGTCGTCAGTAATAGCTGCATTTTTCACAGGCCATTGTTGGAAATGTAAACCAATACAGAAGTAAAAAATTAGCCTAAGTGGCACTCTCTCAAAGAGAAATTATTTAATAATGTTTCCCTTTTTTATAAACATTTTTAAGCCTGCCATTTAAAAAGTTTTGAAAACATTTAGTATGCATGGCTTTCATTTCATATGATTCAAATCATGCACAACCAATTGGTACGTTATGAAAGCCATAACTGTATGCTATTCTGCTTGTCAACCAGATTTCCAAATTAGCATGATAAGATTTTCCGGGTTGATTGAAAATAATTATATTATTTTCTTTTTAGTTTCTATTAATTTTTTTATATAAGCTGTGAAGACTTTTTTATTAGGATCCCAGTTGAGCTGACAAATCTATAATTACCTAGATTATCACACACATACATCAGTGTGTCTTTTTGTGAAGTAACCATGACTTGCTATAGGTCCTCCTGTAGAAATCACCAGATGCTTTAAATTATCCCAAGCACTTAGAATGCAGAGTAGCCAATGTCCTAGAAGCTTTCCCAGAAAGTAAAGACTCAGTGATATGCTTATAAAACTGTCTGAATATAATCCAAACTTCTCTCTCTTTGATGGGGGTTCTATGACACCTTATTGTAAAGATACTTTTCTGGGTTTCAGTGGGTCCAGTTTTTTTAAAGTGGACTAAGAAGCTGTAGCAACAGTCACTGGAATGCAGGCCTTTCCTCTAACAGTCTACCAATGCATGTTAGTTTGTCTTCTCTGTCCCACAATTTTTCTGTACACCTGTACATCGAATTGGAAAATCTGGGGTTTTTTTTAATATTAAGGAGAATATAAATATCTGATAATTCATAGAGCTAGGCCTCTGTTTTGGACCCCACAATGTTATTTCCTTTTTTCTGGCCTGAGAAAGAGACTTGTCTCTTTTGCTACAGAAGTATTTTTTGGTTTAAGAGCAAAGAACGAATACTTCGTTCAGGGATAAACAGGAATGCACCATGAGCATATTACAGGAGTTATACAGAGTTCCTCTTAGTATGTACCAAAGCCACTGGTGGTGGAATCCACTTGCCTTTCTCCATCATTGTCTAGTTATGAGGCCTCAGGCTGTTTTGCTTGAGAATTCTCTAAGCAAGGTATCTCTGCTGCATAAACAGGAATTTCTACTTATGTTCCACAACAGTATGTACTTTAAAAAAAAAAAAAAAAAAAGAAAAAAAAAAGGTGCTGAGCAAACCTCACTTCTGTGCCCTGGTTAGCTTGAGGAAGTTTAAACTTATAGTCTTTATCAAGCCAGGGAGCATGTCAGCCAAATAGCTGTGGAGTTTTTAAGGCAAAAGCCACTTTTACTCTTCTGTTTACTCCTCTATTACTCTTCTGTTGGACCTTTGCAGCCATGGAGGCATGAGGCCAGAGATACTCTGTCTCTGGACCCAGGTCTTGGGAAGTCATATGAATTTTCTATAAGCAAATTCATATGGATGAATTTGGATACAGAAAGAGAAACAGCCTTGAAAATAGTGCCATTTCTTGATTGAATTGTGCAACTGCTCAGATACTGTCAAAACACCTTTTGTCTGACTTCTGGCTGGAAGGTAATCTGTCCTTTCTCTTCCACCTTAAAATGGCCACTTCCCCAAAAAGCACCAATTATGGGTTCCAGCATCCTCAATCTAAAAGAGGAAGGCCTGAAGGCATTAAGAAAGGCAAGACTCCACCAGAAGTTATGGTAAGGGTCAGAAGAGAGCTGGGGAGTTGAGATTCTATTGGCGTTTTCTGGCAGTTCTTTGTAAGGTAACTAGAGAGAAGCAGACACATTGTCTGGATGAACAAAGAACATCTCCCAAGCTCCCCCATACTCATTCACTCTGTGTCCTCTATTTGATTTTCTATTAGGATGATTGAATTGACCACCTTCCCTCTGTTCACCCAGTTTCCCTCTGAAATGGGCACCTAAAATATAGGCACATCTGTTCACAAATGAAGCACTGTTGGAGCTTTTCCATTATCTACCACATGGGAGCAGGATTAGGTTCACTGTCAGTTTTGGGGAACATGAAAGGGATAAAGAAGCATGAATTATGCATAACAGAATTGCACCCTACTGGTTTCTTAAGACATACAAGATGTTTCAGTCCCATTGTCATCCTAGCATGCTCTTGGAGAAAATACTTCACACAGCCAGAGCCAGTCCTCACAGAGTAACAGGACTCATCCAAGACTCCTGATACAGCACCATATTGACATTGTTCTGCTAGTGACGTGTGTTTCGTGTTGTTAAAGATCTGGAAACACGGAAGTTAGACTGGGTAAGACTGCATAAAATGTTGTAAGAAATAAACTAAGTAGGGAAAAATTTATTAGAGAACTGTTAAAACCTGAGCGGTTTTTGGGGGTTTTTTTCTGCATCTTCCTTCTGATTATTTTCATTGTGACCAACAGAAAGAAAAAGAGCATTAAGCCAGCAAACTGATTACAACCCTCACATACCTTTGGTGTCGACCTAAATTTTTCCTGACAGCAATATAATCTTTTAAGACCAGGCCTTATTCAATGAGTGTCTAAATAAGTAAGTACTAACTTTTTATGAAAGGCTTTGGAAGTGTTGGCATGACAGAAAAAGCCCATATATTTTTCCCAGGGACAATCACCAGTTGTCCCACTAAGCCGCCTCAGTCGCCCTGGCACAGCTCGGAGATGTGAGCCATTCGGCCCAGCGATGACTTCTGCGCGGCTACCGCGGTCCCGAGGGTGACGGGACCCCGAGGTGCGTGGCCCCTGTGCTGGCGGAGAGCCATCGGCACAGGCTGCCGTCCTACCCAGTCGCCAGCGATCACTTCGCACCAGGCACAGCCACCTCCTCGCACCATCCCTCCCGCCACTTCTTGCCCGGACTGGAGACGGCGCGGCCGGTAGCTCGGGGAGGGCCCGGGCACGGCTCCCGCCCCCTTCCCCCAGGCCCCCTTTCCTTCCCCGGCCCCCGGCGCGGAGAGCAGGGCTCTCCCTGCGCTGCAGACCCCGGCGGCGGCTCCCGCGGCGCAGCGGGCGGGCGGGCGGGGGCGGTGCGAGGCACGGTGCAGCCCGGCGGCGGCGGCGGGGGAGCGCGGCTGCGGCAGCCCCCGCCTGCTACTGGGGCACGGCCGTGCTGGACGAGGGGAGTGGGCGGCGGGCCCGGCCCGGGTGCTCCGCACCTCTGCCGAGTTTGGCCGGCCCAGAAGGGCAGCCCAGAGTTCAGCATGCAGGAAGTTTTGAGGCAGCTCGGAGAGTAGCGCGGCGGCGGTGACCGCTGCTTCGAGTGCTCTGGGGTTTTGCGCTTTTTTTGCGGGGATTGTGCCTTTTTTCCCCCCTCCTGCATACAACTCCCCCAAACACACAAGCAACCCGCAACAATCAAAAAGTCCAGTAAGGGGGAAGAGAACACGAGCGAGGGAAGCACCCTCGGCGGGAGAGGAGAGCCCGTTTCTTCACGGAGATACGGTCCCTCTCGCAGCTGGTCCCAATGCAACTGCTCATCCTCCTCCTGCTCTACGCCGTCGTCTGTGCGAACTTCTGCAGCCGTCAGGGCACCACCGCCCCTGCCCAGAGCGGATCTATAAAAGCCCTGAGGGCTTCCAACATCAGGCGAGATGGTAAGTGTCCTACTGCTTTATTTATTCCCAAGGGCTGCTTTTGCGGGGGAAGCCCTTAAGTGCGCCTCGGGGCTGCCGCTCCCCTGTCCCGGGAGCGAGGGCCGCCTGCCCCGAGGACGGCTGGGGCCCGTCCGGGTGGGGTCCCGTCCCGGGGGGTCAGCCAGGTCGTGGGGTCCGCTCTCCGGGGTCCGATCCCGGAGGCCGGTCCGGCAGCGTGTGGCCAGGTGGCAGGAGGGAGATGTGGGCTGAGGGGGCGACTCTGCCCGGCGGCTGCACCTCCGGGCGGTCCCAAACTTCTGGAGGCAACTTTGCAGCACTGCGGGCCGCGGGGGGGCACCTCGCCCCTGCCAACGCGGAGCGCTCGGTCCCGGCCGCCCAGGCGGGCCCCGCCGGGCGCTCTCGGCACCCCATGGCCCCTGTGCCCCGTGTGCCTGTGATGTGCCGGCGGCGGGGCGGAGCGGGGCGAGCGGCGGCTTTGTGCCGTCTCCGGCCGCACCGGCGCCGCTGTTGGGGTTCTCAGGGGCCGTGTGTCGGCGGCGCCGCCGTCTCCCCGGGGCTCCCGCCTCGTCTGCCGGCCCTGCCACAGCCTCGCTGCCTTCGACTCCTGTAAGGGCTGTCGGCATGCTGGTCGCCGGCTTAGGGGACTTCCTCGACCGGAGGGTCTGAGCCTAGGGCTTGTTGTTCCTCTGGATCTGCTGGGGAGTGCCCCACCAGGAGTGGCCTCGTCCCTGGTGATGGCCGGGGCTGGTGCGCACCCATCAGGGCGGCGGCGGGCTCTCGGACACCTCCCGCTCCGTGGGAAGGGTGTTTTCAGCCTGAGCTCCGGTGCGGTCCCCTCCGGGACCTGCTGGCAGGGGATGTCCCGGACAGCCGAGGTGCTGCAGCGCAGCAGTGCGGGGCGCAGGTGCCTCGAGTGAACGTGGTCATGTGCCATGGCCCCACGGGGGATGAATGGGGAGACTGCATAAAAATAGCGCTGTTGAAATTCACCTCTAGAAGCTACGACTTCCAGTTTGGGAAGATTGATGGGCCTCTGTCCGGGAAGCAGCCTGGTGTGTTTCAGCCTCACGTGGGAGAACTCGCTCTAGCACATTGCCGTGCACCTTATTACACAGAGAAGGGCAGGATCTTCTCCTTGCAAATGAACAGAGTTAACATCAGTCTTCAAGTTAACATCTTCCAGTTGACAGCATTTATATATTTTATAAACCCTTTTCAAAAACCCAGTCACTTGAGCCATTTCCAAGACTGTATTTGCCAGTGTTTATTTTCTAGCATGTATACAATGCATGTAATGGGTATACAGTTGATTGAGGAACATGTTTTTGTTTAAAGTTTGGAGCCATATTGAACTCAATATTTTGTATGCCTTTCCTAGTCACTGAAAGAAGACTTAGAGAAGGTAGAGGATTTTTTCTTAGAATGGAAATAATGAATTCTTTAATTCTCATTAAAGAAAAAAAGGTATGTGTTTGCAGTAAAAGTACATATTTATTATTTCTGCTTCATTCTTTAAAATTATTTTGTGTTTTATCAAGCTTCATGACTTGTTAGCCTGCCATCTTCATAGAACTGAGACCATCTCTGAGCTAAGCTAAGCAAGGTTCCATCCAGCTCAAACATGGAAAAAGTTTTTCATTGAAAACTGACATACTTAGAACATCAAAATGTGTATTGCTCCAATCTTCTCTGTATTGTCAATGAAGAAATCATTAACCCCTAATCTAAATAAAGTTTTCATATTAATGGCAGTATAATGGGTGTTTTACTCCTCAGAAGACTTCTGTGGTGAAATTGCTTCTTGGAGTGATGAAGAGAACAAGCCTCTGACGTGAATAGTTATTTGCTGTCTTCCCAGTTGTGATAATGTAACGCTTTGATTAAGCTTTGTAACTTTAAAATTATCTGAGCTAACTTGTAGTGGTTGATCTTTGTGGGTACCAGGTGGACTGATACTGGGGCTGTTGGAAGGTTGCAGATCTACACGCAATTAAATTCCACCTTTCCTCTTTGCTGGGACATGTGCTGGTGAGCCTTGCAGCCTACAGTGAGAGTGCCCATGCTGAAGTCAGACGCTTCTGCAGTTCTTGAGTGGATGTTGTGGATGTACTGAAGAGGTCACAGACTTTGATGAAGACAACATGCAGCCCTCTAACATGCTGCAGCTTTGTTCTCTCCCTGTGCTTGGGAATCCTGTTGCTTTTTCTCTGCAAAGGACCACGTGTTCTGGTGTGGCCAGTGGAACTGGATGTGGGGTTGCAAGATTTAAAGCAGATCAGCTGCTGATCACCCTGATTTTACTCAAAAGAAACTGTTGCTTGAGTTCCTTGACTGAGGGTGTATATTTGTGCAACCAGAGGCTTTCAGCAGTATTCCAAGTGTTGCATGCGACGAGCTCACAAGCAAATGCTTAGGCCACAGTTGGCTGTAGGCCACTAATAGTATTTCTGTCTTTTATAATTCACAGTGGTGTTTTTGTGTTGTTTTGGTCTGAAGCAATGATATAGAACAGCATGAAAGACATGTGAGTTGTGCTGTTGAGTCAGTATTTTTTGCTTTGTAAATATTTGCAGACATGACAGTACGGAATGGGATCTGAAAGCACATGTTACGCTGGGGTAAATGTGTTACAACAGTCTCTCTCAAAGCACACGGCAAAGAAAAAAGTAGTTTAATATTATGTTCTGGGTTGATGATCATGAATATTAGGTTGTGAAATTAAAAGAGATACTGAAGAGGAAACAAGGCCCATTCAACTTCAGAAAAATATCTTGGGAAGTCCAAAAGCACCAGCACATTTTATTTAAAAAAATCCCTTTTGATTTCCAGATTTCTGTTGTTTACAAGCAGGATAAACTAGTGTTGCTGCATACACAGAGTTTAATAATGAGGCTTGGTCTTGCTTCTGGCCAAAACAAACCTTTGCAGTGTGCATGATTCAATATTGCCTTTCTTCTTTCAGCCTAAAAGAAGTTGGCCTATTTGTAATTGCTCTTACTTAAGACTGAAGTTGATCTGATAAGAAATCTATAGATGAGGGCAGCACATACAAAAAATTGCCATTTAATGACTACCAAACCTAACCAGACTGTACTTTTTGCTGAAGATATTAAGAATATAAATAACTTGCTTACAAGACATCCTCTTGTCCTGGTTGAAGGACGGTCATTGATGACTCAGCAGCCCAGTGTAGCACTAATCAATTTTTTAAAGTGTCCTGGAGGTGCCAGTGACAATTATAGCACAAGTACTGGTATTCACTTAGAGTGTTTATTCATGCTATTAAGTTAAGTACTTTGAAGTTCATCAGAATAACACAGAGGTCTTCCAGATTCTTCCATTGTTCTATTTTCACTCAGTTTCCCAGTTGGCAGTATGCAGGTAATACTGCCTAATTACAAGAAGTCTAATACTTTGTTTCTCCTATTTTGGTTGTTTATGTGTACTTGGAGATTGAAAGTAGGAGATAAAAAGAGCCAAGTAATATTATTTACTATATAGTGTCCAACGGAACCGTCACATGCTTTTTCTTACCAGTTATTGAACAAACATTTGCTTAGTCTAGGAAAGTATGCCTGGTCTGTATCTTCAGACTAAGCATCACTGTACATATTTTAAACTTCAAACTCCAGAGTTTAAAGAAAAGACAGAACAGAACAGACAGCATAGTGTCAGGTCATTTCAGTATGTAAACAACTGAAAGCCATGAAATCAGTATCTTCTGATGTGGATTTGAAACCATAACATCAGATGACTCAAGATAAGACTCCACACTCTTGTGGTTTTCATTATGAATCCAAAAAAAAAAAAAAAAAAGGAATTTTCAAACTTTACTTTGCTTGTGCACCACCAAAATACAAAGAAAAAATACTTTATAATTCCAGGGAGCTGCCAACAGCTTTTGGCTCTTTAAGTGCCAGTGCAAATGTATGTGTGCCAGTACAAATGTATGTGTGCCATTAACTATACCCTCATCTTCCCTGTATTGGCTGATGTCTAATTGCAGGGAAAAGGATACGGCAATTTGAGCGGTATTCTCTCACCAAATAAATGTTAAGTGTCTTCTCTTAGGAGAAGATTGTGTTTTCTGTTTTTTGGTTGTTTGATTGGTTATCTTTTTAAGGAGTGTCCGTTAGATTAGATGCTTTAAGGTCCCTTCTAACCCAAGCCATTCTATGATTCTATGGTTTTATGGTATTAGGAGAAATTCTTTACTGTGGATGTGGTGAGGCACTGGCACAGGTTGCCCAGAGAGGTCTGTTCAAGGGGTTCCATCAAGCTGGTCTAGTGCAAAGTGTTCCTGCTCATGGCAGGGGGGATTGGAACTGGATGACCCTCAAGGCTCTTTTCAACCCAAACCATTCCATGATTCTATGATTTTATGTTTCCATGATTCTGTGAAATGTCTCTGGTATCACTAATGGTATAAACCATCACTTTTGGAATGCACTTTTTGTGTTCTTTTATAATAGGCTTGTATAAATTTTTTTAGAGGACTCTGGTAACAAAATTGTGTCAACTGTAAAATGGCCAAAATAAATTGGGTTTTATAGGCTTTATTTCCCTGTTTTCTTGATTTTGTATAAAAATGTGTATTTCAGGCTTCGTTAGTTTAAAAAAAAAGCTTTACTAATTACCCTGCAGTAATGCACTTTGGTCTACAATTACCTGACTTTGATGATGTCACTTATCTGTGCAATTAACAGTTTAGACTGAAATATTAAAGGATATTGCATGAGAATTCCAACCCTGACTCAGCAGCAAGCAGCACAGAGGAATTCTCTAAAGGAACGTGAAATATGTTTTATCATGCAGATGTATATCATAGTGGAAGTCACTATAAATTCTTCAGGGAGTCTCTTGAAACTTCTTAGTTTTCATTTGGTGCTTATTTAAGTATTACTATGAAACTTAATTAGGCCAGCTAATTCTTAAAGGGCTGGAAGAGGAAACTTGATAGTCGTAATGCTTTGATTTGTAGAAACTGAACAGTGCTGAAAATCTAACATAACATTAGGAGTTCTTTGCCACTGTCATGCCACAGAGATGCTGTGTTTCATAAAACATCGAGGAATAGGCAGAAATAGAAAATTCATAGGGGATCATTAGTGCAGTAATATTCATCATGTGCTTAACTTTGACCATCTTCATAATTCCATTAAAGTCAAGGGGTTCAAGTCGTACAGGACAGTGTAACGAGAAAGCTCGAATGGCATATATGTAAATGAGGAGAGTGAAGATAAGTATATTTTTTGATGAACCAAGTGTACCAAGTATTTGCAAAATTAGGAATCGTAGAATGGTTTAGGTTAGAGAAGACCTCCAAGATCATCAAGCCCAGCTGTTTACTCAACACTCATACAAACTGACCTTGGGCCATCGATCAGGCCTGTCCAGATCCCTCTGCAGAGCCTTCCTACCCTGCAGCAAACCAACACTCCTGCCCAGCTTGGGTTTATCTGCACTGAGGCTGCACTTGCTCCTCTCATCCAGGGTACCGATAAAGATATTAGTCAGGACTGGTCCCAGTACTGAGCTCTGTTGAACTGACTTGTGAGCAGTCCCCAGCTGGATGTTAACTCCATTCAGCCCCACTCTCTGGACTTGGACAATAGGGCAGTCTTTTATACAGAAAATAGTGTACCTCTTCAAGCCATGAGCATCTGGTTTCCACAGGATAATTCTGTGTGATATGGTGTCAGAAGCTTTACTGAAATGTCTTGGGGCTGGCTGAGATGGAGTTAATTTTCCCCACATCAGCCCTCGAAGTGCTGTGGTTTGCATTGGCAGCTAGAAAGGTGTTGATGACACAGCAGTGTTGTGGCTACTGCTGAGCAGTGCTGGCACAGCATCAGGGCTGTCTCTCTAACATTCTGCCCCTGTCAAGTGGCTGGGAGTGGGAAAGGTCCTGGGAGGGGACACAACCAGGCCCAAATTAACCAAAGGAGTATTCCATACCTTATGACATTGGCTCAGATATGGAAGCTAAGGGAGGAAGGAGGAATGGGGGGCATTTGTTATTTTACAGTTATTTTACTTGCTTTCCAGAGCAATCAGTACGTGTGCTGCAACTTTGCTTCCTAGGAAGTGGCTAGATATCACCCCTGATGGAAAATAGAGAATACAATTTTTTCTCTTTGTTTTTTACACACCAAATTTTAGCTTCTTCTTTGCTTTAGTAAAGTGCCTTACCTCAAGCTACAAGCTGTTTTCCATCTTATTTTCTCTCCCTTGTCCCACTGAGAAGGGGAGTGATAGATTGACTTGATGGGCACTTGGTGTCCAGCCAAGGTAAACCCACTACATAAAGTCCAGGCAGACAACATCCTCTGAGAGGGTCACATGGTGACAGAAGGAGATCAGGTTGGTCAGTCAGGACCTGTGTTTCCCAAAGCCATGCTGATTGGGCCTGATCCCCTGGTTGTCATGTATGTTCTGTATGATGACACTTCATTGATGAGATGTACCATGACTTTCTCCTGCACTGAGGTCAGGCTGACAGGCCTGTCTGTGTTTCCCTGTGTCCTCCTTCTGGACATTCTTGTATATGAGTGTCACATTTGACGACCTCTACATAACTGGACCTTCCAGATTTGCTAGCACTGTTGGTAAATGGTGGAATGTGCCTTGGTGAGCATTTCTGCTGGCTCTCAGGACCCTTGGGTGGATCTCATCTGTCCCCATAGACTTGTGTCTAAGTGTTGTAGCAAGTCACTGACCATTGCCTTTTGGATTGTGGGGGCTTCATTCTGCTCTTTGTCCCTCTGTTCCAGCACAGGAGGCTGGATACCCAAAGCAAACTCGTCTTAATGTCAAAAACTGAGGCAGAGAAGGCATGCGTAACTTTGGCTTTTCTACAGGCTTTGTTGCTATGTTTTTGTAAGTTATGTTTAGTCTACCAAAATAAAAAAAGTGTATCTGTTGTAGATATGAGTCTTTTATACATGCATTTGCAGAATAAATACAATTTTGATCTTTAGAATATCACCTAATATAGCAAAATAGATATTCACCTATCACAGAATCACAAGATATGTTTAGTTGGAAGGGACCAGGAATGATCATTACGTCCAGCTCTTAGCCCTGCACAGGGACATCCCCAAAAGTCACAGCACGTGCCTGAGAGCAGTGTCCAAATCATCGTACAGAACACATAAATTTAGGACAGAAGCACAAGGAAGTGAGATTAAGTACACTTGATATCATTGGTTCCAAATCAGCATTAAAATCATAAAATATTGTACCTGGGAATTTGTTTTAGAGTACTTCAAAAAAAAACCCCACACCCCAGGTTTAATATCATTTTTTGAAGTACTAGTTGAACAGTGAACTATTAGATGAATATTTGAGCCTAACTATATTCAGGGTAGTTAAGATCTTTACATGATGTTGGTAGCTATGTAATTTATGGAATTTGAGTTGGAAGCAGTTATGTTTAATAATGTCTGTCAGTTTTACAGGTTGCTAGTTGATGTTCTGAAAGTAATTTTCACATTACTAAAATTTTTATTAATTGAAAAGACACTTATTAGAAAAAGGATTATCAAGGCAGAAATTTCTTGAACAAAAACCCTAATATACAAATTCACTACAATATATTTCTGTCACTCCTTCTTTAGACTGTGTATAACAAGTACGTAAAATGAACATATCCACAAAATGTGTGTTATTTATACAGCAAGAGACTCCTTTGGGGAGCTGTAAATTAGAGGGATAGGGAATGACTTATTTCACAACTCTAATATACTATATGTACAAAAGATGCAGCAGGAGTTTATGTGTTTTATACTCCTGTCTTTTCCTATGGGTAGTCTGGCTAATATTAAAATATACCTGCAGCAAATGACAGACTGATCTGTTTGAAAAAAGTTGAAATATCTTACAGGACTGGCACTGAACACAGGGTAGGCATCTGCATGTCATACCAGAGTCCCAAACGTCTCAGAATACCACATCCTTGTTGTCTCCAGAGGAATAATTGTGATTTCTCGGGGTCACTTCCAACCTCAACCATTCTGCAATGGCATCTGCTACAGTTGAGAGAGGAGTGGCAATAGGTGGAACACATTGGTAGCCTTTCCTATCTCTTCCATCCTGTTCTTCCTCTTTCCCAATCTCCCCCTTTCTCCATGTGCAGCAGTAGCAGGAACATGGAGCCTGGTTCTCTAAGTATATGGGCTCAGCTGTGTCTGTTTTCCTTGCCATCCTCCTCCATTCCTTGTGTAGCTGCACTCAGTTTTGCTTATCCAGCTGAGAAACCTTGGGTTAACTTTCAGAAGTTTTTAGCATGATCCAAATCCCAAAGGAGGGCTGCCCTGGCTTGTTCTGGCTTTTGTGCATCTGCAGGGATTTGACATCAGGATACTAAAGTAGTCTAGTAAATACCATGAAGGCTCTGTGTTGGCATTCTCTGTAGTAAGAATTTGCCCACTAATGCAGGGAAGTTTAGTAGTAATCTTTTACTCAGTTGATTCAAGCTGTATTCAAGAATTGCCTCCAAAATTTCTGCTATTGTATTTATGAGGTTGATTGCATTATACCACATTTTGGAAAAAAGGGAGCACTTATATCACTGCTTCTGGTGAGGTTCTCTTGGCTGAAATACTGGATTTCATACAGTTGTTTGGCAGTTTGTTTCAAATCGGTCTCCTGTTTACAAAGCTAAGGGAGTGTCCTGTTTACAGTGTGAAACTGGAGATGCTTTCTTATAGGAGTTTGGGTTTGGCTCAAATATTTTTGGTAGTGAATAAATCCTACATGATCTCGAGCTTCCTATTGTACTTGAGTAATCTTCAGTTTCGTGTTTTCTTTTTGATCTGAATCCCACACTATGAAGGCCAACATCCCATGTTTCTGCTTTGTTAATTGGAGCTTTGTGTATTTGGAGATGGTGCAGGAGTAACTTTTACCTTCTGTTCAAACTTCCTGCCAATGTATTTTAGCCCTGCTGTGCCTTGGGACTTGATGATGTTAAGACTCTGTAAAACTATTTATTAAGTGCTAGGTCCATGGAACACTTGAAAAATAGCTATTTTGATTTTTGTTGCACTAAAATCAATGACACAACATCCATCAGCACTTGTGGCAAGACCTGGCACACAGCTTGCGTGAATTAATACAGGATAAAATAAAATCCTGAGGAATTCAGTGATGAGTTTGTTATACAATCAAAGACTTGTAGAAATGTTTAGTTTGAAAAAGACCCTAAGACTGAATCCACATAGCACCGCTAAGTCCACTGCTAAACCACATCCCTTAGTGTCACATCTGCACATCTTTTAAATACTTCTCAGAATAGTGACTCAAATGCTTCCCTGGGTAGCCTGTTCCAGTGTTTGAGGACCCCTGCAGTGAAGAAATCTTTCCTAATATCCAATCAAAATCTCACTTGGTGTTGCTTAATGACAGTTGCTCTTGTCCTATTGCTTGTTACCTGGGAGATCAAGTCCCACCTGTATACGCCATCCTTTCAGGGAGCTGTAGAGTGATAAGGTCCCCCCTGAGCTTCCTCTTCTCCAGGCTGAACATCTCCAGTTTCCTTGGCCACTCCTCATCGGACTTGTGCTCCAGACCCTTCCTGAGCTTCATTTCTCTTTGGATGTGCCTCAGCACCCCATTTTCTTTCTTGTAGTGAGGGGCTTATGTGCAGTACTCAAAAGTTAAGATGTTAATTTAGTGTCTATACACTGAGACAAACAAAAATCCTTTGCACTGATAGGGGTGGAGGGGGTAACTCATGTAGTTACAGATAGTTTATCAGAAATACAGAACAAAGCCTTGCATTCAAATGTCCAGTTTCTTTTTCTGCTATGCTGACTACCTTATGTGTCACCCACAGGATATCCTACAAGTGACTTCAGCTGCAGTACATTTCTAAACAAGACCCGTAAGGAAACCTGTCAGAATTTTTTCAGTGTCTTGCATTGTTTCTGTTTGTTTTTTAAAGAGGCTCCAAATGTAATATGTGGAGATTTCTCTTATTGTTTCTTTTTGGATCAGTTGCAAAAGATTTTTCTCATAGTCAAATGTATTTCTAATCTGACGTGACTCACAAAAGAAGTGGATTGAGGATGAAGGAGAGACCCAGACTGGTTAGAGAGAAGGACTAAAAATAGATACACAAAATGATGATCACCGTAAGTACTGTGGGATCTGGAAACCCTTTATGTACTGTTCTGCCCTTAATTTTTCAGACAATTCTCTTGAAAGATAAATCCTTTGCCTTAACAAACTAGTGGCAGTAATGCTGAGTGAGAACAGCAAGTAGGTTGTGATAATGCCTTGGGGGGATTCTTTGTGGAGATGGACCAAAACAGCTTCTTAGTCAGGATACCACAGCAGGGGTAATCACTGATAGGAGTGATTTCACTCACACATCCAGATGTCAATAAAAGACGCCTACAGAGAATTTGCTGCTTTGAAATTGATAGAATGCCCCAAAGTTACAGCACTGTTTCCCTTTGTGGATCAGGTTGTAAGCATGTTCCTTTGCTCCATTAGCCACATTCACATTGCTTTGTTAGATTTCTGAATATTTGGCAGTCTGCACAAGGGGAGGCTGGTTTGCTTCGTTGCTGTCCATATGGTGTCACCTGGGGTTCCCAAACCCCCAGGTATGCATGTATCATTGCTACTCTAGTAAGCTGTCTTTGAAATTGTGAGGAGGGAAAAGGGATTCTTTGGTTTTTTCGTCCTCCTAATAGAAGAAAACTGTTCTGTACCTGAATAAGCTTGGGTTTTTTTTTTGGAATTAATTTTTTAATTAATTTTAATTTTTTTGGAATTAATACTTATCACCTAGGAGAGCTTATTGACATGATATGCCAGTTCCTGTCATTTACAAGATCCTGGAAAATTAAACTCTTCTAAAATTCTTTCTTGCATCATATATAGTAATGATCTGGCTGCTCCTAGGACGTGTGTGGTCTGCTGTTACATAATTAGTATGTACAAACATTTGAACCTCCAGAGTCAGTTCTCTGATGGTGCACACCCTGTTTACAGTATACCCTGGGTGTCTTGAGTGGCGCCTCTGTGAAATTGCTGCAGTGACAGCTCTATCTTTGCAGAACCCTTGAGTAATGTTAAGGTGTCTGGAGTCTGTTCTTGAATCTGCACGGCAAAGCCCCATCTCCATACATACGTACAGCATTCCTCCCAAGAGACTTCAAGAAATGATTCATTCTCTTGGACATGTGACAACATAGAAACAAGCATCACTCCATAAATAAACTTGTTTGCACTGCAGAGGAACCTCATGCCATACTCTAGCATGCATCTGAGGATTGATCCTGTACCTTTGTGGTTCCCACACTGACAAGCAAAGCAGGATGAGAAGTGGATCAGTATGGCCGTTCAGCCTGCTCTTTACCCAATCTCCTAACCAGTCACAGCACACACAGTAAGCCTTTCCTGGGTAGTGTTCATGCATTTGACAATATTTTCCTGCAGGCAATATCACTATATGTGAAACCTTTAGTTTCACTGTAAATGTTGAACCCTGGCAGCTTGGAAAGGCAGAATTGCCACCCATAGCCATTGCTGCTTGTGAGCAGAGACTGGAGATCCTTTCCAGGGTTCAGTCATCCTTAAATTGCTCTGGCCTTGCTGTCGGTGCTGTCTTACCTATCCTGTCTGCTTTCCTTCTCAGAGCTGCCACTGTTTTTGCAGACTGAGAGCTATGTGCCATACTGAGGTAAAGTAACAGGGCACAAAACAGCCAGGTTTGGGAGCAAGGAATTGCACAAAATGACCGTGTGATGTCCTGTATAAAAATCAAATACCTTGATTTTCACATACTTGACTGAATATGACATCAGTGGCAAGGGAGTTAAATAGCAGTCTTTTCTCCAAAGAAGCCTCGGAACAAAACAGGGAAAGCTATTATTCTGGTTTTGTTACTTTGCACTTTTGTTCCCTGGGTTTGGTTTCATCTAGTGCATAAGGATATAGAGGAAGGTCACGAAGAAGAAATCAGAATGACTTGATATGTCAGTTCAGTTTATTTTTTTGAAGAATGACTTTAAAGGCTTTTTTATCAATGTGTGCAGGATATTTTTCAAGGCTCGCAGGAGCTCCCTTTTATTTTTGTACAGGAATCTTGTCTCAGGATTTGTCTCCAGTGACTGTGCCATTTCCTGATTCTCCTGCTGTCTTTCGTGCCATCACCAACCCTTGCAGGACCTAAAGTTAAACCTTGTCAAAGAGATTGCTTTTAAAACTTACCTTAGACAAGGGAAAGAAGTGTCACCTGTTTTTCTTATCAGAAGTCAGACAGAATGTATTTCTGTATATGCTTTTAGAGTGAAGTGATTGCAAATTTAAGTACATGTCATTGAAGTTTTGACAATGAATTGCTAGCCCATCAATTTCAAAAATGTATTTGAAGGTACCTTCAAAGGTATTTGGCCAAACCAGAACAAAAATGTGTGAGCTGCCTTATTTCATTCTAGGGAGATACCCAGCTTAGTCATCACCTAATGCAACTTCTGCTTCCCTTTTGTTTCCAAGGTGGGAGAGAAACATTTCCTTCAGTTATTTATTGCAAATCAGTGTTGTAGATTCTTTTTTTACTTTTATTTTACATTTACTGTGGCTACAGCAAGGCCTATTCTTAAGAGACAAACCACGATGAACTCTACAGTATTATCATTACCTTGCTGACTTGATGTTCTTGCCAGTTAAAAATTGCTTAAAATTGCCAGATAAAATAGATGATCTGATGCCAGCACGTGAAACTAGGCAGTTCTCTAAATTGGCTTTGGCAGAGGTTCCTGTGCATGCAGCAGCAGCAGCAGCTGGCAGAGCTTTTCACAGAGCACGAGTGGGCCTGGTGAAAGAGCTGACTCAAAGAAACCCAGGGAGCTCCCACTGGGGGCTTGGCTGAACCTCTGTCAGAGAGCTACGTAAGACATGCAAGATACACTGTGCTTGCTTATGATGGATACTAACAAAGAGTTCTTACCCATAATTATTGCTGAATAGTTTCTTGTGGAGTGTCCTTTTTTTTCCTGCATGTATGCACAGCATTTCTGTTAAAAAGCTGGTAAATTTTGGCTGTCTGATGCTGACATCTGAGGCTCAGAAAAAGAAAATTGAGAATAGACTGGCAGTACTCAAAGCTGAAGATTTCTAGAATCTGTCAAATCCCCATATTTACTGTATTCAAAAAAACCCGCACTGCTCTCACACTAAATATATGCTTTTAAAATAAAGGAAAGGAAAGCAGCCAGAAAAAACAAAGCATCAGAGACATTTTCATTTCATTTTTTTGCCAGGACAATTAAAAAAAAAAAAAAAAAGAAAAAAAAAAGCACTGTCAGATCATTGGACATATGGGTTTAACCTGAAGCATACTTTTCTAAAACAGAAATTCAAAATCACCTTAGCTACAAAGTTGGATTGACTACGTGGCCTTGATAAATGTTCAAAGTAAAGAAAACAGATGAACTGAAAATGTTGAAGTTTTTTTTGTGGCGGTGGTGGCGGGTTTTACTTTTTTTTGTTAGATGAATTTAGGGCCAGACACAGCAGCAGTAAAGGGTGAAATCATGCGTGTTCAGCTGTGTGCATCACCAGCTCCGTGTGTGAGTGTCATAGGGAAGATGAAGGAGCTGCAGCCCTGCCTCATTTTCCCAAATAATCTTCTCCTTGGGTGTACCAACACACTGCAATAGAAGGGGGGGTCATTGTAAGTGGTGGGTAAGGCAGAGAGGCCAGAAGGAGTTAGATAGTGTTCTATGACTCCTTCTTAATCCCTGCTGAAGTAACTGCTCTGTGTCTCACTGGTGAATGTGGAAGGGCATCCTCTTGTTCCAGTGTGCACTGGATGGGGATCCCTCCTGGCTCCCATCTGTGTCTGTATAACTGAAGCCACAGCTTAGCCCTGGGTCAGCAAGCTATCTGATATATTGACGGGTTTGACTTTTCACAGTTCCTCCATGTGGTTCTGCAGCTCTTGCTAAGAAAAAGGTGTCAGATCATTGCAAGGTGGTTGGAATAAATGAACTTCAGAAGTCCCTTCCAACTGATTTATGGTTATATGATTCTATGAAAAACAAATGAAGTGTTCAGTCTCCCCACACTGAGCTGTGTGGGGGAGAGAGTCCCATGTGTCTCTCATGTGAGATATGTGTGTATTTTGTGCTTTTTTTTTTCAGTGCATGGTATTTTTACTTCCTGTGAAAAATGGACACTATATGTAGATCCTATTTTCATCTTGGTTCCAAAACTGGGAATACAAGTCTTAAGCATAGTGCGATTGTGTTCAGTTTGCAAAAAAAGTAATTTACTGTGATTGTAACCTTATTAAAGTAGTGTGATTTCAGCTGAAACTCACCTCTTAATAATGAACGGTAAATAAAATACTAATCTATTTTACAGCTTTTGTGTTGCAACAGTTCAGGTACTCTGATAACTTAATTTGCTCTAATTTCCCCAGTACACTGATTAGTTTCCCAAATTTGTCAATTTTTAGACATCTTTGCTGAAAGTAGTCAAACTGTAATGAAGCTGGTATTGCCCCTGTGGCTTGAGGTCTGTCTTTTCAGTATTTACTGGTATCTTTACATTCATACTCTGAATCCATATTTGACTTTTATTAGAGAAGAAAAGGAATAATGTATAAAACAGTCATGACTTTTCTTCTTTGTGATTGACAGTGGAGAAAAAAACATTACAGAAAACATGAGAGGGAACCTCTTCATGTGTGCTTCCCTCTAGATCTGGTGTATGAATGTTGTCCTGTATGCAAAGAAACATTTGACTGAGGAATACAGTCTCTAGCATTGTCTCATAAATCCATCAGGATCACTCAGTCAATACTGGGGCAGCAGCTGATTCTGTCTAATTTTAATTATGTAAACTATGAGTTACTCTTTTGCAATTAGTGAATGCTGTCTCTGTCCTTATGATTATTCTGGTAACTTCTAAACTGAAAAATGAATACCTCAGACAGCTCCTCAAAAAGAATTCCTCTGCTGCAATATGATTCAGGCTTGCATTCCTCATACCAGTTCTGGGGGTGTTAAGTGGAAGTGTTAGTGATTCTCTGGAGTTCTCTGATTTCTAGTGCTTTCAAGGATCTAGTTTAAAGACCTTAACCAT
This sequence comes from Certhia americana, assembly GCA_018697195.1. Lineage (NCBI taxonomy): Eukaryota > Metazoa > Chordata > Aves > Passeriformes > Certhiidae > Certhia > Certhia americana. The sequence goes on along the minus strand of CM031857.1, from coordinate 41,321,815 downwards.
ATTCTGCCACCTTCTCTCACATCCTGTTTGTCTAAGTGAGGTGGTTCCTGTTCCTGTGTGCATAGCAGCTAGTCTGTCTGTGGAAAGGTAATCAAACAGCATGCAGTCTTGCTTGATTCTAGTGCAAATACCTATTTCCGTAGAGCTTTGCAAAGATAATATGCAGTCTCTGTGCTGTAACATTTGCGTTTTTTCCTTCAGCTCTTCCTGCCGGAACAATTTCAAAATAATCCTTTTCTGTTTGCTTCTGTTTTGCAAAGAATTCCTGCTATGGACTGAGTGACATTGCCTGCCAGTGAGAAAGTTTGTATGTCACAGATAGTTAGGATTTCTCTTGAATAAATGCAGAGTTTTATAGATTCATTTTGTTTCACCATCCCTGGTAGTATGCACGGTCTTAAGCTGATGCTGATCTCTCAGTAGCTGGGACCCAACTCTGAATTCAGGTGTCAAAATAGTTCATTTTTTTAGTTAACAGGCCCTACAAAACATCCTGTTTAAAAGTCTGTGTAGGACTTTTTATTGTTGTGATAGACATTGAAAAGCAGGTCATGCTTTTTTGTTTCTATAGTTTTGGAGTTATCTGAACATAAAACTTTAATCCTACAGTCCTAAATGTGTTGTTCTTAGATATAATGTTGGTTTATATTTCAATGAAAGTCTTTCTAATCCTATATTGTTTTGAAAAATTGGTATCATATGGCCTTGATGAAATTAGTAGCTTTTTGAAGGTCTGTTTACTTTTTCTGTGTTGTTTACATCTGTTGCATTGCAAATGAATGATGGTGGTGCTGCTACACTCTGGAGACAGCTCTGCACAAAACTGCATAAAATCTGCAAACTTTTCTTTGTGATTATATATAAATATATTTTTCTTCAACCTAGAGCTCAACTGTGTAATAAAAGAATTCTTAATAAAAAATGCATGCTATCTAGATTGAAAAAGGAACCCATTTGAAATCATGGCAGCTTAGTTGAAGATGTGAGCAAAGTGTAATACTTTGCAAAATGTAAGACATGTTACTGGATAACTGCAAAATGCTTTCACTGAAATCTGTCAAATTCTGCTTGAAATATTGCTCTTTTCTTAATTATGGATGGAATTGAAGAACTATTTTTATCTCTTGAGGTCAAGTTTTGCAACTGTAGCAGAATGAGATGCAGTTCATTGAATACCAATACGAACCACATTTACAGTAGATTGAATAACAGTGTTGGCATTTTTTTTTTTGTTTTGTTTTTAAATTTGCAGTATTCAATTGCCACTGTACCGAAATTTTGCTTTCATTATTCCTGTTTTCAATTTACCAGACACTTGTAGAGTGAATATTCATTTTTCATTTTGTTCAGTTCACTCAAAACTGAGAAGTTAGTTTGGTCTTACGAAAGTCCCTTAACCAAGCAGATCACTAACAGAACAACTGTTTTTCAGTCCATAAGTAAAAAACAAACGTATGAAGTCAGCAATGCAGAGAAGACCATTCAAAATAAAACCAGGAACACACCTGCACACATGCTTTCAAAATTATTTGAATTTTCATTTTATTTAGGGGCACATGAATCATATCAGAAATATTGCTGCTATTGGGTGAATAGGAGCAGTGGAAGTTGAATAATAGAAAATTTTTCTTTGTTTGCTACATCAAACATGTTATGCTGCTGCTTCTTCTGATATTTTCAACACAATTAGGTGGTTTTTCTTAACTAAGAACTATTTAAGATGCTGGGATATATACATTTTAATTGAATTCTGATTTCTCTCTAAATAGAGCTTAATGCAAACCATAGTCAAAACAACTTTATTATAAATATGTTCTTTGACATCTTAAAAATCATAAAATTCAGGCTGCACAATTTATGTATGATGAGACAAAATAGCTTTAAATATTATTAAACTTACCTCATCTTCCTAGGGAGTGGAACTACTTGTTCTTGTGCTAAGTTATATTGAAGCGCAGACAGTGTGTTCTTGATGGTGGTGTCTTAAAATATTCCTTTAAAACAAGCAGTCTCGAAAACTGAAAATTAAAACTCAGAATAAAATTAAGATATAAAGCTAGGTTTCCTACTAGTACCTTTAGAACAGAGCTGAAATCTCAGATGCAGTTCAATCCATCTGCCTAGCTCCACAATAGATCAGAAAATATGTCATGAAGTCAGTGACTTTATCTCAGGTCCTGGGTGCAGGCCTTTGCAAAGTGTGTGTGTATATGTATGCACAGCCATCTGCACCTATGTGTTGGTTTGCCTTGTGCTTAAGGGATTCATAAACATTTACATTTAGATTCAGTCTGCCTTACCTCTTAAATGAGGCTGAAATGCAACTGGTAGAGAAAAAAAAAGTTCATTTTAAAAAACTTAGGTGGTTTGAAAAATGGGCCGTCTTGCTAAAGCTTCCCTTATAATTGAGGGGGAGAGAAAGAAACCTGCAGAGAACTGCTCATCCCATTTGTTTTAGATGTCCACCCTCAGACAGGATGAATTACCTTCTGCATGTGTTGTCTTTTTGAACTCAGAGCAAGTCTAGGGCAAGTAGAGCAAGTCTAGGGCAAGTAGGTCACTAGCACAGCAAGTTCAGAAAAGTACCTAAAAATATTTTGGGTTTTATTACTGTCTGAGGAACATGGTTTGGATGTTCTTGATCTCTTCGAAATGCTGCATCTTTGGGATAACATTAAAGATTTCTTTAGAATAAAGAGAAATGGCATTATAGTAATCTGACTAGCAAGTCATAACAGTCCATTAACTTTATGAAATGTGAGCTTCAGGAATAAATGTTCACTACCACTGATTCTGGGATAAATGTAGAGGGTTGACACTACTGTTGGAGTAAGAGAAGATTTAGGATTAGATTTGTCTTTTTTTTTTTTTTTTTTTTTTTTTTTTTTTCCCCCAGGATCTCAATTATTAAATAGACTTAGGCCAGCATATACTTCACAAAAATCTTACGTTAGCAATTTTTTATGTGTACAGAGGTTAACTGAGATTAATATGTCTCACCCCTGCCAGCTGGTTTAGGCCTCATAATGGCATTAGAGTTCTGACTCATGGAGAATGAATTTATCAGAGGGTTCTGGTTGGGTCTAAAATCACTGCTTGTAAGGAAGCAGCTCTTGGCAACACCTGGTTGAAGGCACATAGTCACAAAAATTGAGCCAGGGCTGCTGTGGAGTTGCAAGTACTGGAGGGAAAAGGCATTGATTGAATACTGCAAAGAACATTATAAATCTTGTTCTGGTAACATTCGTAGGAATATCCTTTGGGTGTGGGCTGGTTGCACAAACATTTATGCGCAAACATGAATTTACATTTTTGACCCCAGTACCTCTGTACTTTCTTAATCTTTTCAGTTGTATTTGTCTCACTGCACAGCCATTTCTTTTCCCTTTCCATCTCTTCACTCATCGTGACCAAACCCACTCAGGCATAATGCTGACTGAAAGATCTGTACCTGCAGATCTCTTCCCTGGAGCAGCTGTAGTGCACGTAGTCATTGACTCCTACATGTGTTCCTGCACCTCAGACTGTGGAGTGGGAGATACTTGGTACTTATCTGCCACTCACATGTTCTAAGATACTGCTTTCCCTTGTTGATCAGGAGATAAGAAAGCAAAGAAAAAATAAATTATCCAAAATCTATTTATAATTTGTTTTAGCATTTTCTCCCTTAAAATATCTAAATGCAGATATAAAATGTTTAAATCTTACTGTGTTAAAGCTTAAACATAATTTATTTCATTCAAATCAAGTGTAATTCTTTGTACATTTGAAGTATTGCAAGCTTAAGGCTTTTAACGTCATTGGTAGGCTGCCTTAGAGTTCAAGAAGTGCTTGGACAATACTCTCAGGCACATGCTGTGATTCTTGGGGATGGTCCTGTGCAGGGCTGGGAGTTGGACTCCAACTCAGTTTATTCTGTGATTCTGTGAATGTGAGCTGTATTCTAAGTTTTCCCAGAGATAAGGCATATTATAATGTTCTTCCCCTGGACTGACTTCTGAACAGTGGGGATGAGGCTCTTTCCAGCTCCCTGGGAGACAGTAACACAGTCTCTCTTCTGTCTGTTTTCCTGCTAGTCTTCAGAAAGCTAACAGAACTGAAATACCTTTGAGGCTTTATCCTCAATTTAGCCAACAGGTTCAACAGTTATTAGGGAAAATCACAAATGGGAATACAGGCATAGAGCAAATCCACACTGGTGATGTTATTGAGTGCTTATGGATTAAAAATAGATTTTGTGTATACCTAGAAGTCCATTTATGGAAACATTACAACATGGAATCAGGCCTCAGTGCTGCCTAAGCTCTCATCTTGCAGGAGTGTGGAATAAACTAGCAGTGACTTCAATGGGAATAGAGAATTGGGAGCTTTCAGAAATCCCCATCCAGTCATATTTTTATTTCTGAAAAAGCTACGAGTATTTCAGATATTAGAATTTAAACACATAAAGGAACAAGTCAGTCATAGAAGGTAGGGAATTTCTCTTGTTTTTCAAGAAGACAGACGGTCTCTTTAAAATGGTAATAGTCAAAAGAAATTAATGAAAGCAAGAGTATGGAGAGAGTCTGTTCCATTTAGAATGAACATAAGGTTATATATCTAAACATGCCAGTAAAGGTATTTAATATATAATTCCTATCTAAAAGTAAAACAAATGCATTATATTAGAAATGACAGTTTGCATGGGAGAAGTAGTAGAGAGGTAAATCACATTTTGGATATTAGACTGAGATGTATATTGTGTTAGGAACACCATGAGTCTTATAAGGTTTGTTCAGCATTGTGCAATGGCTCTGAAACCAAAATAATTGCAGCTAGAAACTGAGTATTCTCTGGCTATCCAAATACTGTTTCTGGTTCACACATACTGAATTTGCAACACAACTAAAACTTCCTAACTCAGCATGCCCCATTTCTTTCTTTTCAAGAAAAGACCTAGCCAGTTCTTTCCCAGCCCTTTACATTATTTTCTTTAAACTACTCATGTTAAAAAAATGATTTGTAACTTGGATGTTTGTCTTCATAAATAATTTTTACTTTAGATGGTATAACTATTAACTAGTTGTCTTTCAAAGTTAAGCTTGGAAAGCTGATATACAGAAATATACAGTGGGGACTTTGAGTGTTGGGGTTTTTTTGTCTTACTGCTGCGAGGCATTTTTTATTTGGTTCAATGAACTGCACGAAAAAGAAATGTGTGTGTGTGTGTGTATATATATATATATGAGATAATAAAAGAGCTGGTAAGTAGAAATGCAGAAGTGAGAGGATGTATAAATGGCACAATACAGAAAAGCTAGGATGGGATTCTTTCTTTGACCCTCTTTGGGAATATGATGAAACCCAATTTAAATGAAAAACAGTAATTCTGTATAGGTCTCATAAGGATTTATTTACTCAATAAATTCATGTGGTAGGCAGCTTGATTCAGAATATTTCAAAAGGGTATTTGATTGCACTAATGTGAGACAAATGATTTAATATATTTTGAGCAATGCTAAGACATTTCTGGACTTGACCATATCCCCTGAAAGATAATGACATTACTATCTTTGTTTCCAAAGTTCAATACTGGACCCTGAATGAAATTGCATAGAAACTGTCATGAAATTAACCAAATGTTTATAGGGCTAGGAATCCAAATAGAATTAAAAAAAAAAAAAAAAAAAAAAAAGAAAGACTGAACCAAAAGATGTTTTCCTTAGTTATCTAATATTACAGAATTTCTTATGCCTGTTGTTTTAAGTTGCCCTTTGAGGAACTTGGCACAAGCACTATAAGTAGAGAGTTAACAGTCTGAATGACTGATTTGACCTGTTTCATCAGAGTACCTTCTTGGCTCCTATTATTGCTCTAAGATTAAACAAAAGCAAAGGCAGACATATGTAATATGTTGGAGATAACGGTTTCAACAAGCTATGGCTGGTTTTTCTCTCCTCTGGTTATTATCTGTTGACACACTGAAAAAATTCACTTGGAAGTGATCAGAACCAAAGGATCTTAGCATCAGTCCTCTCTTGGACTGAATAGCTGTCCATTGGGGGAAAGGCTGGTTCAGAATGAAGGAATTAAAGAGAATAATAGCATTTCATATCTAAATTTTAGTCTGCAAATTGAAGGCTTTCAACATTCCTTAAAAGTAAAGCTAAGGTACTCCTTTCTCTTCCTGCAGCTCTCCATCTTTTCACTTGACATCTTCATGAGGTTCACAGTTGTTAGGTGGATTTTTCCTCCTCCTTCCTGGCTTGATCTTAAAAATGCTGAGAGTTGTGGCTCAGATATCGCAACAAATTTAAATGTGTTTAACTCTGGGAGTAGATTACTCAATGTCCTTCATGTTTTGTAAGCCTGTGGTCTCTCCACCCTAGGCAATAGTCCACTTTCAGTGACTTATTTTGCCTTATGCCTGGAGTTTCCTCATCTTGACTGCTGTCTCCCATTCTTTGACTGAACTGTATCTGTCCTGCATTTTCCTGTGCAGCTCAGTCTACTTTGCATGCTTCACTAGGGGTAAGTACCACCTCACGCTGCCCACAGGTTGTCTTTCTCTTCTTATGCCTTTTTTATTATGCTGTATTAAACTAATTTATCTGGGGTATGAGGTTTTTCCCATTAACAAAGCTGCATCTCTCTTCCTGCTAGGCAGTATTCCTAAGGTAATTTCCCACTCCTCACACTTTCTATGAAATCCTTTGCTAAAATTCACATATTTCATTTGTGCCAGTACTTTGTCCCTTTTTTTGCTGACATTGCAGTTGAAAGAGTTGCCTCAGTCCCAGTCTCTGTATGCAGGTCAATGCAACTCCATCTTAAAAATAGTATATTCTTTGCTACTGCTGGTACTGCTTGGGGACTGTAACAAAGCTGCTTAGCAGCCATTTGTCCATTTAACTCTGTCTAGTCTCTGTTCCAGATCAGCCTTTCTAGGCATCACTACCATTCTGGCCGTGATTTGCGTGTGCCAGGTTTTCTTCTGCTCCCAGATGAAGTCTTCCCCCATACTGGGTGTCTCTCTTTCTTTGAAATTAACACCGTGGTGTATTTCTAGAAAATGATAATGTTGTGTACTGATAAACTGACCCTTGCTAGTAGGAAGATGTTCTGAGTAGTTTTGTTTCCTAGTCCCTTCTGGAATGCAGAACTAGCATGCTGGTCTCCAGTTTTAGCACGTGAGTGCTACACTGCTGTTCAAGCAGTGGAAAGCATATTAAGAGTGTTGAAGACTTACAGAGATGACAGATGAATTGGATTTTTGGTGCTAAGCTATTAAAATGCTTTCCTGAATGACAGTTTTATGACCAGTGAACCAATAAAGATTGGTTTCTTTAGGATTTTCAGACTTTATGATGAGAGCCAGTGTGGATTCCCTGATACCTGGTAAGGGTCCTCTAATTCTGCAGCCTTTTCCTGAGCTAGTGTCATTAGCAGAGTCCCTTTTTTCCTAGCTGGCATCCTGTTCTCTCTTAACTTGCAAAAATACTGTACCTTGCAGCCTCTTTTCCTACCTCATATTGGTTCCAATGGTCTTGAAGATTAAAAATCCAGTAGTGGGTATTGAAAGGAGGCATGGTGACTTAGTGTACTTCCATGGGTAACCAGCTCTAAAATTCTGTGGGAAAAAGTGTGCCTTGTACAAAATCCCTTTGGCTATTGAATGCTATTGTGCATGCTTCAGTCAAAGTGTAACTATTAAATTATAGCTCACCAAGTGTATGTCACATATTTAAAAATAGTAAGATAGTTTGAGAAAAAATACATATGACCAAAGAGTTTTTGTGGAAACATTTTGAAGGCTGGTCTCCTGCCTGGGCTAGCTTTTTCTGTTTATCACAGTTCTTTGTGGAAAGTGCCAGGCATACACAACTCATTGGGGTGTTTAAGTCTTAGAGCTCTAAAACTTTGCACCTCTGGGATTATCTGTTGGCTTAAGTGGAAGAAAATGAGCAACAGCCTTTGATGATCATGATTTACTGTGTGTTAAATACGTAGAAGAATTCTCCATCAGAGTGAGTGTCAGCTTTCAACACCCATTTTTTGAACCTCTTGTTTTCAGGAAACTTATATTTTTGGCCCTGAATCAAGATAACACTCAAGCACATACATACATCCCTTTACTTCAGTAGCGATAAGCTTCTTTGTGTCAATGTGTGTGCATTGTAAACAAAGTGCTGACTGCAGAAGTTACATGAACCAGTGGCCTAAAGGTGGAGATCTCCTTCAGAGATGCACTGTCAAATCCTCACACTTAGGAGATCACAATGCTGCTATGTGCCAGCAGCTAGAACTAGAGGGGCTCTCAGCAAAAGTTGCATGTTACTGCAGGGTGAAATGTGATCAATACTTGCTTTTTTTTTCAGAATTACCAAATATGTTTGGTATTATTAGTTGGTGGGTTTTTTGGGTTTTTTTCTGTTGAGAGGTATAATGTGTTTTAAGAATGAATGTAGTTAACATAAACAGCATAATAAAAGAAACTTGAATACTTTTTTAGGGTGGAAAGACTGAGGAATCTTTCTCTTTCACTCCACATCATCTGTTTATTACTGCTGTTTCTATTGTGGTTGCTGATCACCCTGTGGATGTTGAATTGAAAGACTCATCTCACTATCTCTCTCATTTCTAAACAAAGCCTATGATTTTTTGAGTCTTGGAGGTTTTTTTCTTGTTTCACACCACTGTAGCTTGAATGATTTCAGCAGAAGTAGGGTACTACAAAGGAGAGGCATGATGCATTACAGCTGTAGTGCTGACAGTGGCCTTTCAAATAATGCCATTGTGGAGGGCTCACATGATAGTTATAAATGCAGGGGATTTTATCTCAGGGTAGTTATTCTACAAGAAGAGTTCTTGCAGAGCTGGTAAGCAAGTTATAGACAAGAAAAAACCACTAGATTGATTCTGGCATTCTTCATTAAACAAAGTGCAGTATTTCACCAAAAGGTTACTTCATTGCAATGACATATTTCTGAATAGGGTTAGAGGAAATTTTTGTTTCATTACTTAAAAATCTTTTTTAGAAACATTTAAACTTGCTAGAATCCATTGGTAAGTTATTCCATTGGTTTGGACTTAATTTAATCTCATTTTCAGTCTGAATTTGTCTAGGCTTGTCTGAACTGTAGCAGCTTGCTGTTCCTCAAATATAAATATTTGTAATAATGGTAATGAAAATAGAATATGCATACTGGCTAAGAAAATTTTCAGTCTGTGAATTTGCTCAAGTGTGAGAGATTATTCCCAGCATTGTAAAGTAATAAAAAAACTTGTTCTTTATGTCAGTTTTATACAGTTTTGTCACTTAAGAGACTGACTGGAATTCAGATTTTTCAAGATAACTTTACACTTTATTACTAAACTTTTAAATAAGATGTGACATGAAGTCAAATAGCCCTGCTATAGTTATGTGAGGTATGTGTCAGGATGATTTCCAGACTCAGAGCAGCTTATGATCTACCAGTGAAAATCATGGTCATAACACAGCTGCTTTGCCAAAAATACATACCTTGCTTTATGTCCTGGATCCTCCATGAAGGTTGTTGTTTTGAGAAGAATTTTTCCCCCATGATGTTGGGACTGTTCCTTTCCATATGGGTGAACTCTGGAATTAGCTATTTTCCAACTAATAAAAGGGGACCTCTATTTCCTGTTTTTACCTGTTGGGGCATGTTGTGTACCCTCTGACAGCTGCTGCCCTCTGCCCTCCTTACTGCTGAAGGAAGTATCACAAAAAACTTCAAAAATGTGGACCCTTATGATTCATGTTTAATCAGTGCCCAGAAACCTGGACTGCTGTGAGACAGTGAGACATACACAGTTATTTAAACCATGGATGCAACCACTGTCTCCAGTGTGGTGATCCTTCAGATTTTGGTCCTACATGATACTTCGTTAGCCCCACACATAACTAGTGTGAGCTGTTACCACTTGCTTAACAGAAGCAAGGGATTTTGGTTTAGGATGTCATTATGAAAAAAGGACATTTTGAAGTAAACTGGAAATTACATTAATCTATTAAATTAAATCTATTAAGAAAAATTCAAAGGCCAAGATAATATTCCAGAACATTTGAGAGTCTTGCAGAGTCAAGAAAGAGTGCATATCAAGTAGTTTTCAAGGAAAAAAAAAAAAAAAAAAGTACATTGTGGAAGTGGCAGCCTTTCTGGTTGGAGAATATTTGTAGCATTACGTAACAGGCCAATAAGACAGTGAAACTTTGGCAGAGATCTCTCTGTATACAGTGTTAAATATTGTGCTAAAAAATACTAACATGTGTTGTCAGTTAGTGATTACAGGAGCAATGCTGATGAAATAGTTTGCCAGAGAGGATGAAAATAGAAAGTGATATCATCTTGTTTACAGGAAGAAGCAGTAGAACACAGACTTGTAGTGGGGTCAGAGTCACACACTTGCACAGATGTTCCCTGAGGCCGCCTTACAGACAGATTTTTTTCCTCAGTGAAGAACATCCCACTGAAATGGGGCAGAGTTGTGACACCTTTCAATTCCTCTCACTCAATGATTTAAGCAGTGTCTACATGAAGCTGTTCATCTGGGTTCTGTCTGCAGGCAGTGAACAGTGACGGGCTCATCCAGAGAACTCTTTACCACACCTCAGACTGATATTAAGGCAAGGTGATACTAATCCCCTCTTCTTTCCTTTATTTTCTTTTCCCTAACCTTCTGACTGTCCTATGGCAGGACTGGTTTTGTGCAGCAGAAGTCTCCATCCCACTATTAGCATTTCAAAGCACGCTAGCTGTTTCTGAATCTCCATTCAATTAAGAGCTTTGGTTAGGGCATTTCTTTGATCAGTGACCTGTCTTCTTACTTCTCTTCCTTATTTTATTTGCCCTAGTCCCCAGGGTAAATGTATTAGTTTACATTATTTTTTCAACTTCCTTTTTTTCTCTCTATAAATGAATAGGGTAGGCCATGTGTTACTCCGAAGAACTTGTAGCACATAAAAGATGTTGCACAACTGGGACCAAAAATGGCTGGAAAAGCTGAAAGCTGTGATAAGCTGCCAATTGCTCTGTTTGTGTCTTGTTGCTAGAGAGAAGATAATGCATTTAATATATGGTAAAAAAAAATGTGAAAAGACACAGAGGATAAATGAAAAAAAAACAGTGGGAATGTAGAATGTTTGCTAAGAGTCCATCCCTCATAATTTTAATATTTTAGGTTAAATTTGACTTTCCTTGTAATTTAGCAGAAATAACTCTGGTGACCTAGCTCTTTCATAGCACAGGATGGAGAAAATAATGCAGCAGAAGTGGATTGATTTGAGTGGTAGCAGAAGTTGCAGAGTGGAATGAAGGGACTCCGCTAGGTGTGATCGTGAGTGACCCCACTGCCTGTATTTCTCTTTCCTCACATCCTCAGGGGAGCTGCACTATAACCAAAATGGATTCAAGGTGGTTGCATAAAGTAATTCTTAATGTTTTGGGTTTTTATCCTGCCCCCAGGGAGAGTGAACTGACCTTTCATTTAGGGGTCTGTTACTTGCTGCTCTGCTACTATTATGTAGTACATAGGTATTTCTTTCTAAGTATACCAATGATAATAGCAAGTAGCAACATTCAGCAAAAGGTCCTGAAGGTCAGGAAGCAATGAGCTGGGGAAGGAAGAACAGCCTGTGCCATAGCTGGTTTTGGTGAGAGAAAAGCAGGAGCAGGAGCAGAGTGGGAGGAGAAGGGAGCTCCTTTCCAGGCACTTGCACAGGAGATGTGTGTTAGACCTGACTGTCAGCATCTTGAGGTGCCAGCTACAGTCAGTGTCAGGGCTGGGGACAGCTCTGCTGGGCAGAGGATGTTCTTCTGCACCCAATTTGCTACAGTGCAATGCTTGTCTGCTAGGAATTTCACTAAATTTAAAATATTCCAAGTTCACTAAATGGCTGCGGTGGTAACATTTTCCTGCGATAACAGCTGCGCCTTTTGACATCATTCAGTAACACTGCCACCATTCAATTCTCTCCCTGCCTTTTGCATAAAGGAGAGGAGATTGCTGTGCCTTGGGGATGAATGTGGACATTTCTCTTTCTTACCCTTATTGATTTCCTGTTATAACTTGTAGCATAATAGTGGTAATAGCTTGAACACACTGTTTTTCTCAGCAATAAATGATGTGATAAACTACTAGTCCTTTTGTCTCTTAATTTGCTCTGGCAGCCACATTAAGGCTTTTTACACAGCACACTGATAGTTTTATTACTTTATTCAATTAGAGCATGAGACAACCTGAATGAAGTATGGAGGTACAAATGTAGTTCACATCTGGTACCCAGAAAATCTCATGTCCAGAACAGGATATTTATTATACACCAAATGTCAGGTTTAGGTCTGTGCTTAGACATTCCAGCTCTTTTGACTATGGAGGAAAACCCAACCATTGAGTTAGATGAGTAGGAAGCTTCAGATGGCTTATCCTACCTAGTAAGCTCTTTGACTGTAGGGTCTTCATTTGTGTATACCCAGTGTAACTTTGGAGTAACTTGATTACCTTTTGCCATCGGCATACATATGGAGCTCTGGATAGCTGGGGAAGCTTTCCCAAGGGACTGGGAAAATTCCTTGGTAGTTATTTCACCTTAAGCTTTATGGCGCTGTACCTGTACTGTTAGAGGTATCCAAATTTAGGTAGTTTGAAAGATAATGCAGTGGTTTCCATGAATTGCCATTGCAGCAGACCTTGGCGTAGTCATGTCTGTGTTCTACAGTCTCTGAGACAAGATTGATCTGGAAGATACTGGTTATGTGGTATCTCATCTCCACAAGTTTCTGGCATGTATCCATGTAAACTTAGTATTGTAACTTTGAAGCTAGTATGCTGTGTAACAATTGAGAATTTGCTATGTCTTCTACATCTCACCCTCAAAGCTGTACAACTTTAATATATGGTATTTTAATATTCTGAGGATTTTTTTTTATACATCAAGTCACTGTATTAGAAGCTGTAACAGCTACTTCTTTGTACAAGTTCCTAAAGAAAATGGATTTTTTAATAAATACTTTTCTTTTGGGTTTGTTAAACGAGATTAACTGTTGATAGGTAAAATATGACGTGTAGGATCTTTGCACACGTGTTATCAGGGCTCACTGAGTGACCTTTAAATCAGATTTCAAGGGGGAAAGGATTAAAACCAGGGTCACAAGATGCCTGGGGACATCACACCAATGTTGGAGAGATGGTGTGCTAGCAAGGGCCTTCTGTCTGCAATCTCAGTGGAAGCTGGGGATGGAGATCTAGTCAGCAGCAAAGATGGAAGGGTTGATGATGTGCCTGAAAATGGTCACACTGGAATTAGGACTTTTCACCCCAAAAATGCAGTGGGATCAAGAGCCTGTGAAGCGTATCTACACCAATGCACACACCTTGGGCAACAAGCAGGAGGAAATGGAAACCATGCCTGATCAGGAAATCTATGACACTGCCATCGCAGAAATGTGGGATGACTCACACAACTGGTGTGCTGCAAGGCACAGCTACAAGTTCTTGAGAAGGGATAGGCAAGGAGTGAGAGGTGGTGAGGTAGCACTGTGTGTTGGGGAGGAGTGTCTTGATTGTCTGGAGCTTAACAGTAGTAACCATAGGGTTGAGCATTTATGGGTAAGGACCAGGGGGAAAGCCAACAGGGCAGCTATTGTGGTGGGAGTCTGTTACAGGCAACCCAACCAGGATGAAGAGGTGCGTGAAATATTCTCTAAGTTCCACAGGGAGAAGTTCCACAATCACTAGCCCTTGTTCTTGTGGGGGATTTCAGTTTACCAGATGTCTTCTGGAAGTACAACACAGCAAAGAGGAAACAGACTAGGATATTCCTGAGTCTGTGGAAAAGACTTTCCTGACATAGCTGGTGAGGGAGCTAACTAGAGAAGGTGTTCCCCTGGATGAGCTGTTTTGTGAGCAGAGGAGGACTGGTGGGTGGTGTGGTGGTTGGAGGCCATTCTGGGGACAGCAGTCATGCAGTGACAGTTTTTGGTTCCAGGAGAATTTGGACTTCAGAGGGCAGACTTTGATCCATTTTAGAAGCCCAGCCAACAGAGTCCTTGGGAATGAGTTATAAAGGGCAGAGGAGTCTAGGAAGGTTGGGTGTGCTTTGAGAAGGAAATCTTCAAGATGCAGGAGCAGACTGTCCCTGTATGTCGAAAAATGAGTGAATGGGGAATTATTGGAGGGCTGAATGGAGAGATTTGGGTGGAACTTGGGAAGAAAAGGAGGGGTTTTGACCTTTGGGGGAAGAGGAAGACAACTAAAGAGGACTAATACGAGTACCGTAAGGTTATGCAGGGAGAAAATCAAAAGAGCCAAAGCCCAGCCAGAACTTAGACTGCCTAATGCCATAAAAGACAAAAAAAAATATGTTTTCAAATACATTAGCAACAGAAGAAAGGGTCAAGGAGAATCTCTTATAATTTACTGGATACAGGGGGAAATACAAGATCTCCAGGGAAGTGGTGGAGTCACCACCCCAGGAGGTATCAGAAAGGCATGGTGCTTAGGGTTATGGTTTATGGTGTGAACTTGGGAGTGCAGGGTTAATGGTTGAACTTGATGATCTCAAAGCTATTTTCAAATCTAAATTACTCTATTTAATTTTTAAGACATATAAGCATTACTAATTAGTTGTTGACAAACTGCTTGCAAGTTGGTGAAGGCAGAATGAGACCTGAGGCCTTCCTCAGGGCCTTAAAGGCATTCAGTGCCTAATACAAAGTAGTTTCTGGCTTTCTTGGTGTAGCCTCTTGCACGCAGCGAGACTATTTTCAGTTGTGCAAAGACTGCAATAACACAAGGTCCAGCCAAGGAATATAAAATCAGAGGAAAGTTGGAGACATTTCCTCTGCTACACTCTCTCTCAACTTTGAGTAATCAATAGTGCTATGGAAGCTTGCTGAGCCGTACTTTGCATCCAAACCATCATATTTTACGGTTTATGATGAATCCATCCTCTACAAATGTCTAATATTTTTTAAATTCATGTAAACCTTTTCCATTTCCTGTTACAGTGAGCTCTACAAGGTAATTATGTGCTGCGGTAATTATGTGCTGCATGGAAGCTATCTGATTTTGCTGTCTATAACTGTTCTGCTTGTATTCCACAATATCTATTTTCCTCACTGTGGTGCAACTTTCATCCTGTCCCTGCGCAGAGAGTAAGAGGTTTTGAAGAGAGTGTTTCAGAGTACCTGGCTGAGCATGGGCATGTGGTGACCATCCTTTTGCTTCTGTGCCAAATTGTGCATGACTGGAGTGATTTGCCTCTTTATGTGACATTCCTTGGCTATAGGAAAGCAAAGGAATATCCTTTTCATTTTAAGTTCAGCCGAGCCATTTCTTGGCCTGCTTTCTTCTGGCAGAAAAAAAGTGTCATTGCCACTTTTGCTGACTTCCTGGAAAGAGATTGAAGTGAAATTATATTCATTAAAATGTCTGGCCTTCCCCACACCCTCTGTGTTGGTAACATGCTGCCCGATTTTCAGCCTAGGAATTGAAAAACGTTTAATTGTTAAATCCACCAGCCAGTGATTTCAGTTAGTTTTAGTTAAACCTCCTAAACACACTTACTCCTTCTAATTAAAAAGAAAAACTTAAAGTTACATGTAAAGTATTTTTTAGTACACAAACAACTGTATTTTAAATGGTGGGCAGCAATAGTATATAAGGTGAAAACTAATATCCTTTGAGTTGTGAGTGATTTCTATTGTTTCTTTTTAATACCAAGCTGAGGGGGAGGGGTGTGTGTTTGGTATTGTGTTTGAATGCTGGACTGGTTTCGTAGCTTTCAGAAGAGAAGGGAGCAGGGAGGAGGCTGCATTCTCTCTTAAACCCACTGTGTCTGTGGCACTTCTTGCAGAGCTGATCCAGATCTTTGTCCAGTAATGGCAGGAGAGGGACACGACAAGTGAAGCAGCATCAACTTCTCAGTACAACATCTTCCCAGGTCTGCCAGCATTGCTCAGAAATGTTCAAAAGCCCCAAATACAAATTTTCCAGGTCTTTCTGTGTTTTTTGCTTTTTAGGTGGTATTCCCTTTTGTCTGAGGATGACACTTTCCCTGATTCCTTTTGATTGTTCATTGCAGACTTTCCTGCATGTCTTCCCAAAGCATCCATCCGCAATAGCACGTCTATGCAGCTCAGCTCATGTTTTTCAGGGTAGAAGATTTCCCTTTCCCTCCTTCTTAAAGAAATAGGAGGGAAGGTGGCAGGTGCTTCGTCTCTTTCCTGTGCTGGGCAGCTAGCCAGCAGTTTGTGGATAATGTGCAGCCTTTTGCAAAGAACTAACGGTGGAGGGAAAAATGTCGTCCAGAGACCTTTCAAGTGCTTTAGGACCACCACTGGACTAACAGACAAGGATCTCAGATAAATTCTTTAGGAATAAAATGCTTGCTGAAAGCTCATGAAAACTTTAATAGAAAATAATAAGAAAAAAAAGTTATATTGGGAACATGTTCTCAAAAGCTGTATACCTATAGTATTTTATATGTGATAGGTCAAAATGCTAACAGAAAGTTTAACACCTTCTAATAAATCCTATAATTCCTCTTGAACTCCTAATATTTCTGTAGGTACTGGATGTAGAATACCTGTTTCGTAGGACTGCCCTGTTACAGCCTGGCTTGCTTTGTAGTGTTTTGGGGGTTTTTTTTATGGTGCACTGATTATCCATGATGCTATCTCCTGGCCTCTCCCCCAGTTACTTTTGCCCCATCTCAGAGACTAAATCCTGCCTGAATTTGACGATTCTCAATGAGATAATTGATGATCTTGTAGGTTGGAGCTTAGCCTCAGGAGATGCTGCTTTTTCAAGTTCAGCTGGGCGGAGCAGCTCCAGTGTTGGCAAGGAATCGCTCCACACCCACCAGAAATGTCCTCAAAGGCCCAGGAATGTTGTCTGTGTTTGCACAATTCCTTGTGTTCAAGACACACCACGCGAGGCCACCCTGGCAGAAGCCAAGAGGATAAACAAAACATCTAACTACTGCTTTGCCTTGGGAAGCCAAGACGCTTCAGCAGCTTCTGTTTCCTCACTGAGGATTCGGGAATTAATTAAGGGTGCTTGCATTCAGACCTCCTGCGTGGCGTGGGTAACATTGCAGCAATCGGGATGCTGGATATCATGAGAAGCAGTGAGGGGTCTGTATCAGGGGTCTGGAACTGCCAGGTACTGGTCACCTGTGGTGGGAGCATGGGCAGTCAGGTGGAGTTAAGATTGTAAAAGATCCCGTTTTGGGATTGTGACTCTCTGGACTGGGAGCTGGAGTTGATTGATAAACCACTTATACTCCTCCTGACCCGCAAAATGGAGCTGGGTAGCTCAGTGTGTGGAGAGTGGTGGGGTGTATGGGCACTGTTCCTCTTCCTCTCCAGCATGTCAGGGATTGCAAAGTCATGTTGTAGTCATATGCTCTGAAGTAAACTGTCTTGTTTTACTTTTTTGGCATGAAGCATTGGAATAGGTTGTTTATACAGGTATGGTGCTGAATACTCTTGGGATTCTGCTAGTGGAAATAAAGCAGGCCAGCATTGTTTAAGCTTCTGTGACCCACCGCTGACTAATTCTCTCTGCTCTTTCTCTCCTTGCAGTACAGAAAGGGGTTGGGATTTTTCCAGTGCCAAACCATGCAATTCAGGCAGACTTTCTGTCTGTCACAACAGTAGTCTTGTGCCCGTTGTTTGACATGACCAAACTTCATGTATACATTGAAGTTTTAATGAAGTGGCCTCTTTGAAGAAAACCATTTAGAGTCTTTCCAGCAACTGAATCTCTGCAGATAGTGGCTAGGCACTCCTGGAATATGCCAGCCTTTCATTTCCAGCAAAATGTTTGGGGGAAGCTGTTGCAGAGCTGTTCAAGGACAAGTTCCCAGGAGGCTGTTTGCCACATTGAAGGATTCAAAGCTTCACCAGTGGTGTTGTTTTATCTCTTCTATGCAGTAATACAGCAGAGCTAAGAAAAGACTGCATAACTGAGTGTCAGGTGAAGCTTCCTTGCCTTCATTTCTTCTGGATACAAATTAAGCAGCGTAAATTTTTCTTCTTAGAGTGATAAAAGACCTGCAATCTTTTAAATTCACAGCTTGAGGAGTTCTAACAGAAAGTAAGTATTTCAGCAACATGATCTCTAAAAGACGAATTCTTCACAATGACTTTCCTCATATTGTTCTTTTTTTGCGCTTAGTTTTAACAATCATTTGCAGGTTTGAATCTGCTTCTATGGGAGCAAGAAGCAGTATTGAACACCTCCTTTTTCTTCTTTATCTGGTTCATTTAAGTACTGTTTCTTCTGTCAATATAAGTATATGCTGTTTTCTGTAGTCAGCCATGCCCCCTAAGCCCCTCAACTCAATCACTTTCCTTGCATGGCTGTGAGAAAGGTAGGGAAATAATGGCAGAGCAGGGCTGTGATGTTGGCTGTAGTACAGTTGTGTGTTGAATATGAGGTCTACACATTTGGCTTACACTTTTTTGGAGCTAATCCTGCTCCTCATGTATTTGCTGTGCAGACCTGGGGCCTCTGACCCTTACCAGGACTCTCTTGTTCAAGTGCAGCTTGATCTGCGGTCTCTGCACTGGCTCTCTGTGCTCAGGGGCTAAGGAGAGAGGCTGTAAGGTTGCACTGCAGTTAGCCTCCCTTCCTACAATGCACCTTCCCTGGTAGCAGTCTTGCTCCATGAGCAAAGCCTGCCCATTCTGCAAGCTGTCAAGTGGCAACTTCTTGTTAGCATCTCTTTTGCAACACAGAAACTCCAGGGTCACTCAGATCCTGGTTCTATACATTTTAGTAAAACAAACAAGCCCGAAGGAATAGTGTGGTTCTTCCTGGATAATCATTATTGCCCCACCTTGCATAAGAACAAAACACCAGATTTTCTAAATAATGTTCATAAGCAGCATTCCTAAAGTGTTTAAAAGTCAGAACTACCTTATACATGTGAAATATATTTTGCCTTTCACTATTTTTTCTATAAGTTTTTTCATTTATAACAAAGTAATTCATTGAGCAGAAGAACATTTTAATTACTGACTTGATGTGTTTATTTCAAATAACTGCATTCAAGGCTTCAGAATTGCAGTGCTCATCCTCTCACCCTGTGCTTTTATTGACAAGATTGGATTAGAAAGCAAGCTGTCTCTGAAACTTTTTGTTTTGGTTCTTATTTGTTCAACTCTTGGTTGGTTTCAGCTTGGAATGAATTACTCAGGAAACCAAAAATACTTAAATAAACTGTCAAGAGAGATATATTATTTGTATTTGCAGAAGAGACTAGTGCTGTCAGAATTGGTTTCAGCACTTTGTATTCTAGGTGCTTAACCACTACCTTCCATTTAACTTGTTACTATTAAACCGCTTTAGGTATTTGGCTTGTTTTGAAACTTTAACAACAAGCATGTATTATTTCAATTATCCAGTGTAAGTAAAACAGTATTAATATTATATGTTTTTATAGACATAATTGTTTTCGTTTTGAGTTTAAATAGGCTTATTAGAGACAGATGAATTCAAATGCAATAGCATAATTTAAAAATACAGTGTTTATGTTCTCCTTTGTCCTTTCTTAATTTACCCTCACTCACCTGTAGTTGGACAAGAGGCACCCTGGAGAACCAAGTTCCATCTAGTTCTTAGGTCACAGACAGCTGAAGTTTGTGCAGAGGCTTGAGAACCCTAAACACCCATTCATGGAATCACATAATCTTTTAGGTTGGAAGAGGTCTCTAATGTCATCAAGTCCAACCATTTACCCAGCACTACCAAGTCCACCACTAACCATGTCCCTGAGTGCCACATGTCAAAGTCTTTCAAGTGCCTCCATGGGTAGTGACTCCACTGCTTCCTTGGCCATCCTGTTCCAATGCCTGACAGCCCTTTCAGTGAGGAAATTGATATTAAAGTTTAATTTACACCTCCCCTGGGGCAACTTGAGGCCATTTCCTGTCATCTTTTCACTTGTTACCTGGGGCAAGGGACCAACCCTGAACTCGCTACAACCTGCTTTTAAGTAAGGTTCCCCTTGAGCCTCCTTTTCTCCAGGCTGAACACCCCCAGCTCCCTCAGCTGCTCCTCACAGCACTTGTGCCCCAGACCCTTCCCCAGCTCCATTGCCCTTCTCTGGACACACTCCAGCCCCTCAACGTCTTTCCTGCAGTCAGGGCCCAGAACTGAGCACAGGATTGGAGCTGTGACCTCCCCAGTGCCCAGGACAGGGGGACGGTCACTGCCCTGGTCCTGCTGGCCACACCATTGCTGAGCCAGGCCAGGATGCCATCGGCCTTCTTGGCCACCTGGGCACACTCTGGATCATTTTCAGCAGCTATCAACTAACACTATGAGGTTTTTTTCTGCTAGACAGCTTTCCAGTGACTCTTCCCAGTTCAGTTACTAGTGATTTTTTTTTTTAAATCGGTTAATGTTTTTTATTTAGATCTACTCTTCATTGTAGCCTTTTCTATCTTTATGAGGCTTTAAAATTGTTCTGTTCTAGGGATCATGTATCAATTCCAGCTCACTTTTTATTATTGTACATAAGAACTGCTCTCAAAGTGTATATATTTTACAAAGCAGTCTGCAGGGTAGTGCTCATTCAAGGTACCATTTTAGCCTTTCTTCTTCATTTCCATTCATGGAAAGGAGAAGTTCTGAATCTTGTGGTCTATAGTTTGGATGAACCCATGTCTTTTGCCAATTTTTGTTCTTTTCTTTAGTACTGCCATTCTTTCTTCTGCAGTACTTTGCTGGGGATCCCAGATGTTCATCAGGAATGGTTGTGTTGTTAGAATCCCTGTAAAACAGCCAAGCTGGGAAAACAATAGTTGAATAAATTTGATGGATTGAGCAAACATTTAATGATGACCAAGGGAGCAGAGTAGTGAGGCTGCAAGGAGCGTCTAAAGTAGGGCATTTCCCCTCTGTCTCTCTTCTCCATCACTTTGCTTGGTATGAAAGAGCTGAAGCCAGCTGCCTTCTAACATTTGAACACTACAAATTATAGCAGATAATTCTTGTCCCAGGCAGTCTGTATATGCTTTCCTGCCAGCATAGAAATGCTACAAACATACTGCAATAGGGCTAGGAGAGCAATCCTATGACACAGAAACAGCTTGGTGGCTTTGTCGCATAGACCATAGACCACACTGTGAAATCCAGAGAGCTCCAATTCATACTACAGAAATTCCTGACCTCATCTGGAGCTGAGACTACCCTGAACTAATACAGACCACTTCTATTTTAGTATAATTTTGGCAACCATTTCACTCCTCGCAATTGTCTTATTCTTGTGTAGGAAAGGAGGTACCTGAAAAATGACACACTCAGTCTAGTGAGAGTTTTTTACACAGTTTTGTCCATTGAAAAAAAAATACCTCCCGTTCTAAGGTATATGGAGGAGGCTGAGCTCCTTTCCAAGGCAGCCTCTCTTAGCCAGCTACAGAAAAAGCCTGGAAGTGACAGAGATACCTTGGCTTCAGATGAGTGTACTTAGATGAGCACCACCTTGGGTAACATAATGTGCATTTATTTTCTACTACTTAGAGGGAGAGAGGAGAGAAAATTACCTCTGTGGATTCAAGCTGGTAAGTATCTTGGACTCAAAGTGGGAAGAGGGCGGGAGTGATCCATTCCTCTCTGGGAGACTTTTGTGCCAAGGATAGTTGCGTGACATAAAGAAGCCAATTCCATCTTCCTGTTAAGAAAGCATCAGCAACCAAGTAAGTGTCAGCTTTGCCTTATTTTTCTGGAATTTTTTACTTAGAAATCCTGGATCTTTGTAAAGGCCTGCATTCCTCTCTATCGCAATGTTTTCATTGTGGCTTTTCTTGTTGAGAAACTTTATTGATGATCTTTCTGTTTCCAAACATATGAGCAAAGGGTGGCCAAAATATCTGTTTCAAATCTTTTTTAATGGCAGAACTGCCAGCTTTCTCATTGGGGTTGCTCTGAAAGCTCCAGGCTTTCCACCTCTGTCATAGGTCCCAGCTGTCACGCCTGCTGCCGAGGTCTCTGCTGCGGTCTGTGCCAGACCTGAGCCTTGCTGGGGGCTGGCAGCCTCTGCTCTGACCTGGAGCCAATCTCTGCCTCCAGACTCAAGCCCAGTGAGACCAAGAATGAGGAGAGCTCAGCTCAAGGCATTGAATTTCCTTTGGCCTGAAGGAGGCTTTTGGGGATTTGGTTTTTTTTGCAAGCAGCATACCATTTGCACATTTCAATCCCCAGATCATACCAGACAGTTGCAGTGAGTGAAACCACAGAAGTTGCCGGAGTTAGGAGAAGCCTGTCAAAAGCAAAAGAGTATTAAGTTGTGGTACTTTGCCAAAATGTGTTAGGCCCAGATTGTATCTAAGTCAATATAAAAGATCAAAGTGGGGGGTCAAGGACAAGGCCAGGCATCAAGCTGGAGGTTCACTTTAGCTAAGAGGCAGCAATTAGAGCCTGTCAATAAGCAGAAAGTACTTGCCAGACAATTCAAAAGCTTTTTCAACAACTATGGCTTGTTCTCAGAGGAGTATGTGTTGCAAATGTTGGGGTTTTTTATGTTCATGGGATGCGAGAGTCTTCACATCTTAGTGAGTAATTGGAGTGAATAGTGTGTCTTTGGCTTCTCTTTTATATAAACACTCTATACAGCATATTGTCAGATATGAGAAAGTTGGCACTGAGGCAAGGCACTTTCCTGTCCTCTAATAATGCAATCATAGGGCTCTGACAGCCTCAGACAGCTAAAATAGCTGTGCTACTCTTGTAGGCATCTTCTGCATTTGGGGTCAAGGAAGTGACCTTTATTTGTATGAACAACTCCTGCTGGAAGGAGTGGCCTCACTGTGGCCTCACAGTGGCCTTACTGACATGATGTACATTAAGGTTATTTGGAGGGAACAGCACAAGGAACTGCAGGATTGTGTTGGCGTCATTGACATCCATTACCTATGCTCCAGAAAATTGGTGTGAGTAGCAGAGTGAATCAGGGGTGTCATGGTCCCTTGTTCAGTTATATATTAGGATGTGGGAGAGGAAGACAGATTACAAAGAGGACAGATGGTGAAATGATTTTGGATAATCAGCGAATGATGAAACTTACTTGAGGTGTAAGGGTTATTTTTTTGAGGATCATACACACCTCTTTATTGAGTCTGTTGTACCTCAGCTCCTTCAATAGCTTCCCTTAAGTTGGTAAAGGGTTGTGCTGAACAGCCACTGTTTCTGAGAAGTCAGAGCTGTAAATGCCCCAGTGGGGCTGGTCCTTGCCCCAGAAGTGTAGCCCAGTGAATGTCCTGAGCCTTCCACCAGCCAGCTCCGGGTGACTGCTGTGCTCTGACCTTCCTTTGTGACAAGTGCCAGATCTCTTTCCTGGTCAGAATGGTATCCATCCGGTTTGGGAGATTTTAAAACTATACGTCAGATCTAGGGAAGGCTTCATCAGTCTTTCTCCACATGGAAAGAGCTATCCCACCTCCTTAAGGGGGTCCATCCAGTCCTAGCATCAGTATCTCGGGCGGGTGGTGTGAACCATCCACTGTGCATTTCTGGTGCTCTTGTGACAGCAGGGGAAGCTTCAGCTTGATTTCATAGAGCTAAGGTTTAGCTTCCACTCTCTTCGAGATAACAAGAATAAAGCTGGGTTCTGGCAACGGTGTAAGAGTATGGCTGTGTGGGTTTCGTAGAGCAATCATTTAGATACTGCTTTGCATGGAAAGAAAACAAAGCACAGTCATATTTAAAATCTGGTGGTATCACAGGTAGAGATACAGGATTCCTCTGCATTTCATCAAGTGCAAAGTGAATCGATTTTAAATATATTTAGTTTTCTTTTCTTTTTTTGAGTAAGATTTTCATTGTTTGAGGAATTATATGCTTAAATGGTTTTATTTTAATTTAGTCTTTCAATAGGAATAAGTAAAGATGTTAAATTTTGTTTGCTTCAAGGTTTTTTGGTCCCATTTTTAAATAGGAAATACTCATAAGTTCCTTACCATTTTTGTGCTAAAATTTAGTACTACTTTAATTTAATTTTGTGCTAAAATTTAGTACTACTTGATCTGTGATCAAGAAGAAATTGCACCTACTGTGCAAGAATTGTTACTCTGAAGCAAAAGACCAGGGTACTTAACACCTTTTGATGAAGCTGTTTTAGACAAAGGGTAGTAAAAGCTGACTCTGTTATTGGACTCTGAAATTCTGTAGCTGCATGTAAAATGTGTGTTAGAACT
This sequence comes from Certhia americana, assembly GCA_018697195.1. Lineage (NCBI taxonomy): Eukaryota > Metazoa > Chordata > Aves > Passeriformes > Certhiidae > Certhia > Certhia americana. The sequence continues at coordinate 41,297,609 of CM031857.1, read as the reverse complement.
GTGTCATTGCCTCAGGCAGAGGCATCCCCCTGTTTCGTGACAGATGAATGTCGTCTCTGCCTGCCATGTCCTTCAGCCCCATAAATGCACTTCTCAAAACACAGTGAATTTTCAAAAGTATTGTGATTGTACAAAAAGTATAAATGTTTGAAATAGTTGAAATATCTGAATTATATATAGTTGAAATAACTGTGTGTTATAACTGAGACTCTGCCAATGTCTCCTCTGCAAGAGTGTTCTGTTTTACATTTCCGAACACATGCCAGACTTCAACTACAATACATTTTTATACATTTTTCTTTTATCCTTAACATAATCATGCTATTTTGAAATGGACTTTTTTTTTCTTTTTTTTTTTTTTTAACTGGCCTAGCTTTTGCCATAGTTTTTGACACTTCACACAAATTATCCCTAATGCATGTAGGCAGTAGACTGTAACTGAGATGTAGCCTTTGTATCTTCTTTTTTAATGTAGAAACAGTCATTATAAGGCAAAAGATGCCAGACATAAACTGGAAATCAAAATACTGTTCCATTTTAATTTCCTAAGTTCTTTCTCCTTCCTCATTAAAAACTTAAGGAGTCTTGTGTTTCTGATGTGAGTTCCCCTTTCTCTTGCTAAACTGATAATTATGGGGGAGCAGTAGTTCTGTAATAATAGTTTGCTGTGAAGTCCTATGCAGATGGCAAATATTGGTAGCCCAGAGAAGGTTTAAAGGGAGCAAATACTATGTCTGCATAAGTGGAGTAGAGCAGGAGTATGGCTGCTTGTAAAAGGAATTGTCTAGATGGTTACATTCAAAGAGTTATGGGCAGTGGCTCAGTGTCCAAGAGGAGACAGTGGGATTTAGTACACTGTCAGAAAGTTTGCCATTGACAGCAAGCTGTGTGATACTGTTGAAACAGGAGATTTATTTTCTTGTAGTTTTGTATAATGACCTAACTACAACTGCCCTTTAAAAATAAATACCATGTTTGGTGTCAAGAGTAAATGTACATTTTCGCTTGAGATAATGTCAGTGTCTGATCTGTGGCGTATTGTTGCTTTGAAACAGAATGAATTGCAACAGATCAGACTAGTTTTATTCCATCAAAGTAACTATGCTGATAAATTTATCTGCAACGTTTTCTTGTGAACTAAGCAAATTATAATAGAAGGTCACAAAATTCAGAAGCTCCAAGTTAGATTTCTGTTTGGAACTTGAAAGTAGATGAAGCAGTGCAAGCAAGCAAAATCATTCCTGTGTTGTATTTTGTCATGTCATTGGTCTTAGTTTAGTTGGTAATTGCTTTTAATGCACTGAAGATTCCTTCGTATTTTTTTCCTTCAGTCTTATATAGTGTTCAATATTACGGTGTTCATCATCCAAAATTTCAGTGATATTCTTGTGGGGCATTGTAGTGGAGCATCTTATTGAACTAGTATATCATTTCCTCATATGTAATATTTTTAGAAGTTGAAGCTCTTAGATGAAATTAAATAATTTTGTTTTCTCCGATCACAATTGCAAAACATTTAGCAGTTTTAAAAACATCTTGAAACCAATAGATATTACTGCTTTGATTTCAGAAGAAGCTTTTGCAGTGTTAAAGGTTCAATGCAAGTTTAAAGTTTTTGTTGTAGTAAAGTAGTTCACCTTTTACTTTGGATAGACATTTCAATCCTGTAGGAATGTGGTTTGTAAGTTGGTTACATTCTGCAAATGGACTGAGGGTGAAAGGATCAATGAGAAGGATCAGTCCCTGTTCAAAGTCTGCCCTCTGGTTCCTGCAAGAGAATAATGTTGCTGTGCTTATGTTCCTGATGCAATAGAAAAAAGGTTAATAGGGTGCAAAATTTCTCAGTAAGAAAAAATAAAAGCTGTTTTGCTGAAGTATGGGAAACAAGCTGACATGAAAGTGTACCCAGGTTTTATAAGCCCTTCTCAACTTCAGATATACCTACAAATAGACCTTCTGGTTTTACTATGGCGAGTGAGTGCTCTTGGACTCAGATTTGTATACTACATGACATGTCTGGAGGAGTTACAAGCTCTTGAAATGGAAATGGTTTGCTGTTTGTTCTGTGTGTATGTATTGAGGGGTGTAGGTAATTGCACACTGACCTTTTGATATAACAGCCCTAACAATTGCTGCTATAATAATCCTCCTCCTTTCAATTCCATGGGAGAACAGAGACTGCAGTTCTACAGATTGCTTCTAATTTTACGTATGAGCTTGTTTAGAGCCATCTATCCTTGAAGAACATGCTGTCTCCTCATTGTGGCTTTTAAAAAGTCTGTAGTATGCTGACTGTATTTGATGACATTTGATTCTGGATGCGGGCAGATCAAGCCATCATCACGTGTGCATCCTGGCATCAGCCAAATTGACTTGCTTTACTCCCCTGCCAATGATAAGAGGTGGTGGTGAACACTGCTGCTTTTCCAGGTGATGGTGAGTGATGGCCTTGCCCTACATGTTGGCCAGGGATGGAGCGGGGCTTCCTTCTGTAAGGACTGTTCCCTGCAACCTTCCTTAAAGCACTGTAGTGACTGGAAATTAATTAGCTCCTGCTGACATGATGTAGCTCAATGTTGCTCAAAGATACGGCATTACTTTTAGAGGCATCTTTGAGAACAGTTCTTGATTAGTCAAAGATCTGCTTTGGTTTGGTTTGATTTTGGTTGGGTTGAGTTGTTTTGCTTGTTTGGGTTTTGAGTTTGGAGTAAAGAAAGAGCATGTTCTGGTTGTCTGTGGTGACAATAGACGTTGGCGTACTTCTGTGATGCCAATTCAAGGAATAACTTTTATCCACATATCAGGTGTAGTGTTGTGGCACTGTGCCTAAATCTATGAGCTGTTTTCTGCTGGAGGTGTATAATCTCAGTGATCCAAATCCAGAGCTTCTGGCAAAGCCCATATTCAAGTAATAATCTCTTGGCTTTTCCGTAAATGTTAATGGTGTTAAACCAGCAGAATGACTTCAGAAAGGATCAAAGTTCCGGGGGGCAGGCATGGGGGTCCATAGAGCTGAAGGAGGGCTTGGGACTGGAACAGCACTGTTTGGAAACACGAAGGCAGAATTGTTTACATAGTGGGATCAGGGAACAGAAGTTCATGGCAGATTTTGAGGGGGATCAAAGACACGGAGAGAGAGAAAACCATGGGAGAGAACTTCCAGGAGAAGTTAGTGATAGGGTAGAAAAAAAGTAATGAATAGTTTATGAGACAGAAAATAACAGGAGAGGTGCTACATCATGCTCAAGGCATAGTGATGCTGACATTGCCATGTGCCTCATTTCAGAGGCCTCAACATGAATGATTGCAGGCATTGAGTTATCTTTGTGCTCCATACTCCTAGAATTGACTCCAGTGGATCCAGGAGACAGTGTGTTCCAGGGATATCAAGGAGAAGGTTTACATGGTGTCCCATGCATTTGCCAGTTTAAATACAAGCAAAAGCAGTTAACCAGTTTTTCCAGGTTATTGTTTTGAATTTCAGACTTTTTCTCTCAGCTTCTCAGTCTTCATCTTTCTCTATATCCACCTTAGGACTCTTAAATTACGAAGTGCAAAAGTGGTCCTTTGTTTCCTTGGTGTATAGTGAGTGTGTTTGTAAAAAAGAAATAGGTACTGCTAAGAGGAATCCAAGGGAACAGCTCTTTCCACACCTTAAAAAAGCTAAAGAAAATTCATACCAAAAAAAGAGGCTGAAAGGAATGTGGATGACGCAGAGGAACTAACTGAAATTTGGTTTCCATTAATGTTAATGGTAAAACTTCTAAGATAACTATGGAGCCAGCTTTGCAGCTTTGGGTTTAGTTTCCATTACTGCCATTAGAAATGCTGCCTGTTCCCCTGATGTAAAATGAACACTGCGGCACTTTCCCATCATTGTACAATACTGCAAGGGTCACTGGAAAGAAAGCCCACACTAAATCCAGGTATTTGTTTCGTTTACAAAGCACTGTTTTATTGCTGATTTATCATGGGGTAGAAAGTGTGAGGAGGTTTCCCAGCTGTTTCCAGACACCTCCTGTAGGGATTCTCCTCTTCCTGACAGCTGAGGCCACATTCCCCTGTCTGGCATAACAGTTGCACTGCCAAACAAGAAAGATAGCCACAGAAAACTCAATGTCTTTAGTGTGTGGGCTTAATTCCCCATCTGTCTAGCATCCTGCAGCTATTAGAGATGGATAATTTTCCTGCAGGGTAGAAAATATTCCCTGGAGCTGCGGATCATAGGGGATTAGGGGTGCCATTATGGGGCCACTAGCTGGAGAGGGTCAGAAATACATGGGTTTTTGTAGTGACTTTTCTGATATAACTTGTCTTAGCTTTTATTCTTCTCAGTAACTGTCCCTCAAAGTTTTTCTAGCAGCTGTTTATCATTGTGAAAGTGTATCTTCAGTGGAGAAGAGCAGATGGGCACCTACTTCAGACTCTCTGGGGAGTTAGCTTTGTGAGTCTGTCTTATAAGCAAGTTGGCTTTAGAATTTGCCTTTGTTTTGAAAGCAGAGTTATGCATTTGGCCAGAGTACTACCCTGCCTAGGAATGGTGAGGTTAGCATGGATGCAGTGAGTGTGTAGAATCTGAGCTTCAAATACATTTTCCTCTCAATTGTCCCTGTCCAACACATTCTCTCTTTTTACAGTTACTAAGTTACAAACTATATTTTAATATAAATTCTGATGCTGTGTCCCTTCTGTCTAATACTTCAGATGTCCATGTATCTAGATAAGTTTGTATGCATTGGAGGAAAATTACCCCATAATTTTGCATAGCTATAGTAAAGTAAAATTAACCTGAAAAATTGACTTGAGAGGAATAGGAAACTGCCTGTAAAAGTTATTAATGGTCTATTGGTAGAGAAAAAGCTAATGCCTCTTCTTCATATTCGCAGGAATCTTCCTGTTTACAGGATTCAGGCAAAGCACTGAAGGTGCTTAAGCAGTATCATGTCAAAGAAGCAAGTACATAAGGAAGGAATGTGTGGGTTTGGAAGAGGCCTGCCCAGACTGGTAGCTCCATCCTTGTGATCTTGCATGCGTGACTGCATGGCAGAGGGGCTGCAGTTGTGCATGCAGCAGAGAAGCTGGGCATCGACCAGGGCAGGGAGGTGATGTGCTCACACCTGAAGTGGGAAGATGGGGAATTAAATAGCATAGGACTGTGATACTAGAAAGAAGGCATTTCATCACTAGTGCTGTTAGAAGGAATTTATGGAGATGTGCTTGGGCAGAGTGATCTGGACAGCTGGAGCTGTTCTGTGTTATCCCAGAGAAGGCTACTCCCTGTTTCTGCACCTGAAACACCACCCACTCTTCTAATAGCATCTTCCCATAGCCACACTTCCTGCACAAGAATGAGCCTTCCCCACCACCCCAAGGCAGCATCAGGGAGCAGCAACCCACTCACACCTTTTCCCTCCTTAGGTATGCTGCCCAACCCGTGGGCAACCAAAGGTTATTCCCTCTCTCTCTCTCATCCCCAGAAGTAGCAAACTCTTCCCATCTGCTCCACAGAGCCAGGCAGGAAAGCCCAGAGGCCTGTGAGCCGGCGTGGTGGGAGGTGTTTGACTGCTCAGCCAGCCATTCTTTTTGCCGCCCAGGCAAAAAAGGCAGCCAGCTGAATGTAGGCACTGGGTTTGACACTCCAGCTGCCAGCTGGGCCATGCTGCTGCAGCACATTCCAGCCATGAGCAGTGTAAAATGATACACCAGGAGTACAGATGTGGTTTAATGGAAGCTTGCTTCCCAACATTCCTGATCTGTGCAGCAAGCGCATCACACTTTCTCTCTTTTCATTTGATTGAAAAATGATGAATACACTGCTTTTCTGCTGTGCAGGAACTTGGGTTAGTTCTCTCTCTTGGCAGAAGAACAGAGGTTGTGGTACAACTTCCATGCAGTATTGCAAGACTTTAAAGGCTTTAACTATTCTGCTTGTGTAGACTGCTTGTGTGCATGTAAACATGTATCCACTTTGTACTCTTGTGCTCTTAAAATGCTGTGTATTTTCACACTTTAGGAAGGCAACTACCAGGATATTAGGAGAAACAGAATTGCAGTCACACAGAATAGTTGAGGTCAGAAGGCACTTCTAAAAAACATCAAGGCCACTCAAAACACAGTCGGCTGGAACAGATGACGTAGAGCTGTGACCACCTGCATTGTGAATAGCTATAAAGATAAAACTCCACACTTTCTGTGGGCAGCCCTTTATAGAATTTGACCATTCATGGAATTAAGTTTTTTTTATGATCTCTAAATGAAGTTCCATGCATTTCAGTTTGTGCCCATTACCTCTTTTTCTTTGCTTGTGCGCCAGTAAGAAGATTCATCTTCTTTACACTGCCATCAGGTATTTACATTCCTTAATAAAAGCCTTCCCTTCTCTAGGCTGAGCAGAATCAGATCTTACAGCCTCTGTGTGACAGCTGCTTCAAGACCTTAATCATCTTTGTGTACCTTTGCTGGATTCTCTCAGTATGTCCGTGTCTCCCTTAAACTATGGGCTCCAGAATTAGGCACAGCACTCCAGGTGTGTCCTAGCTGTGCTGTGCAGAGGGGCAGGGCCACCCTCCTTGCAGTGCTCTGCCTGATGAAGCCCAGGAGGCTGTTGGCCTTTGTCACGGGGACACTTTGCTGGCTTGTGTTGAGCTAGGTGCTCACCTAACAGGAGTATGGGGAGCCCCAGGTCCTCCTCTGAGGAGCTACTTTTCAGCTGTTTGATCACAGTCTGTCCTGGTCTTTGGCATTATTCCCTCACAGGTTCTTTGTTGAACTTCATAGGGTCCTTGTCAGCTGATTCCTCTGTTTTCTTTGAGGTCTCTCTGAAAGGCAGTAAATCCATCTGATGTATCACCCACTCCTCCCAATTTTGTATCCTCTGCAAACTTTCTGGTGCACTCTCTTCCCTCATCCAGGTGATTAATAAGGATACTAGGCAATATTTAGTAGATGGTAGTATGAACTACAGGGTGCACCACTAGTGACTGGCTTTTGGGCTGGTCTGGATTTCATGTCACTGACCGCAACCCCATGAGCTTGAGAGTTTTCAGTCCAACTTACTGTCCACTTAGCTAGACTATGCCTCATCTGTTTATAGCTAGAAAATGCAGTTGCTTCCTTGTCATTTGTCAACAGATCTCAATTCCTATTCGGCAGAAGGCTTGCATTTTCCCTAGCTTTTCTGTTTTGGGGATATAATTGTTGAAGCTTTTGCTGTTGCCTATAATCAGATTGAACTCCAGACTGGCTTTAGTTTTTCACAATCCCATTCCTGCACTTTCAAGCTATTTCAGCTTTTCTCCTGTCCATGCTTCCACCTCTTAATACTCTTCTTGTTTGAGCAGGACCTTGATTATCCATGAAGGCTGCCTGCCACCTGCACTTGACTTCCTGCTTTTTAGGAATGGACTAGTTTTGAGCTTGGAAGGGGTGATCCTTGAAAGTCAGTCAGCTCTTGGACACCTCTTTGTTTTGGGATGGTATACCATGACGTTCTTCCAAGCAGATTCCCTAACAGGCTGAAGTTGATTCTCCCGAAGTCCAGGGTTGTGATTCTACTGTTTTCCATGTACCATCTTCTCAGGAGCCTGACTTTTACCATTTCTTGGTCCTGCAGCCAAGGCTGCCCCCAGCCTTTACATTTCTGATCAGTCCTTGTTGATGAAGACCAGGTCCAGCAGAGATGGACATTACAAATAATCCTCAGACACAGGGGTTTTAAAGCTTGTCTATGAAGTTAGTTACATTTTCTTGAGCCATTGGTATCTTTTATTACACAACACCATTCCCCACAAGTCTTGGTCCAAATGATTTGTACTTTGGCCTGCTCTGTTTTTGTAAGTGCCATTGCATGATTGCATTAAGTATTATACTGTATTTCTATGCAGCAGCACTTACATGATATAATATATATTCATAATACTTATGAATGCATTAATTATTATCCTGTATTTCTATGCAGTTATTCCTGTCCACAGTGTTTAAGGTTATTTGGAGACAATGTGGCCTTGAATGTGGATCATGTGAGCACCATTCTTTCTGAAAAGCCTTTTTAAAGATAAGCCAAAATTAAAGACATAAGGAAAACTGTGTCTTTGTTCCCTCATATTGCAGAGAGGTTAAGTTGGTTCTGTTGTCTTTTGTGTGTGCTTGTCACATTGATCTCTTCCTGGCCTGTTACCTGTGCCAGTATGTACATGTCTTTCTGAAACTGGGCTTTGGGAACAGACATTAGTACACAAATACCTCAAGTCTTGCATCTGATACTGCTTTTACCAGGCTGAGTTTGACTTTTTTTTCCTAGACTTGAGTTCTTGCCCAAGGGCAAGCCAATGTTTGGCTCTTGGCTTTTTCAGAAAATGCTGGTGATGGTATAATCAGTTCCTTACTGTCAGTGTGTCAGTTTTCAGTTGGCTAGCACAGCAATAGATTAAAAACTTAAGTGGGCAGAAAACCAGCTTTAATTAATTAAGATGCTTCACAATTATTTCTAATGTTACTGTTCTCTGAGGACATAGTCACCCATGAATATGCAGCATTAGTTTTAAAAAGATTAATTTCTCCAAATGAGAAACATAATTTTATATTAAAAGCTAACCACTAACAGTCTATGTAGATATTTCCTTTTTTTTTTTTTTTTTTATTGCAAGTGGATGTTGTTAGCATAGTTCATAAATGATGAATTGCAGTGAATAAAATAGTCCTGCCTTTTTCTGCATTTGTCTTAACTCATGGACCTCAGTTGAGTGGCTTTGTGAAGCTGGGGACCATATTTGTCCTGGATATGTTTAGGTAAGTAAATTTGTTATTGATAAGAAGCTGTACACACCATAGGACAACATAGGAATTTTATGTAATTCAGTATTATGCCTTTTCCACAGAACATTTTTTTGACTGTCCAAGCTTTTGATCACCGTCTTTTTACTTGTTCAAATTCACTTTCTGTGTCTAGAGGCTACAAAGATTAAAAACCTGATACCTCTTAGAAAATTAAGCTTTAACATTCATCTTTAGTATCTCTTCCTAGATCTGTGGCACTCCCTCTGGTGAGTACTTGCCAGGAATGCTTCTCATGGGTATTTATAGCAATACTTTTTTTACGGCTAAATCTTTTATGATAGACTTTGGCTTTTGGGCTCATTTTTATTCCATATCTCTACTTCAGTTGCACAAGACCTGTAACATGTGGTAAGCCAGTGGAATGGGAAGAGTTTTCAGATCAGTACAGGTTTACAGAAGTTTTGAGGCTTTGTTCAAGTTTTGGAATATGATTCAAACAACTTTTTCCAGTATCATTTATTGAAGTCTTCCAGATATTTAATAATACATTCTGATAATTCTTGGCTTCACAACATATTGATCATTTAAGTTATCTAGCTAAGGAAATAATCTGGGTGAAATGAGATGATTGAGATAATGAGATAATTGAAATTGCATCAGTAGGGATATTTCTTTAAGAAAAGTAGGTAGGTCAAGGTATGAGGAAAACAGGAGGGGAGAGAACTGACTGGCAGCTCATCTGTCTATGTATACTTCCTTGGGTGAAGATCTCTGATCCAAAGCACTGGGTCACTGAGATAGTGGTTTATATCAAACAAGATGGACCAGTAAGAAATTTCAAAGTTTGTTTTTCAAGTTGTATTGTCATTTCACTGATATTCTTTCTGTTTTGTGCATAATGCCTGATATGAATTTCCAGATGTGGGCAATTTCCCAGCTTACCTTAAAGAAACAAATAGTCTTCGATGTTTCTTGCATCATACCTGAGGGCCTCCTTCATATCTATTTATTCTACTGACAAGGACTGCATCCCTCTCTCACTTGAAAGTAAGCATATACTTTCTTGATTTCCTGGGAGAATTTAAGCAAATGTGTAAGAGTCCATTACATAACTGCAAATTTAGCTTCTTTCAGAGTCCTGAGCTTTAGTAAAAGTAATGACTTTCCAAACGTCCTGTCATTTGTCATCACATTTCTATGTAGTTTCCAGCCCTAGGAAGTCACTCAACCTGATATTGTCATCCCATTGATTTTGTTTGTGTTTTTTTAAATTTTTGGCTATTGACTTCAATTTGACCAGATCTAGGCCAAAAGATTGCTTGACCTTGTAATATGTTAAAAATACTACTTAATAATCTGAATGACTTAAGGGATGAAGAAGCCTGGTTTTTTTACTTTTCTTCCTTCAGCTAATTCATGTTTGTTTTCATCCTTTCTTCTCTTTATTTTGTTTTCCTCCCTTCTTCATTTGAAACTTACAATAGTTACAATAAATACGGAAAAAGAAAAAATAAAAGAACCCCTCTTACAAATGCTGCTGAGATTGTAGCTGTCTTAGAAATACCTGTGATAACTTTCAAGAAGCTGCAATATTCGGCATGCTGTGATGTGCTGTGTTATGATAGCTACCCTGCTATCAATACTGAGATAGCTAATTTAAAGATAGCTCAAATATGTTCCCTTGAGCTCTGGTGACTCCTGGAGTGTTGACTGTGAATAAGTACTCTGATTACACAGTGAATGAGTATTCTATATAATATATGGGCTATACCCAACAAGATAATGGAAGATGGAAAAGGAAGAGTGCTTTTCTTCATTTGCAGGTATTCAGTTTGACTGTAGGAAATGAAAGAGGTGAAGAAAATTATGTGAGGGAAGTGCAGGACACCACCATGATAAGAATTACTGTGTCCGTTTCTTCTTGTGAAAGGGCAGCATTAAAATTCAGACTATCCCAGCAGCAGGCATGACATCAGTGCCTTTCAAGAGCAAGGAAACACAATTCAACAGTGCTTGCATTTGTCAGCAGATCATGCGATTGGGAAGGGGGAACCCACATTAAAGGTGTCAGCATTTCTTCACTGACTTTGGGTTCCAGAGTAGTGTATTGTCTCATAATTATTTCCTTTACATTCGATCCAGTGAACTTTCCTCTACTTCTGCCATCCCACATCTGTTTTGTTGCACAGCTGTAACTGGTTTAGAGTCCTCATAATAAAAAAGGAAACCTCTTTTCTTTCAAAGCAATCTGTAGTTTGGCAGGGAATAAAATGGCTACTTCAGCACTGGTGACAGAAAAATCTGCCTTTCATTGACAGAAATAACTTTCTCCATACTCTTGTTTAGGCACACTGTCTGCAAATTCATACCCTGAAGTACCTCAGGGGTTAACACGTAGCATAGAAATACAGATTAATCTTTCATACTTTTTGATAGTTTTCTTTACTGTACTTCTCTGTGAATTCTTCTCCCTCTTATGCTGTAGTGTTTGATTCAATTTCATGCATTTCACTGCTGCAGTGTTGTATTGCAGTTTCACTTCTTTATCTTTTGCAATAAAGCACTTACTTTTCTTTATAAATAAATTGAGTTTCTCTGCTACTATTTTTTCCTGGACCCTCATTTCCTATTCTGAACAGAAACTGTATTTAGTAGGATGGTTTTACAGTCCAAGAAGTTCTAAAAGCCCTGACCTGACCTGCAAAAACTTTGGGTTCGTAACTCAGAAATATAACAGAAATAAATTTGGAGAGCAAAATGTTACTTGATGAGCCAAACACAGTCAGCACTGCCTCTGAATGCTCTCTTCTTACTCTCAAACCAATGCAGAAAACAGGGACAAAAACACATTGCACCATTTTTGTCATGCATCCTGAAATGTTTTTCTAATCTCTAGTGCCTTCTCAAGCTGCAGACTCAGCCTTTGGTGAGAGAGAACATGAAGTTGCCTCTGGGCAGAGGGGATGGCAGATTTCTGCAGCAGTTGTCTTCTCCAGCCACTCTGTCTCCCTGTGTTTTCCACAAGTTCACCTCAAGCCATTCAGCAGGGAATTTACAAGCTATAAAACTGCATTATTCAGTTATGAAGTAACAACCTCATCACCATGACTTCAGCGAGGGCTCGTAAAAAGGCAGCGTCAGATTTACAAGCAGAGGAATTACCAACTTAGTCTAACAGATGGTTTGCAATGACAGACTTGTTGGATTTTGTAACTCAGGAAGGTAAAATTCTGGTTAGGTGTTCATTGACAGTCTTTCTTTGTAAATTATTAAATGGGTTAAAAATAAAGCCAAATACTTCATGTAGAGCACTTCTTTTGGGCATAGTATTGTCCCCATGGATGTGGTTTTCTGCATTGCAAATAAACTTCCATGTTCTTTATTGCTTTTGCAAAAGCAGTCATGATGCAGAAAAATGCTCTTCTTCCATGTCACAGTTTGGTCACTGTCCCATGTATAGTTTGTCAATTTTCTGTTCTTTTGTTGCTTTTTCAATATGACACCCAAGTAGTATTTTCACCCTGTGGGTTAAGTAGAGTGCTGGGGACTCAGCTGCCTGCCTTTGGAAGGGTCAGAGGGACATTGCTTTGCTCTCCAGGTACTTGTTAACTGTTTTTTGAAAAACAGAGGCCACATTTTTCTTTTTCTCTTTTTGGGAGCTCACCAGTTCTATGCAGTCCTTCAAAACTAATTGCCAGTGCTCAGAAAGTTCCTTTATTTCCCTCTCACTTGAGGCTGTATTTCATAGCATTTATTAGTGGACTGCAAAATATTAATGAAGGCATCAAGCCAGTTTTTTTTTTTTTTCTTTGCAGAAGCATGAAAAATGGTGAAAGACAATGAGTTCCCTTATATCACCCAGACATATCAGACTAAGTATTTGGAATATCTTAGGAATTGTTCTAAGACACAAAAACTGTTATTGCAGTCTGGACCTATTATTAAGGACAAGCTGGAACAGAGATATTGAGAGGGCTTTCACATTACTTCAGAACTGCTGTTTCACATTAACCCTACCAGTACCCTCTCATATTGCAGAAGGTGTTAAAAGGAATTTAGAGATCACTAAAAGATTAGGCATTTAAAGATCATTTTGAAGGCATTTAAAGATCATTTTGAAGGCACACATGAACCTGCATGATCTTAATAAGTCCATGACTGTCTATATGGACACTCCTTCTCTATTACAAATTAGCCCTGTAATATCTCAGTAATCATGAAATGATGACATATTCATTGAAACTTCATGATAGTATCAGCATAATTCCTATCATCTTGCCTGATTGCATGAAATACTGTAGCTCATGGAAAAGTGGGATGTTGTCTCATTTTGGCACAAGTGGTGTTCTGGTGGCATGAGTCAGTGACAGTTTAAACAGAGACCATGTCTGCTTCTGCTTGCTGTGATTGCCCATCTGTTTCTTCTCTATTATTTGCAATTATTTATCTCCAGATTGAGGAAATGTAAAGATCATAATTCTGGTTTTGCAATAATGGTATTCAAAGTCTGATTCCACACAATTCTGAAAATAATAGAATCCTGAGTATAACATTATACAGTGCAAGATTACAAACAAGAATAATTTCAAGGAAAACCCTCAGTGCATAATGATCTTAGTAAAGTTAATCATTGCTGACATTGGTGTTCGCCTGAAGGTCAGAATTAAACAAGTCTGATTGGACAGAGGGACACTGTGTATTGTCATAAGCCTGGGGTGACATGGACATTTCGATGCTGCCAGCCCATTGGTGTACTGAAAATTATTTAATTTTGAGGTTGCACAGACCATTGCAGTGTAGGGGTGATGCTGAATTATGTTTCAAAAGGAAAAAAAGATTTGAAGCATCAAAAGGAGAGTGGAAACAGCTCTTCAGCAAGTGGCTTCAGAGGTGGGAGCTGTGAGACACGGACAGGACATTGATCTATGCTTAGGGGCAATGTGAGCATTGCCCATGGTCCCTTGGAAGTGATCAGAGTGATTTGTTCCCCCCCTTGATGGATGCTTGGGAGAAAGTGGAAGAAGTCTCCACTCCCAACTGCTTTTAACCTTCCCTCCAGGAGTGCCTTTTGAATAGCAATCTCACAAAGGTACTTTGACACATAAGAAATCATGGTATTAAAAATAAAAAAGGAAAAGGGACAAGTATGTGAAAATGCATTAAGAGAGTGACATACCTAAAAAATACCATGTTAAATCAATAGCATTTCTTACCAATGCAACATGAAAATGTGGTGATATTTTAAGCAGATAAAACATTACTTTGATACTTCCGAGTATCCCATAAGTGCTATAATAGTCCTGAAAATATAGGGAGATATTTATGAAGTTCTGAAGCAAAATAGTGAACTGGACACTTCTAACTGCTCATTGTAACTTAACAGATTGGATGTAAGGAAGGATGACAAAGTCCTTTGCCGCCTTCTCAGGTAGTAGTGTCATTTAGTGGTTCCAAATTACTCCAGTAGCCCTGTGGGCTTTGCAATTATTAATTATTAATTATTAATTATTAATTATTGATCAGGATTAATTGAGAGTATACAATTCTATAGATATCATAGCACTGTAGTCAGAGGTTGAATTAATAGATAAGGAGATCATTGGTGCAAGTCATAGAATCACAGAGACATTAGATTGGAAAAGACCTCCAAGATCAAGTCTAATGTGTCCGAACACCACTGTCTCAAGTAGATAATGACACAGTGCCAAATCCTGTCATTTCTTGAACACCTCCAGGGTGTTCAAGACTCCACCACCTCTCTGGGCACCCATTCCAATGCTTGTCAACCCTCTCAGTGAAGAAATTCTTCGATCTGTCTGACCTGAACCTCTGCTGATGCAGTGTGACTCCATTTGCTTTTGTCCTGTTGCTGGATGCCTGTGGGAAGAGGCTGACTCCCACCTTGCTGTAGCTTCCCTGGGTTTGTGCCAGGCACACAGGCTGCTTTTGCACATGTGGAGGCTGAAGCTTGTTAGCTTTTGTACAAATTGATGAATGCAATATGGGCATGGGCCCTTCTGGGTTTGAGTACAATTAGCAATAATGATGCATGCTATTAAAACCTAACATTTATTAAGTACAGACTTCCAAGTCTGCTGCAGCTGTGGGTTTGGGTGTGCCCTCTCCTGTGGGATGCTTGTCATCTTCTTGAGCCACACCAGCACTGGTGGGAAAGCAGGGGATGCTGCATGCACTACCAAGAGACCACTTAAACTCTCTTTCTGGGACAGTTGTCAGGATCCTGGGAACAGGAAGCTCTAATCTTCGCCCAATCCAAAAGTCCAGGTAGATGCCAAACCCATGCTTCATTGAGTTCAGAAATTGGTCTCTGCCATTAATTTTTGAAATTGTTAACTGCATTTGTCTAAAAGATTCACATTTTCTACTGATTTTATCATGGTTTTCATTTCATATAAGACAATTCTTTCTTATTTATTTCATTAGAAGTTGGTCAGAAGTCAGTTTTATCCTGGCACATCAGAAAATGAGACCAGTTGTACTTCAAAACAACATTTCAAAGGTTTTATTGATTTTCGTGGGTTTTTTTCAGAGGAATGTTTCATCAAGGGCTTTCAGTGAAGTTCTTTCTTCAACACTTCCTGTAATATACAGTGCTCTGAAAAGCCAAAATATTGTCTTCTTAAATAATTAACCTTAAAGGGTAAAAGCATCAGTACCTGAGTAGTATAATAAGTTGAGACTGATGTATAATTAGTTAGTAATGCAGGTTTTTCTACTTAGACATACAGTGTTTAGAACTATATCCTGGCAGGAGGCAAAATATGAAGGCAATTTTAAGTTAAAGGTGTCTTCTCTGGGCGTATGTGTTCAGCTTCTTAGTTTGTGTGGATCGGTGTGGATGTTTGCATATTTTATTCAATCTCAATCTACAAAATCTGAATGTTGCGATGTAATCGGCAGTTCATGGTGGTCTTACTTTTTAAATTTTATACAAAATTACACTCGTGAGTTGTATGTGTTTATAGGTAGAGAAAAGGGTGAGAGGGAACAAAGGGAAATAACGGTGTTCTGTGGGATATGAGATAAGGATTTTATTGTGAGTCTTACATGGTATGTCTGTATTACAGGAGATGAGCCCATGGCACAGTTATGCACTTCTCTTGGAGAAGTGCTGATAAACCCTTGTGTCACCCCAAAGCAGAGGGGAGTCTATGAGTGGAGATGGATCTGGGAAGCTCCTGGATGGTTAGATTGCTCTTAAAACTTTTTGTAGGATTATTGCTCATACCCATTTGCTTTTAAAGCTACACTTGATTCGCTTATACGGCCTGGAGTTTATCCTTTTAATTCTGTGCTTGGAGAGGGAGCTCAAGTGCAGACACCGTGCCCCTGAGGGCAGTCATCACTCAGCACACTCCAGAGCTGGCTGGCACACCACCCACCATGTGGTTTGCACCACCCACCAAACACCACCCAATGTGCTCTGAAAGGAAGGATTGGCTCAGCCCAGGTCCACCCACAGTCCCACTGAGCATTCTTAGGAATGACATCTCTTGTGAAGACTTCATTCACTTCCTCCATTTTTTTTTCCCACAAGATTGATGACTGTACTACACTTTGACAGCTTGGGATGAGTTTTTCCAAGATGAATATCTGCCCTAAGCCATATTATTTTAATTATTTGCTTTAGAAAAATGATGACCAGAAAATGTCAGGAATTTCTGGGAGTAAAGCAGGGGGAAAAATGTTTTCTGATCTTGATAAATGTGTTGACTCAGAGTAGCTGTAACTTCTCTGTATTTTGACGAAGGCTTGAAATTTGTCAGGGGGTGGTTGGTGGTGTGGATGAGGGGCTGGATTTCCTCTAAAACAGTAGGTTTTGTTGTGCCTCTTCTACACATATCCAAGAGAAAAGCTGTGTGTTTGTCTGTGCTGAGTGGATATTCCATGGAGCTCTTGTGAGTGAAGCCTTGTGGAGCATCTCTTGGTTGAGGCTGAAGATGAATCTCCCTGTGGTCACATCAGGGCTTCAGTGTGGAACACAGGGCTACCTGTGCTTTCTGTGACATCTGTGAGTAGTGTAGAATATTGCTGTCTTGTGTAAGGGAAGCACTGTATTTACCAATGATAATCAGGAGAAAGGGACTGCTCAGGAGGGAGCCCCACACTGCTGCTCCATCTCCAAGCAGTGGCTGATGTGCTGCCTCATGTCAGGTGTGCTGTCTCCAGCACAGGAACTGGAGCGTGCACTGGTGCATCATTGGCTTCTATTGCGTTTGGGCTCTCTGGTTCATGCCTCACAGACTCCTGACTCCTAAGTCATGGTACTCAGAGTACCCAAAACTGGCAGGATGAAGTTGGAAATCCTGCTACTGAACCCTGCCAGCAGTAGTCAGAAGGTGGGAGTCCTGTTTTGATGTGTGCCCTGTGTAAGTTTGTTTCTAACCTATGTAAGTGCTTAGTGGCTTTATCTACAGCAGAAGTTTGAGGGTGAGGTAACTCCTATATACACCCCAGGAGTGATTTTAGATGAACTAGGTGAACTTGATGAACTTCGTCTCATGTGTGCAGATGAGTTTTTTTCAGATGTAAAGAGTGATGACATGGTTGGGGGGCTGGCCATCACATTTTTGTTAATTAAAAAAAGACAAAGAACCAAGGTTTGTGATGCCACAGCAACACCAAATGGTGGAAGGGGGAAAAAAAAAAAAATCAAGCCATACTATTTTTAGCCTCTTTGTTCCTCCTAAGCTGTGCTAGTTTGTGGAGGCTTATGGAGAAGAAACAAGGAGGAAGAAATGTCTGTAATATCCAAGCTTGTGCTACTCGGTGAGAACACAGAATCAAACCTGGTTTTCAAGAAGAAGTCAGAAACAATATATTTCTACAAAACCAGATAAAGTTGTCAGTGTTGTCAGTAGTGTGTATCAGATTGTATCAAGTCTGTTATAGCCATGAGTGCTGTCTGTCTGGTCTTGAGTTAGTGGAGGGGAAGAAAAAAGCTTGAAACATGTGGTCTTGTCCAGACGAAAAAGAAAAGTGAATATTTTTTAAATTTCTGCAGTCCCCAGTTAGGCATGATCAAAGTACTTCTGAGGTAGTTTAGCTCTCTGCCTCTCACTAAAACTTAATACAAACCATTCATTTCAAGCTGTGTCTGAGAAGCCCCCTGTTACTCCAGGGAGTGCAGTATACTGACAGCAGGGCAGGCAAAACAGAAAGCGAGTTAGTCTTTCCTGAAACCCCATTTGCTGTGAAGTGATATAGAAGTGATGTTAAATTCTAGTAGCTGGTTTAAACCTGTGGCAGTGATCCTCAAAGTCCCCAGCCTTCTTGGTAATACCTGATGCTGTGATGGTCCTGGTCAAGGTACTCAACTGTGATGAAGGGGACTGAAGCAAAGAAGGTTGTTGGACCTTGCTCAGGTGTGAGCAGGTCCTTGGTGGATGGGAGTGGGTGCTCCCCAGAGAGGAGTTGGAGAAACCAACAACACCATGCCCTCGCCTTCAGCCTCCTACTTCAGGGTGGTCATTGCCACACCAAACAGTTAGCATTCTAAAGTGAGATGCCAGAAGATAAATATCTTACCTAATTTTAAATTCACTGAATGTAAGTGGAGCCTATGTGACAGGTTTAGTGGGATTTTCAGCAGCAAAGATATGCCCATCTTCAGCATGTTCACATTCCAGTCCTGATTCTGCTTAGGTCACATTTTTCAAATATAAACCAGTCTTATGTACTGTTATGCTGTGCATCTTGTTTGTCCTGAGTGTGGCATGAATGAAAAAGGAGAGGAGCTACTCTGACCAGATGGAGTCCAACACAAGCAGTGTCAGATTAAATTTACAACCTCTTAAGAGCAGTCCTGTGGAGAAGGACTTGGGGTACTGGTGGCTAAAAAATTAAATATTACTTGGTAATGTACACTCACAACCCAGAAAGCCATTGTGTTCTGGGCTGCATCCAAAGCAGCGTGGCCAGCAGGTTGAGATAATACCATACCTGAAGTGCTGCATCCAGCTCTGAGGCCCTGAGCCCATAAAAATGTATGAGTCTATTACAGCAATTCCAGAGAAGGGCCCTGAAAATGATCAGAGGGGTGGAACATTCCCATGAAGACAGGCTGAAAGGGTTGGAAATATTCAGTCTGGGGAGCAGAATGCTCAGGGGAGATATTACTGCAGCCTTTCAACACATAAAGTGGGCTTATAAGAAAGAAAGAAAGAAACTTTTATACCAGGGCATGTAGTGACAGTTCAAGGGACAATGGTTTTAAATTGAAAAGAGGGTAAGTTTGTGTTGGATTTAAGGAAGATATTTCTTCAGTGAAGATGGTGAGATGCTGGAACACATTGGTGAGAGTATTTGTGGATATCCCATCATTGGTAGTTTTCAAGGCCAGGTTGCATGGAGCCATGAGCAACTTGATCTGATGACAGGTGTCCCTGCCAATGGCAGGGGGACTGGACTAGATGATCTTTGGAAGTACCCTCCAGTGGAAATGATTCTAAAACAAGTTAGCATAATAGCCAACATCTGGTCTGACCTGGTCATTGTAAAGTTTCTGTGGGTATATATACAGGAGAGTGTAAGGGAGCATAAATGAGTTCCTCAGTGGCTGGTGGGGACACACACATTTGTAAGTTACATAGCAAACCAGTTATAGCAGTCAAGGAGTGCAGATCATAAGACATAGTTTATAATCAAGACTTTGATAGCACATAAAAAGTTACAAGTAAGCCATAATAAATTACACAGCCTTTGGAAGTCAGGACAAGTATGTACTATATGTGCTACAGCAGGGTGGAGTGGGTCAGTAAGTGATACAGAGGTGACGTGATGTGGCACGTCTCAAAGGCATAGGCCTGAGAAAATGATGTCTGCAGGAGTTTTCAGGATATGTATGAATTGTGTGCAAGTCCACATGAAGAAGGTGGAGATGACAGCTTAGACCACATTTCAGCTATACACCTTGCTGTGAGACAACAGGTACAGCTTATGCATGGCAAACATAACAAATACAGGACCTGGAGTGAGAAAGTGCTGACAACACTACAGACCAGAAATATGATGGTAGAACCCCAATAAATGAGATGTAAGGGACTACCTGTTCCTTTTTCTCTTTATCAGAACATCTTTTGTCATAGATATCTACTTTATTTGGTACAGCAAAGCTCAGCATGTCAGTTATTAATTGAAATGAATTATCCCAGGCTTAGAGTGTGCAGCAAGGCTTTGATGTCTCATTGTCTGGCATTGATGGTTTCTTAATGGCTGCTGTTGTATTATGTGAAAAAGTACGCAGAGAAATATTGTGAGCATTGCAGTGTCAGGTTTGGTGATTTACTCAATTTTCTTCTTGTTTAGTATTGCAGAATATCAATGTTTTCAATCCTCAGAAATGTGACACTTGTCCAAGATTTGTGACTGTTGCATCAGTAAGGAGCTTGGCACTCTGTCATCTTGGCATGCTGTTGACTCTGCTACTTACTCTTGAATGAGGGAAAGCAGGCAAACAGGGAATTTCAGACTCTGGCCCCTGAAAACCATGAGCATGGCCTTTTAAAATAAATCTTTGTCATAAGTTTGGTTTTAAAGCACTTCAAAAGGACTTACATGATTAATAAAACTTGAAGTAATTTTTTTAGAGTTTTATATTCGGAACAAAGCAAGTCGTCCATAAAGGTCATGTTTGTTCCTGAAATCAAAAAGCTAAATCAACTTCTTTGGGCTCTTTCTTACTTTGGAAATTTTTTTTCTTGAATTGTAGCTCTAAATAACTTAAGCTGCTGCTTCTCACTTTTTTTGCTGACTATAGCATATCAGAGCTCTCTGGCCTGGAGTCCAACATGCTGTTCAGTTCCATTATAGAGCCTTGCTTGCGTTGAGTGCATGTGGACGTTGGTGTGCAGGACCACATGCTTCCACCAAGACAGCTTTGTCAGACTGGCATCCTGATCTGGCTGTGGACCTCAGAACCCAGAGCAAACCAAACAAATTGTGAGTGGCAGAGTGCCACGCCATCCCATGGTCCATCACAGGCTGGATGAGCTACACTAGTCTTTCCAGCAAGCATGGGCTACAAATATGATATATCCCATTTTTTATTTTTGACAATCAAATGCACACAACCTTATCTCTGCTGGGACAGATAATCTTAAGAGGATAGGGAGTGAATTTTGCATATATTATTCATGCTTGTTAGAAAACAAAGAGAATGCAGTGACACTTGTCTTGTTCCAGGCATTTAGGTCCATATGTAACTTCAGAGTCATGAGAGGTTGCACCAAGTGCTGTTGAGGGACTTCAGATCCCTTTGACAAAGGAGAGGAACTCCCTCAGTCTCCCCCTGAGCATGGGTGAATCCCCTTGAATAGCTATCTGGCTCTCAAGGTCAAAAGTGCTGCTTATTGAATTTGGACTTATAAGAACAGCTATTTTAAAAAAGGTATTTTCCATGCTATATGCCTGACTGTGCATGATCTGAATGTCTTCAGAATATTGAGGAGCAGCTGTTGGGGCCCATAGCAGTTTCATCTGACTCACATTATAAAGCCAAGGTGCTGCTGCAAGGAAAAATTCTGCAGGGTTCTTCCTGGACTTTTTATAGGGTCACAGAAAACTAACTCCCCTGTAGTTGAACTCTATATATCTATCTTGTAAATTGGAAATTTTTGCTTCATTTCTAAAAAACGTGAGGTTTTGAGAAAAAAAATAAAACTCACAAAAAAGATTGCAAACAAAACCCTTCACCCTCATAGTAATGGATGTCTTTTTTGCTTGTCTGCTTCTACTACTGCTCTTTTAAGACATTGTCTAGATTCCACAAAACTTCGCAATGTTGCCACCATAACTGTGAGTTAGATTATTTGTTCTAACCCACTTTTCTTTACCCAGTATTGTAATTGGCTTAGTTTCTTAAGTTGACCCTTCCATTTTTTTACATGTGGGTTCCCTATGAAGGATGCATTAAAAGTGCCTATGTCAGAAATATCTGACAGTACTGTGTTAGCAAATGCTCCTTCTGTGCACATTGACCTTTTCCATCAGCAAAACAGCCATTGACAAACACGCTCCTTCCCAATGCTTAGAATCCAAAGTGGAATAAATTGATACAATTGCTGATCTGTTTCTCTGCTTTCTCAATATGTATGTACTTTCAAAGCAACAAGTAGGAGAAGTGGTTGGGATCCATAAGGAATGGACAAGTAATGATCCTCATACCTTAAACACAGAAATATGCTGTCACACTGGATGAAACTGAAGTAGAGATGTTGTCTGTTTTGCTAGATAATAATTTCTGGGAAAGGACAGGGTTAGAAATTAATGCAGCTTGGAACTACTTCTCTGCATTCCTTTTTCATCCTTTATTTTGCCAGTGTCGTGGGTTCAGTTCGACCTTTCCCAGCCAACACACTAATGGTGTTGCGGTTCTGGTTTGGGTTTGCCAATTTGGAATTTCCCAATCAAGAGCAAATCAGGCTTAAGCTTAGAAGTAAGAAAACTTTAGTAACTAACTAAAAGAAAAAAAAAAAAAAAAAAAAAAAAAGAAAAGAGTCAGGACGAAACCTTCAGAACACTCCTCCTTCCTCCCCACGCTTTCTTTTCTTTTCAGCTGACAATGTACAGAAAACAACACCCAGAAATCTCAGTCAGTTTTTCACCTCAAAATAGTCTTTCTGCAGTTCACTTAGGGAGGGAAGCACCTCTCATTTGCTATGGAAAATTTCCCCACAAGAAAACAATTCTCTCGTGGTTTCATTCTTCTCAAAGGCAGCCGCCTGGAACATCCACCTCGCGAAGCTCCTCCCATGTGCACAATTATTTACAGATGTGCCTCTGGGCCATATGGGTGTATGGGGGGTTATTTTTTAAAGATAAACTGTTCAACGCAAAGGTTCTCTTTATCTATCTTTAGGATCATCTTCATCTCGGGGAACAGAGATTCTCTTCTCTTGGGCGCAGAAATAGTCTATCACATCATCTTTCTGTTCAAACTTCTCATGGAAGCACAGACACTTCAACCTTGGCTCACTTTAACACTGCATTCCTTTGCTCAGGTCTACAATTTGAACTGCCCATCTCCCCATACTACTCTATGGTTTAAAGGAAATGTCTCAATATTTTATAGTCAATCACCATAGCTTACAAGAGATTTTCAGCTTGAAAAGCAACTCCCAGTACTCCTTCCATCTAAGACAATCACTCTTTCTTTGCTGACTTTAGTATCTTCATGTTGGTCTCTCTACATGTCTTCCCTTTTGTCCTTGTCTCTCATTCAGGGGCAAAATGAGCTTTGGAGGTCTCTTCTGCACTGAAAGGGTTAACAGCAGGTAGCAGCCAGGTTAAGGCAGTGACCTGATGCATTGTAGTTGAGCTGGACCTGGGCCAGGATCTCAAGGCCTGATGCTGCCTCCAATTCCAGCTGTGCTGAGAGAGGGAGACTAGGATCTTTTTTCCCAGCCCAGTCAGGCTTCCAATGTCACACATCAGGGCTGATCACCTCTCCTTTCCCAGCTTGGCAGCTGCCAAGCCTGGCTCAGCCCCCTTCTGCTGCAGTGGACTGTCCTGGCTTGGCAGATCTCAGCAGCCAGGACTGGACCAGCCAGCCTTCACCCCCTTGCTTGCTCCTTCTCCTTTGCCTGGCCAGGGGTGACAGGACGGGAGGAGGGTAAGGAGAAACTTGGCCCAGCCCAGCCCGGCCATGCGAAGAAGTTGGGCCAAGTGTTCTACCTCCCACACCACTGGCAATCAGAAGAGCCAGATTTCTTGAATCTCGCCTAAAAATGCGTTTCTCACAAAAGGCAAATCCACCCCTTTTCATTGGTTTAATCAGGTGTCAATATTACAAAATTGTCCAATCAGGACTAAACCAGGACAGCCAGTTTGAAAGATACTTTAGATACCATGTACAGTCCCTGAGATGTGGTTACCTCCTTCTCAGAGTCCCTCATTGACACAACATTTGGAGAATTAAATTAATACCTGAATTTAGTGGAGAAAGAATGCCATTACTTTTTTGTAGTTTAATTAATTTTGTTCATTATCCCTGGAGGCATCTAGAAGAAACCAGGTTCATGAACATATATTCCATCCTGCTGCTGGAATCAAGCTGGAGACTCCTGTGTGTTGAGTTGTTAATACTTCCCTGTAAGTAGCCAAGTGCCATATATCTTTCCCTTATGCAGGTATCAGTTACCACAAATATATGTCTGCCAGGCTGTTCCTCTCACTTGTTCTCACTCTGCTTTTCCCTGGCCACCATTACATCTGTGCCATAACTTTTATTTTCTTCTTCTTAAAAACCTTATCGTAGAGGTGTTATCACCATTTCTAATTGCTCCAACCTTGGCCAGCAGCACATCTGTCTACTGGGGCTGCCAGGGATTGGCTCTGTTGGGCATGGGGGAAGTATCTGGCACCTCCTCATAGAAGCCACCCCTGTAGCCCCCTGCTACCAAGACCTGACCAGGCAAAATCCAATTCAGCATTTTGTCAATTAACTCCTGATCTCTGATCTTCACATTTGAGGTCTTATTACAAAAGGGCAATTTTGTCATCATCTGGTTCCCACATCATCTGGTTCCCTGATCCCTCTTACTAAGACACTGTCTGAAACTGAAAGTGGGGCTGGCCTTGGAAAATGTTCACCATGAGCCGTTGAAGGTCAGGTGCTTGCTGTTCATTCCAGGTTATTCTGCCAATTCTGCCAGTGTTTTGATTCATGACCTTGAAGAAGGGATCAGTGAAGTGCTGCAGCCATAGCATCTTTGGGACCTCTTTGTTAGAGTGATTGTTAGAATGCTGCCAAATGCTGTGAGGTAAAATTAATAAGAAGAAAGGCAAAGATAACAGAATGTCATAGTATAGTTCAGCTCAGAAGTTGAGCAAGCAAGGGAGTGACAGTGTAAAACCAATCTTCATTCATTCTGCTGTTTGCAGAGCCATTGTTTCTAATCTAATACTTTTTGACTGTGGGCTATAGCCTGTATCCTGCCAGAGTTAAAATGGATGATGTTCATGATACTCTGTTTTGATTTTGTCATCTGTGAATTCTTTATCTGACAATAATGTATTTGTTGATTCTTTCATATATATCAATACTTACCTTCTCCCCATTTTTCTCTTTTCTTTTTTTACAGACACTATGATTGTAACCTCTAGATCATGAATTAAGATAATGATTTGTGTTTGGTGTGATTAGATTATTGGTCTATTTATTTATTAATTAGATAGCTAACTGCTGCCTTATCTCACAACTACTCTGAAATCACCTCTTCAGTGAACTTTGAAAGAAGGGGATCCCAAATTTTGCTTCCTTTTTCCTTGTATTTTACTCTATCTTCAGCTATGGACTTTCTGAATGAGGATGATCCTGTGTGACCCCAAGACCTGTCTAGGTATTACTGTAGTATATTAGCACCTTTAGGAGCAACTTACAGACATGGAAAATAATCCACTTCATACATTATTGAGTTTATTGTTCACAGTATTATTCACCAGTTCTTGTATCAGTGAGACTTACAAAACACAGAGAAACAATACTTCTCTGATTTTGGGTTGCACCTAGATTGTTCTCTGCAGAAATTCTTCCTCTTTGGGAATTATTTATGTTAGTGCTCCATAAAGCTTTTTGATTTTCACAAAAATATTATTAATCCCAATTGTTAATTGTTAACTTTTATTTCTGGAAATTTGGTATTTTGCAAAGACTTTGCTGAAGCAAACAGTGCAGGAGAGAGTGTACCATGTTCAGATCTTAGGTCTCTAGTCAGTTCTGAGTCCCTTTAATGTAATTGCAATATCTAGACATAAAAAATGCCATTGAAAATGTTGCAGAAGAGCCTGATTGTTATAAGAAAAATCCTCTGAATTATTTGAATCTAATTACAAAATGCAAATAAATGTAAGACTATGGTAGGCATAAGATTTTCACATCTTGGTGATGAAGAAGACCAGAATACCATTGTCTATAGTTTCTCTCTTGCAGAAATGAATGAGTCTTGCATAAAAAAATTGTATTCTGAAGAGGAGCAAGTTCTTCTTACGTGGTGCATAATGCTTATGCAAGATCAGTAATTTTTGATATTACTAATTCTCTCCACTGCTTCTCTTCTCTTTAATTTCTTTGCCTGTATTCAATATTTTTTTTTAAGAAAACTTTGGAAGTTTTTAAGAGAAATTCAAAGATTATTGTATGTTTCTAGCAACCACTTTCTAGTGATAAACTATTCACAAAAATGAAAAAATGGTGAAATAAAAGTTATTGATGTAATGCTGGAGTGTTTGTTCCTTTATGGGTTTATGAAAAGGTCTGTTGAAAGCACAGCCTTCTAAATAATAATTGAATCTTTATAATCAAGGTCAGATGTCCCTTTAAAAGGGAAACATTAGCAATTTTTCTTCCTATCTTTAACTACTTTTGCACTGCTTTTACCATAAATACAGACTCATTTTTCAGCCTTTTCCCTTCAAAAGAGTCAAAGTCAAGAGTCGATTGCATGCATACTGTTGCCATGGCTGGAATGCAATTTCTTCTTCTTCTTCAATATTTTAAGCATGTGCTGCTACCCCTGAATGAACACAGATTATTGAACAATAGTAAGATAATACAGAGAAATCTTCAATCTCTCATTGCATTGAAAATATTTGCTTTATTCTGTCTTTAAAGATTAATAGTTTTGCTAGGATATATTCAGTTCCTTTGATGTTTAAATATTAGAAGCTATAGCTCTTTCAGAAGTGATATTTCTGTCCAATTCTTGATGGTTGGCAGAATTCTCTCACTAATACATGAACCGACTGAAGGGACCTTGTGCACCTTCATCTGATTCTCATACCTAGATCACTTGGATCCAGAGAATATGAGGTGTGTAGTAGTTGGATTTTAAATGTGCTTTGGTCAAGGTTTTGGGTTTGCATTTGATTTTTTTTTCCTTGTTTTTTTGATCTGTCAAATTCTCAGGGGTGTTTTTGCATTGACTTCAGTAGCATTTGAACAAGGCTCATAGGAGTCTGAAAAACACAATTACTTTGCCAAGGAGTTGTTTTCCTTGATCTGTTTAACCAAGCATTGATTTTGCTCCCCCATGTGCTCTGAATGCACTTCAGAATTAAAGCCTGCTTTTATTAACAATTTTTAAGGCAGAGAGCAGTGTGATGTCTTCCTGAGCATCTTTAGAGAACAGCAGCATCACAGCTCCTACAGGAGCTTTGCAATCTCTGTGTGTTAATTACTGCTAAAAATTTGTATAATAAAGTAGCATAATTCTACTTATGGGTTTTGTTAAAAATGGGAGTCCAGCCATCTCATTGGCATGCAGTAAGGCAGCCTGTTGTTTAAGTCAGGAGTGGTTTAGCTCTTCTCCATTTTCCTCAAGGTGTTCACTTCCAGAAGAAAAGCTCTGGTCCCAGTGGTCTGGGGAGTATATTTCATCTGCGCTTCCTGCACTCCCCAGTCTGGCATAAGAAGAAGGGAAACCTCAAAAAATCCACTTCTACACCTCACCAATAGGACTCAAGACACAAAAAATGAGAAGATCAGTGAAATTCCTGTGTGCCCAAAGGCTTTTTTTTATTTTTTTTTTTTTAAGCCAATCCAGTTAGCCTCATTAAAAATGTTAATTTTTCTTGCAAACTTCCTTTTCTACCCTCAGACCACATAGCGTTTTTCTTCTGGCAAATGATGGGCATAGAATTAATAATGGCTGTGAATATGACTTGTTTTTTATATGTTCTTCTATTACTTGTCACTTTTGCACCTACCTGGCTTTTGTGCTCCATCTCCAGTTCTTTTCCCCTCCTGCCAGTTGTCATCACGGCACCTTTTGCAGAAGGGTTTTATTGTAACCATATGGTGCCTGACTCAGGAAACGCCTTGGATCCTGAGGACACCAGGTTGCTGCCATGATGCATTTTAAGAGCGACAGGCATGTCATGGAGAAACATCTGAAGGTGTCCCCAGGCAGTTGTGGCATACTCCTCTGCCAGCCCAGGAGGAAGGCTCCCTGGAAGCCGTGGCACGTCTCTCCCGCATTGTACACTGCACAGTAGAAACCAGTGCTGCATTTTTCCTGAGCATTGTGGATCTCAGGAAAATTGTGGTTAAGTTAGGTGTGAAAACCTTTTGGTAGACCTTACTATGTTCAAAGGAGGAAACAGATTGAGAAATGTGTTGCCTGTCGTCCTGACCAATGATAAACGAGCAGTCTGCTGGGGGGTTTTGTGTGATTGCAAGAGGAGGGGAGGGGGGAGAAGGATGGCTCACACAGCAGATGATGTGATTGATCAACATGTTAACTAGTGTAGCAAAATCCCATCTGTTTATATGGTTTATGTCTCTACCAGCTATGAAGCAGGGATGGGAAGAAAAGAAGCACAGAAACAAAATCCATCATGAATGAAAAATTGGAGTCCAGTCCTCTTACTATGAAACTAGCAGTTTCAAGAAGAATAAGACCATGTCTTAAGAAAGAGTCTACATGAACATCCACTAATACTATCCTCCCCTAATTCTGCTTGGCAAGAAAATGGGCCTTTCTTTCTTCAGATCTCTATTTTTTGTTCAAAACATGGTTAAGCCATTGGGTGTCTTCTGCAGTAATCAAACAGGATCTAGAATAAAGTATATTATAACAAGGGAACCTTTCATAACTAATTGCTCCTTAATTGTGCTTGGAGTTTTTCACTTTCTGTCTGCTTAGTTTCTCTTATTCCTGTTGGCAATGGAAGTGAGTGGGCTAGTAAAACATACCGATATCCAGACCATTTCTTCCTGTTAAAATATGACGACACTTAAAAATTATTTGTGCTATGAGCAGATTCTATGGAGTAACAGCGCCACGCCTGCCTCACTTTTTTCCGTCATTTCTACGAAAGAAGTAGCTGAAGTGGCTTTAATTCTGAATGAAGCAATGTTTATGGTTTCTTTAATCACTGTTTACTTTCAGCAAGAGAGCTTTTTCAAGTAATGTGAGCAAAATATATTCTTCTATCAATCTGTCTAAATGTTAAGAATGCTATGCAGAAAACTGTTGTAATTCAATCATAGATGTACTCATCTAGGGGGAAAAAAATCACCAGAGGCATGCATGCAGAAATGTCTTAGCTGTGTATGCAGATTCTCAAAAAAAGAGCTGTGAATGTATAATTCTGCATGCACAGAAATTCAAACTATCCACATTTTGACTTCTGTCACAGTATGCACGCTCTGTGGCATGCCTCATGAAAAGCTTCTGTGATCTTCCAGAAGATAATTACTATCTCTTACAGAAGAGTCAGGGATAATTCATGTCCAGTCAGTCTGTGCTTGGGATCTCCTGGAGGTTGGCTGGGGCAGAAGGTGGAGACTAAAACTTTCCAACAGGTGTGGTGCTCACAGACATCTAAGAAGAGGGATGCCAGTTTTACTGTAAAGTAAAGAAATACAGTTCCACCAGAACTGTAGAACAAAGGTGATGCCCAAGTGGTATTTTTTGGCCTAGCCACAGTTTGGAGAACAAATAATATGAGTAATGACAAACATATTGATTCTCCTTATAAAGCAATCCAGTGTCCAATTTCCCTGAATTGCAAATTTTTTTCTGAATCCCAAGGTATTTAGATTGCTTTGGTGATACCTATTCAATACATGACCTCCTAGGACTACAGTCTTTTTCCCATTCTGTCTATCAACACCTGGCATAACAGAACCTTGGTCTTAGTCTGCAGGAAGTAACTATATATTAACAATGTTTCTACTACTACCATGATGCTAATAATTTACAGCTCTAAAATGTCTCATACTTTTTCCAGCAGCCAAGAAAACTCCCTTCTCTTATCTGCTACTGTTTTTGGAGAGTAATACTTTTATGCCCTTCCACTAACCTTAGATACTTATGGTAACATCAAGTGCTTTGACAGTCTTTGTGTCCTGCTCCTTATTTTCTGAGAGAAAATAGAATCTTCTGGCTTCCTCATAATCAGCCATGTGTTATGATCTGGAAGAAAGTAATTTTCTGCAAACTTTTTCCTCTCTAACAGCTGGTGCTGTTTATGAGTTCTTGTCTTTTTGGGAGAGAAAGAAGCTAATCCCTACATCCCTCCTGTTCATTCTCATGTAAGAAAATAAATACCTGCTTTTTTTAAATTTCTCTTTTAATTGTTTATCTTTTTCAAACCTGTAGCTGGCTTGAGTTTTTTTCCTTTAATGTTTCTTTTTTTTAGTGGTTTTGCCAGTGGACTTTCTTCAAGCCACCTCTTCAAAATTATTTCTTTGAGCAGTCTCCTTCTGCTCTTGGATTTCTTTATTAATTGTTATAGTACATAAAGAGTGATAATTCTGCATCTTCACAAAACAGCAACTTGTATTTGAAGAATATGAAGAACTCAGTACATATGCAATTGATTCCCAGGCTTTTAATGACTAGTTAGCATTTCTTTCAGGACTTGCTTCTCAAAAGCAGTCTTTTTGTTGCCATATGGAAATATTTCAGATGATTAAAGAAAGGGAGCAGAAAAAAACCCTAAAGTCGAGTATTTTATACAGTTATCTGGCATTGTCAAGATTTTAGGTGAATTTTGAAATAAGGCCCCAAAAATGTCTGTGATGATGTCAGTAACAGACATTACGTTAGCTTTTAAAAATCCACAAGTGGTATAGGTTCTGAGTGATTTTTTAAATGGTAAACTGTGCATTTCAATGTCAAATTCCTACTTCAAAATCTGTTTTAGCTCTGTACAGTAGTGGCAGTTTTGTTCAAAAGGTGTGACCAGGAAAGGAAAAAGCCATGACAGGAACAACGTTTCCCGAGTGGAAGCTCAGTTTGGGTCACATGAACAATACTGGTTTGCACTGGTTGATGAGCTGACTTTCTCTTGAATCACATGGGTGTCCCCACGTGAGTGAGACCTTCAAGGGTGCCTGACTTGCTGATCACAGCAAATTCTAATGGCACTAGAAGTGTGAAAAGAGTGGATGAAAATCACAAATTTGCTGAATTCAGCTATTATGTTTATGTACAGAAGATAATTTGGAAATGACAAAAAAAAATGTACAATATATTAATATTTGCATAGAAATAAATGAAAATGTTTTTCTTTGAATCAAACAACTCAGTCCATGTTGATAAAATTAGGAATCTTCCCCAACCTGCAAATAAAAAAAAGAAAAGCATAAGTTCTTCAACTCTGTTAAATAGATCAGAGAGGCACACCTTGAATTTTCCCTACGAGCCGATGTAGTTCAGTTTCTCATGAGTTTCACTGCACTGAGCACTTACTGTTGCTGCTCCTGCTCAGATTAAAGTTTTCTCCTCCCCGTTTCACCTGCTGCTCTGGTCAGATCCTCAACTAGTGTAAATAGCTATGATCACTGTAGGGATGCTACTGATTTACACAAGTGGGTGGTCTGGTTCCAGGCTGTCTTGCTTCTCTATGAAAATAGATTTGGTGAGCAAGCTTTTTTTGTAAATGACTGGGCTGAGTTTATTAACATCTTAGTATGCCTCAGACAAGTGGGGTTTTTTAAGAGTGTTTTCATTTTATTTCTTAGGAGAACGTTACGTTTATTCTTTCTTTATTACTTAAAGGCTGCATTGAAGAAACAAATTGTCCATTGAGATGGATTTAGTGGAGCATTTGTTTTGTTCTTGACAGAATGGTTCTCTGCATCTATTAAAAAGCAGGAACAAAAAAGAAAGGCATTTTATTTAAAGCTTTAAATGAAATAACTGAGTAAATGTGTATGTGGCTAGACTTGAACTGGCAGGTGGAGGACCTCCAGTCCCTTAATTAAAGTGAATGAATTAGGGAAAACTCTCAGCTTTTACATTGCAGCTGTGTAGCAGGCAAACCCTCAGCTGGTGGAAACCTGGGGTTCTGCTGGGTTTTTAGGGTTTCAAGTTACTTTTTGGGGAATGCCACCACTTTCTGCCAGTGCATGCCAGGACTGACTTTGTTGCTCCTGGGCAGGAAGGGAGGGAAGGAGGGAAAGAGAGGGAGGAGTACCTTCTCCTTGTCAAATATGTGCTGCACAAATCTTGGTAGTGTTTGCATATGTCAGTGTGGGCTTAAAAACCTCATCAGACCTGTTATTGAGAAAAGAGCATTGATGTAGGCAGCCTGTGCCCTTGCACACTCTATCCTGTCCACAGCCTGTGATGCCCTTGGGCTCCGTGGTGAGAGTGATGGTTCTGAAACCCTGCCTCACGTTTTGTGCAATGAAAGGGTGAGGACTGGGTTGGCAAATCTGCTGTGTGGGAAGGAGATGGCGTAAAATGTCTCGCTGTGATTTCATCAATGCTCCTGCAGCCTCTCTTAGCTGGTGCCTGCTCCCCTCCACTACTGTTGTAGCCAAGTCCAGCATCTCACTGGTCCATGCAGCTTTGAGCTGGGAGGAGAAATGGCTAATCATGGAGTGTATCAGTGTCCATTACAGCTCATGAGCTTTACTATGTGGGAACTTTGTTTTAGTAGCAAATGAGAAGTGAAGGACTGAGAAAGATGGAGCTGTTGTGAGACAGAGAGCACCATGAAAATGCAAAGAAAATGAATCATTTTAAATAAAGTAAATCAGTACATAGACCAGCAAATGATAGGACGGTAGTGCTACACAGAGTGCTTAAACTGCTCACAACTGATTTTAGTAGTACACAATGAAACTATCATTTACCAAAGCTATCAGTTGCTTAATTATAGTTCATACCAGATGATATTTAAGGTCATAGTTGTGGTATTTTTTATTTACATTCTAAGCTATAAAAAGACCCAGAACATTTCACTCTAGGGAATCTAAAAATGGTTGCTGCTATTCCTTCTTAGGGAGTAATCTAGACTGTCTGCTGTAAAGCAAGACTTCTGAAGTCTATAAATCAAGAAAGGTTTGAAATTTCATCCTTTGATGGATGCTTTCTATGGCTTCTCTAGAAAAAACTGAGATAAAATAAGCAGTAATAAATGAAGCAGGTTGGAAGTTCAAGCAACAAACAAGGTGGTCTCTGGAATTCTTGCCAATAAGTAGAAATCAGTTTTGACACCAAATTTGTCATTAATCCAACTTTCATATGTGTTCTTCCAAGATTATTTTTTTTTTCCCTTTTTTGTGTCAAACACATGAACTAAAACATTTTTCTGACATTTTATATTCCATTGCTGTTATAAGTAGAGATGTTTTTGTCTTACTGGATGGTAGTCCTAGATGCCAAAAAAATATGCAAAGCCAATTGAGTAAAAGCCACTTGTTTGGGTAATCCAAAGAGTGCCAAGGTATCTTTATATATTTCAAGCATTAGTGTGGAAAATAATTTTCACAGGAAATGGTGCAGTATGTCCCTGTCTCCCTTCAATAGCTCTGATATGGGGTATTCACAAAATGATGTGAGAGTACTGTATTTATTGGACTTTCTCACCCTTTTTATCTCAGTTACATAAGCCTCTTATCTGGCTCCTCTTTGGCCAAACTGCTGCTTGGAGCTGTGTTTAATAGTCAACACACAGCAGTGCCCTCTGAGCAAGCAGGAGCTCAGCACATGGTGTTTACCAGCTGTGCAACATCAGTACCAGCACAGAACTGGGGTGAGACAGGAGTAAAATAGTCCCCTTTGACCTCCCTGTTTAAAACAGGGGGAGGTTAGGCGGTCTCACCTGCAGGCTGCAAGCCTTGGTGGCCTGGTGTTGATCTCTTATGTTCCACATGCTTTTTTAGGGAGCTACTCTGGCCATGCCTCAGCCAAGCATCCAGGTCTTTCCTGCTGTCCAGCCACATGCATGCCACCCTTGTGTGCATCTCTCCTTTTTTACTATGCAGCCTACATCAGGAAGCATAAAGCAGAACATGAGATTGCTCCCTTAAACCCTCTGCCATGATACCTGCAGGCTTTTCTTCTCACCATTAGGTTTTCAGCTAGGTGGGGGTAAACCGTGTTTGTTTGGCTCACTGTGTTTCTCTGGAAGCTTTAATGTGACAGGGTGCTGATGGAATTTGCTGGTTAACCTTAAGTCATCTCACGTGTCTTCTGAAAGTTGGAGGAGTTAAATCTGTCCCTTGGTGTTCCTGCTGGTGAGATCTGTAGCCAAAGCTGGCTGAACTTTTCATCGTAACCACTCAATTCTTTTTATAGTCAAACATTTCACTGAATCCACAGTCAAAGGACGACTTTGAAGTTTGGCTTTGTCTCCAGCACAATTGCATGGGGGATTCCAGCTTTCCATTTAAAAGTGAGAGTTCATTGAAGGTCTATGAAAGTGAAGGATTATTTAATTACATCCTGATTTGCCAACAGTACACTCAGCCCTGCTCAGAACATAAAGATACATAATGTCTGCTCCCTGTGGGGTCTTAGCAAAGTCCTGGTTATCATTGCCTCCATGCAGGTTTCAGTATGTTTTCATCTGCTCACCTAGGTTCTGTTGCGCCTCTAACTTAACAAACCTAAGAGTAAGTTAGGCACTTCCTTTTTTTTCATCAACATACCCCATACAGCCTAGAAGGAATGTTTCCAATAACTTCCTTTTGGTAACGAGCCAAACAGCTGTTTTTCTAGAAAGGACTTGGGAAGCTGAGGTGTGTAAATCAAACTTTTTGAGCAAGCTCCTTTTCCGGTTTTGGTTTTGGCATATGGTGGTCAGGGTGTGTCTGTACTGGTACAAGAGATGGTTTCTGCCTGTGGTACAGCAGCTCTTGAGCTTGTGGGCTATGCTGATTCACACCAGTATCATTTTTCCAGCCACTGGTCCCTATATATTGGCAGAGAATGAGCTCGCCTGCACTTTAACCACGTGTAGTTTTGTTCCTAGGTCAAGGACTAAGGAGATGTCTAGGTGATCATTTGGTGCAAGATCTTAACAGTAAATGAAGGCCACAGCCAAGAATTTTATGTGCCTGGAAACTTTGTTGAATTGCAGTATCTATCCACATGACAGCTCTGCAGCATTCTGATGCCAAACCTCCAGAGAAAATCCTAAGCACTTACAGGAAAGTTCCCCCGCACTTCAAGTTCTCAGTACTTTCAGTATGCATGACTTAAATTACTTTCCAGACTGGGAATTTTGTTTCTCAACATGGGTTTTATCTAAATGATGTAAAGCTGCCCCTGTGGCCATACTCATGTTCTGCCTTCATGCCGGGAAAATATCTCAATGTCTTCTGCTCTCCTTGCACCAGTGCCATTGGTTTCAGCAGAGGAAAACTAAGGCATGGGGGCAAAAAGGGGGTATGGCATCCTCTTCTCCGGTCTAAACTGTCAGAGACTGATGACAGTGTGCCTTGGAGTAGAAAGTAGAAAAGCTGGGTCCTTACTTTTTTGGCCAGATCTCGAGTCCTAGGCCTTGTGCCAAGAATTTCTCCTGCGTTTTACCTCCATCCATTCCTTGGAAAATGGACAAGCCATCTTTGAAACAGCAGCCAGAACCCATCCATCCCTTGACAGGAGACAGAAGTAGTCTGAATTCTCTTGAGCAAACAGAAGAATCACAACCCAGACTTCCGTTTTCTTGGAGGAGATTAAGCTGTGTCCTGAGTTTGAGAATGGAGAATTTAATTTTTTAGCTGTTAGGCTACTCTATAAAAAGGAACAGACTACCAACAGTCATATTTTAATACAATGATATCTGCCTTTCTTTAAAAAGATTTAGGTAACTTTAGTGCACCTGCCTTAAAGGGACTGAAATATCCCCACAAACTTTTATCTTTGCGCAGTTGGTTGATATACGGACTCCGAGGGACAAAATCATGCCCATGGCAAATGCAGTCCAAGGAAGAGATGTCTGTTAGAATAGTATTGCCAGACTTTCCATTATAAGAGGTGACCTTTCACTCTCTTTCAAAGATTTTGGATCTTCAGTGCTGATATAGAGGGTAAGGAAACCTCACATCACAAGAGACAATTGCCTTGATTTATCTTATGGAACAGATCTCCTTTTACTGCCTAATGTTTCAACATGTGGCCTCCACTCTGTAATTGTCTATCTATCTGCTACAATACGTTCAACATGAGAAGACTTTCCCCTTTTGATTGGATCTTCTTTTTTCTTCTATCAACATTTTTCTTTCTGTAAGAAAATTCCATGTCTTGTTCAGACTTAGAAGTGCTTGAGTGGAACAGTTTCTAAAACAGTATTTTTAATCAAACTCTCTTTAAGACTTGAGCTATGCCAGTCTTACAAGGAAAAAAGCCCTTGTTTGTTTGTAAAAAAAATAATCAAGGGAAAACAGAAAAGGAATATATTTTCATCGCACCAGGTGTATTTGAAGGAAGCTTCCCATAGAGGTCTACTTTCTTGAAGCCACAGCCTAAACAAGAAAATTCAGTGTCTAAGTTCACAATGTGCCATTTATTTGCAAAACATTATGAGACGATGTCCAGTGTTGATATTTGTGCTTAATAGCAATTGTGTCTCTAATTGGCACCATCTTGTCCAAGGCACTACACAAATTTTATGTACCAGCCTTCTTAGGTAGACATTGGCACTCACTGCAAACATCTGCCTCAGTTACCATGTTTTCTTTAAGCTCTTTGCTGCCCCAGGAGAACCATTTCCCGCTCTATTTTTTTTTCCTCACAGTTTCTCAAGGTTTTATGTGTTTTTGTGCTCATGATCATGGGGATATATGCATTAGTCTTACTGCACATCATTAGAGCTACATATTCTTGATATACACGTTTTCCTCTTTCATACTTAATTACAAAATCCCAAGGAAAAAATATATAAATATACAGCATTCAGTTTGCTGTTGGTTTAAGAGTCCAGCAGAGATGTATTGCAACACTACTACTCATCATGAAAGAACTAGCAGTTAACAAAGTGCTTTATATGTTGTTCTAACATATGTTACTTTTCTATAGACACTTTTGCTTTACTGTAAGATAATCAGTATGTTCTTTGGGGTAGAAGAAAATCTCCATTAAGATGTCAAATAAAAGCAAATAATACAAGTTACTGCTAAATGTAAACGACTCTGAGTTTGGTGTCTTTGTAAACATAATTAAGGAATTTTTTCTCAGTGTTCATCTCTGGAAATCTGAGCAAGGCCCCCACTGAAGCAGACAAAAGGAGAGCCTTCACCCCACTAAAATGCAGTCCTGCCTGTTCTTCATGTTTTTTTTAGTTCTGTATGCAAAATGCAGTTATGTGTCACCATGTGCTCTGCACAGAGCCACAGGCAGACTACTAACCCTCTGTTACCAAATGGATGAAGGCGCTGAATTGAATTTTAGCTGTCTGGAGTGTTTTCATTCTTTGATACCTTCTGTATTGGTGTTTTGCACTGGCTAATTTTGTTTCTTTCAACTAAAGCTCAATTTTTTAGTTCCTTTTGTAAATCCTCTGTGGATATATTCTTCTAGCAAAGATCTGCACACAGCTCAGGGACTTGGTGTGAGCTGACTGCATGTGAGGTCTGAATTTAGCTGAACATGCGCAGAGCATCTTTTGATACTGCCTCCGTGACAGAACAGGTCGTGCTTTAGATTTGAACGGTGATGTTGCTTGGAGTATCTTTCATGCTCCTGATAAAAAGGAGAAGCTGGTTGATAAGAGAAAGAGCAGGTACCTGGAGCTTCGTCTTTGAAGTCCAGTGGCAAACCAACCAAGTTGATAGTCTTTCATCAGCTCACGTGGGATTTAGGTTCACTTTTTAATTGCTCATTTGCTGGGTAGTAAGTAACATGGTAGGTGGTGTTAAAGTGCTGTTCTATTTTTTGGGGTCTTGATCCAGCAAACTCCTTAAGTATGAGCTTAACTGTGAGTTTGTTGCATCCTTGAAATAAATGGGGTTATTGAAGTTGTATAAAGCTGAAAGTAATCTGTTTTGGATGGATCCACTCTCTTAATATAGTCCTACATATACCAGATTGGCTCTTTCTCAGTTTAGTGCCGCTATAAGAGACAGTTTGCAACTTTTAACCTGGCTGGGATTGTACTATATCACTGTTTTATCAGTCACCATCCCAATCCTTTCCCTTCTTGGTTTGCCTTCTTGGAGAACTGCTGGTGAATCGAGATGGGAGCAGAGCTGACTTTGGTGAGTTAGGCCTCTGTCACTAAAAGGACTCAGATATCTAGGACTGGTACTACCATATAGTATTATATTCTGTGTTAGAGAGCAGAAGTGTGATGTTGTGTTCACTGTCTAGAATTTTTTTTTATTTGTTTATATGCCCTTAAACAAACCCACAGAAAATAAAAGAGCAAATAAAAAACCCCTCCATTTTTAACAAGTAAAATTACCTTACAGTTTTACATCTTTTCAACAAGCTGTGACCAGCTGTTGAATACCCTATTTTGCCAGTGAACTCTGTCATCTTTTCGTCTGATTTACACAGAACCTTATGGATGACAAAGTTTCTGCTTATTGCAGGAGGGTGGGGAATAAAAGAAGCTGAAAAGGCTGCCATAAATACAACTCACTTGGCATGCCTGTCCCCGAGATGAACTGATTTGTGGTCTGGATTCAAGAGTGTTTTACTGTTCTTTGCTTCTCTGTGTATTCAGCTATTTAGATCAGGCTAATTTTCAACTGGAGGAACTGAAGAGCTATTATTTTCCCTGAAGGTTATCTCATTTGTTTAAAAACTGGTGGCAAACCACTGACTGCTGTATTTTTTTTTTTTTTTTTAAGACAACAGCAGTGGCGGAGGAGAGTTTTATCTGGAAATCTCCCACGTGCAAAATCCCAAGGTCCTTTCCTGAAATAACAAATACTTTCACAAGTAATAAAATGAACTTCGCCATGGTTCTCAGAAACTCTCTCCTCAGCTGTACCAGAGGATGAGCTCATCCTCTGCTCCATGGCATTTCAGAGGCTGTATTTCTTGTCATAATACATTCAGAGTATGGTATTTTTCAGCCTTTACCACTATTGGTAACTTAGTTATTGGTTGGCCAACTTCCCCAAGGGGAAGAAAGACAGAAGCAAACTTACACACGAGACAACACCTTAGAAAGTGAAGCTAAAATTCCAGAAATCACAGAACAGTGAAACTAAATATTCCATATTGTTGGTTACGTCCTTAGGCAAGGTAATTTTCTTAATTCTCCTTCTTTCTAAAGGAAATGACATTTACAGATTCTCCTTGCTGGATATATCATAGAACAGATGTCAGATTAGCTATTATCAGTTAGAAATTGCCTTTTAGGTTGGTTGGGTTTTTCAAATTAGTATTGTTTTAGTGAAGGAATTCATTGTCTGTTGAATGATGATGATACAAGCAGACTTCTGTCTGTAGTGATAGGCATGTCATGACTAGGAGAAACGACATTTAAGCTTTAAGAGGAAAGTGTTGATATGTTGCTAAAGCTCACAGGGAAGTGCAGAGAAAACAGAGAATGAAATTTCTCTGTTTCTCCAGAGAAAAGAGGGGATAAAATTTGGTTTTCTGATTCTTGCTGCTCCTGCAGCATGGCCTAGCTGGGAAAGGGAAACACTGGATGTAATGGCCACCCATGGTGAGGACTGTCTTGAGGCAAGCACATTTTCCTGAGTATAGAATTGTACCTTCCAGCTCCCACTCTTGACAATCAGCTGCACTCCTTGCAGGGGGAAGAAGGCAAGCACTTTGGAAAATGTAGCTGCCTTAAGCATTGATATGGGAGCTCCTCTAATTTGGACAGCTGGACTATCATGTATGCCATTATGTTTAAAATTAGTGGCTGAGAAAGAATTAAGAGGAAAAAAAACGGAGATTAGTTCAGATAAATAAAATATAGAGCAAGCTGCTTCGCGATCAGCTTGAACTCTCTACAGGGAATTGCCTCACCAAAAAGGATGTCTTCCAGATTCCTTCCAACTCGTCTTCCTTATGAGATAGTTTTTCTCCCCCAGTACAAGGATATGTTTGTGGCTCCTGCCATCTAGAACATCCTCCTTTTGTGTATGGCCTAAACGGCCTTTCTGCTTTATGACTTAGCACCTGCTTTTATTCATTGTGAAATGATTTTATATGCTTTTTAGTAAATGTGACAGGCAGTGCATTATGCACTGTCGTGTTTTATTTACTCCCATAAAGCATTATGGAATGCAGTTAGAATGCGACATCCAGGACATTGAAGTGCTGCATTGTGTTGTGCTGCAACATGGGAGAGTTCAGTGCCTTGAAAGACACACTGTCTTTTCCTTTACCTGTATTTTTTATTAAGTGTTTTTTATTCTGACTTTCCCCTTGGTGAATGTGGGATTTCCATGAGTTCCCTCAGTGTATTTGATGAGGACAATGTTTGTCTGCTTGGAAAGGTCTTATTTTAGTCTCATAGCTTTGTTGATACAAAAGGCAGGACAGTTGCTCACATCTCCTCAAGCTGTTTCCCACATGCTTGATGATTCATGAGGAACCAACCTCCGGGGAGCGAGTCTGGGTTGACCATGATCTATCTAAGCTTGTTAACGCTGTGGAAGCCCAATGAAAATCCCCTCAGAAAATTCTAGTGTGTTTGATTACAGTGCTGGCTACACCACTTCAGGTTTTAATTTAGCACATGGTGAGGAGGGTGAGAGGGAATCAGGCTGTTTCAGATCTCCTGAAGAGTCTGCTCCAGCATCAGGTGAAGGCTCTGAATAGCTTTTGATTTCATCCCATGTGGGCTATAAAAACAGTGGCCATTCTCATCAAATGTACTTCCTTTGTGGAAAGGGCTTTTCCTCAGAGTGTAATATTTGAATACCCCTTATTTTATTATGGTGAGAATTTTCTCCCTATGCTTCTCTCCAGCCTTTCCTCTACCATGACTGTAATTGCTGTGTTTACCATGATGGAAATAAAAAGTCCTTGTGCTTTGATTTTTAAGCTTCATAACACATGCAGATCTATTGCTTCATGTATCTGTACAGCTTGGATACTGCAGAGTTATCCCAGCCATGACTTTTCAGCACTAATCTTGGTCAGGTGTGACTGACAAGGCAGTTGTTGCAGGCAGAGCACTGTAGTCTGTGGGATTCAGAGTTCAACTTAAATAAAAAGTTGTGACACACTCTCTTCTTGATGTACCATAGAGCAGGTAGTGTTCCTTCTCAGCTGCTGTGCTGTGTGCACAGATATTTTGTTTGGGGGTATTAGAGATACTGTCCCCAGAATTCTAATTTCAGCAGCTGATAACACACAGGTAAAGCCTGTGCTAGGACTGCCTGAATCGCGAACCAGATTGAACTGCACAGTGAAATGCATGGTGACAAAGGGAAAATGGCAACAGTTTGCTGTCCAAGAAAGAAGAGTTAAGGACTCCCAGGCACAGGATGAATTTTGCCATGTTTTACTGCAGTAACTTTTGTTCAGACGTAGGGAATGTTTGTTTTTCACTAGACTTCGTTATCATCAAATCTGTTTTATTTTTATCCCTTTTCTTGGATGTTTTGGATAAAGTCCTGTGAAATATCTTGTCCTCTTGGTGTACTGGGTGTTTTCAGAATCCAAAGCTCCTCAGGATTTCAGTAAGAACTCTGTAGTGTTGGCTGGACATTTTGTTACATTCCAGATTACGGGAAAAAACCCCCACAGATGTCATTTCCCCCCTTTTTTTTTAGAATAAAAACGAATACAAAACAGACTTTAGCATATATGTCTCTTTAGAGATGAAAATCACAACAAAACTAATAGGTGGGTGGTCTTTATTTTCACCAAACTGGCACTTTTCCAATGCAAATTGTTGGGTCAAAGCAGAACAAAACTATTTCTGCACTTTGTGAGCTAGGGCTGTGTTTGCTTAGAAAGGGTGGCTCAGAGTGTGAAAGAGATCTTAGAGGGATGTCACAATTAGGTCTGTAGAGATAGTTTTGTAAGAAACACAGACTTTTTTCTTCTGAGTTTCAGTTTTTTTGAAAGCTAGAATTAGTGTGCTGTCTGAAGAGTACAATGAATTGTTGTTAGACAACCATGCTTTGGTTACAGCTGCATGCAGAGAGGTATTTACAGCCAGGAACCAGTGAAAAGCTACCTGAAAAACAGATGTACTAATCATTAAGTTTGTACCATTTATCTAGATTCCTGTTTTCAATGAGTATTTATAACACAAGTATATTTATTTCATGTAAGGAGTTTAGAAAACTTCAGTCACACATTAGATTTTATTTTAAAAGTGAAGACTTAGATTAGTGTGTGTGACAGATGGCTGTGGCTGCTTGCTTTGGTTTTGTATTTCCAGCATTCACAGAGTGGCTTGGTGGAGATATTTTTCCCCCATTTGTTCTTCCTCAATAGCTAGATTCAGGAGAAGGCACCAGTTTTCTATTTCTATTGCTTGCAGTGGAAGTGGAGGTTGATGTAGTGTTCAGCAAAGTGGAGTGATGTTCAGTTTAAGATAAAGACACCAGAGTTTGGGTGTTTAAATGAAAACAAGTGTCTAAATTCATGTAAATCCCCACACATCATGTGGGGAAGGAAGACAGGTACCTGTCACACAGGTGGAGGCTCAGAGGCACATATCTTGACTGGGAACTGAAACCTGACGTGATCTGCATGTTGCTCTGGAGCCTTCTGATCCTCAAAATTTCCACATACTAAAGTTGTCAATGCATGGAAGAATGGTTGTTTGTAGTTCTTTGCAAACTGGCCCTAATTCCAGTATCAGAAACAGCTGGGCAGTGCAAGTGCATGGTGCGACTGAGTAGACATTTTGACTTTTAGAGAGCTGGTTCCTGTAATTCTTGGAGCCATGGATTTACAGCAGCAGAGGTTTTACCTCAGTATAAGTAAACTTTATGAACAATTGAATATTTACTCAGGCAAAAGTTGTGGAATTTTAATTAAGTAAAGACTTGACTATTTGTTACTGAGTAAGATGGTTGATGGGACAGGATCTGGCCTGTTACAGTGGTATAAGCTTGGAGCAGCTGTTTGAGTAAATGGACCATAGGCAGAAAATGGTTCACACCATTTAAATAAAGTCAAAACATGACCTTGCACATGTTTCTGGGAGGAAGTACTGTGGCACAATAAAGAAATTTAAATTCACCCATACTCACTTTCCTGCAGCCCTTCATTGCTGCTTTTGTTTAGAGGACATTGCTCCCCAGATACCAAATTCAAGAAGCAGGACTGTTTATCTTTTTTATTTCAGTCTGTCTTACTTCATTGTTCTCAAGCTTGTAGCTTTTTTAAAATTTTAATTTTGTTTTAAACCAAAGTGGTGAGAATGAAACATATAATCAATACAAATGTAAAAATAGTGATATATTTCTTGTAAAATAAAGAGTCTGTATACTTAAGCTTTGTTGTTCTTACTGTTTAATAGGGGATTGAATTAATAGAAAATACACTGTACTTCCTATTTAATAGTAACTGTTGCTAGACCCAACTTTTTTATAGGCTTGAAATGCAAATAATTATGCTGTGTTATAAACTGTTGTGTTTTTTGCTTTCCTGTAACTGGAACAACATACTAATTTCTACAAGTTGTGACTACTAACAGAGAGCAATCACCTCACAGACTTGTACCGAAAAGAAGAGACCATCAGCGTGGCAGGGAACGGCTGCATCCACAGTCCTCGCTTCCCCAGCAGCTACCCCAGGAACCTCCTGCTGACGTGGCGGCTCCACTCCCCAGAGAGCACCAGGATCCAGCTGGCCTTTGACAATCAGTTTGGGCTGGAGGAACCCGAAAATGAGATCTGCAGGTGAGTGGCAAGTGAAAGTTTGCAAAGGACTCCTTAAGACCACCTTCAAACTCACTGGCATGAGACTGCAAAAGCAAAACCAGGGCATCTATGGTTGGGTCCAGGATGTCCTTGAAAGGAGGGGACACCTTTAAGGGGCCCTCCCAGCTGAAATTGATCTTTGAGTTCATAGATAAACTGAGTTGTCCTGGACCTGAAGCAGTTTTGTCAGGTTTTAGTCCTTCTATAACGTTTTAAGCACAAGGTAGCTGTATGCTCAAATCCAGCTGTCTAACAACATAAGTGCTACTTTAATAGGATTTTGTCCTCTGTCACCTCTGTCGCATTTCAGACAGGCAAGAAACATCTTTTTCAGTAGGTGGAGGACTCTAGGAGGTTTGAGTGAGTAGGTAAGCATTTATACTGGGGTATGAGGGACAGATAAAAATATAATTATGTTCAAATTACTTGCTTATCTTTATTTTGACTCTTCACTGTTACAATTCCGTTTAAAACTTTCAAATATAGGTCCACAAACATCAGTGTGATGATGCATACTGATGTATCTGTAAATCTATTAAAGCCTACCCTACTATATCCCAGTTGCTTTGGTTCCTCTTTTAAGGAAAAGTGACCTTAAGCTCATCTAATCTGGCTGATTAACCTAGGTGTTGATAAACTGTTTTGCATTAGTAGACTACAGAGGTGAATCTTGCCAACATTCACTAAAACAGTATAAATCCATGTGTTTATATTT
Source organism: Certhia americana (assembly GCA_018697195.1). Classification (NCBI taxonomy): domain Eukaryota; kingdom Metazoa; phylum Chordata; class Aves; order Passeriformes; family Certhiidae; genus Certhia; species Certhia americana. Next base: position 41,253,558 of record CM031857.1, on the reverse strand, counting down.
CTTTTATTCAGCTCTCTTTTCTGTGGGAGAAAACAGGCTCAGGATTCCCATGCCCTCTGAAAGAGAGATTGCTGTGATGCTACTACTTAAAATGCTCAAGTCTCAGCCTCCAACTCTGACTGATCATGTTGTTACTTACACCTTATCTGTGCAGAGAACTTGGTGGTTAGTGTTTCTGCACACCCAGCCTCTTCTTATCTTATCTTTGTCAATTAATTTGTGTTTGTAGGGTTTGGCATCTCTGCAGGCATTTTACAGGGTGGATTTTTTTTCCTTATTTTTCTTTGTTAAATTTTCTGCATTACTGATAGAGGGAACTGTTCCTGCAGGTTTGTTTTCCATGTAGCAATAAAAGAGTGCAGCCTAAAATTGGCTCTCCTTCCCTGCTCCTTGGCAGGTCTGCTCTGGTGATGTTGGTCAGAGATCAGCAGCAGAGTCAGTAACAACAGTAACCTCCCAGTACCCCAAATGCTTTCCCAGATTCAGAGCTTAATGCACACAGAAGCTGCCTGTTAATATTTACATAGTGGATAAACTGTGGCTGACCTTAAAGCATTGCAACTTTGAAACAGAGGGCTAATTCACTGTGGAAAAAAAGATGAAGTATTCTCTGTCAAAAGCCATTAAAGGTGGTGGCACAGTGAGGGAAAGTCAAGCTGTTACTGGCATTATGTGCTTGGAGAGCATCTTGGAAGACAGTCTGCTTGCTTTTTCCAGGGTAGCTAATTTAGAATGCAGAGGAAAGTAAAGACCTTCCATCATCCATAGTGTCTATAGAAGCTGGAGAAATATCACACCCTTGTCTGCAGTAAAGCTTTACCTAGAGTTTCTGGAAGACCTTTATTTGGGCAATACTACTTCCAGAGTAAGGAATTTTTTGGTTGGACAGCTTGTGATAGCTTTAAGTCTGTTAAGTACTGTGTGCAGTTGGAGTTTTTGCTAATGTTTAATATATTTTTCAAAACTAGATCCTTTCTGCAGCTTCAGTCCCTGACAACCCCTGCAGTGCTGTTTTAGAGAGACAGCCAGGACTGTTTTAATTGAAATGGGTGCCAAGAGCTGAGCATATGCTTGAAGGCTGGGCATACTGGACAAGTAATTCAGGACCTCTGCATATTACCTTGCTTTTGTATTTGCTTTTTACCTTAAGGTTTTTTCTCCAGAAACTTCCTAGTGTTTTCTTTTAATTTTTCATTAATGCTAATTATTGTAATTTGCATACTATTAAGACTGAACTGATTGAAATTCATTCAGGCTGAGGAACGAAAAGATATATTTTAGCAGAGCTATATTTCTTCAGAGCTTCTGAGGAAGGAGAGGAAATATTCAAGGTCTTACAGAATGTTCAGGTGCTGTTAGCATTACCACAGGCACTTGATAAGAGATGATTCTGAAAAGCAATTAAATTACCCAGCCTCTGAGGCTCCTTGGATGCACAGAAGCAACTGAGAATACACCTACTTCCATGATTATTGCAGCAAAGCCTCTGCTGTTGAAAGCAGATATAATCCTTGAAACTCCATAGATTTTCCCTGGTTTTGCTACTTAGTCTGGCTTCTGGCTTCCAGAAGTGGGGAGGCCAGTCAGGACAGCTTTCACCAAAGCTTACAAGGTTATCTCCTGCTGAACACCACAACCCCTTGTGTTGCAGTAGGCATTCACAGTCCTGTGCTGCCCAGGGGGTGGGGGTGGATGCTTGGGAGCTCTGCTGAGTACCACATCCATCACCACCAGGGACTGGGAGCTGGGGATGGTGGAAAGAGATTGAGACAAGTTTACCTCTGCCTGGAGCTAAGTTTTGGTGTGTTACAAAAAAAAAGAATATTTCAGCAGAGTTTGGGCAGATTTAAGTGGCCCCAGTGGATCTGTTATTTTCAGTTCTGTGCAGTTTGGGGCTGGTGAATATAAAAGCAGCAGAACTGATGTTCTCAAACCACATAGTACTTGTGGGTTTTTTCTCATGGGCTCTCAGCAGAAAAAGGAAAGCAGGTCTGTTACTTAGAGAGCTATTCAGCTCCCACAACTGGGCAAGGAGGAGGGTGCTTGGCCTATAGACCTGGGGGTGGGGAGCAGTGCATTGCTAGCAAGAATCACTTAACAGTTCTCAACTCCCTTCTTGGAGGGAGTGGATGCTTTGATAATAGAAAACATTCCTGGTAAAGACCTCTGAGTTTTAAGGCTTAACTGTACTGTGAGGATGGCACTCAAGCTGCCCTCTGCCTTGCCTTGCTGGCAGCAATGTGTGGGGCCTAATTCTGCTTCTAAAGATATTGAGAGATGTTTTGTCATAGACTTAGTAAAAGCAGAACTTCATTCTCTGTCCCCTTTATTCTCCAGCTCAATAATTGTACTCATTTTTTTTTTATTTATATTGTCACTTATACCCAAGCAGGCAAATGCACAGGCTGGAGCAGTGAGTGCTGCCACCATGTCCCTTCATCCTTGAGGTTTAGTGCCTTCTGCTCCTGGCAGAGCCCTCTTTGGGCTCAGGGACCACTGTTGTGACATGGGTGCCTGGCCAAGATGTGACTTTCCATAGAGCAAGATGTGCTGTTGTATTTTCCCTGGTGACATCATTCATGTGAACTCCCCAGTGCAGCATGCAGAGCGGCAGCATGCTTTCCTGCTTGAAAGCTAGACATAAGTCTTTCCAAACCAGCTACAGGAGCAATGTGCCACCTAAAAGGAAGGTCCTAAAAAGCACATTTCAGTAGCATGCACTGCCCTGTGTCCCTCCGGCATCTCCCTTTGCTCCTGGCACAGTGGTTGCCCCTCTCTAGCTCTCTGACACAGCAGGCGGGTGCCTATGGCTGCTGCTGCTGCTGCTGCAGTGAGTTGGGTGACCACCAGAAAGTGCACAAGTGCTTGCAGCTGCTCAGGTTGGGCAGCCTGCCTTTAATAATATTTTATCAGGTCTCTAAATTATTTACCCACCACATGAAATGCAATGCGTATGCTTACTGTATACTAAGCACATGAAAGTGCCTCTTACTGCTATTTTAACGTGGTAGCAAATACTGTCATGTTCCAGGAGCACAGAAATCAGTCATTTGAGCACTCAAGCAGTAGCTTGCAGCTTAGTGTATTTTGTGGCACGCGAACTTGTCCACCATTTGTAATATTTAGTCTGATGTTTTGGAGTAGAAAACAGGGGACAATTGTCTTTGTGTCTCCAGCTGTGCTCCTGTCACTTTGCAAGCATCCTCTGTAACCAGAGTCAGCAAAAACTGGTTCTTCATACTCTTTTTTCAGGTATGACTTTGTGGAAGTGGAAGATGTATCAGAGACCAGCACAATTATTAGAGGACGGTGGTGTGGACACAAGGAGGTACCTCCAAGAATAACATCAAGAACAAATCACATAAAGATAACCTTCAAATCCGATGACTACTTTGTGGCTAAACCTGGATTCAAGATATGTTACTCTCTTGTGGTAAGTCTCCTAGGGGTAATAGGGGTGAGACAGCTTGCAGTGTAAAAGGGCATCAGTTCTTGAAGACTGGATGATGTAGCTAACCGTGAGATCAAAACACTAAATGACTGAAAGTATTTTTATTCCAGCAACTGCATTAATGCAGATCAAAGTATTTTTGACATTGTGTCATTAAATATAAAATAAAGTCAAGTTCAGTTCAAGATTTACTCTAATAACATGTTTCAGAAGCACTAACACTTTCTAGCTGCACTGTCACTGCCTTGAGAGATACTGCAGAAATAGCAAAGAAATGGCTGCTCTGTGAACCCCTTTTTCATGTTCATTTGAGGTCAAATAAAATTATCTGGAGGGGTTATGGTTGTGATTATCAGATAAAGAGTAGTTTGTTCTGTATGCAACAAAAGTCTGCATTCAAGACAGTGTTCTTGGGCTTAGACTGTGTTTTTAATCAGATATCAACATACCTCTGTATATACAGAAGCATTAATAGTATCTCATGTACTGTTTCAATGAGATGAAAACCTCATTTTTTTTTGTTTTTATTTTGGTTTCATTTTTAGGGAGCAGGAATGCTTAGTACTCTTAAGTAGATTTTGATAGAAATATGTATTCCTTTGTATTGCCCTGATTAATATTATAATGCTTTTGGTGCAGTGTAGCTCGAAAGAGGCAGATTTTGCAAACACTCAGGAAATGGTAAGCAATAATTTATTATACTGTCATCATTATGTTTTCCTATCCATCACACTTCTTATTCCCTTTTTATTCAATCCACTGTCCTTTAACAAGAAAAAGAAAGCCTGGAATAGCAATAATGTTGTAACAGGAAAGATTCATTGTTTGAGTCATTTCACTTCCACCTCTTGGCTTTGCATGCATGTATGCCTGTGTATGCTAAAAAGAATCTATAAACAGCACATTGTCAAGACAGAACAAAGCTATAAAGATTTTGCTCCCTTGCATTTAAATTGTTAGGCTTCTAGTGGAGTAAGGCATTAAATTGTAAGTACATCCTGAGCTCTAATTTGAAGAAAATCTACTAAAACTCAAATTCAGGCAGAACAGTCTATGAAAGCCCACCGGGCATAAAAATAAGAGTGAAGCAGCAGCCTTTCTTTATACGGTTTGTATTTCAGCACAGCCACAGAAACTCTGCTGCATTTAGCAAGTTTTTTTCCCAGAGAATATACAGATAGTCTAATAGTATTAGGCTTTCCAAAAATGAATGTTATCACTCATAAGACACAGGACTCTCTGCACTAGAAAGCTCAGAAAAGGCTACTGTATTTATCTCGTTTCAAAATTAAACAAAGAATTTGCAATCTAGCAAATCTATTTACAAGAATAATCTCTAAGTGCACCCTCTGAATTAAATACTTCTTTAATTCAGAGAAGAGCCCTGTACAGGTGATTGGTGGTATTTGAGAGCTGGGGCGTGATTTGTACTTAGCTGGTCTTCAGATTCCAAACCATCCAACCTAAAACTGCAGGATTAATACTGAGCAGAGCCAGCCCTTATTCCATAGTCCCCACAGTCACCTACTGTGCAGTTCATGGATATCCTGAGCACTGCTGACCCCTGAAGGTTGGACTTGCTGTGTGTTTCTAGTCAGAAAACCAGGGAACATTAATGAAGCATGCAAAAACATACGGTATTTTATATGAGATGAAATTAAGTACCTTTACGTTGCCTTTTTTCCTTCCCTTCATAACCTTCCCTTCATAACCTTCTCCAACAAAGGGCTACTTCTGGGGCGTTTCTTGGAACATGGTGCACAGGATATATGCAAATCTCTTCATTGCCTTGCTTTTTCTTATGTTTGGAGTTTGGATCTGCATGGTAGTTGTTTATTTGTATACCAGACTCTGATAATTTTCCAGAGAAAATAAAGCAAGTGATTTGGAATTTATTGATCAGCTCCATCTTCTGTGCATCATGCCTGAATGCCTGGGTGAATTTTTCAGTTACTCATGCAGCCAAGCAGCCTTGCAGCCTGACTCTTTGGCCTTTCATTTATAAATCTTCAAGGAAGTCAGTGAAGTCACTACATGTGATGCATATCAAGCTATTACTTAGATTAGCACTCTAACGAGGCACAAATAAGGCACCACAGAGCTTAGCAGAAACATCCTTCGCTATCTTTCTATACTTGTGTTTTTCTATGAACTGCACATTTCACTACCATTTAGAGAAACATAAGGGGATTATTTTGCCAGAGAAGACATAAATTAGACTTGTATCACTTGTATCACATTTGCCCTTGTGAAACAAGGTTTAGAAAGTAAACATCCCACATTGGATGAAAGGGCTTGATGGGATTAAAACTCTGAATCTGGAAAATTAGACAGAAATGATACAAAGATGATCTTTAACAGTATAAGGTCAAAAGCTATATGGATAGGTGTGGTTATTTACCTGTCCCAATGTAAGATAAGGGACAGGGGAGAAAAATATGTGAAATAAAGTCTGACTGCCTAATTTAAATTGCATTTAACAACTTTTGCTTGACAAGGCTATCTCTCTCCCCATCCTTCCTCCTCCTCTTCCCTCATCCTCTGTGTCTTGGCACCTCTGCCTCTGCTCTCTCCTTTGTGGGTCTGAGGGACTCAGAAGGCTGGAGGGGGAGCAGTGATGGTGGTCTTGAAGGCACGGGACAGGTCCAGCATGCTGCTGTCTGTCCCAGATCTGCTCTTCCCTTACAAAGTTACACCACTCCCTGGAGTGGGAGCTCCAGGACAGACCTGACTCCAGGAGTTTGTTAGTGAGTTGAGTGTGTCCCACTTCCCATTGCTGACCTGAAGTTGCCTAAGAGTCAAAAGTGTCCTAACCTCTCTGGAAAAATTCCTTCCTCCTCTTTGCTGGTTGCAGGATGAGGTAGGTGTGCGCAGCTGGAGTCTGGTCTCTACAGCCCACACTTCAAATTCAGAGCTCCCAGTTGTAGCTGTGCAGTTTATTGGCTTAGTCTGGGTATCCACACAGAGAATTGTTTCCCTTGAACCACTCTAAAAATTGCCTTTTTCTTTAAGCTTCATGGATCTAGAACAAAAATGGTCTGGAGGAAGACCTAGACAGCTATTAGGCATGAGCCTCCTTTGATTGCAAATTTGTTTTAAATCCCTCCCTACCATTAGCTCTTAAAGCCATTATTTCTCAATATTTTTTAATGCTTTTTGATTGATTACCTTTGAATGCTTTTGATTGAGTTACTTTAGAAATAGTAAATTGTATTATAGAAGACACTGAGGTATACTAGGGTAGTGGGGTTTTGTTTCAGTTTTTGGGTGGTTTTTGTTTTTTTTTTTGGGTTTTTTTTTTTTTTTTTTTTTTTTTGTTTTTTGTTTTTTGTTTTTTTGTTACATTATTTTTTAGTCTAAGGACATAATCATTCACAACAAACAGTGTAGAAATCCTTGAAGCAAAGGAAGATAAATTAATATTTTTTTATTTTTGAAATATTTTTTCAATATTCAATTGAAAAATTCAATTCAATATTCAATATTTTCCTTTTGAAATTTTTTCAATGTCATAATTCTGGAAAGGAGTGTTAACAAGATTGGATCCTGTGTTTTACAACTTCATTTGTGTGGACATTTAGTGGAATAGTCTAACTCACTCAGAAACATGCTTCAACAATAAAGTTGAATGTTCGAAATTAAAATTCCCAGCTCTGCATCTAATTTCATTTTAATGAGACAACTAGAAAACGTTGGATTCCATTTGCTAATTACAGACATTTTTTAAAGTTTATTGTAAAAGGCACAAATTTAATACATTTATAACAATAAATTACTATTGCCTTACTAATTATTTGGTTAATCCTAAATGAAATCCATACTTTGGAACTTCAGCTAGAATCATTATTGGAAACAAGGGCTACCAAAAAACTAGGAATGTATGTATATGTTGGATAAACATGCATATATACACCTTTTACATCATACATGTATACATGTGGACATGTGGTATTAAGCAGGAGAACATAAGAGCATTCGTCCCAAGACAAACTTATGCATCAAAATATGTATCAATGTGTTAAATCTTAAGTAATTTTGGCTTCTTTAAAAATGAATTTTTTTTTTGATGAGGAAGCCATAAAGAATTTAATGGAATGGAAGAGGGAGGAACTTTGAGTTACATTTCATATTTGGAATTTTACAGGGAATAGCTTTCTGCTAAACCCACTATATATAGATCACCCCTCCTATGATCAAAAAGAGAGCATTAGTCACAAACAGTAGTAAGACACCACAATAAAATTCAGTTACTTTCCCATGCAAAGAATACTGACCAGTCAACATTTGCTCAGATTCTAGGCTTAAACTGTTTAATACTTGCCTGTTAAGGTCACAAGAAAACAAACAAAATTGGAGGAGCAATCAGAAAGTGAAAATGGGAAAAATAAGAACCTGATCCTGATACTTGCACTCACTGCTATCACTCTGAATTAAGCAACTGGTTCCCTGTATTTTACTACACTTGTCTGCACAAGTAGCGCAGCAGCAGACTTAAGGGTTTTTTAAATAAGTCAATAAATAAATGCCCTTAAGAGTTAACAAGATCACAGAAAGACTCACCAGTGGGAATACAGATTCATAAACATCATAAGGAATGATTACTTCTAAGCTGAAGCTAGTCTGGAAGTTGCTTGAGTATGCTGCTGTACTCCTGGTTTAGCTTGTCACTGCTTTTACAGAATGGATAGATGATTAATTTCTGTTATCCAGGACAAAATATTCTGCCTAAAACTCCATGTACTATATCTCATGTGACAACAGCAGTGATAATGGTGTATCTATACCTTCCCTGCTAGATAATCCACAGAAGGAATCCCAGTAAATTGCTGGGAGTACAAAAGGAAAGAATGGGGTAGAGTGGCATGTCTTGGTTAATAAAGTGGTTGAATATGAAATATATTTCACAATGAAGAAAGAAGAACTTAATCGTGGGCCTTTTTTATCAGTTCTTCTGATACTTTATCTGATTTCAGTTTTGATTGCCTGTCTATGCTAGACAGCAAAGAATTTTTAGAAATACAACCCATGTGCAAAGAAACACATAACAATCTGTATCATGAAACTTCTCTTTTCTTAAGTTCTGATAGAAAACTATTTTCTGTGTTTTGCTCAAGGCATACTATCCTCATAAAATTATCCGCCAGAGGCTCATCTTTAGGAGAGAAGTAATTAAGTTCTAGGTTCTAATTAGATAAGACTTGCTCAAAATCTTTAACATTACTTCTCCAGCTTCACATAAGCAGGGAATTTAAGAGATTATCTATGCACAAGTTTATTTTCTTTTGCTTTGTAAGATGCTAAAATTTTTAAATAACAACGTAAGATTACATTACGTTAAAAAGTGGTATTACTTCTTGGTGCATCTTGAGGCATGGAGTATCTCAGAGTAATTTTATATGGGGAGGAGGAATGCTTTCCATTTAATAAGGGTTCCTGAGAATCTAGCAAACCTCAACCTGCTGCTTAATTCACAGGACCTAACCTGTCCTTCAGCAAAGTTTGATGAAGAAAGGAAGGTGGCATGGTCGAAAAGCAAAGCAGTGTGGTAGGCAGGCACATTCTGGTTCTCCCAGCATTCAGAGCAGAACAAAAGATAGTGAAGGATAGAAAAAAAAGCAAAAAGTGCGAGTCAGTTTGGCAATAAGGAAAGGGTATTCTTGGATTCAGAAGGTATGTCTGGATGGTCAGTTTCACAGGAAGCTTTGGCTGCTTCAGGGACAGCCAGAGTTTCTAATTAAAAGATTCATTCCAACATTTGCATCAAACCAAGAGCTTTTTTTGCCTTCAGCATCCTGTCACACCTTCCAAAACCCTAAACCTTTACTGACTAACTCCTAAGTCTTGTCCACCCAGTCTCTTCCTCCAGGGTGGGAAAACTTGCAGGTTTTCAAGTCTGAAATGCACCATCTGAATGCAGCATATGAGTCACAGGGAGCCAAAGGTCTGCAGCCAAAGCAGCCAAACACAACATGAGCCAGCACTTCACAGTCCATTGTCCCAGACTGCATTGTCCCCCATTGTTCCCTAGACTGTTGTCTCCTAGCGTAGTCCTCTTGGCATGTCTCTGAAGGCCTGATGCCTCTTTCCATGTTTACTCTTGTCTCAGACACTAAGAGTGGTCCCAATGCTTCTGTTACATGACTCTCTAAATTTTAAACTTTATTGGGAGTCTCCCTGTTTCGTACCTTAATTTTTAAAGCCGTTCAAAATTCAGAGATTTCAGGGAGAAGAGGAATCACCTGCCAGATTGGTATTAGAGGATGCTACAAGTACTAGACTGTGTCGTGGTTTAAATGACAGGTGTCTGCTAAGGAAGGCAGGAGCCACCCTTGGAATGGAGAATTTAAACCCCCTCCCTCCAAATTATTATAACTTTGAAAGTAAAGGGCTCTGAGGCAAAGATATGGGAATAGGAGTAACAGTTCTTTATTAGGGTAACTAAAATTAAAAAAAAATAAAAATCACATGCAGTATTACAAAAGAGAAAAAAAACCCCAAACAAAACCCACAGACAGAGTCAGGGTTCAACCTGACACCCTGTGGGTCAGGGTGTTGGTGGCAGTCCCATTCAATGGTGGCTACAGTCCCAATGGCAGATGTGGCTCTGTTGTAGTTATGCTCCTGTAGAGAAGTGGAGTTTTTTGCTGAAGGTCCAGTGGCGACAAATGGGTCTGGTCTTCCTCTGAGGATCCAGTGGAAAAGGCTGCCTTGGTGTTCCAACTCCCAGATTATTATTCAGGTAGGAATACTTGGCTCCTCTCCCTGGTTGGAGCATTTCCCAATGTGATGATGTAATTCTATCAGTGAGACTCAATGACCCATTAGCAGAAGATCTCTCCCTGGAGGGAGGCTGGGGTGTGGAAGAGATAAAGAAAACTGCCCCAGCAGGTTTTTTGACAGTTGTCCCATTGACAGAAAATCATCCCTCCCCTCCACCCTAGTTTCAACAGATGGTGATATAATACACAGTTTTGGTTACATTTTGCACTGCAATCTATGACATACTGATATAGGATCATTCAGGAATGGCAATGAAACAGTGGAAGCAGCAAAGACCAAGGAGAAGTTTAGTCCAAGTTCATAAATAAAGGTTTTTCTGGGTAAGGAAAACACACATAGTAGAAGAGTCAAGTCCACGGAGACAAAGAAGGAAGCAGAAACACCAAAATGCCATGGTGGGAAGGGTAGGTGAAGCCCCAGATAAGCAAATATTCTTGAAGACGAAAGAAAAAATTACAAAACCAAAGGACAGAGAGACTGTGACTAACTGTATCAAATTTGGCAAGCACCATGAAAGAAGGAGCCTTCCCCCTTTACTAGGAAGGCATCCACACCACTTGTTCGTTACAGTCACATGAATGCAGTTTCACTTGGACTCAAGAGGGTGGATGGCAATAAGGAAACTTTTTTTCACAAGATAATGAAGGGAAGGAACAATTTGCATTACCCAGAAGAGTCATGGTGGTGTGGTTCGGAAGGAAAAGAGGAAAACGAATGGGAGATTTTAAAGAGGAAATGGACTTGAAATAGAAAAGACTGTGCCCAGGAAAGGAGGGCGGGCCGGTATGGATGAGGTAGAAAGCAAGACAAAAGTAACACCATTTCACTAGATCAGCCTTATTTGGCAAAACCTCTGACTGTGAACTTGAGGACTGGGTTTGAATGTATTTCAAAAGTGAAAAGAGTTAACTGGGAATATGAATGGGGAATTGAGTTATGGCCAGGGAAATACAGACCTTCTTGCAAGTAAGATAGCAGAACCAGAAGCAGTGGGACCATGTAAACACACAGAAGCTCCTGGAAGCTGTCAGACTTCCACTGATAAAACAATTTTTTAATCAGAATGGAAAATAGACCTTAATGCCTGTGTTTTCTTAGCTGCAAGTATGTGTGCCTGTCAGTTTTGTTGTTTGAACAGCATGAGAGAGAACTGGCCGTTTGCTCTCCTCTGCCCTTGATCTGTTGACAGCTCAGTTAAAGTGTGGCTTCTTTGCAGGATGTTGTCATTGATCGGTCTTAACATAGCAGTAGTCCTGTTAATGTCCAATTCCTGCTGACAATGCTGTATCTTAACCCCAGTCACGTGCAATACACTGGATGAGAATTCACCAAACTCATGGCCAAGGATGAGGAAATACAGCATTTTGCACCTTCGAGGGCCTGTACAAACACGAATGTGTTACTTTCAAATCTAGCATCCTGTCTCAAATAATTGATTCTAACAAGACTTAGAGGAGTTCATTTACGACACCTTTTGATTTTGAAGGACTGCTTTTCTTGCAGTCAGAACTTACTTGTTTAAAGAATTCCTGAGGAAATCAGTGACCCAGACAAATTTCCACTTTTCTGAGATAAGTTAGAGGGACAAAAGACAACAACAGGAAAATATCATCATGTGCAGTACAAAAGGGTTACTTACCCATGTTAGACAAAAATAATCAGAGACTCAAAAGCCTCTTTCATTATGAAGATGATTTCTTGCAAAATACAGCAGAAGCAAATTGGAAAATGCAAATTCCAAGAAGCACACATTTGTATTAGCAATGAGATCGTAGCATGTAAGAATAGCAGACAAGAGCCACAGGAATGTTGCAGTTGTTGGCAAATGTGTAATACTGGCAGAATAGTACTTCAGTATTTTAATTGAATGAAGGGACTCACAGTATCATAGCAACTGGCCATGATCTTGACACGGTATTTGACTAAGTGAGGGCATGTTTGAAGATTCACAGAAAAGCCCTGTTAGGTTTCATTCTGTTGTGGTTTAAGCCCAGATGGAAATTAAGCACCACACAGCCGCTTGCTCACTCCCCTCCTCTCTCCACCCTGCCACCCTGGTGGAATGGGGAGGAGGATTAAAGTAAAACTTGTATGTTGAGATCAGAATAGTATAATAATTGAAGATGAAGTAAAATGCAGTAATAATGATGATAACAAACAGTAAAGAAAAAGTGATGTTCTATGGTGTGGATTATCCCTTTGGTCAGTTTGGGTCAGCTGTCCCAGCTCCCTCCCAATTTCTTTTGCATGTCTCTTCATTGACAAAGCATGAGACTAGGAAAGAAAAAAGAGTTCTTAACTTAGGGTAAACATGACTTAGCAAAAACCTAAATCTATGTGTTGTCAACACCATTCTCTTTCCAAATCAGCCCTGTAACAGCTACTGAGTAGAAATTAACTCTACCCTAGCTGAAACCAGGACACATGCCCATAGTGCTTCCTGATTCATAGTCAAGGTTTAGTTATAATATATCTGGATACATAAAAAAAAATCAATATGAAAGCTAATCTTTTCCCTGTTCTTCAAATGTTAGTTACAGTCAAGCAATATCTGTTAAATAAAAGTAATATCTGTTAAACAAAAATACAGAGTACATGAAAAGTAGACTTCCAGTGAGCCAGAGTTCATCATACTGGTTGTGGCAAAATGGTTCTATTGGACATAAAATTAAACTCATTCCCAAACTTTGTAAAATCTTATGTAGTTGTTTTAATTAGGGAAACAAATCAATTATTCCTGCTAGTCTGAAAATCTTTAGACTTAATATTGGTTAGAAATTGGATGGAAGATATTCAAAGTATTTTTTATTAAAACTATTCTGGGTAAATCAGTCAGTTTTAAAAAAGATTTAATACTTAAGACTTTTTTTAGAGCTTGCCAGTGTTAAAATCAATATTTCTGCTTACCAGGTGTGTTGGACAGCTTTCTCATGGTATCTGTAAAGCAATATTTTTAATTAACATTAAATATGTATAGGTAGCAGAAATTTAGGATGGATCCAACACCAAAAATTGTAGTGCATGAAATGGAGGGGTACATCTTACGTGCCATAATGAGCATAACCTGAGAGAGGGAAAATGTTCCCTGACTTTGTTTCCTGTGTCTGTGCAAAAAAACAGAAGATACAAGCTTAGACCTGGTGTTTTGATGCTGTACAAGAGACAGACCAGTCATAGCTTTAATTCAGTTTCTGTTAGAAGACATAGAAAGGTCTCATAGCTGATTTGTCTGCTTGGAGTTGACCATTAAGAAGGAGAGATGGGAAATGCAGTAGTGAACTGAGCCTGCTCTAAACACCCAATCAGTGCTGCTGGTAAACTTGTGATCCTCTTTTGTATCTGCACTAAAGAGGAGGCTTAAATCCTACCATTCTCCCCTGTTGGCCCTAAACAGCACATCAGTATGCATGAACATGAGGTGAGTTTACACTGTCAAACTTTTTTAACAGTGCTCATTAACCTGTCGATCACATTAGCTGTTGGTTTGAAAAGCAGGACTATTTTAGACTGTTGACTTGAGGATGTAATGCTGTCTCTATAAATCCATATTCTATTCTTTACTTCCACTTCAGCAACAGTTGAAGAATGCTGGCATGTGAAATGATCATAACATATGAAGAACTTATTTTGGTTTGGTAAATCTGGAGCGTGTTTTCTAAAAATTTAGTTAAAATGGCAGATTTGTTGGAAGAAGAGAGGTGCCATGCTTGGTTTGGTAAAAAGTTTAATTGGGTGCGTTCTTTTGCAATGCTGCAAAGAGGTGTTAATTAACGCCTCCTGGTTCTTCAACGTGGCAACACTTGTCTGACCTACTACCATGGCCACAAGGGAAGAGGAAATGGCCTGTTCTTCCCAGGCTCTATTCCTGTTGAGCAGCCTCTGCTCTAGATTTTCTACAAAAGACAAAAGTGCACAGCTTAATTTAAGTGTACCAACTGTACTGGAGAAGAGTAGGAAGTCAGTCTGCTTCCTCTGGAAGCCTGTCAGAAGCAAATACCAAAAGTAGTATGGTGCATTTGAAACATGCTAGACGTCCAACTGCACTGAGGAACTTGTGAAAATCCATCATAGCAAGTGTTGGTTGCAAGTTGTCCTTTAAATCAAAACAAGGATTGCGTGTCTTCACAGCCTTGTGTTAAGAGGGGGGCTCCAAGGCACAACTTCATATTCTGTCCTCCTCCAATACTATTTATTTGTCTCTGTGTCAGCACCTTGCAAAGCCTGGCAGCACAATCATGCTCTTGTACTGTTCTAGCCAAGTTTGGGTTGCAGGGTTGCAGGGTCTGTTTCAACCTTAGCACTGTTCAATATGTTTTTGTCATCCTTGGCAAGCCAGGGAACACAATGCATTGTGTATAATGGGTGTTTAATTGCTTACATAATAAATCTTTGCCTTGTTTGTTACAACAGCTGTAGCTGCTCTAAACTACTTACATCTCGGGATCAGATGATACTGATTGTTTTAAGATTACTGAATCTAAATTTAGGCTTTTTTTTTTTTTTTCCTCCCTAGTAATGTCTAATGCAGACAAACATAGAATTCTGATATGAGGTCATTCAGTCAACTTTCCTTCAGGACAAGAATTTTCTATATTGTAAATTCATTGCTTGATCATCTAGTATAATTTAACAAGCACATACAGAACATTTAACCATGGACTAATATATCAGTGTTGCAAAGATATTTTGTCTTCCATAATAAGTTTTACTTTTTTTTTTTTTAATGCCATACCATTGCCTGCAATTAAATTCCTTCCTGACTTACAATAAAGAAGTCTGTTCTTTTTGTTGTGGGTGTATATTTCCTGTAGATATTTGCAGTGTGCTTTCACACTTTTTTGCTTTTTGCTTAGTCAAGCAATGATGTCCATATTTAGCTTTTAATCTTATCCAAAAAATCAGGCTTTTTAATCCCCTCAGAGTTTTTGACATTCTTACCAGAACTGCCCCAGATTTTCCTAACTTTTTACGGCGTCTCTATGGTAGTGAATGGAAGCGAGTCTGGTGGTTCAGGCATCACCAGGGCTGTGTTATGGGTGGTGGTCTTGGCAAATATCATTTTGGCATCAGTGTCACCCGCCAGGTTACCCTGCTTAGGCAGGTCTGCATGGAAGTTGCCAGCCTGTTTATCCTAACACTAGGAATGTGTCCTTGAATGGGTTTTCTTTTGTCAGCTCAGTCTGTCTTTGGGCTCCCAGGTTTCCTAGGCTCCTCCTTCCATTCAGCATGTAATCTAAAAACACATTAGGCTGCATCTTTCCTCAGTGATCTTTCCTTGTGTTGGGTTATGATACCATTAGTGATTTTTTGCTTGTCCTCAGTGAAGATGGTTGTGCCTGCAGTTGCATTTTCCATGTGTTTGGATGACCTCTGGGAGGTTGCTGGCTTCCAGGCCAGGCTCCACTACTGCCCTAACACCTTCTCACAGCCTAAGTCCTTCCCACCTCAAAGACAGGCATATTAATTTTAAATTGTCATGAAATTAACTTTTAAAAGACAGTACAGCAGTAGGTGGTGTGTTCCAACTTCCAGTCTGGGACACTGTGCCAGCAGGGTGGGCTGCATGGCCAGACCAAGAGTGATGAACAAAGAGGTTTGTCTGCTGTGCTGTTTTATTTGGATGCTCACTTTTCCTGTGCCTGCCAGATTTACCTGGGTCTTCTCTAGTTTAAGAAATTGCATGCCTACAAAATAGAGATCAACAATCCCAGATTCCAAACCAGGAAGGTGAAGGAATAAAAATCAGCTTCAGACCACACTGAGCCATTGGTCTGGTGGGTGTGAGAAGGCTTGTCACTATTCTCATCCCCCCCCCTTCCTTCTTAGGAGGCATGATGACTGGAGTTCTTGGGATCTCCACACTTCCTTTTAACAATTCTTAGTTCTGTTCTGACTCTGCAGCCCCAGGCACAGGTCATCAGAGAAGGTCCTTCCTCCCTGCTGGGGAAGCTGGCTTGCCTGCAGGCTGCTGCTGTTGTTTGCTCAGCACAGTGGCTCTGGCTTCAATAACCTTCACACTCTACACACATTTCCAAAGACAGTCACGGTGCTGTGTAAATCTGACTTGTGTTTTGTATGCATACATCTTTATTAAATTTACAACCTTTGGTTTTGCCCTGAGCACTCAATAAAGTCCATGCCTGTCTTCATAATCAAATAGGTGACAGACATTGCAGAGTGTTTTTGGTTTGCCCTTGCACATGTATAGTTACACACACATCTTACTAGTTAGAGGGTTCCTGTCATTTTTGGACTTGATAGGATAAATCTTAGTTGAAAATTTTTGGCTAAATGGCACTGTTACATAAAACAACCCCCTGCATGTTACTGATTTTTGTGCTACTGAACTGAACTCATCCTCCAGCCCAGGGCTTGGGTTGTTATCATCATTCTTTGCCTGCAACCCCATCTCTGTTTTTCAACCCAGAGTTCTCTCCACATTGAACTGATTTTGAACATACATGGCATGCCAAAAAAAACCAAAACCAAACCTATTTCCTATCTCTTGTAATACCAAGAAAAATGCAGTTCTGTTTTCCTCAGTTGTCAGCTGATAACTAGTCAGAGCTAAACTAGGGAAGGTCTGAGCCTGTAACAACACAGGGTCAGATTTTGCAACTCATCTGTAGCACTGAGAGCTAAAAATAGCTTTTCAGTTCCTGGAATTAGTGTATCTTCTTGTTAGATCATTTTGAGCAGAATCAAATAACATCCAATTTTTCTGTGACCCGTAACAACAGGGGTTTGGGGTTTTTTTTTAAATTTTAATAGTTTTTGTTCAAGAATCTAGCTTAATTGTACAAAATGGTGTTTTGTGGCAGCTAAAACTTCTTTTCCAGGTCCCTTTCCTAACCTGAAGAAGTGTTTGGGGTTTTTTTTAATAATACTTCTGATCTTGGCAGCTATAAAAATCATTCCTTTCAATCAATATCTGTCTCCTGATGTATTCCTTAGGTCATGTTTTGAGAAAAACAGTAATAAACTTCTCCTCAGACTGTAGGAATCAGGCACTATGTTGTCTCATTGTGTGTTGCTGATTCTTGGCATTTTTGTTGTCCAGCCATCAACCATGTAAATGAAACCTAAATGCAAGCTCTTGCAGGATCAGACCCTCTAATAAGGAAGTATCCAGAATTGTCAGCAGAGGCTTTTCAATGGGATGTATATGAGTCAAGGCATAGGCTCAAGCTTGTTTGCACACATCACACTTTTAGCATGGCTAGTTTGGAGCTAGCACAGGCCTTGGGCTGTTTCCAATGTGCAGTTTGTTGTGGCCACTCTGTTTTACAGGGTAATGGTTGTATCTGAAGACATGAGTCACACCATATCTGATCAATCACTACCTCATTTTGCCACTTAATACAGATGTAGCCCATCTTACATGGAGGTCATCTTTTCTTTCATTTTCTTGTCACTCTTGACAACACTGTGAATGACACAGTTAATGGTATTTGTGAGCTCTGGGATTCAATGTTTGCAGACTTATGGGTAAGTTTGAGAAATAATTTTATCTTTGAGGAAAGAAAAATGAAAATAACAAAAACCCCCTGGAACTTGAGAAAACAGCTTAGAAAGTATGAGGCTAATTTTTTCCACAGCTGTAGGGTAGGGTTAAAAAGGGACTTGAGACTGCAAAAATTTATCTCACACCAAGGTCTGTCCAATAAACTTGAAACAAACAAAAAAATGGTTGAAAGAATGTGGTCATCATGAGGACAAGTAGTTTGACTGCTCTGTATGGTTTGTGCTGCATGCTGAAGAGGCCACTAGTGATAGAAATAGGCTGCTGAAAACTTTGTTTTCTGTGCAAGAAATTGGGAATGCTGTGTTGGTGCAGGAGCCTAAACCAAGCACAATTGCTGTCTTTCACAGATGAGGTGTAACTTCTGTGCCAGATTGGAAATGAGATCCTGTTTCAAAATGTGCATTGTATTTACATGTGTGTATTATCTCTGAGCCACCTCTCCTCTAAGCAGGCATGGTGTAAACAAGGTCTTGTGTCCTTATCTTGTGCTCATGGTTAGGAAAGCACCTGAATGTATCAGTCATGTTCTTATTCAGACCTTCCACCTCTTTTTGCATATGCATGAGTTTATACAGAAAAATTGGCATTATTAAGCTCTGAAGAGAGAGCAAAAATACCAACTCAGAGAAGATAATGTAAAGCAGCAGAAAATAGGACACTCTTCTCCCTATACACATAATTTATCTCCATCAGAAACATGTGAAAATAAGCACTCTGTTTTCCCACCTTAGCAGCAACTTTGTGTGCTGACAGTGCTAGCTCAGTGCTGGTTCAGGTACATTTTCCAGGTGCTTTAAGGAATAGATTAAAAGTAGAAACAATGCTTGTAACACCAGCTGCTGAAATTGGGACTATTGCATGGGTGTGGGCCTACTTCTGGTGCAGTCCAGGTCTAGTCCTCCTGGACAAAGTGGACAAAGATGGACAGGGTGGCCAGGAGGGCTGTGCTAAAATTATCAGCAGTAGAAACTAAACAGTCTGTGGGTTTGGTACTTTAAAACTGCTGTCTGGTGTTCAGGAAAGACTCAGAGTTCTTATACCACAGTGTAACGTCTTTCTGCCGGAGTGTTTTGAGAGCCCTCCCCAGTGTTTTCTCCTCATAAGCCTGTATTGCTAATAGAGGTAGGCAGCTGAAAAGCCTGGCCTGCACAGACCAGTGCTGCAAGGCCAAAATGGTGGGGTTTGGTGTCACCTTGGCATGTCCACAGATGGGGTATATAGCTAATTCCATGCAATTTTATTGGTACTGATACCACACCATGTAGGTTAAACCTGATTGTGCCTGTTGTCTTGAGAATACCCATTTTCAGTTTCCAGAAGACCTGCTTGCACCCACAAATGTTGGGTTTTTTCTGAGCATAACCCTGTTCTGCTCCCATGAGAAGGTGGTGAAGATGTGCAAATG
Source organism: Certhia americana (assembly GCA_018697195.1). Taxonomy (NCBI): domain Eukaryota; kingdom Metazoa; phylum Chordata; class Aves; order Passeriformes; family Certhiidae; genus Certhia; species Certhia americana. Next base: position 41,234,397 of record CM031857.1, on the reverse strand, counting down.
CTCACACATCCCTGCTAATGAGGAGAGGCCCTACCTATGCCCATGGTCCCCTGGAGGTGGTGGTTTATGGTCATGTGGTGTCTTCTTGGTGTCCCCTTGGTATGGGGAGAGCATCTCCTTGTGCCTGGGGAAGATCTCTGTGTGTGCAGGCATAAGTCACCCTCCATACTGTGCCATGCTGTGTCACATTTCAGATTAATGTCATGTTTTCTTTATCTTTGTTCCATCCAGACTCTTGGCAGCAGTTCCTTTCTGAGTCTATGTGTGCCATCAAATAGAGTTTATGGCTTGTACTTTTTTCTCCACTTACATTCTTTAAAGTGAAAGCTTGTTTGTCTTACCTGCCACTACTTCTGACCTCTGGTAATCCTACCATATTTCTTTGTATTAAATGTAGTTTACAACTTCTTTTTATTTTTTTGTCAGTTTCAATTATATGTGACATTTTCCAGGTCATTAGTATAAAACTGAATTAAACTGTTAGTCTTGTTTTTCATCACTTGAAAAATATTTAGCCTTTTGTCATTTCACCAGCCATCCTTAGTCTATTTGGTTATGCTTATATGTAGTCAGAATTCCAATAAAATAAGTCACACATTAATTGTGGCCCACTACATACCCTCCTGAGATTATGGTCTCAATTTGGTGTTTAGAAGGATTTTTAAGGCCATTTTTTGGTAAACTGATCCCAAAACTGATAATGTGGTTTAGTTAGATTGTTTACAAAAGGTGGCAAATGTGAGGTGTTTTTTACCTGGTCTTTATTCATAGTGTCATTTACAATCAATATTTGTAAAGTTATGTATAAGAGAAATGAGAATATAACTGCTCCTAAAGTACTTGTAATTAGCTTTAAGAGCAGTGGTATTTCTGAGGTATAGATCTGGATATGGAAGTTCCTTTGGAATAGTTGGGTTTTTTCCTTAATTAAGCTATATGATGAAACTCAAGTTAAATGAAGTCCCCAGTAAGCAGTATCCTGTATTCTGTGCAAAATTGACTGCTTAAAATGCAGTAAATTGACTGCTTTTGATCACATCAAAAACCTGGAAAAGCTAAGAGAAAATGGGTTTTTTATTCTTCAAAGATTAGGTTTTGTTGCTATTTTTATGATTATTGAACATCTTAGAAAGCTTGGATAGCAGTCCTTTTTTGTTGTCCTAGAAAATGCAATGCCTTCCAGTCAAAGCAGGAGGATGAACAAATTTCTTTGTTTTGTGTTATCTGTGAAACATAACACATGCTCCTACTGCATGCTTACTGCAGAATAAAACACCATCCTCTCACAGAGAGTTCAAAAACAAATGGATCCTTCACAAAAAATCAATAGGCTGGGATTGCTGCTAGGATAGCTAATGTCCCTTACCGGTACCCTTCTACGTTGTGTCCTCAGATTTAGAATTAAATTTGCTTAGCTCTATTAGAGTTTTTCTTTATTATTATTGCTTCCATGTTTCTCCCAAATCATGTCTGAAAATTTAATTGTGCATGTCCGAGCACTTAGCAGATCCTTCTGGTAGAACAATGGAAAACTTAGAATATTAGATGAAATTACACTGTATTTGTTAATGATTATTTTTCTTTGATCACGGACCATTTTTAAATCGATAAAAAATTTCTAGAAACCCAAGTGGAAAGAAGTCAGAAAATTAGTAGCTTGCTCCTAGGAGATTTTCTCTCATTAATATTTTTCCTTCTATCCCTAGTCTTGGGGCCTTTCAGTACATTCCCTTTTGGTATGAGTCACACCAAGAAGGAGGACCTGAAACAACCAGCTGTCACTGCCTTCTGTTAACTCTGAAAGAGTTTTTTGCCCACCTGGACACTACCGGGCAAGTGAGGTATCAGCTTTTCAGTTTTGCTCAGGGCAGAGTCACCTATTACCTGGGAGGCTGCTTCCAAAACCCTGCCAGTCAGCGTGGCAGAAATTCACCAAAGTCCTCACAAGGGCACTAGATACTGACCTGACAGCACATTTTTGGCTCATGGGATCACTCTTCCCAAGCTCTTCTCCCACTTTGATATGCAGCATCGCCCTGATCAGAAGCCCTCTGGATGTTTGCTTTCCACTGCCCTGTTTGCTTTCCACTGCCCTGCCAGAGCTAGCATGGGGCATCCCAGGGAGACCAGCAAGCCCTGTAAAATGGGATTCTGCCATGGCCCAAGGTAAGCAAGGAGCCCCATTGCTTTCAGACTGCACCACTGTCACTGCTGAAAGACGGGCACTGGCAGACAAGGCACCAAGAGTCACTTCTGAGTGCAGGTCTCCTTTATATTCCATAGGAATAGAAAGGGAGTGAGGAGCAGATGCAGTGTAAGCTTAATTCACACCTGGATTGCATCCCTGGATTGTAGTAAGGTGATCCAGGGCTCACGTGGAGACAGTGAATGCAGTGGCTGCCTGTAGCATCAATGGCAGCAGAGTGGCCAGGGCACTTCCACATTCCTAAATCTCACCTAGAATGCTTACAGGGCACTTGTCAGCAAAAAAAAAGTGGTTAAGGATGCGGGAAACCAGAAAAAAATCCTACATCTCTTTATCAAAGAAATTAATTCCAGACTGAAAGATAGCCTCTAACGGAAGGAAATGCTGTCTAGCAAATGTAATTTGGCTTCAGAGGGGCATCTCACCCAGTACTATGCAGGAAACAAGTCCCTTGCGCTGGAGAAGATGGCATGTGGCAGTTAAAGGGCGGGCAGTGTCCTGTAATGCAGAATTGAGTATCGAGTCAGGGACAGTCAGGTTGCTAATGGGAGTTTCTAAAAGGTTGATCTTATGGTCAGTTTTATTTTTTGGGATGTTTAGGGACCAGAGTACAACCTGCAGAGTAGCATTTTAATGGCTTTTGTAGTACACACAGTGCTGAAGTGCATTGCTCATGAATGGGAAAATCAGAGTATCAGAGAGGCAAGCTGGATGACCTTGAGTAGCACAGAACTGATCTGCAGTGAAATGGAACAGCCCAAAAATGAGCAAAGAGGTCACTCATGAAGAGATTAATAGCAAAAGTATTTGCTGTTAAATGGCATATCACTGGTTACTGAAGAGGAGAAAAGAAAATTTCTCAGTGTACTAGGCGTGTGACCAATGAGGCTCTAGTTGCATCTTTTCTGGAATACTTCGTACAGTTCTGGTCTCCGTGGTACAGAGCAACCACATTTTTCTTGGACTGAGTTCAGGGACAATGGGGAAGAAGAGGACATTTCTTACTGAGGGCCAAGACAGCTTGGCTTGCTTAGTGTAATAAAATGGATGCTGAGAGGAGATATAACATCTCTTCAAAATTACTGCAGGAAGCAAACTTGGGAGGGAAGAAAAGGATAAAGCTGGTACTTACATAAGTGCAATAAAGATAAATTTAGCTTGGAAACAGCCAACCAGTCTGAGGAGCCTGGGAGAGCCTTTCAAGTTTTGTGTCCCAGTGTTTAATTGCAGAATCAAAATTTGCCATTCAGATAAAAATGGCAAAGGAGGAATTGCAGAATATTTACAATGAATGTTAGTTGATTTGTGTTTTGTTTATAATTGCTTAACTGCAGTATGCAGCAGATTAGCTATTAGCAAATCCCTTGTAAATGGAGATATGAGGACTGGCCTCTGTGATAAATGGAAAAAGTAAAGGTAATGCACAATTTGCACAGCATGGTAGTGAAGTCCTGCACACTTTCTTGTGGGTATGAGTAGCAAACAGTATGCTTATAGGCATAATAGTGTCAGGTGACATCTGATTTTTCAACAATGTTAACTACTGTCTCATTTGGACAAGTATTATGTGACCTTTTTGATAGATCATTTAAAAGTCAGTGTCTCAGACAGCCTTCCAGTGTGCACCCAGCAATGCCTATTTCCAGAGCTAGATGAAGGATGAAGAGGAGTATTGATGAAACGTAATTTATTAAATATATTCTTCTGCTTCAGTTTTCGTTTGGCTTTTCATAAATAAATGTAACAAACTGCAGTTAACCTAAGTCATTATTGCAGCTTTAAACTTTTGAAATTTTTAGCATCTTATGTTTCCTGTTCATTTTTAGCTAGTAAATGTGTCAGTAAAAATCAAGAGGGATTTTATATGTGGCCTTGCATGAGTATTAACTTAGCTGATAAGGTTGTAACTACTGATATGAAGTGGCAACTGGGCTTCAAAAACTCAATTTATGTCTTTTTTGAAGGGCAAGAATCACACTATTACATTTGAGATCACACGGTTTGGTGGCTCTCTGACCTTTGTTGCTGACTTTAAAATACGTTGTCATGGATGGCCTGCCTTTATGGGACTGCATCAAAAAATAGAACATTCAATATGGTTAAAGTTATTTGCTGATTTCTTAGACATTCCAGTGGTAAAATTTGCCTATACTTTCAGTTTGGATATTGCTGCCTTCACATTACAGCTACCTGGATTTGTTAATGCTTGCACTGCCAAATAAAAGAGCTTGTTGACATTGGTAATAGGCTCTTTTTGCATAGTGTGGGTTATTATCTGGAGACACAAGGTCAATTCACTTGTAACCTTCTTGAAAGACACTGGCCCACACTTAATGTTTCATCACAAGGCATGATTCCTAGATTATAAACCATCATTGCTACAGGCTCTCTAAATTCAGTAACTTTTCTTTTAATGTCTAGTCACCTGAGCTGAACAGAGCAGCGTTTTGACCATTACTGTAAAAAAAATGAAGTGTCTGGCTTCCTAATAGCCTGTTGTAGGTATCTTTTAGCATCCTAGGAGTACCATTCTGATGTTAAATTAAAACCCAGCAATGTAATAAAATGAAAGTATGGTACAAGAAAAAGATATTTCAAAGTGTAAATCTGTATGCTTTTATTTATAGAAATTGGAGTCTACTAAAATGCTACCTGTGAAATTAAATTTATGTATCACCGCTTTTTTTTTGAAATGGAACTATGAGGGGTTTTTTTGCCTCTAACTTACACAACACCAGTTCTGTTATGCAGCATGTTCTGAGTTTGGAGTTTATTTGCTTGAAATACGTGTCTCTTTGTATAGAAAATGTGATAACTGTAAATTCAGTTGTTAGTGAGAATAAAAGTACTATTGCTTGTGGCAGGAAAAAAAAGAAAGATTTACAAGTTATTATATTTTGTTGCTACTATATACAAACACAAGTTTATCTGATTATCAGCTTCCTGTCTGCAAATTGCTCTGAATTTAATAGATGCATGTTGACTGTTGTTCAGCAATGAGTATCACCGAGTTTCTGTTTATTAATCTAAATGTTAGCATAATTTTGTCCCTTTTTTCAAGTTGCAATTTGTTCTAATTTTTCCTTACAGATCTTCCATTGTACTTCATCCCTAATTCTTACATTCCAGGGAGAGCTCACAGCTTCTTTTTCTTTTTGTACTGGACCTCTTTGAACATGCCCCATATCACCCATGATTTGTTTCTGCAGGATCTTCCATGTGTCTCAGTATATCCCTTGCACCCATTCTTCTTTTCTATCATTTATAGTTATGGTGTCTAAATACCACAAAAGGGGTGACCACAGGCAGAACTCAACATTTCATCTTCTCTGTCCTAATTTTTTCTTAGTTTACTTCATTCTTCCCCTTTCTCATGTTTACTTGCCCAAGAACATGCCTTCATTTTGACCCTTTCTCCCTCATTTCTCTTTTGAGTGAAGGGCACAGTAGAGAAGGTGGCTCCTTTAGGAGAGGACCTTACTGAACCAGTGGGGCGCTAATCATCAGTCAGGAGTGCTGCCTGGACTCTTCTTAATCACAGCTCTTTTGAGAGACTTTCCCACTCAATGAAGAGGAGAGCATTGCCTTAATTTTCATGAGCAATACTTTGTAGTTGTTTTGTCAGATGAACAATTTTTTACCAAATCTAATGCAGTCACCCCAGAAACCTGCAGATCAAGGAAAATAATCGACAGAGAAGCTTATAGAGAGATGTGGGGCTGCTTCTTTGCACTGCAGAGAGCTGTCAGTGTGCTTTGCCCATCCTGTGGTGGTTATTGCCTATCCCAGGCATCCTTCCTCATAGCAGTCATGCAGCAAGATGATAAAAGACTCATCTGCAGTGAAAAACTAAATGAAGAATCACAGTGCTCCTTGCTTTTAATTTGAGGACCAGGCAGTAACTCAGCATAGCTGGGAGGACTTGCATGTTTTGCCACATTGGTGGTACAACAAAGTGAGTCATGACAACATGCTTCTCAAAGTGGCAAGCTTCCCAGCCACATCCCGGGTGTTTTCCTGATGCCTCTCTGTTCCTACTCATCCTGCCAAGCTCCATGGCTTCAACACAGCAGAGCCAGTGCTGCTGCAGGTCATGGACCCCCAGGCTGCAAATCATCTTCTTCAGGGAACCAGTGCTCTCTGGCTCTGCAGTCTCATATATCACTGGTAGCTGTGATCTTGCGTCATAATCTCCTCTTGCGAAAGTCCTGGATGAAACATGGATTATTCCCTGTGACTCCCTGTCACTTACTGGCAATCAGTGGTGGGAGACAGGCTATAAAGTCTGTCTGTGAAGGAGACAGTAGCTTTTCTTTGTCTGAAGCAGAGCCAAGGACAATCTATCAATGTCCATACATATTTAACTCTGAGGACTCACTCAGAATTTGTCTTGCTGAGGTGTAATTTTGGAAGTTGATGTTTGGAAGTCATTTTTCTTCACTGAGTGTAGCTGCTATCAGAAGGTGATTGGTAGTCCTGTTGTTTTGCTTGTATTTTTGCTGCTCGTGAAACAGTTAATTCAATGCTTTGCTGAAGTCTCTAGTAAAGTTTTTATGTTACCATGACACAAATACAGAAATAGAAGCACTGTTGTCAAGGTGATGTTGCCAAATTATTACTACCCTGTTGTTCCTGATTCAGTAAGAAAAGATATGAGAATTTCGGTGGGTTTTTTAAATGTTTTAACTAAAAATTTTAACTTTTGAGTATGAAGAAACAATAGCAAAAAAACCAGCCAAAGCCAAAACAGGCAAATTCACATGAACGAAGTCGAATGAATCGAACCGATAGCATAGAAAATTGAACAGATAGCATTGAAAATACATTTGTCCTTCAGCTTCTGCTAGGGGCAATGGTGAGAAGGAGTAGAGGGTTTTGTAGTGATGAGAACCACTTTGATATTATTATTTGAAATAGCCGCAAGCAGAAGCCATAGATAATAATAATCTCCAAACTGTAGAGGTTGAAAGCGCCAAGAAGCCAAGAATGACTGCAGCTGCCTTGAGTGGTGGTGGAACAAAGCCATAGAGTTGTGAATAGTTTATGCAGATTGAATATAATCAGAGTTGAAATGTGCAGTCATCAGGTTTGAGATCCAAGAAGCAGGTGGTACACGTGTCTATATCAGGATTTTGGAGGGGTTTCCTGGCATGAACCAACTCAAAGAATCACAGACTAAAGAAACAGTTTTGATATCCATGTTTAGATGAAACAAGTGGCCAATCCCTTTGAATGCAAGACTACAGTCTTCTCAAAACATTCAGTGAAGCAAATTGTTTCTGTTTTAAAATAATACTTTAGAACTCAATACCACTTTTTTTCCTGGAAGTGCTAAATGGAAGCTAATGACAGAGAGGAAATTATTTCCAAGTTTTGCAACTGGCAACAAGAGGATTCATAAGCTTTTCAAATACATTTTTCTTTAAATCAAATTGTGGCTTGTCAAGAACTGGGCAACCAAATGTGTAGAGAATGTGGCCAAGGTAGGCATATTCAGAACAGTGTAAAACCTGATAATAGCTTGCAGATCCCTTTACTGTTTTTAAGAAAAACATCTGCATTGAAAATTTCACCAATGTTTTTCTTCTGTATTCTTAGCAGAAAATGTCCACATAATTATTAAAGTTTTAATTCCTGTGCAGCTTCAGTGATCACTTAGTGATGGATTTTCTTCATTTCTATTAATCTTAAATACTGAAGAAGAAGAAATAGTAATAGTATTGAATAAACAATCTTGTGACTTTTGAGGCATTTAAATATTTTTCTATAGCAAATGAAAAACAAGTATATTGATTCTGGATCTGAAAGCATCTCTGTTTCTTCTTGACTAAAGGAACATTTTATTTGTGAATTAGCAAATTATGAGATCAATTTTCTATATATGCATATATGGTCCAGTGCAGGATCGAGTCCAGTGAGCATCAGCTGTGTAGTGTCCTTTCCATTTCCCCTTTCATTTGCCAACTTGAAAAAAATCAGACACTTATCAGATACTGAGTCAGTATGAAATTGCAAGCCAAGGCATTGATCCATCTTCCTTTTCATTATAAATTCTATTATTAGAAATTAAAATCTTGTTACACTGTCACTTCAGTCCACTTTCCTTACATGTATATTCATGCTGATCATTTGCTATTCACTGCATGTGTGTGTTTAATAACCATTCTGTAATGCTGCCTTTTTTTTCCATTTTTCACGGTTTAGTTATTCCAGCTGGAGATGAGTAAAGCTGCCAAAAGATTAAAGAAATGGCTTCTTCATTATTTAAGCAGTGATTGCTCATCACTGGTCAGACAAGTGGACTGGGATTTAGGTGACCCACATGTCAATATCTACAGTTTTGACATCTGTATCTAAGATCAGCCTCCCAGGTTCCCTTTATAGTGACAATGGACTCAAAAATGTATTTTCATTGCACTGTCATCCCAAGTAAAGCTTCTAAAACAGATCAGTTGATTTGCACCCCAGAAATGCCATGTTTAGTTGATTGTAAATGCAAACAAGACTAACTCGCTTAGATGCTGGCTATGTAGGTGTCCAAAGATAGATGATATGAATCCCATCCCTGTGCTCAAATTAATCATAAATGCCCAGAGATTCTGTGCAATGACACTGTTAATGGGAATGTTCTGTGGCTGGGTTTTTTGATGTAACAAAACATAGTGCTGTAATAATCATATACTGTTCGGCACAAGTATCAAAAGCAGTACAGTCATGTTAGGACTGCTTTTCAAATGGATTAGATTACCCTGCTTTTCACCTTGATTAAGCAGAACCAGGGAATTAGCATGTTCACATTCTTTCCAACAGATCAGTTTGGCAACTGCATTAATACTCTGATTGTAGACATACAGAGATGGTGTTTAATATTTATGTTGGCAGATGAATGTAATGTCCTTGACCAGATTAGGTCCTGCTATGCAAAGCAGCATTTATCAGATTGGTATTATTATTACTGTTATTGTTGTTGATGATAATAATAATAATAACAACAATAACAATAATAATATTCATCCATTCTTGTCCAAGCAAGCTCAGAAAGAGTTTATAAACACTGAAAAGGTAGAAACCTGAGTAGAAGTAGCTTTATTGAGGAGTGACACTTGGCAAAGGACTTTTGCATTAAAAGGGGTTAGAAAAAGTGACAGATATTGAATGCTGAACCATCTTTTAGATTCTGTAGTTAATTTAGAATATTGCCTTAACAATGATTTTTCCTGTGTGTTTCTCCCCTTAGGACGATTTCCAGCATGCAGCCTCAGAAACCAACTGGGAGTCTGTCACAAGCTCTGTCTCAGTAAGTAATTTCTCACTGTTTTTCCCATGGATGGATTGATAGGCTGGCTTGAATCCAACTCAATAAAATGGCATCTGTACAGAGAAACTATGTATTCACCTTTGAAAGAGAATGAATAAAGTTTTTATCCAACTGATGCTGACTTAAACAGTATGTTTATAGGAATAAAAGATTCAGGATATGCCCTTAGCTGTTGTAAATATGTGAAACAGCCATTGGGAAACATTTCTTGTTTTCAAATTACTCCTACTAGTATGAAAATACAAGACACAAAATTAAAATTTGTATGATTATCATTGTATGATTATACAATGTCTTGACTTACATGGAGGACTATACGTAAAGCAGGCTGTCAGGAAAATGGATCTGGCCTTTCATTGTCAATACTGAGAATTTTTGTTTAAGTGTTTCCAATACAATGTTGTTATCTGAAGTCAGACACAGCTGCTTCATATTCATTAGTGAATAGCAACTTGGGGGAAAATTAAGACAGAAAAAACCAAGTAATCTAATATAAAATTTTAATTTTCTCTTCATTACATTGTATTTGTGTCACTGGCAAAAAATCCGTCCTCTCTGCCATTTCCCAGTGCTGGGGAATGGCATAGTAGCATGAGAATTCATAACATGGGCAGTCCTTTTCTGTGTGCTTTTTGCTGCCTGCTCCTCACCATGTCACTGTTCTTGTTGACTCCTCTTAAAACATATGAGATGGGGGTAAGTGCTTCAAGCAGGCTTGAGACCAATGTCTGAAGCATTCATGGAATGAATGGAAGAGAGCTTAATGACAGCGCCATTGTTACGGTAGCTGCCAGGAGTAGCTGGTGAAGGAGCAGTAAATAAAATATGGGTGAATTCTACTGATCAGGGTCCAATCAAGGCAGCAGGTAGAGAGAAAATTCTGTGCTGCCAAAATTAGAAGATGTTAAGCCAATCTCACTTGTGTTTACTCTTGAATTTGCAAATGACACTTGCCCTTCATGATACGATTCACTGATTGCCTGGAACCAGCTGTGCTGAAAGTCTTGAGGAGTGATGTTAGCAGGGCTGAGATCTACTGGATGTGCCAAGCAGGAGATGCTAGAACAGTTTTACTAAAAGATACAAACTCATTTTTCATTCTAATGTGGGCTTGGGAAAAAAAAAAATCAATGTGATGGAGTATTTGGTTTAAAAATATGGTAGGCTGATGTTTGAAAAAGTAAGCCTAGGGCTCCCTCATCAGGTAACTAAGTAAATGAGACTAAGCCTGTGGTAAACGCCATATTAGTTAACATCCTTAACATCTTAAGATGCACAATATGCCAAACAATAACCCAGTATCCTTTTAATATTGAAAAATCAAGTTAATCTTTTTGCATCTTTTTCTTTCCTGAAAAATTGTTCTTAATATATTGCAGTTGAGGAAGTTCAATTAGGATATTGCAGATAGAAAACTGATGCAAGGTCACATGAAAACCTAGAGCTAAACTAGAAGCAGAACCTTGGTTTTATTGGTTTTCCCCTGTCATTACCTACCTAATAAAATATACTTTCTCCAGAACATTGCACCCACAAGTCCTTTTTATCCTCAGAGAAAATAAGGCAGGGAGATTGAGCAATTTTTCACAAAGGCACCAAGGAAAATGACTGACGACGTCCAGGTTCTTCAGGAGAGAAAGATTCAGGAATTACGTTATGGTTTTGAGAGGCAGAAGGACAAACTCAGACCTGTCAGTCTTGGACAAGATCACATAAAATTCTGCTGATGCTCAGGTAGCATGGCAGGTCTGAGTTTCTTCTCTCCAACCGACAAGTAACACAAAGACCCATTTTTGGATATAGACATATTGTAACTCTGAGAATGAAAATTTTGGAGTGAGCAAATTCTTTCTTGCATGTCTAAGGTCATATTACAGAGTTACATTTTTGGTTTGGTTTTTTTGTTCGGGTTTTTTCTCAGAAAGTTAAAGAAAATGTTTCTGCCCTTAACCCATTATGACAAACTCAGGGAAAAAAACAAAAAGGAAACAAAATCCAACTCTTTATAAGGTTAGTTTCCATTATATGTAAAGTAATTTTATGACCAACAAAAAACTGTGATGCACATTGAATTGCCTGTCAGGCTCACAATAGAGATAGGAAAGTGAAAAGAATGAGCAAACAGAAATTAAGGGCAAGAGCACGTACCAAAAAAAGATAGCTTTGTGTTCCAGCAAATTAAAAAGGTATTCAGTGCTTTTAAGAAATGCCAAGGAGGTATATAATGTGGAAGATCTTTGTTCCTCATTGCTTCTTACTTTTTGTCTTTTCCCCTCTTTGGATGTAATCTCAGAAGTCAGATTACAACAAGCACAAACTCTCCTAAAGCCAGTGCCTCATTCTTGGCAGGACAAAAGAGAGGCAGTTGGGTTGGCAGCTTTTGAAGTTGCTTTTGGGCCTGTCACATGATGCCAGGAGGCTATCTCAGCTGTTGAAATAATTCCTCTTGATTTGGCTGTCACTGAGAAAAAGTTAAGCTTTCTTCTGTGTTTGAACAAGGCTGCACAAATCTCTTGAGTCGGAGCTTTTATATGAAAAGAAAATGGGGAATCCCAGATGCCATATGAGTTTGAAATGCCCTGCATATTCACAGCTTGACCTCCACTTCTGTAATAAAATGTACAGTTGAACATGTGGGAAAAGAACCTGCTGCACTGAGTAAGCCACACATTTGTGGCCTGATTTTTATCCTTCTGTTTCTTCATCATCCTTTGACCATCTTTCTCACTTTTAAAGGCAGTCAGGGGCTGATCTTTCCCTCCTGGACTGCCATGAGCTCCAACAAGCTCTCCTCAGTATAAAGTAGCATTTAGGTAGGTATATTTTCCTTTTGTAACCTCAGCAGCTGTGTTAGCACACAGCAGGACACTGGCTGCAGCCTAGTCTCTCCTGCAACATTGCTTTAGATAACAATGCAGTGTTCACTTTGCTGGTGTGAGCTTTTCCACTGCTGGGACTTCTATCTCTCTGGCAGCCTCTATTCCAAGTCATGTAGAAGTGAGGAGAGAGGCTTTGAGCTGTACCTTCCTTTTTAAGAGGTCATGAATTTTTACAGGCCTCTGCACTATGTCTTGGCACTGCACTAGAGAGGCACTGCACTCACAAGTGGGCCCACTGAAACTTCTTGGGCTGTTAGTGGTTAGCCATAAAGTGCAGCTGTACTTTCTTGACTGTGCTATTGTTATGTTTCCTGTGTCTTCTCTTGCTGATTTTTTATAATTTGGACTGTCCATATTTTCAGCAAACATATGCAGGAAAATGTCAAGAATTGTTAGTTTTGTGGTATAGCTTACCATTAAAGACAAATGTTTTATTTTAAAAGATATATATATATAGATATATATAGATAGATAGATATAGATATAGATATAGATATAGATATATTTAAAACCATTATAGTATGAATTGAAGGACACAGTCCTGCAAAGAAGTGCATGAATTTACTCAAATGAGTTGACTCCCCATTACAACCCAACTGAGTGAAGTTAATCACAAAGATTAATACTTTAACATATGCATTTACTTGGGAGATGAGGCAAAACAAATATTTTGGGAAGCCATTAATTTTAACTGGCATATTTCTGCTGCATTACTTCAGAGCTGGGTTTTCATGAAAGAATTTAGTTTCTAGAGGTTTTTCCCTAGTGTTTTAACTTAAAAGACCAAACAATTCGGGTACTATTATACTATGCCTCTTGTTGGACAAAATTGATTGTGGTCCTTCAGAAAGTAAGAGATCTGCATTAATAGTTTATCTTGTACATATTTTGCATACTATTTGGCCTTGTGCTTGGATTGATGCCTTAGGTTTTAGTTATTATATTTTTTAGACTCTGTGCTGTTTTGGTGAGTAGTTTTAGGTTTCATATTAAGTGCTGCTAAGCTCTCTTCATGGTGTAGATAGACAAAACAATTCCTTCTCTAGTTTGATACCAACGACAACTTTCAGAGAAGAATGAAACAATGGTAAAGTGAGAAGAAAAAACAAAAAGTATGGGGCTTCATAACCTGAAGCTATTGTTGGAAAATTGATTCTAATATGCTAATGGACCAGAATTTACCAAAATGTGAGACTTGGTGACCCAAGAATCCATTTTGTGACCACTTTGGGGTGCATCTTGGCTGTGGTCTGGCTGGACTCTTGCATAGTCCAAGAGTACCCATTGAGACCTTTTAATAAATCCCTACTTTATCCTTTACCCTTCTAGTCTCTGTTCCAAGTCAGCCTCCAGAAAGTGTCAGGATAAGGGAAAATGTGATATCAGAATAGTGAATATTGTGATTCTAAATTAAGAATTTTAAAAAAGTTTCAAGTCCTCTCCAGTAAAACTGAAAATGCTGCAATCATTCTGTCAAAGTCAAATTGTGCCAGAAGTTCAGTGGGAACACTCAGAGAATGGTACTTGGTCCTTATTTCTTTTGGTGTTCTGATATAATTGTGAGGATATTACTATGTTGGTCATCCAACTCATTGTTACACTGCTGAGATCATAGAATTATAGAGTGGTTTGTTTGGAAGGCTCCTTAGAGATCACCTAGTTTCAATACCCTTGTAGTGGGCAGGGATACATTTCATTGGACCAGCTTGGAGAGCCCTCTCCAACCTGACTGTGAACGCTATCAGGGATGGGGCATCCACAGACTCTTTCAGCAACCTGTTCCAGTGTCTCACTACCATCACAGTAAAGAATTTCTTCCTCAAATCTCAGACTACCCTCTTTCATTTTAAAGCTGTTCCACCTTGTCTTATCACTACCTGCTCTTGTAAAAAGTTTATCTTCATCTTTTTTGTAGGCTTCCTTCAGGCATTGGAAGGCCACAGTTAGGTCACTCTGATGCCTTTTCTTCTCTAAGCTGAAAAATTCCACTTCTTTTAGTCTTTCCTCTATCCATCTAATTATCCTGGTGTCCCTCCTCTGTACTCTCTCCAACAGGTCCCTGCCCTCCCTGTGCTGTGCCCCCAGAGCTGGCTGCAGCACTGCAGGTGGGGTCTCAGCAGAGCAGAGCAGAGGGGCAGAATCCCCTCCCTGGCCCTGCTGCCCACAGGGCTTTGGATGCAGCCCAGGACAGGATTGGCTTTCCTGGCTGCAAACATGTTTCCGTGTCATGTCCAGCCTCTCGCCCACCAGCACCCGCAAGATCCAAATACCATGGTTTTTCTGTTTGTTTAAGAAGTTGTATTTTTGGTAAAAAAGTCAGTTCAATGTCAATTCATCAGTGTTTTGTAAAACATTTAATTTGGGGTAATAAAGGACCATTTTTTCAAGTCTCTAACCATGCCAAATTTGTTGTCCAAATTGACCAGAGAAAGATAGTCTAGTGGACTTTCTGAATTTGTCTTTCTCTGCTGTGGTTTCTGATCTGCCTCATGTGAAATAACCAGAAGAACTGGCATCTCTATTTCTGTGGCCATGGCCATCACAGTGCTTTCAAAAGGCATTTTCATTATATCTTTGTATATGTGCAAACAATCATTCCCTTTGAGAAGTGTGTTTAAATACTGACATTGCACCAGCAGCAGTGCTTTTGCACCCTGCATCTCCTCTGGGATTTGCTTGGGAATATCTTGGCATCTCTTCTCCTTACAAAAAGAAAACACAGGTATAATAAAGTCCTGGCCCAAAGACTTGAAAAGATGGCCCAAAGTAACTGTTTCCGTCAATAATGAGAGAAGTTTGTCTATAACTGTTTTCAGTTGTTTAAAGTGGTGCTGTAATTTGTTCCAAGTACACTGAGATGTATGTCACTCTTAGGGGGTATCCTATCCCTCTCCATCAGTGACTGACCCTACGCTCACGGCAGAAGCTCTGGATCAGACCATTGCTGCATTTGACACAGTGGAGGATCTGCTCAAACACTTTAACCCGGACTCCTGGCAAGAAGATCTTGAGAATCTGTACACAGACAGTGGGCACCATTATCGAGGCAGGAGCTACCATGACAGGAAGTCCAAAGGTAGGAAAAGACTTTGGGACATACTTATGCATAATTTGAGATGAGGACAGGATTTTCCTTCACTCCTCATAGTCCATCAGCCAAGTATTACATTCTGGTTCTCATTTTCCTGTTGGAGTCACAGTGCCAGGTACCACCTATTAAAACCAGGGATGTGTTGTTCAATCCTTAATCAATTTCCAGATAGAATCTCACTTGAGAAATCAGACTGAAAACTGCCCTTTTTTATTGATAAATTCACAAATAAAAACACAGGTCCACATGTAAAGACAGATGGTTCTTAGCTTTACCCTTTTAAGCATTGCTTTGTGTGTAAAGTGTAGGGCTTCTAATTACCTGTGTTATCATCCTTCTTTAAATACCCTGCTTAGGGACTGTTCTCTGTTGAGTGAGGAATAATGACTTTTATCACATTGTGCTTAGGGAAGCATCTGGTGCAGACACCTGTATGTGCAGCTGGGTTTCTTTAGGATGTGAGCATCTCACTGTTTTTCATTACGTTGGCAGGGAACATTATTATGGTTTTACATCCTTGTCTGTAATTGAGCAAAGCACACATTCCTGGGTTATGTTTCTTGTTTCCTTCTGTTAGTTCAAATCATCTACCAAATGGTAAAGCAAAGGGACATTTAGCTGGCAGTACAAAGCCATAATGATAAAGAAACACTATTGAGAAGGCACAGTTGTGCTCTAGGGTAACCATGCACAGAAGGGCCAGATGAAATTGCCCTTCATGTGCAGTATAGATGTAGGAGGTCTGTTAGGTTTCTCCAGAATGACAATCCCTGTAGTTTTCACAGAAGATGTGAAGACATTATTTGATTTCTCTTGTTGTCATCTATTTTCAAGTTGTGTATTCACGTGCATTCTTCTTTATAACTTTAAAGTTATAATTCCCAAATCACAGTTCCAATTCTGTGCAACCTACCATTTATTTACATCTTAGATCCCCCATACCTTAAGCATGTTCTAAGGAGGGAGAGAGAATTGTAGTTCTGTGTTTGTAACTTACTTGTTACCAAATTATGAGGCTTTGCTCTTAAAAGGGATAGATAGACTGCATCCATATTAGGGAAAACTGTGTCAAGAAGTGTTCCAGGCCCTAAAATACGATCACCATATTGCTAAATTGTCAGCCTAGTCATTCCTGGGCATGAACCAGCATCTGGCAGAGGCCACCTGCCATTCATGTGTCCACCTTGACTTGGGGAGTAAGAGGTGAATGTTAGGAATGTGGGCTGTCCTGTGGCTGTTGTCCTTGGAGCAGGAGAATAACCTCAGGCACATATAGTGTATTAGTAGACACAGTACTAGTGTACAATTTCCATGACAGGTTGGCTTTCCTTGTTTCTGGGCTCAGCACTTCAAAGGAATCTGTGATAAAGCCCTGAGCACCCATTCAGCAAAAAGTGAACTCCTTTACTTTGCTCCCTTTTGACATGTCAAAAATTCCAGGCAACCACCATAGCTGTTGTTGGAGAAAAACTTCACCTAAGTGTCACTGCATGACTTTCAAGAGTGGTGTGATCTCTGTGGGGGTGTGTGGAACATGATCTGTGTGTCCCTTATTCATCCAGGCTGGGTTTGGCACCAGTAGATACATAAAGAAATGAAATGAAGGGTCTGTTCTGTTTTTAATAGAAGCTGATTAGAATCCTGGATCCTGAACTGTTTCTGTTCTCCAGATATCATCTCATTCTCAGATCATATTTGGCCCAGTATCCCATGGATTTAAATAACCACATAAATATAGAATAGCATTTGATGCTTTATTGATGCTAATTATGCAGGCTTACAGGTATCAATCTGATCTGGTAGTGCTCAGAAAATTCAGATGCATAACATTCTCCATTTATTATAAATGTAATTAAGCTTCTTATGTAGGAAGAAGCTAAACATTTTTCCAGTTACAGTTTTAATACTTGATTTATTTTAATAGGATTTTTGGTGGTGTTGGTTTGGTTACAGGAAATGCAGAAAAGGTTTTTTAACAGTTTTTTTTTTCAAATTAAAGGCCAAATTCCCTGACTGTTAGCAGCTCTCTGGGCTAAAGTACCTCACTACAATTAAATCTTTTTAAAATTTCAGTTAAGAATTTTTATTTAGTCATTAATTTCTGACAAGATTAAAGGCTTGTTCTTGGAGGATGTGAGGAGTAAGGAATAGCTTTAACAAATCCTTAGATTAGAAATGCTTGGTGGCTTTTAAACACAGACACTGTGGATCTGTGAGGAATGTTTATAGGCACTGGAGTAACCTTGCAGCAAAGAGCAAAGAGAGCAGTACATTATATCATAATTTATTTCAGATACCTATCTGTTTCGGCTTTTTTTTTTTTTTTTTTTTTTTAAAATCCTAAATTAGAACAGCCCTGAGGCAGGTAAGACCAATTTGATGTAATCTCTGCCTGTCTTTCACAGCATTTTCAGATCACACCATATGAATGGTATAAATTAATCACTAATAATTTTACTCATATCTAACGTTCTGCCCATACCAAACTCTGGCACAAAATTGAGCTAAAAGAGGCAGTGTTGCTGAATAGTAATTCTGGTAACAGGGGTAGGTGATAAATGATAGTCAAATGGTATGTTTTCTTAATTTGCCAATTAATAATCTACAAATATGAAGGTCAGGCAAATAAGAAGACAGTATTTTATCATTGCTGAAACTCACAGAATCAGAGAATAGATGAAGTAGGAAGACACCTCAAGAACTAAAATGCTCCTCCTCAAGGCAAGGTCATCATTAGAAAGTTACTCATTACCATGTCAAGTCAGCTTTTTAATATCTTCAGGGATGGAGGCTTCTCAGTCTCTCTGGAACCACTCTCTGAACAACAACAAACAAACAAAAAGTACTTTTTAACATTTAAATAGGTTTTCTTATGTTAAAATTTGAGTCCAGAATATTTTGTTTTTTCAAAGTAGACTCTGGCTCCATCTTTGCTACCTCCATCATTGCTGCATTGATGGAGCAAAGCAAACGTTATGAGGCTCAACAAAGTCAATTGCTGGGTCCTGCCCTTGGGTCACAGCAACCCCAGGAAGTGCTACAGGGAGGGGGCAGAAGCTGGGAGGTTGCCTGGTGGAAAAGGAACTGGGGACGCTGCTCAACAGCAGCTGAACATGCCCCAGAGTGTGCCCAGGTGGCCAAGAAGGCTGATGGCATTCTGGCCTGACTCAGCAATGGTGTGGCCAGCAGGACCAGGGCAGTGACCGTCCCCCTGTCCTGGGCACTGGGGAGGCCACAGCTCCAATCCTGTGCTCAGTTCTGGGCCCCTGACTGCAGGAAAGACATTGAGGGGCTGGAGCGTGTCCAGAGAAGGGCAATGGAGCTGGGGAAGGGTCTGGGGCACAAGTGCTGTGAGGAGCAGCTGAGGGAGCTGGGGGTGTTCAGCCTGGAGAAAAGGAGGCTCAGGGGGAACCTCATCCCTCTCTCCAACTGCCTGAAAGGAGGGTGCAGCCAGGTGGGGGTCAGCATCTTCTGCCAGGTAACAAGTGACAGGATGAGAGTTGCAAACAGGGGAGGTTTAGATTGGATATAAGGGAAAAGAATTTCACAGAACGGGTTGTCAGGCATTGGAACAGACTGCCCAGGGCAGTGGTGAAATCACCATCCCAGGAAATGTTCAAAAGGTGTGTGAATGTGGCATGTGGGTATATAGTTCAGATATGATTATGGCAGTGCTTCATTATGGTTTTATTTTTGATGTTCAAAAGTTTTTTCCCAGACCTAAGGATTCTGTGTTTTTTTTGTATTTGTACACATTAACATATGCATATACAGATCAATCCCTTCCTGGATATCTCTTGCAAGTACCTGAAAGTTGAAGAGTATGTGGATAAAATCTGTATTATGGTAACTCCATTCAGTCTACAAAATCTGATCTCACACCTCTACAATACTGATGCAATTTTATTATGTGCATTTCTTTCTATTGAAATAAAAATTGCATTTCTATTGAGATTTCTATTGCATTTCTTACTATTGAAGTGAGATACTGGTATGATCTGTTTCAGTAATAACCACATGAAGTTTGAAATTTAATTCTAGATATATTCAGCAAGGTTTGCTGTTAACCACTCCAGTAAAAGCTGACTGCAAAATCACAGAACAGGACAGAAAAGAAAGGGGAAGACACATTCAGTTTTTCACAATTCTGAAATGAGAGGCCTTATATAAGCTATAAACTAGGGTGTACACTTACATGAAAATATGATAGACATTTCAAATAACCTCTGCAGTTGTAAATATACTCATTAAGGTTTGCTACCAATTGCTGCATTTTAGAAACTCTGAAAGTACAAATATTCAGCTGTATGTTAATCCTAGGCTCTAAGAAAAAAGCAGGTAATACCAAAGTATACACTTAAAAATAATTCCTTCTGCAGTGCTGTTACATATTGCTGACTTCAGTGTTATAGTAATTTAGTCATCACAAATATTAAGCATCTCCAAAAAGATATCACTGGCTATTGGGTTATTTAATACTGTTCATGGCAAGAACAGAGGTAAAGAGGTAAACATCCATGCTTCACAATTCAGTTGAATTTTTTCATAAACAGGTTTTTATTCTTCTAGAGAGTTGTAAGGAGAGTTCAGACATGTTTCAAGGAAGTATCTTCATCCTAGTTTGAATTTCTGAGAGCATGAATTTATCTGGTTAATAGTATTAGAATAGCTTCTAAGAGATACTGTTGTAAACATTTCCAACCATCAATTTAACATTTTTTAACTTTTCCCATATACTTGTTTGCATTTGTTTTGCTGTTGTCTCTGATTTTTTACCTCCCATTTAATAAGGACTTTTAATTAAAAAAAGACCTCCACCAGTGAAATGGTTTGTGTACAAACAAGGAAAGAACGGAAAAAGAACAAGTTCACTGTTTCTCATCGTTGAAGTAAATCCAAATGTCATGGGGCTAATACCCAAAGAAAGGGGCTGTCTTTAGAAAGGAACAGACAGTTTTGTTTTATTTTCCCATAAATAAATCTTGGAAGTAGGAACACATGTAGATAGATACATTCTGATAATTAACATGATTATCCCTGCCTCTAAGCTCATTTTCCTTTTTGGAAATAGTACACAAGAAGCCTTTGGCTATCAAAGGAAATTAATCAGGTGGGACATTTCTTGCAATAGCATCTGTCCACAGTGACAGCTTTACAAGTTAAATAAATAAACTCTTGCTGGCATAACCACACTGCTCTCTGGAAGGGGAGCTGTGAGGTCAGACTATGGGTCTTCGCAGAATGTTTCTGCTTTTCATTGCCAAATCAGTTCCCAAGATCAGGCAAGTTTCACCATGTCCTTAACAATACTTTCTAATAGTCATTACTTAAAATGGTCTAGCAAGAAGTTAAAATTTTAATGTTATTTCTCAGAGGCTTGCAAGCAGTGGCCAATAAATTACTGCAAACGTCCATGCCCTCTTCCTTGAAAGATTCTGGGATGGCTGCCAGCAAGTTTCAGTGCATCAGGCAGGGAGTGCAGGCATCACAAATACTGAATGCTCACTCATTCGTGGCAAATTTGAATATTCCAAGTACATGGAATACCTTCTTAAATAGCTGATAATTTAAAGTATTCCTTGTGCTTAAAACCCAAAATATTTCTACCACCCTGCTTCAGTTAAGAACCAAGTTGTCTGTTGCATGCAAACTGCACACATTCAGTCATTTCACAATTTAATTCAGATCTACATTCCTTCCGTCCCCCTCTGTGACAAATGAGATTTTCCCTTACGTGTTACACGATGTAATTGTTGGTCACTGCAGCAAAATGTTTTCTTATTAAACCTTTTCTTAAAATGCTAGTGGAACTTATAGCATGTTATTTATCACTGGCATAAGCTGCTCTTTCCCATTGATTTCAATAAAGCTGTGTCCAATAGTCTGGCATGCTTTTGATACTTGACCTCTACCACAGTTGATAACTGGTTTGCCAGTCCATAACAGGCCTATATATTTTGCCCTTTTTTCCATGAAAACAGCTATAATCCTACTGAAATCTTGATCTTTTCTTTCCTCTAAAATTGTAGTTGCTATATTGAGGAGATTTGTCTTGGTGCTGTGATTTTGTAGTGAATGCAGATTGCAAGATCTTCTTAGCTCCCATAAGAAGGATTTAGATAGCTCCCAAGTTTCCAGCTATATTTAACAAATTGCTTACTGTGATATCATTAAGCATGTCCAGTGGAACAGTCAAAACCATCAGCCATATGTATTGATATCTAAAAGCCACAGAGTTTGGTCAAAATTTGGTATAGAGAAGAATTATTCCATCAGTGTCAGAGCATTTAGATGATTTAACCAGCGGAGGATGCAACTGGGAAATTATATTTCACTTGTTATTTCCATATAATTGTGAGGAAATCATTATGTTGGTAATCCCAGTGTTCATTGTTACATTGTTAAGATCATAGAATCACAGAATGGATTGGAAGGGACCTTAGAGATCATTCAGTTCTGATGCTCTTGCTGTGGACAGAGACTCCTTGTACCAGACCAGGTTGATCAAAACCTATGCAATTAAGAATACTTCCGGAGATGGGGCAATCACAACCTCTCTGAGCAACCTTTTCCAGTGTCTCACCAGCCTCACAGTAAAGAAATTTCTTCCTAATATCTAATATAAACCTATTTTTTTTCAGTATGAAGCAATATACCCTTGTCCTATCACTACTTGCCCTTGTAAAAAGTCCCTCTCCAGCTTATTTGTGAATTTTGCATCTCAAGTTCAGCCACACCATAGCTTCAGTCAGCTACAGTACTGCTCTGAATGTCTTTGAAGTCTTTTAGTGTCTCTGGTTTACCTGCAGATCTTTAGTGGTATTGACCCCAGAATTACACTGTGAGAAACACAAGTATTAGCCAGATACCAGTTCTACTTAGAATTGCTGACCATTTTCCTCAAGTCTCTCAGATATTCCCATTAACTACTGAATTTGTAGTCCACCTATTCCATTATATCACAGAAATCTGGGCTGCAAGAATGCTATGGATCAATTTCAAAAATCAGCAGATGTCTCTACTGCTTTCACCTCATCCAGCAAGACAGATGTCTCATCATAGCTGACTCTAAAGTTGGTCTTGTTAAATCTGTTCTGGATGTTCCCAATCGCCCCCTCGTCTGGCATGTAGTAGACAAGGGTATTGCTTCCAAGAAGGATTTACCCCTTAATTTTATCATGGGGTGACCAGTCTGCAGTTGCCCAAACCCTCCTTGCCTTGCTTGTAGATGGCTTTGACATGTGGTATAGGAATTCCCATGGCAAGGTTGCTACCATCTCTTACACCCTAGCTCTGCTCTGTGACTGATGCATGAAAAAAGTGTAGAATGTTCAGATACAATGATGTTAAGATCATGTGTGAATTTGAAACAGATAAATTGTTGAAAGCAACCCTAACAGACTGCCTGTCTTTTTAAAATTAAATCAGTGACCAGCAGCAGAGGTTTTCTCCTCAATCTTTAAGGCCTCCCTTTTTCAGAATAAAACATGGTGCAGTCTGTGATATCGATGCCTAACTCTGATTAAGATCACAGAATATTTTGATGAATGCTTCAAGGTAAACACATGCCACAGAGCTATGTGAAGTGAGGATGATTTTAAGCAGAGGATTTAAGGGAGGGAAGGGGTAAACATTGGGTCTCAAGTATCCAGTTTAGTGCTCCAGTGCATCTCTTTTATATTTACCCTACTTTTAAGCTGTCTCTGATGCAGACATTCTGTAATAGTACTTGGGAATTATTTGCATCCAGTCTAAAGAACCCTTTTAGTTCTAGTTTTAAATTAAGGACTCCAGTGGTTTCAGTCCTTGATAAGTAAAGCAGCTGGATTTCACACCAATCACACCAAGGCTCAGTTACATTTTAGTCACAGCAGTGAAGTGATGCATGAAACTGACTGTACTGTAAAATCTCATTGTTACATGGATGAGGAAATGACCTAGCTCCAGACAGTAAAATAATCCAAAGACAGGAAAAAATGCATATTGAAGCTTTTAGCAGAGAGAGTTGTTCAGAATAAAATGTGTTCTTTTGTTAGGGGGCAATAAACCGTGATCTAGAGCTTAGGATTTAATTAGGCAGTGGGAACTGTTCTTGTGTGTCAGTGTGGTGCTACCAGAGTACAGTATGCATTGTTCACAGAGTACACTGCATGCTCACCTTATTCCCACCAAGCATTGCAGTTCTGTAGAGCAGAGTAAAAAGGAGTGTAGGTGTTTACCTCCAAGAGAATTTTAGTGGAGGATGACTTGTGTATCTCTTAAGCTGTTTATTTAGGCTTTTCTTCTCTGCTTGAGGTTACTTATTTTCATGTTTTCAACACCAATAAAATAAGACCTTTCTGCTTATCCAAGTATCTCAGATATTCCCCTGGAAATGCCAGCACTCTTCTTCCTTTAACAGATTTTTTTTCCTTCACATCAGTTGACTTGAAATGTGTACTAGCCAGATAGTGCTTTACTTTACTAGTTAGCAAAGCTGATGGCAAAGGTCCTGATGAGAATGTTTAGAAGATTGGGAAACACTTTCCTGTGGAAAGAAATAGCCTGAAAGCCTGCAGTGAGAAGAGGTGGCTTTGAAGAATGACAGTGGAGAAGAAAATATCATCTGTTAAAACAAAGAAATCAATATACTCTGGACTTGCCAGTCCTGGCTAAGGACACTCACAGTGTATTTTTCTCTCGGTGCTTGAGTATACCATGAGTCCCATTGATTTTGTGCTTATAGCAGGAGGATGATCTATACCTCTTTTGGAGAGATGTTAGTTCTCTGGAGAGAACCACTGAGATTTCATGGGGGGATGTATCATAATTGCTATAAAATAGCAATTTATCTGCTAAATTCCCATTTACTGAGATAACACCTTGTCAGGAAAGTGAATCTGCTACACTTTTCTGTAATAGCACTTCTGACATTTATGTACCCTTGGCTCTTGCATATCAGCTTTGTGACTATCTCCAGATCAGAATGTAAAGGTGCATGATATTTACAAATTGACAGTTTTTTCCACAATTAACTTAGTGATGTTGACAAGGTCTGAGTGAAAGAAAGTATGAAGTGTCTTCGTTGTAAGTTTTCACATATTTGTTTTAAATCACAAGCATAAGTGTTCTGAGAACCAGAAGTTATAGTGACCTGTTAAACAAACCCTGAAAATCTGATATGTTCACAAACACTAGACTGCTACCTCAGTTCTCATTTGAGCCATCCCTATTTTCCTTATGTTAGCAAAAATACTGTTTGGAGTCAAACTCAACACAAGTTCATTCATCATGGCCCCCACTCCTCAATGAATTACTGAGCTTTGAACACTCAGTGGACAGAATCTGAAGGAAAGAAGAAGGCAGAAAAGGAAGGAAAAATAAATTTTTTCTATAGAAATGGAACTCATTAAATTTGTTACTCTTGTCTGTGTCACAAATATATTTCTGTGGAAAATAAATTTATAAAAGTGGGGTTTTGTTCTGTTTTAGCTTTACAAGCTAAAGCTAGAAACAGCATTTAAACTCACATTTGATAATCTATAAGTTATTTTTATGGCTGTCTTTACCACTTGTTTACATCACAGATCTCAGATAGTAGGCATTTAAACATCAACCATCTACTGGCATTCAGTGGGCCTATTAATTTTAATTGTATTTATTTGTATGCCTATTATAGTAACATTTACCAGATGAAATTAAAACTGCTTAGATTGGTTTCTCCATCTAAAAATGAATTATCTAAATTCTATTCATAAACAGTACAGACAGGCAACTTGAGGAAGAAAGTCACGCAGGCTGTCCTAAATGCTCTTGCCAAGGAAGGGATGAATCACTCCCCAAAAATGTTTCTCTACTGACCATAGAAAAGGCTTTGTTTGTGCCCATAATAAAAAAATAGCTCTTGGCATCTAAGTAAGCCAGGTATAAACAGAGGAGGGAAGAGAGTAGCAGAGGTGCCTCTCAACAATGAGTGACAAAGCAAATAAAATGACCAGTCTTCAGCTCTCAGGCCAATATTTTACTGCAAACCTTCCCTTCACCTTTATAGTCAGTGTGATCTCTGCTGTGGCAGTCAGTGGGAGAAGGATGACAGCCTAGATGGCCACCTGTAATGATTTAAAATTGGTAGGTTTATGTTATCTGTTTCAGAAATAACTCCTTATAGTTCACATATTTTTCAACCAGCACCCCATCACTCTCTTATTGACTGCATGGGGAGCAGCATAAACCAGAGGAATGTCCCATTCTAACCTCGCTAATGAAACTTCTTTTGCATTGCAGTTGACCTGGACAGGTTGAATGACGATGTGAAGCGTTACAGCTGCACTCCAAGGAACTACTCTGTCAATTTAAGGGAGGAGCTCAAGCTGACAAATGTAGTTTTCTTCCCCCGCTGCCTCCTTGTCCAGCGCTGTGGCGGAAACTGTGGCTGTGGGACTCCAAACTGGAAATCCTGCACCTGTGTGTCAGGGAAAACAGTGAAAAAATATCATGAGGTATTTTCATTCTTTCTTTGTTACTTCTTTTGGGTATTTACTGCTTCCATGGATTCTGAAGTCTTTTCTCAGAGCTGTGTGTGCTGCTTGTTAATAGACTGTGTAAGTGTGAGAAAGGGGTGTTGGCAGTATTTATGTGTAAGTTAACTTAGAAGAAGTTGGAGAGAACTTCCACCCCTCTTGAGTGGATGCCACCACAGCATCCTAGTGAACTGTGTTTGAAGAATGAACCTTACATTGGACTGATTTTTCCTAGTCAAGGACTAATACAAAGTAAATGTATATACCACTGGAAATATTCTTTTTACTAACACAGAGACATGGGTTCCTTGAGATATTTGACTTAATTTCCTCATACGTGGAAATTCTAATTAAGTCACTTGGAAACTCTCTTCCTTTCCAGATTTATTACTTATAGGAGGCAGCTGAATTTTTCAGCCTTAGCTTTTTTTTTACCACTCAGCAATTTTTTACAAAGGCAAAATTTTTGCATAGAAACAATGCCCATTATTTTAATCCATTCAGACTGCATCTAGAGAGCTAAAACACAAGGAAAGAGCATTTTGTATTCTTGCCTCTAACGCAATATTTTCATATCAAGGTCTTGCCTCTAACACAGTATTTTCAGATCAAGGCATGAGCAATGTCCCCTAAAGTGAGCATGTCTAAGAAAGTTACTTGGTAGTTGTCTTTCAGTTGTTGGAAGGTAGGGGTAGCTGGATGCCATTCTGACTTACTTCTGACACATATCTCTGTAAGGGCCTGATTTTAAGTGAAAATGTACTTTATGGACTTTAACCCTGGATGAGATGCAGGCTCATAACATTACGGCATTATCTTGAGAGACTTGGGGCTACAGTAACAGAGGGTTGTTGAAGGTCAGAACTTGCCCACACTGTGATCTTTGTGGTTACTCTTTTCAGAGGTAAGAGATACCTTCTCAAACATAACTGCAGAATACAGCATACTCCTCACGCTAGAACTGGAGAATAGTTAATATTTTCTCTAATTTTAAACAAGATGCAGGGGATGACCCTAGTAATTACAGAGCAGAAAGCCTTATCTCAGTGGTAGAAAAGTTAATTGGAAAAAAAATTAATAGGTCTAAAGCACCTAGATGACCATGAGCTGATAAAATTAATTCGGAATGCCTTATATATGAATAAATATTTATACAGTACCACAACATTGTACAAGAATGCTAAAAGGACTGCCTCCTGCAGAGAGCCAACAGTCAGCCAGACAAGATCAGACATGGATTAGAAGCTGGTTAAGAGATAAAGAGCAACGAGGTGGAAGAGATGAGCAATTTTCTAAATGGGAAAGGGCTATCTAAGGGTGCCCCAGTACAAAGATTATTATTTCATGAGGGTTCAGTCTGGAGGGAGGTAAACAGAGAGGTGGCAAAAATGACAGGTGGCACAGGAGATAACATACTTGAACAGCAGAGAAGGCTGTGAGGAATTTCAGAAGGTCTTTGTAACTTCTTTTAAATGCAGGTTAGAAAAGCAGCAAGCACTAGGATGAGTGGTCTCAACTATTTATTTTTATAACACTGGGTGTGTGAGGGGAGGAGGAAGAAATGAGGAGTGGAAATTGGGCTAAAGGTCAAGCAGTGAATCACTCTGAAGAGCTTTAGGAAAACAGTTGTTTAGTGCAGTGATAAGAAAAAGACAAGTGACAGTGTTCTGCAGGAATGGAGTTGAAGGGGTAAGAACACAGCAAATATTGTGGTCTGGATAAATTGGTGGGGGGCTTATACTAGGTTTTGACCATTGAAGCTTAAAAGGACAAAAGCAGGACTAGAAAAAAGAAATAGAAGTATCAGGGATACATCACGAGAGATGTAGGTGAAGATACAGATCAAAAACATTAGTAAGGAAAGTGGCCCAAAAGTTTTTGATCATTTCATTCAGAAAAAAAATTTCTAGTGGGGACACAGTGAAAGATAGGAATTAATGAACAGTTGCTAAAGGAAAATTAGATCTTCCTAAATAATCTTTTCCTTAAGAAAAGAACAAGAGAGAGACTGGAAGGGAGCTGATTTAAAATTATAAAAAGGAAATGTGGTCTTTTTCACAGTAAATCTGTATGGAATTTCAACACTTAAATATGAGTTGTGCATCAGAGGATTCTGAAAGAACTAGAAGTCAATATAAACTAAGGAATCCTGGGTTACACCTGTATCAGAAATTAAGTCAACAGTTGACAATAGCTGGAAAGAAAATTGCTGATTATAAATATATTATCAAGCACTTACTTTTTTCAGGTGTTTGGAAACAGCTAATTCTGGAACACCAGAATATCACACTAGCCAGATATTGCTCAGCATCAGGGTGTCATGACTTATGACTGCCCCAAATTAATCACTAAATTCAGGAGATTCAACATTCATACAAATATATCATTGCTGATTTATTTTCCTACTCATTTCTACTCTGAAAACCAAATGAATGCAAGACAGTGTTTCATCTCAAACATTAAATGGCCTTTGTAAGTTTAAATTTAAATTTTATCCCTTAGGGATGAATTACCAGCTCACTGAGCAGATATTTAGCCAAGTGTCTCCCATTAACATGAGTAGAAGTCATGTAGATAAATTCATGTATGACATACTAAAGATGTGTCCATTAATTTTAATCCAAAATGTTTTCTACTTTATTATTATTATTAGCCACACACAATTAATCAGTTTTACTCTTATTCTTCTTTGACACTTTAATTTTACTTAAATACCAGATGGAAAAGGCACTGAGGAGAGGCCTCTCCACATGACAGTTTTAGAACCATAGAGCCAGTTTACTCTCTTAAAAGCCAATTTGAAACCCACTAACTTATCCAAAGAGCCTTTAGTTGCCTAACAAAGAATGGAGCTTTACACTTCATGAAATCCCCAGCACCATTAATTTGATTAAAAAGCTCAGCCTTCTACTGCAGGAGAATATAGGACAGATTCAAACACAAGTCTCGGTTAATTTGATTTACAGAAGACACCAGAAGGAAATATTAGGTGGTGGAGCAAAGAAGGTGTTTGGAGTAGCTGAAACTGTCCTGCAGACCCCAGACCTCTTCTCTAGCCAGACTGATTTTCCCTAATTTCTGTCCTGGAGCTTCATCTACTGAGCTTCTGAACCTGCAAGAGCTTTGTGTCCTGCACATGGATATACTTGTTCTCAAAAGTAAAAATGTCTCTGGAGATCACTTAAAAGTTCCCTGGCATTTCTGAGATACCCAGTATTTCTGTGTGAGTAAGACAGCAGGCAAATTTTCCAGAAGCAATATGCTCCTTTTGGCTTTGTGGTGAGTGCTGGAGTAGCCGCATGTTGACAGCGGTGGGGACCTTAAAGGCCAGGTTGTTCCTTGAAGAAGAGGCTTCTATTCCAGGTTATCTCCTTATGATCTTAATGCTTTTTTGTTCCCTCTCAGTTCCTGTTCAAAGCCTCCTACTGTAATCACTGAGCACTCTCTCCTAGCCTAGCCTCTCAGGACTAATAGCTATCACATGGAGGAGCCTTTAATTTTCCCAAGCTGAGAGTGCTGCTCCAGTTCCCTGAATGGAATGTACAGCTCTTTTCTATCATGTCTGACGGTAAGAAGTGATGCAACAAGGAAAATGAGAACATGAGATGGACACAATAAGGAGTAGCTTTTTCTTTATTGCCCTGGGAGATACTAATCATGAGATCTTTATAACCTGGAAGTTTGCCATAACTTTACCGACATAATCATCACTTTTCAGAAACGAATGGGGTCATAACATGGGTAAACAGATAGTTTTATTGGTGGGTTTTGTTGTTTTGGTTTTTGTCCTTGCAGGAGTCTTGCGGTGCTCTGTGGTTTTCCATGGCTTCTGGGTTTGCTTTGAAGCAGAGCAAATACTCTGGACACATACTCATGACTTATCACATAGTGTCACAAACCCTTCAAACTAAACAGGCCAAGAAGTCCTGGCAGTCTGAAAACATCTCTCAGGCATAGTCTGCCATAAGTGATGCTGAGTTATGTTGCAATGTTCTGTGCAACAGAAAGACAAAGCAATACATGAAAATGGATGCAGCATACCTTAATCAAAGCTCAGTCCTACTGCTGTCTAACTTTCTAAAGTGGACCTGATATAAAAGTGTGTTTCTCATTGCAGTTCATTTCCTTAAAAATGCCTGGAGCTGCTCTTTAAAGAGGCACAGGCTCTAAACCTGGAGATTACTCAGCACAGAGAAGGTGTGGGGAAACTCAGGCCAGGACTCAGTTAAGCTGTGGCTGTGGCTGTGCTATCCAACCAGCATGCACATACCTCACAGAAACAAGAAACCAGTTTCCCCATCTCATTGCTGTAACTGATGAGATGTGAAACGAGTTTCCGTGGAGAATAAGTACTCTTAAGGTAGCAGCCAGAATTTGTCAGAATGTATAAACCACTACAAACACAGTGCTGAGCTGCACAGCTAAGGGGCATATAAGGAAAAAAGAAAAGTAGTGATAGCTGATTGCAACTTTTACCTACTTATTTGTCTCTCCTGTAAAGACTGATGTGTTGTCCAGTGTCTATAAGGTGCTTCTTCCCTCACCCCCCATCCCACCCCTTTTTGAAGCATTATGCCTCCATTCAAGTTTGATGTTGGCTGGAGCTTGTCTGGTGCCTCCACAGGACATACATTCAGTTAATTCTCAGAGAGAAGGTTTTGATAAGTGTTAGGGTACCAATTTCATAACCTTTGGTTGCCTAAAGAGAGGCAGTAGGTACCCCAGAGCACACAATACTGTATCTTGGCAAAATTTGCTGGGGCATGAAAAAGCTTCAACAGAACCAAGCATTGAAAAGAGAAAGCAAGATAGAGGGAATATTATATGGGAGAGAAGAGCACTGGAGCACAATAGAGAATAAATAAGTGGAACTTCAGTAAGACAAAGTTACTGTAATGGACTTAAGAAATGTAGCTAATACAATTTGATGCTGTTGGGGCTTTTTTCTTATTTTTCAGAGAAATGCAAAGCAAACCTTAAGGAGACACTTGAGAGAGAAGACAATAATTCTCACCCTGTCCTTAAACAGGGAAACATAAGATAACTGGTCAAAAAATGATCCAAATGCTGCTGACACAACAAAGGGAATTTGCTAAGGGATTAAAAAGAGCTAGAATCATCAAAGCAGTGTGCAAGGAATATGGTCTTATCGTTGTATGTCCTGGAGTTGATAGTACATGTATAAAGGAGATAAAAGGTTGTTATGGTAATAAAGGCGCAGAATTAGCCTGACAAAAGAGCTAATATCATGGAAAATTGTACAAGAAAGAGCAATGGGATTTATTTGGAATGCAAGTACAAGGAAACAAAATGAGTCAGAAATCACTGCTAGGTCAAGGGATGAGCAGAGAGAGCACAGAAGTGCAGTCAGAGAAAAAAGGTTCGTTTTTAACTAGATGGAAAAAAAGGTTCTTGGGTTGACATCTGGAAGTTAAGCAAGTGAGACATCCTGTGATACATGTCAGGACAGAGAGGCAGTTTGTGAAGGAGGAACACCTGTATCTAGTCAGTGATAAAACAACAGCTGTAGCATAATGCATACATAATTCCTGACCAGATCAGCAAAAGTGAGGGTCTTGTTGATGTCACATATGTCAAAAACCATCATAGCTTTAGTGAGTGCTTCAGGTACTTGAGTTTTAACCTAATTAATTTTTCCCATGTTTATTGTATTAAAACCAGGTGTTTCTTACACATACAAATAAAAAAATAGAAACAATAATTCCATCTATATTTAATAATACCTTAGTTTGCCTGCTACCACTGATCAGCAAGCCAACTTACTTTTCTTGTTCACGATACCCTCTGGTAAGAAAGAATACGTCTTTGGGTCTATGTCATTGGTTAGGCTGTGTTCCTACTAGAGTAAAGGTCCTTGTGCTAAATTATGATCCACTTTTCCATAATACTTGGCTTCTTATACTCAGAGCACAGCTAAACCGTGTGTGACCTTTGGATTAGATAACTTTCAAAAATTGTGGAGTAAGATTTTTTACATCTATCAGAACTTAGATCTGTGTTGAATGTTTTGCACTTTTGATGCTTCCTCTTTAATGAATCTCAGACAAATATAATTTGGTTTGCATGCTAGAATGGTTTTATTTTTAGATGTGCAGAAGGATATTAGATAATGCTGCCTAGCAGAATTTTAAAATAAGTTCTGCAAAGTACAGATTTCACTATCTAAAATAGCATCCAGTGTTGCTCACCATCCTCTGTCACAAGAATATGAAGCTAATTAGATATTGGGTAACCCATAGTCATATTATTGATTTTCTGTAGGCTTCTTAAGCTAATCAGAAAGAAAAAAAAAAGGCTGATTTTTGAGTGAGACTTCATTTTTCTGTTGGTGCTTAAAATATTGGCCAAGAATTTTAAAAAACAATGTTACTGTTGTTACTAATAAGTAAATGAAAAGTCAAAAATGCCTGTGGGGAACTTTAAAAAAGTTTTGACTGGGTTTGCTATATCTTTTTGCTTTTTAATGAAACAGAAATCAGCCATCATGGATTGTCATGGCTAAATGTTGCATGACTTCAAGGGTCAGTGATACCTGGTTAGTTCCGTCAGCAAATGCTGAAGGGATGATTCACCTCATCTGTCTCTACCCATCTAACACTGTGAGTCCAAGCTTTGGGCTCCTTTCCTAGTCCCCAAAGCTAGCCCCGCCAGAGGTAGGTGTTTCAGGTGAATCATGCTCTGCTTTTGCTGCTTCATTGCAGTTTCTGCTGGAGGCCTGCCACATATGGATCAGAGTGAGCAGGTTTTTCCCAGCTGAGTCCTCTTCCTGGCAGTCCTCAGTCCCTGATCTTGAAGTGTTCTTACAGACCTGATAGGTGCCATCAGCCCTGACTTCCTGTGCTCCACAGGTGACAGGAGAGCACCTGCTGTCCCCAGAGCACAACCCAAACTGGTACCATACACCTCCTGGAAAGGCAGTCCTCAAACAGGCTGGAAACCCCCCTGTTCCTTGGGGGGACTGTCCAGGTGGTGAGTGAGCCTGACTTTAACAAGTGTGCCCTAATTCCAGTTGAAGTTTTTCTGGCTCCAGCTTCCAGATCCCAGTTTTTGTCATGGCTTTGATCTCATTTAAGGAGGCTTTCAAAAGCTGGCATCCAAATTCAGTACATGATCAATGAGCAAGATTGCTGGCAAGAAAACACATGTAAGCATTTTCTTTTATTTCCTACATCGCTGCCCCCAAGGAAAGTTACACAGTGGCTACAGTCATCTTACCTTGAAACTTCTCAGATGTTCAGGCACATCTCCAAAGTAAAATGCCACCCAGCATATTGGTGTGCTCCTATGGGGCTCTCTGTGCAGAAAATTCCCTGCTGCACTTTTTTTCATATTACCTATAAGCACCAAATCCAGCTCAGAAGCAGAATAATATGTCTTGGTTTTATTTTAATGGTTTTATGACCATAAACTCAGTGTTTGATGAGAGGGACATGACTGTAGTTACATGCTCCTTGTGAGGCAATGATCTGAGTAGCTGAGGCACTGCAATTTGATGAGAAGTGATAGACATTTGATGAGAAGTGATAGACACTGATCCTTTAATTTGAAAACTACAAGGTTATTCTTTTTCACACCCCCTCCCCCCAAAAAAATCCCAATGTTTTGCGCATTTTAGACCTGTCATATCCATACTTTTAGTCACCAGAAATGGTCTTACTTCCAGATTTTTTTAAATTCCCTTGAGTTTATTAGATGAAAATAAAACTATTAGGTGGGAGTAAGACAGAGAGCTTTGAGTATCAGTTCTGTGATCAGCTATTAAAGTAGCTCCAGAGAGGGATCTGAACAGGCTGAATCTGAGACCAACTGTATGAGGTTCAACAAAGCCAATTGCTGGGTCCTGCACCTGGGTCACAACAACCCCAGGCAGCACTACAGGCTGGGGGCAGAGTGGCTGGAAAGCTGCCTGGTGGAAAAGAACCTGGGGTTGCTGGTTGACAGCCAGCTGAACATGCCCCAGAGTGTGCCCAGGTGGCCAAGAAGGCCGATGGCATCCTGGCCTGGCTCAGCAATGGTGTGGCCAGCAGGACCAGGGCAGTGACCGTCCCCCTGTCCTGGGCACTGGGGAGGTCACAGCTCCAATCCTGTGCTCAGTTCTGGGCCCCTGACTGCAGGAAAGACATTGAGGGGCTGGAGCGTGTCCAGAGAAGGGCAATGGAGCTGGGGAAGGGTCTGGGGCACAAGTGCTGTGAGGAGCAGCTGAGGGAGCTGGGGGTGTTCAGCCTGGAGAAAAGGAGGCTCAGGGGGAACCTCATCCCTCTCTCCAACTGCCTGAAAGGAGGGTGCAGCCAGGTGGGGGTCAGCATCTTCTGCCAGGTGACAAGTGACAGGACAAGAAGACATAGCCTCAAGTTGCAACCAGGGGAGATTAAGACTGAATATAAGGGAAATTTTCTTCACTGCAAGGCTGATCAAACAGTGAAACAGGTTGCCCAGGGAAGTGGAAGAGTTGGTATTCCTGGAAGTATTCAAAAACCATGTGGACAGAAGTTAGTGGTTGACTTGGCAATGCTGGAATGACAGTTGGGACCCAGTGATCTCAGAGGTCTTTTCCCACCTGCAGGATTCTGTGATTTGGTAATTTCAGCTGTGTTCAATCACTTTTTTCCTGTCTTGTCTGAGGAAAGTGCCTGACAGTTCATTTTCTTATCAGCAGAGCTTATATACTGTGCACATGCTTCTTGATAAAAAACACAGGGTAAGTCCCCAAGCTGTCAGATGGACTGTTAACTTAAATACTGCCCATGTCTTTGCTCTCATCCCATTGCATACTTTGATTTGATCTCAGCTGGAAAAATGAGATCTACCTACCCATGATCTTGCAAACTGCCAGTCATCTGGATTTGTCATACTTTGCTGGAAGATTTCTTTAAATAAGGAATTTATCATGGGTTCAGTGTCAGCATCTGTATTTGATTTTAAAAGCATGTTTTCTTTAAAAAATCATCTTTGAAGATGTGGTCTATTTCTAGTTCTGTAATAGTCGCAGCAACCTGACTGGGTTCAGTTCCTTTGTGCCCGGGATGACAGTGTGATACAGCAAATGATCCTAGTGTCCATCAGGATTTGTTGCTTATATGGATGCAGCCAGCATTTGAAATCAGTTCAAAGATACTATATTTTTGTTGCTTTAAAAAAAAAAAGTAAAATTACATGTTTCTGCATTTCTAGTAGGGCAAAGTGATTCTATTTTCCCAGCACAGTACAGGAGCATGTCTGTACCTTGCTTAGGCACAGTCCTTCCTCTCAGTATTACATAGGTTAAATATAAACTTCATCACAAAAGGGAGAACAAAATAATAGACTGTGTTCTGTGCTTATCACTTTTGTTATATCTCATGACTTTTCTAGCTTTAAGGCATTAATAGCAGAGAGAAAATGGTCTTATCCTGAGAGCTGCTAACCTGACTGCCCTCCCCCACCCACCCTGCACAGCATCTCTGGCTTTCCTTTGGCAAGTGCTTCACATTTACTTTCTGAGTCTTTCTAATTTTGTTGAAAATGCTAATATTCCATTGATCTGGCACACAGGCTCTTATTCCCTGTCATTTCCAAAACCATCTCAACTCTTGTACAACAAAACCATCTCAACTCTTACAACATCAAAATACAGAAGCTATTTTGTTAACAAAAAAAAAAAATTAAAAAACAGATGGTTGAGTAACAGTGATCTGTTAGTTATAAATCAGTATGATCTGTTAGAGCAGAAATGTGCTTCAGTGCTTCAGTGGTTGAGGTGTTACAGACATTTAGGTCCCACTTCCCAGCTGGCCACTGGCTTTGAGAGATCATGCATTAACCGACATTTCTCAATCTTTGAACAAGCAAGAGAAACCCAGCTCATCTAGCAGTCACTTGGCCAAGCTAGTTCTTTTTTACAACATATAAAACCCTTCTTAAGGGTCTCAAGATCATCTTGCCAAGATAGATTTTTTTCAGAAATATCTATTAGAATGCTTACTTCCCTAGTAATTTTGTTTTCTTGTTTGCTTGGCATTATTCACTGTAAATTCTTCAGAAATCATTTAGGTTGAGGCAGAGATTTTAAAGGTAAGCCAACAAAATTCAGATTCCACATAAACTCAGTGGTATCTGTCACATATTTTGTGCAAGCTCCTTCATCTTCTTCTGCCCTTCACAGGTATTTAAGTTTTCAACCAATTCTAATGATATGTCCTTTAGAAATTTCAAATTGCGTAAAAAAATGTTCCTTGTTCTTAAGAGTATAAATATTGTACAAGGAAGAGGAGGGACAGGAAAACTCAAATATGTATGGCACTGCAAAAATGAGCCAAAAGGAAACATGCTTGCTAGTTCAGATGCAAAGGAGCAACTCTGGACATGGTTAGGAATGTGCGTGATATAAAGATACCTGACGTATAAAAAAATACAGTCTGTCCAAGCTCCAGGATAAACAATACAGTAGGATGTCAAAGGGTGCAAAGAAAAAGCTGGAAATAAAACAAAAATATGTCCAAATTTATGCTGGTCAGGGCCATTAAGGGCTGTTGGTGCCCTTGGGGCCCCAATGTTCTCAAGCTCGGATCTCCAACATTGAATTTCTAATTCAATGCATTTTTGTTGATCCTCCCAGGTGCTGAAGTTCGTCCCTGAGGCTGGGCATACCAGAAGAAGGGGCAGAATCAGGAACAACATGTCCTTGGTAGATATACAGCTGGATCACCATGAGCGTTGTGATTGTGTCTGCAGTTCAAGACCACCCCGATAAAAAAGGAAAAGCAAAGAAAGAAAAGAAAAAGCCAGACACACTAACTGCATCTGACCGGACATTTGCTTTCAAGCAGGATTGCTCTGAGGACCTTTACTCACTAATCATTTGAAATTTGCTACTAGCCTGCCTTTGCAATTAGCAAAAATCATTGCTGTGCTGATTAGTGTCATGGCAACTAAACAGATATATCATACATTTATGTATCAGCATCCAAGAATTTAGGATTGTGGCTATCTGTAACTAGATTCTGAGGGTTGATATTTTCAAAGCTCAGTTGCAGTCCTTAGGCACACAGTGCCCACTGAATTTAAATACCAGGTATGTAGGTATTTGTGGTAGCTGGCAATGAAGTAGCATTGTGTTTGTTTTTCACTCACCAGTTCCTACACTCAAATTCTGCTCCCATTTCTACCTCCTCAGCTCTCCTTATGGTAGGTGGGGTTTTATGGTGAGTATAAATGAAGAGAGAATTTGAGCCTGTAGGAGTGCAAAGTGGTTTACCCCAATCTCAGAGGGAACTTCCCAGCACTCTGGCCCAACAGAGTGAGATAGAATGCATAAAATCCATCATTACATGCAATTACACACCAGTAAAGTCAAATCTCGCTGTTTGTACTCGAGCAAACCAAGTGCTGAAATTAGTAGATGCTTTGCATAATCCAGGACACTGAGGCTGGTAGGGAGTGCAGAAACTGGTGCTTTTGCCGTGGTGGCTCCATGGCAGCCATCGCCCAAGTGCTTCTGCAAGAGGGGGCTCCTGCCAGCTCCCCAACACCTGTGGGCTGGAACTGATTTTGGTCACTACCTACCTGATCTGGATTCCTGCCCCTTGCTCAGAGTGGCCCCACAGTTGCCCAAGAGGAGCCCCCCCCCGTACAAGAAGGGAGAGACAGTCCTCCCCTTGGATCCTCCTTGCAGCAGTTCGAGGAGTGCCATGCTTTCCTGTGGAGGAGAAGAAGATAGGGCACTTATTTGTTGAAAATATTGATTTGTTTTGCAGTTGTGTTACTGGGAAACAAAACTGTGTTTGAGATTTAATTATCGTTATTTGGTTTGGGGTTTCTTTATTTGTTTTTTAACTTTGTCATACATGCATTAATCTTAGTTATCTGAGGTTAGTTGTCTCATTCCAACTCTGTGTATTGCCATGGTTAAAGTGTTGACAGTGAATTTCTTTTTTTTGATTGCATTTTGCTGAAGCATATTAACTCATTAAGTAATGACTGTCAGTCATGGAAAATGTGCATCATTTATTAACTTCCAGAAGAATATTACTAAATACCACCTCATAATAAAATTCGCACTTTAAAAGCTACAGCATAGTTTCCTATGCCTTTTAAACTATTACAAAAGTGCTCTAGCTGAAAAAATTTTAAAAATCCTTCCAAACTAGATTTTAAGGATTTTCAAATGCTGCTCCAAAAATGTAAGAAACCAGGCAGATTTAAGTCAAGCAAAGAATTGGAGTTTTGATCATGAATGTAACAGAGGGAGTAGGGTGGCACATTTAATGGCTGAGGTTCTATATTTTAAAGTAGACATAGGCTGCATCAAATCATCTTGTCTGTGTTGGCTCTTGTCTTTCTGTCTCTCTGAAAAGAGTCAAGTAGGTTAACAATAGTGCATTACAATTAGTGGAAAATGGCATGTGCTATAAAATACGAGGCCTTCAAACCAGTATGTTTTAGTACTCCACAGGTTTGTTACAAAAGCACCCTATTGTTCTCATTTTCCCTCTTCATCAGCTCAAGTATTTTGTAAGTGCTTTTTTATAATTTTAGAAAAACTTTGCTGAAAGATCCCTTTGAAATGATGTGTTACTTTCTTTCCTGTACTTTAACCTTGGAGATTCAAAAAGTGTGGGGGTTATTATTATTATTTATATTAATTTTTCCTCTCTGGCTCCCAGATGTCTGTTTAAAAATGCTCCTGAATGCTTACTTGGGAAGTGATTCATCATTTTTCAAAGCAATTCACATTTAAAGAACAGCTCTGTAACCAAAGATTACCACCTTCATTTTGTAGTTCAGTACTATTTAAAGAACATCTCATTCTTTTTCTGTGTCTAGCTTAATAACATGATTGACCCAGCCCTTACATAAGTTTTAGCTAAGTTTGGAAGAAATTGGCATGCAAGACCGTGGCAGTGTGGATTGTTTTTGAGATACACACTCCTGGTTTGTATCTCTGACTGAACCATGCCTAAGCACTCTTGATTTCATAGCTAGCATTGGTTGCAGGTCACACTCTTGCAGGCTTCACTCTAAGGCTTTGTGCTCTAAGTGGTCCTTTAGTTCCCACCCTCCCAGGGAAGCTGGGCAGCAGGCAGTGCTGCAGCAGGTGCTCACCCAGTCCCACCCCAGTAGCCACGTGTTGTGAGGGGTGCTTATGCCTCCTGACATAAGGGGGGATTCAGCTGAGTTACCCCTACAGGCAACTGGGAGAGGCTCTCCTGTAGTATGCCTTTGTCCAAAGGCTGAAATCACCCAGTTTGGGAGCATTCCTTTCTCTATTTTGACTCTATAGAAAGATTAGAAATTTTATTTGGGCATCTAGGCGGGATACACAGAGATAGATAGTATGATTACTCCTTTTAAAGACTGAACAGCTGAGAATTCAGCTGAGTTAGATAAAGGCAGCAGTGGATGCCAGTGTCCAACAGAAAAATTCAGATGCAAAGTAAAAAAAAAATCCTTTTGCCTAATGATGGATTTACCTTCTTAAATGTAAGATAAGCTTGTCACAAACTTTAAAGTATTACTTCTGGAACACTAACTAATTAATGGAACCATTCACTGCTTCCTGCTGCCCTACAGACACCATGCTCCCAGTGCAGGAGGGTCAAGGATGGGCTTCGTGTGGCAGTGTGGGGATGATAACATACTTGTGAAAAACCCAAGCCTCGAGATGCAGTGACCCTGGTGAACACAAATACCAGGATTTTTTTTTCCTTTTTATTTATTAGCAGAAACTACAAAAGTGTATCTCCATACTTTTTTTTTTTCCTCTTTTGTCTTCGTATAATTGTTGTTGTTTATATACTGTTTTAACTTAAAGAGCAAAGCTGTTAAAAGAACTTATTTGGTTCAGTTTTATTGGTGGAATTGGAACCCCCCAAAATAAATACATTTTCAAAGGCAATTCAGAAAGAGTCCTAATTTCAAAGCACTCATCAGCTTTTCATTTACTATATTCTTCTGGGATAGAGCCTACTTTCTCAAGTGCAATCTATGTATATTTTTTTATCTCAGTTACATGCAGCTTTCCTAGCAGTACTTTTTACTTTATGCAGTATGTAATGTGTCTTATCTTGATGAAAAAATAAATACTGCTTTTAAAAGAAGATACTCTGAGTGATTATTCATATTTGGATGAAGAAAAATTTGTTATTAACAGAAAGACATTTCCACAACATGACACCATCCATATTCACATGGTCTCCTTTTAAATTTTAGCAGTCATTCCCAGGAGCATCAGGGAAGGACCAAAGGGCAATTTTGGGATAAGCAAGTTTGAACCCTTGAGCTGGCAGAGCTGACAGCTTCCTTGTGGAGCAGCAGCAGTGCGAGAGCAGCACAGCATTTCTCAGAGCTGGATTAGGGCACGCCCCCAATATTTGGTACTGATCTCAGCCCCTACAGGCTTGGCTTGGCTCTAGGAGAGCTTGCTGTAGCTTGCTATAGCTGCTCCTTACTGCCAAAGGAAGCTGCCAAAGGAAGCTCTGTGTCTCACCTGAGCAAGGACAGCCTTAAGCATCCCATGTATGCAAGGCAGCTGAAGGAGCCTAGGGCCTCTTGAGCAGGGCAAATTTGAGCTGTGCTTCTGAGCTTGGGCATTTCCTCCAGCTTTGCCAGAAGCAACTTTTGCTGTGTTAGGGCAAATAATAATCTTCAAAGCTTTGGCAACTACTTTCAATTTAAGGTTCTTGTGCCTTAGACTTTCACTGGATCTTGGACTGAATAAGAACATGAAATTTTCTCCCAATTGATTATTCACGAGCTAGATCCCCTGTCTGATAAGGGAAGTACAGATAGAATACAATAGTCTGGGAACCCAGCTTTAGTCTGTCCTCATGCATGCGCACCTTTTTCTGAATAGTCATGCTGCTGATCTGAAACAGTCAGCCATTCAGATGAGCATATTTATCCCCTTTGGTTTGGTCTTCGTTACTCAGAGAAAAAAAATTACTGTGTATTTTTTCCTTTTTTTTTAAAGGCAGTCAGAAGAGACATTTTCTAACAAAGGAATCATTTCTCTTGCATACAGTGAACAGGGCCGTGGTTAATGGGTAGAGGAGGTATTTTCTGCCTTCTGGAAATGCACCGAATACACTTCATAGCAACTCAGCAACTGCAAAATGTTCAAGGATGGCATAAAGCTCCTCTCACCTGGCATACACACTTCCATAACTAATGGCTAGCTAACACCAGTTTGTCCTTATGCTCACAGGACAAGGAATATGTGAGTGAAAGCTTTAATAAATCTGAAACTTGGAAAGCAGCTCTGCATCTCTTCATCTATAAAAGTATATTTTTCACAATGTCATTCAGGAACCCACCATCACCTTTTTCTAAAAGTAGTGGTGTTTTTAAACATTCATCTTCTCCTTTCTGAAGAACACAGCATCTTCCTCTAGCTAATTTTAAGATCTGTAACAGCTGTAAAAATACTTGCCTGTAAATTCAGTTAAGATTTCTCTTGCTCTTGTCCAGAGTGCATTGCCCATACACACTGATATAATGTAAATTCAGCAGAGGTCCAATTTGTACTTACTCTCCCAGGGACTCCAGTGTGGCACATAATGAAAATTTAGAACTTAGTATTCCTGTTTCTCATTCTGGGAACTTTACGTTCATTTACTGACGGTCTTGGTCAAATATTCTGAAGTTTATTTGGTCATTCATTGACAGGCTGTGAAAATCTGCTTTAAGTGTTCAAATTCAATTTTCTGTTTCTTTTCAAAGAATCATAGAATAGCTTGGATTGGAAGGGACCCTAAAGATCATCTAGTTCCAAATACTTATCCTAGAAATGGAATTTCCATACCAGAAATGTTCTGCCATGAATAATAGGAGGGAAATATTCCAGGTTCAGTCTATCTTCTAAAATTGATTTAAGATGGTCTGAAATTCTTGTAGCAAGAAATTTTATTTCAAAACTGAGTTTATATAGCCTGATTTTTGAAACTGAGTTTCAAAACCTCATTTATGTATTGCTTATAGAAACTTGCTGTGGCACAGACATGCTTTAATAAAAACAGAAATAGTTATGTAATAACAGTTAGTGTATTTGATGCTCCAATTTCAATCTGACAAAGATTTCTGCTTCACTTGAAAGAATTTCAGTTTCAGAACCAGTACAAAGCAAAGAGGATAAAAATGACTGGGCACCTTCAAATATTTTTGACATAAAGAGTCAAATTCTTTGACATAAGAAAAAACCCCCGTAACTTTTATTCATTGCATTTCCTTAGAAAATAAGAGCAGACATCTTAACCTTTTTGTTCTGAGTTTGGAGAGTATCATCTCAAGTAAGGCATACTCTGAAATGAGCTCTCATTTCAGTCTGAAATCAGGTTACCCATCCTGAGATGAAGATTTGGCAGAATTGCATTGATATGAAGGGTGGTTCTCCAATCCACCCTTCATATCAATGCAATTCTACCAAATCTTTCTATGTGCTCCCATTCTCACCACTTTTTTTCAAAGAATAAAAAAAATTAATTTGTTTGGTAATATTGTACATCCACTTGCATGTATTATGGGAAGAAAGAGGATTCCCTCCCCCAGAATGGGTTACCATTTAATACTGAAGAATCCCAGGCTGGCTGAGGTGGGAAGGGACCTCTGGAGATGGTCTTGTCCAGCCCTTTGTTCAAAGCATGGTTATCTACAGCACTGCATCAGTGCTCAGGCCTGTCCAGTTAAGTTTTGAATTTCTTCAAGGCTGGAGATTCAGCTCTTTTTACTAGCCTTTATGTAGAGGAAAGCTGAGGCATTAGATTTGACAAACTGTGTGGAGACAGAAGAGTATGACAAACCCTTGGACATCCATGGAGGGCTGTGGCTCATGGAAGACTCTCCAGCCTGTGATTACCACGCCTTTCTCCATGCCACATATATCCAACAGTATCACTAGGATAGTAAATTCCAGGACCAGAAAGAGTATCTTAGGTGGTGTGGGGAGAAGAGCCAAACATCCATGCCAGAGGATTTTTCCCCTAAGGTAGTGTAACAATTTTTTAGCTTAAAAAAATGACTAAAGAATTCTGCCAGTGCACAAGAAGGAGCAGAGGGACATGTGGGCATGGGAGGGAGCCCCAGTCACCTCACCACAACAGTGGAGACCCCGACACCCTCACTCGTGCCTGCCCTGGAGAGTCTCAGGGATGTGGAATACCCATCACCAGAAGCCAAGAGGACAGGTTCCCCATCACCCCACAGAGGGAGGGGTGTCACTGCCAGGGGATTATCATGGGAGGACGATTGCATCAGCCTTCATCCAGCTGCCAGACTCAGGAGGCACTAACAGTGTGCAGCAAGCCATCACAGGGATCCTTAATACATCCTGGGAAGACTGGAGGCTGCAGTTACTTTGCAGCTTCCAGACAGATTCTCTCATTAAGGCATAGGAAAGCAAATTGTCCAGCTTTCCAGAATATACACATCCGGAATATGCTGCGAAGAGCAGAGCCCCCAGAGCATCTTCCTGAACTTGTAGAGCACCTGATGAGAGAGGCCTTCATTAAACTGTTCTGATACCCGACAGATGGCATTCATTGCAACCTTTACATCAAAATACCAACCCTTGGATTCTGTTGCTAATTTATTTCAAAAGGTCAGGCAAGGATTTGTGTGCCCTCAAGGAATTGATCACATTATAGGAAGCTGCACTTTCAGGATTCGAATAACCCCACATAGGCAAAATGCTGCAATTTTCTCAGTTAAACTGTATCTGAGCACCAATTACACAACTGATTATTAAATGAAAATAAGCCATGTAGGCTTGCATGAAGAAGACTAATTGTTTTTTTCAATTAAAATAAAGACACTTGGGTCCAGATTAAGACCCTGGCAAGAAAAGGTAAGCAAATTAGTTTCCCAAAACCCATGGGAAATGCAGCTACCGCGTACCTGAAATGTTCGGGAGTGAATGACTCAGCAATTTTAATAAACAAAATGGAAATATCCCTTGAAAAGTCCTTCTACATAAAGCTAATTCAAGGAGCAAATGAAAACTAGTCCTTGCATTTTAATATCATAGCTGATTGCAATGAGCTACAGCCAGCACCAAGAGCTTTTTATTTTATCTGAGTTCTGTCTGACAAGCATTTTAAGAAGCTGTGCAACTTTCATCAAATACCAAACTGCTGTTCTTTGTGTTCCCTCAAAAAAGTGCTTATTCAAAAACAGAGACCAAAGGGTACTCCTTGAATAAACCAGAGCTCTCATGAACATGCAAATCTATACATCAATCCCCCCCCAGCATGCTTAGAATGATTTGTGGGTGGGTGCTGAGGGAGTTTTCTTGTGGCTGATGTGTTTACAAGCAGCAGTTTGCTTTTACTTTCCAAAACACCACGTTCAATATTCATGTAGAACCCTACTGAATAATCAACAGTGGCTACAACTTGACAAAGCAAACCTGTCAGCTGAAAGTGATAACCCACCTATAAACCATATTTGAGGCTAAGTGAACTGTTCCTCCCACTGATACCTCCTGC
This sequence comes from Certhia americana, assembly GCA_018697195.1. Lineage (NCBI taxonomy): Eukaryota > Metazoa > Chordata > Aves > Passeriformes > Certhiidae > Certhia > Certhia americana. The sequence continues at coordinate 41,189,928 of CM031857.1, read as the reverse complement.
CTTTTGCACTGCATCCTGATGTTAAACCATATTAACATTACACAAATGCAGTATCTCATCCCCTGTGACACTGACCTTCAGGAACATGCAAGTAAACACTCGGCTACTGGTATGACCAAAGAATCAACCTGACATTTTTTTAGCATCAAAGTCAAGGCTAATACACAATATTCCTATTTACACTTTTTAAAATGTGTGTGAGCCACACAATTACATGCAGCACAGAACAGGGAAAAACTTGCCTTGTAGATAAATGCTGAAAATTTTAAATGACCATGCTAAAGCCTTTAACTCAAAGAAAACCTATGGAGGCTGCATGCTCCAGAAGAAGCAAATTATCTCAGTGGTCCTTGAAAACTGCAAAGGACCTTACGAACTTTCTTGCATGTAGAGCACCTGATAAGGCACCAAATAATGGAGAGACTTGCTGTACAACAGTGTATGATAAATTACTTCTAAGCTGTAGTGGTTTTTCTGGTTTCAGGAAGTTTCCAAGGCAATTTCTTTAACTGCATTTTGTTCCAAGCAGCTGCTTTTCCTCAGTTTAATAAAAAAAATGCAACATTTCTCTGATCAAAAGCATCTTGGGAAATTATCTGTGTTTGTATAAATATAGCCACACACATATATAAGTGGGTTTTTTTATATACGAGTATACAATCTATTACATAACTCTACATTTAAAAACAGGCAGAAAAAACTCAACTCCTCCATCAAGATAAAATTCAATCAGCAGGCAAAGTGAAATGTTCTTATACTTTAGGAAAATTTCCTTCCTTTAAAAAATCACTGAAGGCTTTTAATACAAGTGCTCTGCATGTCAGTCTCATTTTTCTCCCTGTCTTCTTTTCCAGCCTTCCATTGTTCCCACAAGAAATCCTCAGATATCTGCTCAGCACAGTTACTGAAGGTTGTTAGTTGTTCATTGAAACTCTTCAGCTGAATTTCTTCCTGTGAATTTTAGTTTGGCTTTTCTGCACAAGACTTGAAAGATTGCCAACAGCTATGCTTTGTCTTTTGGGTGTTTAAACCTACAAGACATCAAAGAAATGTGCCTTTGATAGAGAAATTCAGTGCATGAGAAAAGAGAAATGTTACATATACCTCAGCCAAGGTCTCTGAATTAGGCATTGCTGTTGACCTCAGATATCTGTTAGAAGAACCCTGAGGTCTTACTGTCTCAAGATACAGCAAAGCCTGAAGATCTTAGGGAAATGGTGAACTGCATGAAAGCATGAACATCCTCCTTACCTTTTTTCACTTGCAAGCAGCAACCTTGAGCTGTAACTCCTAGAAAACCCTAAAGCACTATCATTTTCATCTAAGGTGATAATTAGTCTTGGGTTCATAGGGCCAGAACTTGCAGAAGGAGGAGACCTTAAAGAAGTTATCCAATACGTACTACAGCAGAGTGAGAAAAGACACACAGAGGATGAATGATGGACATGACCCTTCTTTCCTCTGTAAGCAGCAAGAAATTTAATCTGGCTTTGAGACTCTTTGCTTCAATTAAATTATCATGATTGTACACTGCTTATCAGTTGTTCGCACTGGAAAATTAAGTGAACCTTTGGCCCAGAAACTTAGCATTTCCAAAATGTCTGGTTGTAGCAGCGCACTACAAACAGATCCTCAAGCAGATTGTACTCTCGCGCCTGGAGCACAAAGCCACTAAAGTTTGGCAAAGAAAGTTACTGGGATGGGTTCTTGTTTGGAGATCCCCATGGTGGTTTATTGAAGAATGTGTTACAACCCCAAACACAGCCCAAGGACAAGAACCCAGATGGGCTGAGGGTCCAGGAATATATATGGGGTATAGGGGGCGGATCTGATCAGAATAAGGGAAAATGGCACATGGGCAGGGTTAGGGATCAGAGAAACCAATAGGGATAATGGGGGTGGGACAATGCAGAAAAATGTGACCAATAGGGATTCAAGGAAGGGAGAACATTCTGGGGAAGGTACATACAGGGTAAATGGGGGCTGAACAGGGGTGGTCAGGGCCAAGGGGAGAATGGGACAACAGAACAAAGAAGGAATTAGCATACAAGTGCAAAGGCCTGTGGGAAGGAGGATTTTCTCACCCTAACCTTGGGGTATATCACATATTGCAACCTTCCAAGGTTGATGGCTGATTCTTGGGTGTCCAGATCTGGTAATGCATGTCTGGCTCAGCCTTTAATCCTCTGACAGTCATAAGAGCTACTCAGGTCCACACGGGCAGCTTCCCTGACCAGAACACAAATATCTAAACCAGGTCAGGGAAGGAGAACAGAGAAGATGTGCTCCCTTGTCAAGTTACTCAAAATCTCACTTCACTGCAACTTCTACAGCTTGAGTTCCTTATGCATATGGCTAATTAGCAGATGGTACCATAAGAAGTAGGTGAGGCATGGGAAGAGCAGCCCATACAAGGTAATAGAGAGAGTTACGAAGTTATTTTGGTGAAGGTTGAAGGCTGGTCCCAGTAGAAACATTTGTAGGTGGAAAACGGAATAATTGGACTGAGTTCACACTGGGAACTAAACACACCTCTCCCTGGGCTTTGAATAAAGGTCATCTAGATTAACTGTTCCTACTTGATTGTGTAACCATTCCCCACCTCTTCCTTCTAAAACAGTGGTTTTACAGGCTATTGCAACACAGGCCTTAACTGGAATATGATGTTAAATGCAGATATATTTGTTAAATATGTTCTTGAGTAGCATTAATAAGACTAGAATGCAGATATGTTTGCATGTTCTGTAGAGACTAAGGTAAATTCAAGCACAGTATTGCATTGAAAATAAATAATTTTCCTTGTTGAAGAAAATTGCTAATACAATGCTGTTTATTCACACTGCCTAGTCCAAGACAGTGTTTTCCAACTAAACTGGCCATGATGATTACATCATCCATTATTTCACACTAAAATCTGTTGAAACTAAAAATAAATGATAGATCACTGTGAAGTTCTCTCCCATATTTTTGGCAAACAATGCTCTCTGTTCTTTCCAGTGATGACCAAATGGCAGGATGCAATGTAACAAAAAAGTCATAAAAACTGCAGAAAACAGAAACTTCCTGTCTATTAATTCTGAACTGTCTCTTAATTCTGAGCAATTAGAGCAGAGTGAAGCAATGAGCAATTATAAAGTACATTCCAACTAATAACAGGAAGACTGAGTACCCCTAAAAGAATTATAAGAGAATGTACAAGTGGCTGAGGAACCTACCCAGCCCAACCGCTGTTTGGAATTCAGCTGAAATGGATTGTGTGAGGCAGAGGAAGCTATAGAAATTCCTCTTTCCTTCGGGAAGGATGGCAGATGGATTTATCACGCTTGTAGAGTACTAATTCTATTCAGGCGTACAATGTCATATATCATGTCATTCGTGGTGTGGATCATTACAATTGTTTCAAGAGGTAGTAATACAGCAAAATGCCAATCCCTGAGCTCCCAAACTTAGTTGGGGTACATGCTTACAACTCACAGCTTGGTATTTCTATTTCAACACAACCAGTTTGCTCCAGGTTTTTCGGGTCCCTCCATATCAGGTAGTGTGCAGAAGCAAGGTTTCGTTTTAACACCATGTCCATGTCATTTTTTTTCTCCAGTGGATTCGCAAGTTAACCGATTCTGGTCCACAAATAAACAGTTATTCTTTCTGTGGTAGTTCTGATGATTATTTTACGTTGGATCTTGACTGCAAGAAAGTTATTTTGGTGAAATGATGGGGCAGATCTCTCTGTGTGAATCAGAACAGCCATGTTTCACCTGAGCCATAGTTTTCAGCTTGAGCTGAGTATTTATTTATATGCATCATAATGACATCACCACAAGATGGAAAAGCATTCTATAAGAGCACACATCCAAAAATGAACATAACTCAGGGTTTCAGTTTCCCCAAATGTCCTGATATGTGTTATTATTTGGAAAAATAGTGAAGCTTAGAATATTTAGATAACTTCTTCACAAATACTTATTTTCTGTAGAGGGTTTCCTGAGATGTTGAAGATAAAATCTCCCCTAAAACCATTTTTTTTCTGGGAAAAACAGCCAATTTTTAAAAAAGGTTCCTTTCCAACCTCTGTGCAGCTGGTGATTTGCAAGCCTTGATTTCACCTACTGTCCCTGCAGCAACATTTTTCAGTCAAACCTCATCAGCATCAGTCACTGCTCATTCCTGAGCAATGGGTGCCAATAAAACCTCCTGGAAGAGACTGAACTCCTGAGCACTGAAGAAAACTGTAGATAATGCAGATGTAATGACAGAAAGCTAGCACTCACAGTATTATTTTTTTAAGAGACATATGCTGATTCTGGTTCAGAAGAATAAAAATGTTTATCTAGTAGCTGTCTAGTATAGCTGATTATAAACAAACTGGATATTGAAAATCACCTTCGAAATTCAGAATATTTGTAGGTACCTGATGTGTTCATTTACTCGGTGTTGAGCCCACTGAAGTGTGTGATGCATTAGTAAAAAGCCCAAAGAAATAATTTAGCAGAATAATATGGACAGGATAAGCAGTGTGAATTTGAGGAGATATTAGACTGAGAAACTATGGTGCAGTAAGCCTGGTGGGAACTGTACAACAATCAAAAGCTCTGATGATTAACTCCCTGTGATATTCAGGTATCACAGAGGGTAGAACTGGTCCTATTAGTTAAGGAATGGATCAAGGAGCATGCTATAAATTATGATTCTGCTCTCTCAAAAATCTTCTCTGTGTTTCTTACTGTGCTAAGGAAATCCTAGATTGCAGAGAAACAAATGATAGAAGCCTTGCAGGAATTAAAGTGCAAGGTAGGTCCTGTGGCATCTTATTTCTAGTGCTGTATTTCTTAGCAGCACTGGCAGAATGATAGAGAAGATACTATTTAATTTAGTGCTGCTTTCATACTGTAGAGAAAGACTGGATTAATTTTGTTTTGATCTAGTCAACAGAGACAGACTCTAAACACTAAAACAAATTTGTGCTGCAGTTTATTTGTCAAAACATTTTTTTAATTATAGACAGTAAATACCATAAGTGAGCTTAAAAATAATTACCTGTGCACTTTTTGAGACAGAAAACATTTTCCAAAAAGATAATGCTTTGGGCCAAACACTTGCAAGACTGTTCTACAATGAGGTAGAAATATTTGTATATAGCATATAGTTTTCTGCAGTTAAAAAGATTTTGAGTTTAAGGTTTATCTTTAAAGAAAATGTGCCAGAGGGGTATAAGGTTCCCAAAGCTGGAAGCTGAGAAGAAAATTCATCATAAGCTGGAAAACAAGTTGATTTGTATGTTGCTAATTCTGGTTTAGTTTCATGGATCTGAGCATGTCTAGAGGGTACAACTTCAATCTCTGAATCTCAAAGAGACTTGTTCACAATGGAATTTCAGCAAAGCTTGTGTGTGCATGCTTAAGTTAATTTCTTGAAGGTAATGAGGTTTGGTAATGTTGTCACTTTGACTTAGGATGGTTTGTACTTCATCTAAAAAGCTAAGTTCCAGTAGCTTTAATATCAGTCTAGTGGACTTTACCTTCTTCTGCTTGACCTCCACTGTTGCTAACACATAGTCATGAAGTGAATTACACCATGGAAATATCTGCATTAAAAGTAACTGGAAAAGGCCCCAGACAACTCAGAATCATCACTTTAAGCTGTTAGGAAAGGCTGGCTGAGGAAGGCAATATAACCTTGTTCCCTGACAGCATAGTGTGGAGCTTATTCAGCTTTGTGTGTTTTGCAGTTGGCAGTAAATTCTTTGTCATAAATTAGGTAATTTTACTAATTAATTGTTTTAGCTAGCTAAACTCACATTTATTGGTAACCATTTAAAGAGGGAGGGAGGGAGGAAGGAAGGAAGGCAGGAAGGAAGGCAGGAAGGAAGGCAGGAAGGAAGGCAGGAAGGCAGGAAGGCAGGAAGGCAGGAAGGAAGGAAGGAAGGAAGGAAGGAAGGAAGGAAGGAAGGAAGG
>CM031857.1:41106265-41183964 GCA_018697195.1 Certhia americana | reverse complement strand
GAAGGAAGGAAGGAAGGAAGGAAGGAAGGAAGGAAGGAAGGAAGGAAACACATAAATAAAAAAAAATTAAAAATCATTGCAGAAGAGGGCTTCAACTGCAGAAAATTGACTTTGCATGGAGTTGCAATGGCACAAAGTGAGACAATTCTAAAAAACTGTAAAAATCCTGCAAGCTGCCTCCCCTGCTGACTGCACAGCATATAGTGCCAGTTTTTCAATGCATTTTTTTTTTGAGTAATGCTGTGCTGCACTCAGCAAATGATTCTTAGAACTCTGCAGTAAGAACAAACATTCTGTAAGTTTTACACAGTCTTTAAGAGAGGTAGAAATTTTAACCACCTTCTTAGTTGGCAAAACCATACATTACCACTTTGGATTTTGAGGCAAGATTCAACAGCTTGCCAGAGAAGAAATACTAGCTGAGCAGTGCACACCAGCACTTTTCATACAACTGGCAGAATTTTACTGCACTAAGAGGGGTGTATTTTATAGCCAATAAAAACATGATTTCATTAAGGAATTTTATCATATGCAACACTACATATACTACCTCTTTTTTCACTACAGAAATTCCCACTGAGATCAACAGGGCAACTGTCCAATTCCCAGACTAGGAATTCTACGTAACAAACAGATTATGAAACAGTAGAAAAATAGTTTAATTTCAAACAAATTATGATTTTTAGGTAATGTCTGGCATTGCCTTGTGAGGGATCCTGTTTCCCCACTGAAGTCTGAAGTTGTGGTTCCATAACACAAAAAGACCTCTGAGTGCTCTCAGAGTTATTTCAGGGCTCTTCTATGCTAGAACATGGCTGAAGATTGCAAGAGAAGTTCCACATCAAGCAGAAGAAAGTTTTTCTTGTAGGAGATCCCAAGTAACAGGAAATAGTTGAGAAAAAAGTAAGGACCCAAGGAAACAAGATGAAGCTAAGTTGGGGAGGTTTAGGTAGGATACCAGGAAAAGATTCTTTACCCAGAGGGTGTTTGAGCACTGGAACAGGCTCCCCAGGGCAGTGGTCACAGCACCAACCTGACAGAGTTCAAGGAGCGTTTGGACAATGTTCTCAGGCACATGGTGTGACTGTTGAGATGTCCTGTGCAGGGCCAGGAGTTGGACTGAATGATCCTAATGGGTCCCTTCCGACTCAGGATATTCTAGGATTCTGTGATTCTTTAATACTAGTAGTCACCTAATACTGCTAATGGTATTGCATTGTATTATTTCTGTGGACAGTCCATTGTTTTTCCCACATGGCAATAACAGCAATTTTAAGTCCTGTTGATATTAGTGATTCAAGTTCTCTAGTAATTTGTGTACAATTACAAAAATTTAAAATCCTGTGCATATGTTCTAATACTAAAATGGCTGCTATGTAATTGGCTTATTCAATGTGATGGAGTCAGTCTTGCCTAACTGAGTAAAAGCAAGGTTCATTTAATTTTCTGTTTGGATACTGAATTTTATTGAGTTCTGTCATCCCTCTAGATGTTCCTCCTGATTCTTTCCTCTCTGATCTTATCAAAGGTTTTCTTTTTGTCCCTGCAGTTTCAACTGCTATTAGATCACTCTTTGTTTTATAGTTTGGATAAACCACGCCTTTCTAGGATACATTTTGATAATCTCCAGAGGTGTCCTCTCATCATGGTTGTACAGGAGAAAGGAAAACTCTGATATTTGAAGCCACTCCTATTCTTACAATGACCAAAATGCAGAACAGAAATGAGTAAAGATGGATCTAAGTTGCTAAAAAGCATTTAGATGAGATATTTTACAGCAGCTGATGAACTTCACTTGATCTGAGGTCACAGAAATCAGCAAGAGACAGCTTTCATTGTATTGCAGAACATGAAGAAGGAACATATTTATTCAAATTACATGTGTGCATGGAAGTTCAGAATTTGTGTAAACCACAAGATCCTTCTATAGTCAACAAGTATGAGATTCAGTTGACCAGGTGAAGATGTCCATAACATAAGCATTACAAGTAAATCAACAATAAGAATATTCCATACATAACCAGAGAGAGAAATAGACAACCTGGGGTGGATTTCTACATTTAGTCAGGAGAATTATTCCCTGAAAATGCTTATTTCCCTACAGCAATTTTAAAGCGTGCTCAGTATCTGCACTGTAGACCTCTAACAACAGGTGAGATGAATCCCACTGTAGGAGTCAAAGGTGCCTCTGAAGTGGGATGAAGTTGGACAAAGTTGTATGTGGCTGGAGCTGTGCTTCTCTGTTCCTATCTTCTTATCTTCCTTTACTGAATTTAGTAATGAAATATAGCTTCTACCTTGATATCTGTTAAGTATCTGACTAGAAATCGGTGCATTCTCTGGACATTGCACAAGCTGTAAATTTCATGAATACTGCAACATTTAATCACAAAAATTTAGTACCTAAATCCATATTTAAACTAGTTTTTTCTCAAATCTTTCAAAGTTACTGAGTTCATCCAGCTGTCTTTATTTTCTACAGGAAGCATATGTTCCCAGCACTCAGACCTTAACTGTCTGTTTTAATTTAAAAGGTCTATTGAGTTTAAGAATATGCAGTGCCAGTGTAATCTGATACATGCGAACAAACAACAAAGTATTGACTGGGAAATAATGTAAACCAGATAACAGCTGCAAATTCTCTGCAAGACTGTAAACACAATACCCAAAGGCTAGTACAAAAACAGTCTTGTTTAGTGTCTTCATTGCTGTCCTGTAAATGGAGCTGTAAAAACCTTAGCATATCTTTAAATGACAATACATAGGAGGTGAAAAAAGGAAGGCACTATGAAGACAGTGAATTATAAAGTCTCAGTCCAGAAGGGTCCTATTTCTGCCCAGCAGAAATCACATGAATTTCAGTAGTGGGAAGCAAAAATCTGTGTCCAGGTGGACTAACTCAGTCTGCCAATGCAATCTGGGACAGCAGTAGTGATCTGCAATCTGAGTAGCAGCCATGATCAAAGGACAATTACTGTTGGCACCAGACTGAACATCAGCCAGCTGTGTGCTTTCAGTGCAAATAGTGCAAACTGCATCCTGAGATACATTAGGGTGATGTTCATCTGCTGGAGAGAAGGTGGTGTTCCCCCCACATTTATCACTGATGAGGCAGCAGTAGGATTCTTATGTCTAAATTTAGTCCCCCTAGTTCAAGAAAAATATCCATAGACTGGAGAAAATACAAGATGGTGAAAAACATTGAGCTCCTGGCCCATAGGGAAAGGGTGAGGATATGGGTTTGTTTGATCTGGTGAAAAGGAGAGTTAGGGAAAAGCTAATAGTTATCAGTGGCTGCTTGAAGGAGACTTAGAGATGACAGCAGTGTGAAACTCATTTTGGTATAGGATGGTATAAGGAGCAGCAGTTACAGTTCCTGGCTTGAGACGTTCTGCATGGACATGAGGAAAAATTTTTTTTGCAGCAATGCAGCCCTGGCACAGGCTGCTCACAGAGTCTTTCAAACCTCAATCCTTGGAGGCTCTCAAGACTCATCTCACTAGACCCACATAGCCATCATCTGGTGTCAGCAACACTTCCTGCTTTGAGCAAAAGGTTGAACAAGAAGACTCCAGGACTTCCTCCCAACCATTTAAGTGACTCTCCAAGACTTCCACAATGTCCTGATGCATAGGAAAAGTACAAATGACTGAGGACTTAATTTTCAGAAATTAATTAAGTAATTTCAAGGCCTTTAAAAATTGTACCACATATAGAAATGGAAACTAATTTGTATCCTCTTCCTCTTTCTCTACCTTCCTTCCCCCAGGGCAGATCAACTGCTGCATAAGGCATGTAGTGAGAGGAGACCAGTTGCCTGAACACTTATATTCAGAAACATATTTCTCAGATGCTCTGTGGTATCTGAGACACACAGCTAGGATCAGCAGATGTGAAACAAGGTCTATAGAGTCCCTAACCTTTCTGGAAAGGTAGCTTGAAAGCTGCATTTAGAAGATTGCATCCTACCCTATTATTCAAATAATTTATTGTGTTTCTGAGAAAGCACAGTGGCAGCATGGCTAGAATAACATTCCAGTGAAGCTTTTTTGTTTAAATGTGTCAGTTGAGGCAGATAGTTAATGCTAGCAATAATTTGATACTGCTGATTAAAATGTAAAATTGTAATATCTCATTTAAAACAATTTTCAGGGTCTTAGGCTACTTCCTTCAAGTATTTGTCATCAAATACACTGAAAAGGATTTATGAATAGCCTGGAGAGCACAACTACATTTTAACCACTAGTTTTCTTTAACCCTGCAATCTGTGTATTCAGTGACTATAAATAACATTCATTCAAATTAATAACTGTAATACTACAAATTTGGGAAGAAAAGGAAGATACAAGATTATATGAGCAGGGTTATAATTTGCTGGTATGCAACTCAGAATTTGAAGGAGAAGTGAAATATCCACAGAAAAATAGAAGACAAGCATAGCTATTTTTTTCAAGATATTGTTCTTCCACAGTTTTGAGTGTTAATAAAAATGGAATAGCAACAGTTAGGATATAAAAAAAATATCTATTATGAAAGTCTCAAATTCACAATGAATTCGACAAATAGCTCTTATTATGCCCATGCTCCAGAGAGAAAAGGGTTTCAGGAGCTGCCAAAGACACTGAGGAAATATAGGGCTTTAGCTGAGTCTAGGGACTTCTGGAACTTTTCATTATTAATTCCATGTTTAATCACCTGTACTGTTTTTCTTCCTCTGGTTGTTTTTGGATTTTCTTTGATTTATTTATTTATTTTTCTTAATTATCAATCATCAAGAAACCAACAAAGATGTTTTGGTTCTGAGTTTGATTTGGTCAAATTAAATAGAAGATGACATTCTCATGAATTCAGGTCTTTTGTTTTACCAAATATTCACAGAGAATTTATTGGACCAAAATAATGTGAACATCAGTCCCACTCAGTTTCATTGCCTGGAATGACAACCCACAACGCACAGCTCTGTGCCAAAAGACATTAAAAACTTAGGAGAGGTAAAGACAGCAGTGTACACTGAGATGAAATCTCTTCAGTTAGGGATATCAAAAATTAAAAATCATAGTTGAAACATCAACCCAAACACTTGAACCTGCACACAGTCCCCAAACCAGTGTTTGCTCTTTAATATTTCTCTTCAAAGCCACAGCCAGTGAAAAGCAGCTGCTAACTCTCTGTGACATTTAGCAACAGCACTTCCGTCTTTAGGGAACTGAGATTGATTTTCCATGGCTACCTTTTGCCTGGGAGCGCACAATGGTACTAAGGTCAGAGGATTAAGGCAGCAACTTCCACAGGGTTCTACTTCAGCCATGTGGTCATTACAACTACCAATTAATATCTCCATTTTACATCCTGAAGTTACCTGCAATTTCAAAACAGATTAAGCGAAGTGGTCCCTGCAAATTCATGGAGGCAATCTCGAAGTCAAGTATCAGACTCAAAAGAGTCTGGCAGGAGGCAAGACATAAATCAAAACTAATAAAAAAATACCACTGCACTTAGTGTTGGTTCTGCAGTCGTCACATGGTACAGCCAAAGTATATGATTTTCTTTTTAATCCTGCTGCTGTTACTTTTTGGGGAAAGTGGGCTTATGCAAACAAGAAAAGGAAGTTGACCTTCTTAGTGGATAGGCTTCTGTCAGGGGCATAGTTTAGAGTCCCATTTCTTATTTTTTTCTCAGGTTCCCACCTTTTCTGAAGCAAACTTACTCTTAGGTACGTAATTTATACTCGGCATGCACCTCCTCTCCATCACTATTTCTCCACATATCTTTGAAATTCTGAGCCTCTTCTACTGTGAACCTCAAGTATTATTCAGACAGACAAGAAGGCAGAAGAAGGAAAATTTTATATGGCACTGTACAAACCAATGCAGAATTAGTGTGGCTCATACACAATAATAGTGAAACACCCAAGAACACACAGGAACCATTTGCTCCTGTACTATCCCTGTCTTGAAGTATAACCCTTTGGACTTTAAAATAGAGCTGAGAACATGATTACTGTATATGGGGAGTTGACCCTGACTGGACCGCAGGTGCCCACCAAAACTTCTCTATCACTCACCTCTGCAACTGGACAGGAGAGAAAAAATATAATAAGATTATCAGAGTTTAAAATAAGAACAGGGAGAGGTCATTCATCAGTTACTGTCATATGTGCTAAACAGACTTGAATTAGGGCAATTACTTAAATTTATTACTTATCAAAATCAGAGTAGAATAATGAGAAGTAAAACTAATTTTAAAAATACTTCTCTACCACCTTTTCCTCCTTCCTGGGTTTCATTTAATTCTCATTTCACTATCTCCTCCTCTTCAGCGGCACAGGGAGAAGAGAATAGGGTTTATGGTCAGTTCATGCCATGTTGTTTCTTCTGCTGCTTCCTCCTCAGGGGAGGATTCCTTCCCCTGCTCCAATGTGGTATCTCTCCCTTAGGAGAAAGTCCCCCATGATCTTCTCCAGTGTGAGTCTTTCCCACAGGCTACAGTTCTTGATGAACTGCTCCTGCATGGGTCCCTTCCACAGGATGAAGTCCTTAGGAACAGGATGCCCCAACCTAGGTCCCCCCACAGGATCATGAGTCCTGACAGCAAACCTGCTCCAGTGTGAGCTTTTCTCTCTGTGGGGACACAGCTCCTGCCACGGACCTTCTGCAGTGTGGGCTTCCCACATTGTGGGTCACAGCATTCTTTTGGGCATCCACCTGCTCCAGCGTGGGGTCCCTCCAGGGGCTGCAGGTGGATGTCTACTCTATCATGGATTTCCATGGGGAAACAGGGGCACAGCTGCCTCACCATAGCCTGCACCACAGGCTGCAGGGGAATCTCAGCTCTGGTGGTTGGAGCACATCTTTCCCTTCCTTCTCCAGTCACCTTGTGGTCTGCAAGGCTGTTCCTCTCACATATTCTCTCTCTCTTCTGGCCACAATTACATCTGTGCAATAACTTTCTTCCTCCTTAAGTCTGCTATCCCAAAGGCACTACCACCATTGCTAATTGGCTTGGCCTTGGCCCGTGGCCGTATGTCCATCTTGGAGCTGGCTGGCATTGGTTCTCTCAGACATGGGGGAAGCTTCTGGCAACTTCTCACAGAAGCCACTCCCTTAGAGTCCCTCTCAGTTCTAAAACCTGCCCATGAAAACCAAATACACTGCAATACACTTTGGAACCCATCCTTCCTTTGCTCCCTTCCCATCCCATGCCGAATACCAGGCTGTCTGAAAGGGCACATTGCCTCACTCCTGAGAGCAAACATTGACAGCTTTCTATAAACTGTTAGACACTGAAGTCAAGACAGGACTGAATACCTTCAGGGTCTCTCTGTTGTGAGTGGAAAGAAATCTGACTGAAAGAGAATCAGAGAGTAATTTACTGTATTCATGCTACCACACAATGTAAAACCCTGTAGGTACAGGGGTTATATGACTGATAGGAATGAATAAATTAATTTATGTATGAAATGTGGCTTCTTTAATTTTGTGAAGAGGCAGTGACTTAATGCCTTTACTATTCTTCTGAAGATGTTGCACTGGGTAAGATGTTTATCCAAAGTTATTGACTTCCCAGTAAAAGACTTTGAATTCAGAAGTTTAAAGAGGCAGACAAATCCATGTAGATATATTTTTGAAAATGAATCTGCCAGTTGTTTAAAAGATGTAAGGTGGAAAGGCTCAGAACTGCTAATTATTTAAACCATTTAAATGGAAAGTGCTGGTTTTGTATTTAACATTTTTGCATTGCACTAATCTGTGCTGGCAGCAGAGTCAATGAAAGCTTTACAGGGAGTCTGAACACAATGTGATTTTTCCTAGCCAGATAAATCTTCCCTGTCCCCACTATCCTTATTATCCTCCTGACAATGCATCTAACAATTGGAATAAATGTGTAATTGAGATATGTACTGCGGAGTGAATTTGCTGTGAAAACATTTTGCAGGAAACAGCCACAAGTGAAGCTCAAGTTTTGTATGAGTTGCATGTAGTTCTCATTGCTCTGGGGGACAGGAGTCTCATCTAGAAAACAGGAATGTGCATCAGTCAGGAAACTGTTTGACTTCCAAATTAATTTCTGATTCCAATTCAGTAGCTGTAAGGCTTTCCTAAGGAAAAAAAGAAATCCAATTGCTAACAGCTGTGGGATTATCTCAGGTGTTTATTGCCTCTGTTCATCCTGACTGAAAACAAGAACAACAAAACCTGATCACAGGTATCACTTTGAATGAAGAGTGGAAATGAAATGGCAGAAACAAGAGGCAAAATTGACTGGATGAAAAATAGCAATTCCCTCATAATCTTCTCATGTAAGCTGCCAAGTCTTGCCCCAGAGGCACTTGCTAAGATGATAGCTATAAGAATATAAACCAAAAAGTCTTCCTGATTCACTCAGTCCAGTCTCTTGATGTTACATTCAGCCAAGTTATAGGTTTCTCCTAATTTTTTCTTAAAAAACTGTGCCTTAAAGAGTGTTGACTTTCTTTCCCCAGTTGGAGGAGCTTTGGAAAAGTCTACCAAAGACTCAGTCTTCAGAAGTTTAGGAAGTTTCATGTAAATTCTGACCTACTTTTATTTATAAATGATTTATACCTATTAACTTTCCTGACAGAGAAGTCCTAGAGTTCAAATGACTCTTACCCACCTTGGAGAAATATTACCCATATTTTTACAATGAGGCAGCATCAATTTACTTGCAACTTACTTTTAAACCCTTTCTATACATAGTAGCACCTTTGATGATTCAAGACCTCCTCAGAAGAGGTCTACTTTGGAAGACTACTTTTCAACCAAATTGCTGCCTAGGAAAAAGAAAAAGATTGGAATTTTTCCTCTTCTCAGGCTTCGAGGGTTTGAATTCTTAGTTCTTGGTTCCCCTCCTTTTCCAGAATATGCCCTTAGTTCACAAAAATAATTTAAAAAAAATTCCTCAACACTAGCAGAACTGGGGGTATTAGACAAGAAGGCAAGTCAAATTCCAGCTGATAGAACAGATGTCTGGGAGGGAGCCTGACTACTGCTTTTTTCCAGTGACTGAACATCAGCCTTTCCCTTCCCCACTGATAGAGAAGACTGTTGCTCAAAGTCAGGACAACCACTTGTATCTATCAGCAGCTCTGAAGAGTTAGTGTCCCTTTCTCTCTTCTCTTTGAAGGTCACTGCAGTTCTATGACTGATACCACATGAGTTGGGGAGGTGTGAGAAAATCACTTCAGTATAAGATGGTCATAGAAGTGTGGGGCAGAGCATGTCTACCTCAAAACACATCTCCAAACACCTATTTCTCAGCTGCTGATGCAGGTACTGAGGGCTATGTACCCTTATTACTGTCCCAGCTCACTGGGAAGATGGCCATTTCTTTCAGCAGGACTACTGAGAGAATTTCTACACTTCTTTCTGAGATGGGAAGGGCTGTTCTTCTGTCTGTGCCTTTTGAAAATACTACAAGGAATGGCAAAGTGCAAGTAGAGGTAAATGAGTGTGAAGGAAGAAGTCATGCTGGTCAGTGGGGACAGAGGTCCTTTTCCTTGCGAGAATTAGGAATTCTTGTCTTAAATGATTTATAAACTAGGTTTCTCCATCACAAATATTGGCCAGTCATCCTCTAGTAGCCTGTTTTTGATTCTTTCAGTTGGATTAATTACTATGTAAGAAACAAGAGTAAACGATCAGATTTGGTCTGTACATACGCCCTTCCAGCCACCTGACTCATCCTCTGTTTTCAAGGATTAAGTAGGAAGATCCTGTCAGTAACACAGGTCTGCATCAAAGGTCACATCATTTCAGTGCAGCAGCTCTAATGCTGCATTGCAAGCTATCTCATTTGGTGAAATTATAGCACAATTAATGGCTACATTAAAATAGAATTTGCATGGGGGTACTTATGACATTCCCATTAAAATCACATTAGTTCATAATGATTAACATTCTTTTACTGAGCATGGAGCAAATTAATCTGTGGATGCTTTGTTTTACCTGTGCCCAGGAAAGCAACTTGCAGAAGTAGATAGGGGACATGCATTGTCTCTGTTGCAGATAACTATTCAGTGCCTGTTGCAAATCAGAGAACGTGGAAAGTGAACCTTAACAGGGCTCTGTGTAAACAAGGACACAAGAAATTCATAATTCACAAGAATGGCCAAATGACTCAAAATCACACTTGCTTTCTCTATGACCAAAAGAGAACCATGACCCTTTCCAAAATTAGTGCATTAGGTTTTATTTTTTTCAAACAGTGATGCTAATTATTTTGAACTTGCTGGAATTATTACTTTTCAAGCCTATGATAGCAGAGATCAATTGATGCTGAACACACAAATCCTTCACTTCTTCAGCCAGTGCTTAGATATGATCCATTGGTGTGGTTGTTTGCAGAGTGCAGCTTTGGCAGTGATGGGAAATAAAGCTGGTTTATGTTTTGGAATATCTGTCATACTGGGAGAAGGTGGCACTGTTCACCCTGGAAAACAAACTGGAAAACAGGTGATGTTGTCTACAGTTATCTGATAGGATATTACAGCGGAGATGGAGCCAGACTATTCTCAGACCATCATGGTTTTCTATGTTCCAGTCGAGATTGACAGTAGCTTGTTAGATCTGAGCCAAAACTAACCCCAAAACAGCACAAAAAGCTCTGTTAGCAGCTAGCTAGCCCAGAAGCCTTTTATCCTCTGCAGAAAATGCTTCTTTGATGCCATTCTTTTGCCTAAATGACTTTAAAGGAAGAATATTATCTCAATACTTTTCATTTTGTTATCTACTTGGTGATAAAATATTCAAGGCTACTGGTGGGAAAATGGTGTTTCCTAGCTGAGCTATATTGTTTCTTCTCAAACCAAAATCCTAAGAATCGTTAAAAGAATAAGATAAAGCTCACTCTGGGGCTAAAATAAGGAGCAGAGAGCTCTACAACTCCACACTTCAGGAAATCAATACTCTTAAATAAAGGGTATTTTGTTCACCTCCATATTTTTTAGTTAACTTAGTATTGCCTCTCATATATACTTTACAGTTTTTTTTAACTGGTCAGCAAGAGGGATTCTGGAAAATTAACTCCCTGAACATGGAGTAGAATACATTTTGATTAACAGGTTGCCTTGTTAACAAAATTAAGTCATTAGAGACAAATTATTCATAGATGTTACAGAGAGATGCGAAGGTGCAAATAGCAGCAGCAGCATAAAAAACAAGTCTCCTTGATCATACTTTAAGATACACTGCTGGGAAATCATGATCGATTTATTCATGGCAGGCATAAATAATTTGCATGGGTTCCTTGTACGGAACTAATTTCACCTTCTGTCTTCTTCAGTAGCAACACAGGCATCATGGTGGCTTAAACTGTCACACAGTTGAAGAAATAGTGCAGAGAACCACTCAAAAATTGCCCATTACCTAAAATGTGTTTGATAAAGACTAATAAACTTCAGGAATCACCTTAATAAAAATATCATTATGTTCATAGAAGTTATGACTGCAAAGATGCAAAGACAGATCTGTATTTTCAAAATTTAAAAATAGTTCTAATTTATTTTAAAAAAGGCACTATATTTAAGGTTCTGTATTTGGGCCAACAATTATGTGCTCCTCTTTTTTTTTTTTTTTTCTCAAGAAGCTGTGTATAAACCTGGAGTTTTGTGTATTTATCTCTGACAAGAGTAGCATTTGGAGAGAGTTTGAGCTAAATCACTTCAAGGTCATTAAACAGCTGTTGCTATTTGTTTTGTTTTATTATTAAAATATTCCATTCATATAAAGTACCATTAAAGAGACCAACATTTCTATGCATGATTCTTCATTTGTTCCATGATTAAGTTTAAAAGACCATATAGACTACAGACCACTTAAATTCCTCTCCACAATAACCCACTTCTGATTCCTCAGAACTTTAGAAGCCAGACAGGCAGCTATTGTCTCTTTCTTTTCTCTGTTGTCTTTATGTTTGCACTAAAATTTGGTATACCTAATTTGTTTATATGTAATGTAACCATTTATTGGCATATATAATGCAGCAAGATGCTTTCCTTACTGCAGTTTTCTGCATAGCTATTTTTGTGTACAATAAATGAGGGTGGGGTTTTTTTAAATATATCCTTTTGAATTTGCTAAATCTTGGCTGCAGTGTTCATGGTGAAATTTTCTGATTCTTACTTTGGATCGCTGTGTAGTTTATGTGAGCTCTTTAAAAGCAGTTTCAGTATTTCAGTGCAAATTCAGAAAGCTATTTTCTTTATTTGTCGTAATAGAATATAATCTGCAAAAGACTTCCACCTGATTCACTTCCCACTTATTAAATAGCATCTTCTGTTAATATTTCTGAAGGTATTCTGAATGTTTTTCTCCACGTATGCATAGAAAACTAGCAGATTTTTTTCTCCCAAGTAACATAAATATGTGTTAGTGTACAACTATACAGTAAAGTAATGGTTAGTCTTTACTTAATCTTATCTAACTGTGCATTTCTAGATGTCTTGGATGTGTAGGAAATGGAAGGATGGTTTCTCAGGACAGATTTTAAAGGAGCGGCTAAGGGATGTTTTGTCTGAGAGCGATTTATTAACCACCCCTTTTGCATCTGTAACTTCTAATAGGCTGCAATGACATGCCCTAGGGAGGAATAAACCTCCAGTTCTTGGGATTGGCAAACATTTTTGTGTAAGGAAATGGTGCAAAGCAAAAGGTACAGGTGCAAGTCACGTCATAGTCTGAAAAGGGCTGCAAAGTGTGATCACTGAGCTTAGGTATGCATAGGTACTTGAGCACCCACCAGACTTGGCCTACGTTTCTTCCCACCTTCTGGCCTTAGTATGCACTGGCCAGTGGGAAAGTCCAGGACAGCTGAGTTAAGAGGGGGTTCCCAAATCACCTGCAAAGACATGGGAGAATGCAGTGTGGTCTGTAGTGTTATACTCATGGAGTACATCTAGCTCTCATACTTTCTCTGCTGCAAGCATCCTCAATTATGAGGCAGAACAGTGACAACCATTACAGCAATGACAGCTAGCCAGTGAAATTTCCATTTGTTCGAGAGGAACAGCTCATATTTACTGGAAAACAAAGGCCCATCTCTGGTTTGTATGACTGAAAAATTCCTCACAGAAAAGCTATAATCATCCTAAAATATTGTGGCTCTATAACTCTTGCTGTTGGATTTTGCTTTAAACCAGGGAATAACCCCTGCAACAGGTTCATCACATCATTCTCTGTCCCCAGTGGGATGTGCCATCAGACAAACAGTGCACTCTTACAGATAGATACTTATCTCACCAACATCTACAAATAAAAGAGTAATAATATTTTGCAAATAACACAAGAGAAAGAAATGCATTTTACTGCTCATTATATTAGCATTCCTGTTAGAAATGCACCTCAGCTCCTAAAAAATCCCCCAGTGTATGCATGATTACAAAATAT
This sequence comes from Certhia americana, assembly GCA_018697195.1. Taxonomy (NCBI): domain Eukaryota; kingdom Metazoa; phylum Chordata; class Aves; order Passeriformes; family Certhiidae; genus Certhia; species Certhia americana. The sequence continues at coordinate 41,170,561 of CM031857.1, read as the reverse complement.
GACATGGTGTCAGTCTGTTCTCCACAGCGTAGTGCGTTGCTTGACAGCTAATGTGCTTTGCTGCACTGTTATTAGCTGCCTTGCTGCAATGCAGTATGTTACAGAGAGTAACTCTGGTCTGTGTGACTCTGCCCTGCTCAGCCTCGAATTCACAGAGTTAATGCTGATTGTCTTGGAATGGTAATAACATGATTTTCCAGTACACGCCACAACAGCGATCATATAGTTAACGGGAGCTGTGACTGTCAGCCAAATCGCATACTGAGCACAATTATTTGAGCCATTAATTGCAGTATAGCATTTCCTCTTGAGATAACAATGATTAAAATTTATGCTGATAGATAACTCTAGAGTAGGATGGCAAGAAGAAATTTCTGAATGCACATGCAAGTCACACCTTTGACAAGAACTTGCTGATAAGCCTGACAGTTTATCACTGCTGTAACAAGAAAGAGCATAAGCAGCATCGATGTGAAACAGCAGCATCCAATGGACTGAACACCAACACTGAGTTTTTTAGGCAGCTCCTGAAAGATTTGTACTGCTGTCCATATGCAGATGGTCTGAGCACCTCTTATGTAAAATCAGCAGGCATAATGAGGCATTATTAGACACTCAGCAGGAGCCTCTGTCCTTGTTTTTCAGAGCAAAAGCTGCATTTTCTGAGCTGATGAAGCTTTAGAGTCCATTGGCCCAGATCTTCAGAGCTGGTCAGATAACTAGCAGGTATTGATTTCAGCAAGCTCTGTGCATCTGGACACCTAGGCACTAAATCACTGTCACTGTATAGTCTCTCTGTCTCTAAGGGTCGTTTGCCATCATGTAATAATGAATCTGAGAATGCCCATCGTAGCAATGTCAATACCACAAGATAAGTTTTAGTGACTACGTAAGCTTCATCCCATCAGCTGCTGGTGCAAAGCAGTCCCTGCCTCTCTATAAAAGGTGATCTAAACCTTAAAAGATGACAATCTGCATTTGCACAGATCACCCTGCTCTTAACCAGCTGTGAGTTCAGCTGTTGCAGTGCAAGCTCAGCTGCAAAGACCTTGTGGGTGCCAGCAGCACCCACTACCCCTACTGCTGTCTGTGGGTGGCCAAACTGTGGGGCTGGAGGGACAGATGGTGTCCACAAAGAGCAACCCTCCTCCCCTGAGATACTGAGAATACCGTGGAAACTCCCCCAACTGAAAAAGATGCAGAATTAACATACCATTGTGCCCTTGGTGAACTGCACATGCATGCAAAAAAAAATGCAGCCAATGAGCATGGACCCACACAAGTTGCAGCAGTCAGCAATACTCAGCACAGTTAGTCCAATCGCTCTACTGCAGGATGGGGACTGGGAAGATCAACACTGCACCACTTTTATTAACCTGTTTTAGCCTTCTAAACTCAAAAATCTGTCAGTCATGAAGAGTCATCATGAGGGAAAAAAAATGCTGAAATTCAGCTCATGTTCCACTTTGAAGAAAAAACCCAAAAAACAAAGACACTGAGACTGATGTATTTGATCTTTTTTTTCCTGTGAATGACATTTTGGACCCAAACCCCTGTCCTGTAACACACCTCTGTGTGAATGCTAATACCCAAGGCCTTTAGGTGCTGTAACCTGTATATTATTTTTAGGCTTAAATAGCTGACACCACCACACTGACAAATCAGAGAAAACTTTGGTGATCTGCTCCAATGGGATGTACAGATTCTAGGAATCCAGGACAAGGATAGGCAAGCATGGCTGTGCTCTGCAGCAAAGCATTTTTTTCTTAAGGACATTGCATCAAAAACCTTGTAGGATGGTAGTAAATTGGTTTAAGTTTTGAATGTTAGAGCCCATCTTATAAAATGTGATGTCTGTGTGAGGGTCCTTGGCTCCTGTGCATTTTCTTGCCTATGCTTATAACTCTATGAACATTGCAGTATTGCACTACTATATGGTAAATTCACTAGGTGCACAAATGACCCACAACTCCCACACCTTTTCTATTTTTTGGCTTGTCCAAGCACTTGTGGGATGTGCTGCATGGAAAGTCCAAGTGCATTTCCCACAAACAACATCCTGCTTACCAATAAGCTGAATATATTCTTACTTGACCCTTGTCTTCAAAAGAGTATCAACCAGCCCCTTCACCTTTCTTCAGTTCATAGTTTAGAATGAAGAACAAAGGTTCCATGGGTTTGGATTTCTCTGGACTCTAATTAAATAAGCAAATGACAAGAGAATCATCAAATGGCATGTCTAATCATATTGATATAGATTGGAAAAATAGTACCTAAGAGATATAGAGAAATAACTAAGAATATGGAAAGTCAAAGAGATGCTGTCAGGATTTTCTTGTTATGGGGCACAAAAATTATCCTTGAGTTCTGCAAGAAACATGAGGATTGCAAAGATAAAGCAATACATTCCAATGCATTTTGAGACCCTGAGAAACTGGAGATCACTTGTCCTTTGATTTTAATATTATTATTATTACATCACTGGATGTCCACTGCCCATTAGACACCAATTACCAAATTAAACCAGAATCCATGGGCCAAGTCTCACATGTAACTGCTTGCTATGTTTTTCTGCAACCTGACTTCACTGGGAAAGAGATGTGGTGAGTCTTTAAACAAGCACCAAACAATGCATAAAATTTGCCTATAAAATGACCCTCTAGAGCTTCTGTTTGGTGTCTGACAAACATTTCTTGTAGATGTATATCCCAGCCATCTGCTGGTTCCTGTTCTCTCTCTCTGTGTAGGTTGTTGGTATTCTCCCCACACTGGCTGTACTGCTCAAGCAATCCATCACAGCAATCCATCTCACATGTCAGTAATGTTGTTGCCATTCAGGCAGCAAGACATGGGTAGAAATATGAAATAGAAAGTGACCCTCTTATGTCAAGGAGAAAAGAAACTGAAAATTGGTCATTGACTAAGTCTGGTGTTTTCAGTCCCAGGAATCATTCCCTATTGTCTGATATAGAGGAACTTGTCACATCTGCACACCTTGGGTACAGCATAGAGAAAAAAATCTTTGATAAATGTCAAATGTCAAACCTAAGAGTCACTATCTGGCATTTCAGCTTTGTTTCCCAGCAATTACTGGAATTCTCAAGAGAATTATTTGCACTAACTCGTGAAACAACAAAATTTCAACACAGATAAGGAAATTAACTTATTAAAACTAAAAACTTAGTTTTTCAATTTGTAAAAAAATACTAGAGTCAAATAGCCATATCGTTCAGTCTCTACCTGAGTTTCTGAGTGATTTCATTGAGATTGGCTCTGCACTCCCATTCCTGGAAACCAGATAATTTCCTTATTCACATGAACTGCCTGGCCTCACAGCTCAGATCAGAGACTACACAATCACAGATTCATAGATTGTTTTGAGTCCTTTGAACCAGATTTTTGTTCCAAGTAAAAAAATTGTTTAAGGAAAACTTCTTTAATTTAAACTTTGATTATATGTTAGAGAACGGAGGACTGCCTTGCTACTGGCACTAACAGGAAGGTCAAGCTACACATGTTGTTAGGAGATTGCTGAATCCTGCAGCTTGACAGAGACAAGGCTGCCACATCTCCATAGCCCCAGGTCCAGCCATCAGTGAGGGTGCACTGGTGTCCCCAGAAGGCACATGTGCATATACGACACATATATTCATCATATGTACACATATATACCATATATACAGAGAGAATATAGCACTCCAAAAGACAGAAAATGCACCAATGGCCTCATCCTGTCCTCTGTCTCTCAGTTCAGGCAGAATGTCCCATGATGGGAAATGTGATCCTGCTAGGTGAATTCCTTCTGCAACTGGGCTCAGGCACTCAGCTGTTTCAGGAGTTGCCCTGGGTTCCTAGTTTCCTCAGCTGCTGGCACTTGGACATACAAGCCTCTGAGGCTGCCACCCTGCAGCTGCTGCTATGGACAAATATGCAAAAACACACACAAAAAGAGGAAGGTCTCAGTTGACGTCCAGATTCCACAGTTTCTCTGATCTGGACCCTCAGGTCCCTCCAGCAGCCAGCTTGGTCTCTCCAGACACCAGAGTCTCTTTTACACCAGAGTCTTTTTCACCAGAGAGACAGGGGCCTCCAGCCCCTAGTTTCAGTCCAGGGGCTGCCACTGAGACCCCCTGCACAGAGGACAGGCCTGTTTGCCTGGAAAAATGGCTAGAAGTGGGGTTTTGTCAGAGTCCAGGATGAACTACACTGGTCACACATAGGGCACAGCCAGGCGAGTGCACTGACCAGCCCATACTTGTACATTGTGTCCCCTTATCCTACTGTTTTCCCACTCACCTCTCTCCAAAACACCTTGGGCCCCCTTTCCACCATCTTTCACAGAATATCCCATAAATCCCATACAATCATAAAATATCCATTCCCTGCCCCGCAGTGGTGATCCTCACATCCCTGGCAGTGACCCCTTCGTCAGTGGGGTGATGGCAGCTCTTCTTCCGGCTTGTGGTGATGTGGTGCTCCAGCCCAGGGCCTGAGGCTCCTTGGAACATGAATTGGGCCTCATGTCAGTGATGGTGATACCAGGATTCCACATGTCTCTGTGCCTTAGGGTCCTTCGTGGTATTGAACAAGCCTTCAGGGGGTTAGCCACCCTCCTTCAATGCCCAAAGAGCAGCCCCTTGAGACATAATTGGTGTCCTCCTCTGATTCTGAGGGTTTCTGTATGTGTGGGGACCAGCTTCAAATTGCATAACTCAGCACAAAAACCATTACATGATTTGCCAAAGGCTACACAGTTACAGTGCCTAAAATGCTTCACTTCAAATCTTTGCAGTGTTTAAGTTCTTTTAAAAACTTAGTCCTATTTTCACTCACCAAAATGTTGATTAAAAAAAAAAAAAAAAATCTAAGTTTGAAAAGACTCATTTGGAGAAAGTACTTAAGTACTCATTTCCTAAAATGTGGCCTCAGGCTTAAGTTGGTTTCTTTGTAAAAATGCTGCAACAGAGTACATGCATTTCTTGTGGTATCATGTTCCATGCAGTATCACATATATCATGTGGTATCACATAGGACAAATATGAAGGACCTGAAAACTTCACCTGTGCCTGAGCCCTCTAAACAGCCAAACTAACATTTCAGGAACAAGTTGTCAAAAATTAATCCATTCTGGTGCAGCTAAACTTCTAAGTAAACCATATTTTTTTGTTCTTTTAAGCTCCTTTCAATAGAAAGTTAATTTTTTATAAAAATACAATAGAACAGGAAGCTTCTAGCAGAATCCTAATTTAGTCACTGAAGAAAAACTTTACTGGAAATTATTCAGTGAAGAAAATTTTACTTAAACTGAAATGCTGTACTCTAAAGCTTGCATCATAGTATACAATACTACCAGTGAGAAATAAAGCACATTGCAGCCTTGTAAAGAAGAATTATTACAATGTGTGAATCAGTTATATGGAAAGGGGTAGGCTTCCCAATGTCTGAGGAACTTTTAGTTGTTTTTCTGGACAGCTAGGCTATTTTCAGAAACTCAGACACATTATTTATAATGTAAAGAATAATTATGAAAAGTCTTTTTCTCATATGTAATCTAAACTTACTCTTTCATCTTTAAGCCATTCACCTATCACTACATGCTCTTGTAAACAGTCTATCTCCATCTTTCCTGTAGGCTCCCTTCAGGTACTGGAAGGCTGCAATTAGGTCACTCCAGAGCCTTCTCTTTTGCAGGCTAAACAATCCCAAGTGCCTCAGCTTTCCTCACAGCAGAGGTTCTCCATCCCTCTGATCTTTTTTGTGTCCCTCCTCTGTACCACTCCAGCAGGTCCCTGCCCTCCCTGTGCTGTGCCCCCAGAGCTGGCTGCAGCACTGCAGGTGGGGTCTCAGCAGAGCAGAGCAGAGGGGCAGAATCCCCTCCCTGGCCCTGCTGCCCACGGGGCTTTGGATGCAGCCCAGGACATCATGGCTCTCTGGGCTGTGAGTGCACAGTGACAGCTCATGACCAGCCTCTCATCAACCCCTAAGTCCTCAGCAGGGCTGCTCTCCATCTGTTTCCAGCCTGTGTTGACACTGGGGGATGCCCTGAGTCAGATGCAACACCTTGCACTTCGTTTAGTGAAACCTCATGAGGTTGCCATGGACCCACTTCTCAAGCTTGCCCAGATCCCTCTGGATGGCATCCTGTCCTTCAGGTGTGTCAACAGCACCACTCAGCTTGTTGCCCTCTCAAAACTGGCTAAGGGCGTGCTCAATCCCTTTATCTATGTCACTAATAAAGATATTAAATTAACTGGTGCCAGTATGGAGCCCTGGGGGGACACCACTTGTCACTGATGGCCATTGGGACTCAGAGTCATTGATCACCACCCTCTGGATGTGACTGTCCCACTTTCCTATCCATCTCACAATCTACCCATCACATCCATCTCTCCACACTGTACACTTAGCCAGATTAATACAGAAAAACTGCGCTATCTTTAAAATATTTTATACAGAAAAAACTGCAATATCCTTAAAATATTTTATATAGAATGGCCTTCTTAGTATGTCCTCCTTTTCTTTGGTGTTATGCTCACCCTGTCAGTGCTGGGTACTAATGCTGACAGTCACTCTTTGGGGGTGTCAGCATCCTAGGCTCTTTGCATGGAGAAGGGCTGGGAGCAGATGTGTCTTCCTCCTTTTCTTCAGGAGAGATTGGATGATTATCTTGATTGTCTTGGTGTGCACATTGCATCATTTTTATAACTTTTCCTTTCCTTTTTTCTTAATTCCAAGTTATTTAGCATTGTTCAGTTCTCTTTAGGACCTCAATAACTAATTTTGCTGAACAAGTTCCTTAGAGCAAGCCAGAGGTTTTCTCCCACTCCATGTTGTTTATATAATGAAATGACTGGATGCAGCCTTTTTTAGGTAAACCATATTTTATGCTTATCTTTCTGAAAAAGAATATGGATAATGGCATGCATACTTTCTTTCCAGCCCCAAATCATTGATGGAGTTACATTTACATTCAAATCTCACCTTCTCTGCCCTTTTTTAAATTTTATTTTCTTCTCCTGCGTTAGTTTTCTCAGTTTAATTAGGGAATAAATTAAACCATAATATCATAAAATTACTGGATGCACTGGCATTTAAATAAGTTATTAACATGTTGTTTGATACTCTGAATAAAACACTTGGGCAATGCAGTGTTCCAGCACCAGGAACTTGCATTTGCAGTATACAATTTATAATTGGCATCTGGACTTCATACAAGTAAGATGTTTGGCTTAAGCCAGGAAGGGTAAGAGCCATTGCTTTTCAGCCTACTTAAATTTCAATATTATTCTAAATTTTATTTTTTAATTTTAAGTTGTAGTTCATTTTAAATCAATAAAGATAACTATTCCTTATTTCTTTCGTTGAATGATACATGAAAGAGCCCTACAGCACAGGGAACTTATTGCTTAAAATACAAGTAGCTTTTACACAGAATTCTAATATCTATTTAAGCTCCTATGCCTCCATGCTAGAGCATTTTAACAAACTTATACAGTAATAAAATGTGCAATCATAAATACATTATATATGGTCAGCAAGTTGTGCAGATTTGCCTAAACTGAACAAGCTGTTCAACTTGCTCATCAGTGACCTGGATGTGGGGACAGAGTGCACCCCCAGGAAGTTTGCTGATGGTACAGAACTGGGAGGAGAGACTGATACCCAAAGGCAAATGCAGGGTCCTGCACCTGGAGAATAATAACCCCAGGCACCAGCACAGGCTGGGGGCCAAAGTGCTGGAAAGCAGCTCTGCAGAGAAGGACCTGGGGGACAACAAGCTGTCCCTGAGCCAGCAGTGTCCCTGTGGCCAAGAAGGTCAGAGGGTTCCTGGGGTGCATTGGGAAGAGCATTGGCAGCAGGTCAGGGGAGGTCATGCTGCCCTCTACTCTGCCCTGGTGAGGCACATCTGGAGTGTTGTGTCCAGGTCTGGGCTCCCCAGTTCAAGAGAGACAAGCCTTCAGCTGGCAATCCAGCCCAGCGATAGGGCCTGTCTTCAGCTTCCCAGAAAACTGACAAGCTGGGGAAATGCTTAGCTGGCTTGCTTCCTGCCAAGGAGTAATGCCTCAGATTGTTCACAGAGAATGTCCTGAAATACTTTCTCCTGTTTGTTGGGACCACCTATACATTCAGAAGGACTCCTATAAAGAATGTACCCAATGTATGTATTTTTATGTTGGGGTGTGTGTGTGTAACGACAGATTTGCTACAGTGTAAATCAGCAGAAAACAATTATCTGGATTCAAATTATCCCCATTTATTTTTGTCAATCTGTGTCTCTCAGCAGGTTTTATCTATCCGCACGTGTGCTTTCAATCACTATCAAGTGTCTCATAATCATTAGAAGGCATTATCCTGACAGCATTCTCTGAAACAGGGAGGCACTGCAATCCATATTCTATAGATGAGGAAATGAGATGCAGCAGCTGACACAGACCATCTACGAAGTCCATGATGAAGCTGTAGAATGTTCCAGGTCCTTTGAGTCCCAACAGGTGTACCAGGCTCTGGAAAAAATTACTCCCACAGCACTGTTTTTCACACTTGAGAGGCTACAGGTTACAGTCCAGAGTGAAAAATACTGCCATCAACATCTTAATTTATATCAGAGAAAAAAAAAAAAGAGAGATAAAATATTCTCTTCTTGTGAACTCTGTCCATTGCAAAACATATGCTAGGTTTGGCAAAACTTGCATTAAATCCACTTGAAAACAAACACTGACTTATTTTGATTCGGTTGAATCATTTCTGTTAAGGAACAGAATTCTTGCTTTTCCCATTACCTTGCTGCATTTTGAGCTGTAATCGCTCCGTTGCCACACAACCTTTGAAGCATGGTCTCTGTGAGCTCCCAGTGGATGCCACAAAGCTTCTAAATACTTGCCTGAAGTCAGTAGGATAACTTGAGGTGCAGAGCTGGTCAATGTAGGTACCCTGAGGAGCTGTAGCTTTCAGGGCCAGTTTCCAATATGCCCCGAAATAAGCAGGAATTTTTTCACCAACCACAGTGGGATTTGATTCAAGTTCATTTTCAGTTCAACTTGCAAAAGATATGAAAAGAATAGTAAATAAGGGAAATATTTCAACCATTTTTGCTCAAGCCAGTCAGCTCACCAGGTCCATGCTTGCAGTGCATGGTCACCCACAATTGCACAAATCCATTCCTGTGCTAAGGGGGTGTCTGCACTTTCTAAGAAGTTTTGAAAACCCATGAACCAGAAGTTGAGCTCAGAGGCTGCCAGCAGCTGCCAGCAAAGACACTGAAGGACTGTGGTGAAGGTCTGCAGGAAGGCTTAACAGGCTTGAAATGATAAAGTGAGTTGTTATCTAAGAAGATGTATCATATCGATTATAGGAGAGCAAAAAGCTTGTCCCAGACCGGCAAAATATAAGACAAAGTGAAAGAAGAAAAATGCATATCAGTTCAAATGAATATGAATGATCAAATGAAGGCAGGTGCCACTTTACATCTTCCAGACATATTAATCCATCAAAAATTACATCAGGTATTGGTTTTAGCTGGGGCAGAGTTAATTCCCTTCCTAGTACCTACTATGGGGCTGTGTTTTGGGTTTGTGCTGGAAACTGTTGATAACACAGGGATGTTTTCATTACTGCTGAGCAGGGCTCACACAGGGCCAAGGCTTTTCTGTTCCTCACCCCACCCCACCAGTGAGGAGGCTGAGGGTGCACAAGGAGCTGGGAGGGGACACAGCTGGGACAGCTGGCCCCAGCTGATCCAGGGGACATTCCAGACCTTATGGCATCATGCTCAGCATATCAAGTTGGGGGAGAAGAAGCAAGGGGAACACATTCAGAGAGATGGACTTTGTCTTCCCAATACTGCTATATGTGATGGAGCCCTGCTTTCTTGGGGATGGCTGAACATCTGCCTGACCAAAGGAAGGGATGAATTAATTCCTTGTTCTGCTTTGTTTGCATGCACAGCTTTTGCTTTACCTATTAAACTACCTTTAATCTCAACCCAGGAGTTTTCTCACACTTACCTATCTGATTCTCCCCCCCATCCCTCTGGAGGCAATGAGCAAGCAGCTGAGTGGGGATTAGTTGCTTGTGGGGGTTGGACCACAACATTAGGGAACACAGTACCTCTTTATCTTTGTCACACATTCATGTTGCTTTGCTCATGTAGTGCAAGAGTTTAAAAAGGGAAGCCTAGCAAAGTTTTCATTTTCTTAACAAGGAACAAAGGTCTGTTGCCCAGGGAAATGGTGGAGTCACAATCCCTGGAGGTATTTAAAAGACATGTGGGTGTAGCACTTAGCGACGTGCTTGAGTGGGGGATTTTGCAGCACTGGGTTAATGACCAGACTAGATGATCTCAGAGGTCTTTCCCTGCCTAAACAATTCTGTGATTCTAGGAAGTCAGCACCTGTCAGTCGCTGTTAGCAGACTTCCCCGTGCTGCTCGATGCGGAGCGGGTCGCGCTTTGGCAGCACACGGAGGACCTGCATGGCAGCTGCCCGTGTCCAGGACAGAGCACTAGGGGGGAAGTTGTGGAGACAAGGGAAGCAGCACAGACAGTGTTAGTCATGCTGGGAAGCAGGCAGAGGAAATGAAGCAGGGACGGAAACAAACAAGCAAACCCAGCTCAAGGCTAAGCTGCGCCCAGAACAAAGGTTCAACTAAAAAATAATTTATAGCATTGTAAACAAGAAGGGAAAACATTCGGCACACAGAATGAGGAAAACAGCTGTGTCCATTGCTCTATTCTCACACCCTCCCAGCCAGCGACATCCCCTAGGAAAAGTTTCACAAGCATGCACGGAATTCCTCTGGGAGAACAGTGCTGATGAGGACTGTGTGGTTACTGCCCAACCTGTGCAGAGCCTGGTGCAGGCTGACAGGCACTAATGCGCTTGATGTGTCTCAGCAACTGTGCCAGACGGTCTTGAGGCTCTGTATACTCTGCATTTCCCTGTCCAACTCATGTTAAATGCTAAATGAAAAGAAGCGAACTTCATAATGCACTGGGTATCTTGTGGGTTTTGATGATGAGCCCTTGGGAAAGGGAGAAGCGATTTGGTTCAGAAGGAATAGGACAAAACTGTAGTCTGGACCATGAAAAAATGCATTCTGCTCCAAAGAGAGCACAAATTATCACCTGGATCTCAGTGAAAAAGAAGTTAAATCGTTGAATTGTTTTGTCTTTAACACTGAGGATGTGCATTCTCCATGTCCAAAGAACACATGTAATATCTCATTCAATGAGATAAAAATATCTAAATAATCAAAATCACTGTTTTGATATTGTCACAAAAAGCAGTGACAATATCTTGTCACTGGAACTGAGCCTAGGAACTGAGTATTTTACACTTACCATATTCTTCCAAAGTACTTGTAACTGAGCACCCATCTGTCAGAGATTCAGAAGTAGACAGGACAGACAGCAGAACGGATCCTGCCCACTGGTTCCTACATTCAAGGCTGCTCATCCTCTGGGGTCATTGAAGTTTTTCTACTGATTTCACAGAGGTCAGGTGTCACCACAGACAGTGCTGTTTTGCTGCAAAACCCACTGCAGCTTCAAGACTAAATATGTAACATGTAGACTTACCTAACCTTCTCACCACTATCAAAGTTTTTTGTAGGAACTACTCTGTTATTGTGTTTCAGTCCTTTTTGAGGAAAAAAAGGACAAAATTAATTTAAAGTTCTTGCATAATTTTTAATCCCCCTTTTCCCTCAAAAGGTGTGTTTTCCTTTCTGCTCAAGGTATGTTCTTTCAGTTCCAGGAAACCAAATGCACACACCATGGCAGATATAGGTTTCAGGTCTCTCCAGAGACGCAATGGACTGGCCATGTAAGCACTGTTTCAGTTCTCAAGCCCTCTGCCCAACTACAGCCTCACTTTACTGTAGCTGAGAGCCTAAACAGACAGCAACACCCATGAAGTGATTATGTTCATGTCTGCATGCATGTTCCAGCCCAACAACGGGTCCCTGCTGAACTGCTGAGAGCTCCCATCACAGCCTCTGCTACTGACCCCCTCTGAGGCTAAACAGGACCATTGTCCTCACAAAACACAGACAGGTACATTTCTTGGAGCAGGTTAGATCCAAGAGCTCAGGGATGTGGCAATTCCTTCTATCTGAAAGAAAACACAGGAGCATGAAAGAGATTGAACTATGAGTTATCCAACTACACTCAGAAATAATTATGGCAAAGAAGGGAGGACACAGACCTCATCTGTGGAACACATTGGCAATAGAATTTGAGGTCCTTCAGGGTTAAGGGTTGGCCTGGATGCATTGACTGGGGATGCCAAGAGCAGGTGGATATCTACTGCTTTTAAATGGCAGAGATTCATAAGGGGCCCGCTCCTATTAGACACATCACATTTATTCCACTGTGTTTTCTGAAAATTCCCTGCTTACATACCTGTATATCTCCTTGCATTGCGCAGAGGAGTCCACAGGCTGCACTGAATGTAGAGAGTTTTCCTGGCTGGCAGTAATAGCTGATCATTACAGCAGCTAAGGTCCTGATTGATTCTGTCAAAGGAAATACACTAGAAATTATTACAACTTAACCCAAAAGGCTCAAAAATCAAGAAAAAGACAACTATGTGTCAGAAGTTGAAAGATTTATACCTCAGTGCTGATGATTGTAGCCATGTTTTGCATTAGTTTGAAGTGGGAGAAGATAAAAAAAAAAAAAGTTAAAAAGGAAAAAAAAATTGGATCTTAACATGACATTTTAGTGTGATTTTCCTTGTAGTGAGGTGACTAGACTGTGAAAAGCCTCCCAGGGGAAGGGATGGCAGCTCCATCCATTGGGTGATATAATTGCTGCATTTTGTGCCTTTGGTAAAGCCTGAGAACCTCTCTCTGAATCCAGTCCAGGATATGCCATTCTAGAGGGATCAGAATGTCTAATGAAGCTGCCAGAATATTTACTTATTTTTTGCAGATTTAATGGCTGTGAGTTGAACAAGCATGCCATATGTTTGTAAGTCAAAGCATCCCTTTTATGTTTTGAAATAGAGCTATTCCCTTGAGCATGGGCAAACTTGTGAAACACTTCCTTTATTTTCAGCCTCATAGCTGTTTTATTCTACCTCTTTCCAGTCCCTTATTTAATGAGGTGTTGAGCTCCTAACTAAATCTTTGCTAGGTTTGTTCTTCACGCTGCCAAGATCACAGCAGCCAATGCTCACCAGTCAGCTTCTGAGTTGGTTCAAGGTGGTGATGAAGCAAATAATACACAATGGTTACTAATTTTGGTCATACAGATTTTGTTGTCTCTTCACTTGGGCACACAGGAATATTAAGTCAAGACCATCTAAAAGTAATTAGTCATTTCAGAAAACTTTTGGGGGGATTAAGGAATTACAGTGAGGATAACTATCCCTGAACCTTTTGTCCATGGAGTTTGAAGCATATTACAAGCTGGTATCAGAAGCTCACAATTTAAAATGGAGACTGAAATAAATAGAATACTGTGTGCTGGGCAGGGCATGTGAAGAGCACATACTGTGGGGAATTGTAGAAAAGTTGTTAGTATGAAAACAGATTTTATATTTGGAATTAATTTTTTAAATCTTTTCTTCTTTTCCAGAAATTAGAAATTTCTACCAGCTCTGGTAAGCTCTTAGCACAATGGCTTTACCATCCTCATTCAAAGCAGCACTGACTCACTAATTTTGAGCACCAACCATGTTGTAAGAGTCTGGGCTGACCAGCTTTCATGCAGCTGTGAAAACTTTCTTCTGAACTGGTAGAACTGTCTCACTGTAGGCTGACATGGAGAGCTGGTTTTGTCCCAAATCCACTCTTACACGGAAATAGTGGAGCTTCTGATGATAGCTGCAAGCCTGGTGTGGCCCACGTCTCCATCACCCTCTTTAACTGGCAAGCTTCTGTTATGTTTTGGTTTACTAAATATAGGATTTACCTAATTCTGTGCATCTTGAGTATGGTGTCTGGCCCAAGCTGGCTGTCTGAGCTCCTTTAGTTACTGAAAAAAAAAAAAAAAAGTGAGGAATAGTGAGGAATTTTTGAACAGTCCTTCCATCCCTATAGTCACCCCAAAGGAAATTGAAATTACCAGAAACAAGGTGCTTTGGACACCTGGAGTTAAGGGACCTGATTCCATCCCCCTAGATGACTGCCAACAAAGTTTGTTCATGTCTGCACCATTCTTTATTTGTTGCCACATCTAGGGTGAGAGAGCTCCTTACATTTCCCAGCTTATTTTGCTTTTGCAACACCGACCCTGAAAACTTAAAATATTTCTGAACAGCAGAAGAGCTCTTGGTTCCTGTACCATGGTTGGGTCTTTCCTCCACAACCACCCATGCTGAAGCTTGCTTATGGCCCTTCAGCTAGGCAGGACCCCTCAACTCTGGTCAGGTTTTTGAAGGTTTTCCAATTAACTTCTGGAGGATGAGGGAGGAAATTAATTTTCTTCACTATTAGCATTTTGAATCCTGACCTCTCTTTCCTGACTTCTAGCAAGATTAATCCTCAGACAAAAGCAGTTGACCATACTGTGTCAAGCAGCTCTTCAGAGATGAAGGATGGTTACACCCTGAGAAAATCAGTCTCCTTTGTGTTTTATCATTTCTCCCAGATAGTTTCTATCTTGCTGCTGTCAGAGGTCCAGATTCTGTTTACATAAATGGAGGTGAGGCAGTACTGTCTATGGCCTGCCTTACCTACATTTTTAAGATCTTGACATTATTGTTGTTTATATGTAAAGTAAAAAAATATGATCAGGTCTGAACAAGATACACAAATAGGGGAAACAGATGCTGGTTTTTTCATTATCTTTCAATATTTGGGAGAGTTTATAATTCTTTTTTATAATTTATTCTATAGGATCAGGGTACAGTTTTGCTCATCAAAGCTTCTTCACTTACAACTCCACTGCATTTCTCTGTCCGTACTCAGAGACCCACACAAGAGTAATAAATTATTTTCTTTGTGAGAACTGCATCATCTCAGGACAATTGATTTAACCACTGCCTCCGGTTCTAACTGTGTTACTCTGGCTATACACCAGCATTCCTGCACTGATGACTTAGACACAAGCTTTCTATGCACCTGGATTGTTTTGGGTTTTGAGTTAATTTACTATTCAGTGCACAGTAATGACAAAGACAAATACATGACTGTGCTCATTGTCATCTGTGTCTGTGTTTTGCTATTAATTTGAAGCTATATATTTTGTATACACAAAGTATTCTGTTTACCTTATTTTTTCCCTTAACTAAACTCAATGTTTTTCTCCATATTTTATATCACTGTCATTTCGTGTCCTTCTACACACCTGTGTTTTCCTAGGTGAAATAAATTCTGTGCACTAGATGGGCCCATTTCTGTGGAAGCAAAATCACTGCTAATGTACTTTTTTTGGGGTGCCTACCCTTAGTTCCATAAAACAAACCCATTTAATTACATGCAGCATAAAAAAATTCCCTCAACACAGATTATCTTGAAAAAAAGGCCTTTGGAGCTGGTGATTATAATGTATGAGGCAACTACATGACTTTTTTAAATTTCTACTTTTTTGTCACTTTCCAGATGTCAGAAACATCACCAGGTGCTGGTGAAGCTGTTTCAATTGAGAGAATGAAACTCATCTGGGAGGAATGTGGGTTCATTAGGGGGACACATTTGAAAAACCAAGCAAAAGGAACGGAAGGAAGTACAGGTGACTGGGAATGGATAGGTCCTCCAGTAGCAGCATGCAGAAATGGTCTTGCAACTCATTGTCAGATACATGAGCTGGAAAAACAGTGAGCAAAGATAATTTAAAAAATAGAGATTCGGGTAGTATTCATATCGCTGAAGAGATTGTTTTGTCTCAGGTGCATTCTTGTAGTGCAACTCAGACCAGTATGGATCAAGGAGAGTTAGCAGAAATAATATTATATTATGCTTTTGAATAGTAAAACTTTTGGAAGGATCATCCTTTGTCTTGCATTAGTAGGAGCCTGGCACAGTGAGGTGCTGATGTATGGCAGGAGTTCTTTGAGGTTACTGCAGTAACAGCAATTACAGCAGCAATACAACAGTAGACTTTATTGGCTTTCTTGTGCCCACCTCTGGCAGAGGTCAGTCCTTTCTGTGTGGACTGACTGTTCTGTACAAATAAACCATTTTACCACACACTTTCTCCTATCCTCATTGCAGGAGAGAAGGCAGTGACTGCTGTCTGCTTTCCCTCCTGCTAAGAGCGAAAGTAGCAAGAAATTTTGTAGCTTTATGTAATCTTTATTAGGAAAAAGACATTTCTTTTTTAACATGTGTTGACAGTCACACTGCTTGAGTCTAGATATCTGTAAATTTAGAAGTTGATGTAAGTTAAGCACCTTGGACTCCTGTAAGAGCTAGAAAGAATTTCACCCTTTAAATGAAATAGCATTGGGCTTGATCTCCCCTTGCTTAATGGGTCTTGCAACTGGAATAAAAGGTTGCTAAATCAGCCCCAGATCAGGGATCCCATAGTGAGGCCAAATGCACAAATTGCAATGGAAAACTATGGTTGTAAATAATTTTGTAGAGATAGTTTGCAATTAACATTATTTAGCATGTATAGGATATCCTGTATTAAATAGGCTTGACTTCATAGTATTTTGTCAAGTTTATTTGCCAATATCGTGTGTACAAGAAGAAGGAAGAGCCTAAAACAAACTGAAAAATTACTTGTTGGATTAGGATTTTAAATGGGTACTTATTTGTGGTGATGTACTGAGTTAATGTGTTTCAGATTTTGCTATTTGATCAGTCTTTAGATTTTGCTATTTATCTGGTTTTATGCAAGAAAAAATCTGAGCATAAAAATACCATCTTGCTGTTTCTGAGTGGTGATGAGTTTCCATGGCATTGAGATCCTCATACTAAACACTGTAAGAATACTTTGCGCTGTTCCCCTCTAGACATCAACTTACTTTATATTTTTGGATTTTAAATATCTTGAAACTGGAGATGCCTAGGGGTCTGTCCATAAACAAAGGCCCTGATGAAATCATGAACTGAAGAAATCTGGTCGTGTCATGGTGAGCTGCCTCTTCTACCCATATTGTGCCTCTGCTGGAGGGGACAGCAGTAGCTGCAACATTCTCCACATCTATCCTCCCTGTTTGGCGCAAACCTGTGCTATCATGCAGTGCCACATCTGTGGCATGTATTCCTTTCTGTGTATCACAGTGTGGTATTCTGCCCCTTGACTCCCCCCAGCTTTTTTCAGGAATTACTTCTTGTATGCCTGGTTTTGCACTGCTTTCCAGCAACTTGCATCTAATTTCCCCTTTAACAAGATTAATGCACTCAATATCATCTTTCACAAAACATTTTGATCATCAGCTTTTCATTGATTTGTGCTAATATGGTGATGGTCAGGAGCTTTGTTCTCTGCTTTCATTACTCTTACACAACCATGTCTTCACAGTGGGACTGACAAGAACATCAGTCCCTAATGAGAGAATAATGAGAGTCCCTAAAGAGGCAGGTGAGGATCCCACTTAGGCAGCCATGCATAGCACCCTAGCACCCCCATTGCCAAAGCCACCTGGAGCTGGGAGATCCAGGGTGATAGTCTGCTCCATTCTCCCCATCTTGGGAGGTTACAGAGGGGACTGACTCACTAATGTACCATTTAAGCAAAGAGTGTGCACATGCATGAGTAAATTAAATGTGCCCAGGGTCTTTCTTTGGCCCTGGGACCCACAGGACTAAACTAGCTTGTGTCCTCAGAGTGAGCTCTCAGATGTTCCAAGATTGTGTGGCTGTATCCAGGCAGGCCCTTGGAAATAGCCCTTGTGTCATATCCAGGAATAGTGTGGGTGAGGGTACTGGCAAGAGTGAAAAGCATATATGGAACCCTACTAACAGGTCAGTTTAGCTCCTGTGCCCATGAGTACCTTTTCATCACTGCTTAATCCATAGTCATCTGTGGTGGAGAAAGGGAAGAGAGGCATCTACTACATTTTTTGTAATATTTATATATACACTGGAGCTTCCTTTATCTTTACCCTGGAAGCAGCAAGAATTCGCAACACTGTGGAAGCTGTTTAAGGCAAAATGGACTCCACATGGCTCAGCTACACTGAAAATTACTAAAAAACATTTCTGTCACTCCCTGCCCCATCTCTCAGTCTTGTGAGTAAAATCCTACCTGGTGTGCTGGCCAATGCTGCACTAGCCTCCCTGTGTGGCTGCAGAGGGCCCTGAAAACCCATCTACAAGATGTGTGACATCCTCAGCAGCAGCAGTGCTGGTGGTGGGAGTCTGCCTGAGCCTGGGAATAGGTTGGGCAGTAGACACTTTTAGAGGCAGCTGCCTGACTTTGACTCACAGCAAATCATATCTGAGTCCCTAAATGTCATATTGAAGAATTATCTGTTGTCCTTAATGCGAAGGACTATCCCTTCCTATCTGCTTCCAGTGTGCAAGGAACTAAGCTTTCTTTTTAAACCTGTGCTTTCTGTCTCAGCCAGGGAGTGTACAGAGATGGCCTTTAGTCCCTGAAGGAAATATAAGTGAGAAATATTTATTATTTTGCAGCCATAGTAGAATTCTTCTTTATTGTTCAGATTCTGTGAGTACATCTGGAAGGACTTGGACATCTAGCTCCCCAAAACCCTTATTACACAATAGAGGTGAATCATAGTTTCCAAGCTCCTGGAGCTAATGCCTGTTCACACTAGTGCGTTTTATGCATCTCTCATAAATCAGGTTGTTTTTTACTCCTCACTGCTCAGAGCTTTTGAAACAGGCTCCTACATAGGAAAAGCTTTTTTGATTCCTGTAATTTGTATGAGAAGGATTCAGTAAGACTGTTTTTTCCTGTCTTTAATTGCTTCCTCATCAACTCTGTTCACAAAGCTCTCAAAACACAGCAATAATGTCCTTCAGCATTTTACTTTATCCTCATGTGAAAGGAAAAGCTCTGATCTGATTCTACCCATGTCTGAAAAGGATGGTGGCTTATTTTTCTGCAGAATAATGGCAGAATATAGATATAGAGATTTATCAAACAGTATTCACACATGAACAAGCAACTGCAAGTATTGGCACTGTGAAAGGAGAGCTGTCAGGGAAAGATCATGTTGTCATAAACCAAGAGAAGCTAAAATTAAATTAGATGATGAACATATTGAATGTGCAAACAATTACTAAATAATTCTTTCAAGAAACCTGAAATGGCTATTTTTCATATGCTAAAACACACACATCATTAAAATACTAGAATTAAAATTTATTTATAGTAATTAATAGATGTTAAGAGCATGGAACAGGTTTATGCTGCACATGTACTAAATGGTTATAAGTGAATCATGTACATAAATACATGAAATTAGCAAAATAATGATCTGGTAAGCTCTGTAATAATTCATTATTTATTGAAATATCTAATAACCATCTATTAAGCCCCTATACATAAATTTTTATATATGAAGGTTTAATAAAACTTATTTCTTTCCTACTCATGCAATGAGTAATGAGTAATGAGTAATGAGTCAGAGCACAGCCTGTAATAGTATTTAATAATGTTTACTATGGAGCAGTGCAGTACATGTTATGAGATGATCTGAGAAGAGTCTATAACTAAGGATTTGTTTTACAGAGCTGAAAAGGGACAAACAGTTGGGTGGTATTTGTGTTGCTTTTCCATTTCTAAGAACTACAGTGTGAGGTTGGAGGAGAATTAGGAAGAAGAAGGTGGGCTTTCTCTTTTCTGTATAATCTTATCACGTTCTAGCAGAAACAACATTTTTGTTAGACCTGGTCGCCTCTTTGTTTTTCACACCTCTACAAGGAATTTTAAAGCAATAAATACTCCTGGGAAACACATATGAAAATGAGTATTTGGAAGCACTATGCAGTCTCTAGCAGGGCCCTTTCCCTTATCCACCTAGATACATAATTCAGTCTCAGAGCCATCGTATATTTTGTGTTTGCTGGGGCACCTTGTGTTCTGGAAGTCCAAAGCCCATTATGAACAGAACTCCCCTTTCACAGTAGGCTGGATGATTATATATTTGCATTAATATTTCACAGAGTGATGAAAGAATTCAGCACCTTACACAGATGGTGGAGTGCTTTATGCCAGTGAAGATCAGTAGGATGCACCCTGCTCACCGAGTCTACTGAGCAGGCTCATGCCCAGCCTAAGGGCTGTCTTGCCTCCTTCCTTTCTCAGATGTGATGCAAACGTCAAAATAAAGAAGTTTTGCCTCTCAGTTGCTGCTCCTGCTGCATGCTATTCCCCTTAATGATATATCAGGCAGAGTTACATCACAGGATCCCTCAGAAAATACCCAGCATGCCACTCACAGACACATAAAAGGAGAAATATTATTTGTCTGCAGAAAGGAAAAGGGTTAACTACAGTAATTTACATCTTATCCCCACAGCAAATAGACTAAAAATGAGAGAATGAAATTGCAAAAATGTGTTTGCATGGTTTAAGAAAAAGCAAATATACTAGAGCTCCCTAATTAGGCAAGAAGCAAAGGCCGCACAGATGTTCTCATCTGTTCTCATGCCATCAGGAAGCATTGAACAACCCCACCACAGACACTGTGAGGTCATTTTTCAGAGTTCTTTGTAATTATATAAGAGATAGATCCTTGAAAAACAGCCCTTATTAATGAACCACAAATAGACTTCTCCCTGAGGCCATGTTAAAGCACATTGTAGTCATTGTGAATAGGACACTGGTAAGATGGGATGAAAAAATTCTCTCATAAACTCATATGAACTCCTCATGAGATACATATCTCTTATTCACTCTTAATTATAGCAATGCTTATAAGGGATGCATTGAGACACTTGTAAACTCTTAAGTAAACCTATGTTCTAGACTTGTGCAAGATTTTGTTCTAGATTCTCTGGAAGGAAATGGGTCTGCAAAATTCTGCTGTAAATAATTTGCATTTTTTAAGTTTTGTATTAGTCCAGGAAAGGTTTGTTTGTTTGTTTGGGTTTTGTTTTGGTTTTTTTTTTTTTTTTTCAAGTATGTTACTGTAGGAAACTACAGGTGTGGTAGTCTTTTTAGTTCCATAGTTACAGTTCTTACAGATTCTTGGTTCTGGTTTTAGAGATGTATATGCTGAAACACGTGAATAAGAGTTTCCATTGTCAAAAGGCCAGAAAGCTGACCAAATCCCTCTTAAAGCCCTGGACTTCTGCATCAGTTCTGATTATGGTCACTTAATATCTCTCATCCCAGACAGCTATATTATTTTAGAAGCTAATATACAGTTTATAATAGTAACACACAGTGTATAATAATATAAACTTGCTACAGAGTCTTGTGGCCCAGGCTCTGCCTTCAGTGCCTAAAATTAGTCCTTAAATCTCTTCTTTGCCTGGCCATTAGAGACTCTGGCTAACAAGAAACATTGAAATGTGAAGAAGCTTTATTTTGGGTGCTTGGCATATTTCAAGATGTCAGGCTGCTTTTACCTAAATGCTAATTAGATATGTCAGACAAAGTAATGGAAATTCACAACACTGAAAAAAATTATGGTTATTCTTAGTCTGGGTTTCTGAAGAATATCCAAGTCCAAGCAAAAAGTATGTCTAGCTGACAGTTTTCTCATACATACAGCTAGAAATGACATTTGCATCTTTTGCTTTTACGCTTCTCCAACCAAAATCCTTCTCTCAGCCTTCCTTGTCAATCAAAGCCAATCCATCTATGGCTCTGAAAGACCAGGGGTTTATACTGTGTGGGGCATTTGCCTGTCTGCTGAAGATGTTCATTCTGAGTACCACTTTGCTCTGCCTTAAGCAGTAGAACAAATTATCAGCTGACAACATGCACCTAGGGACTAATGAGTGATCTGAGTGAATGTCAATATCTTGAATTCAGATATGTAGTGGCCTTCGACTCTTCTCATAATCAGTGAAGGAATTAGAGTACCTAGTGTTTCTCTGATGGATTTTATCCTGAGTAGATGTGTAGAATTGACCAGTTGATGCACATCAGAGATTATCACTTCCCTCCAGTCATTATGAACACACTAGAGACACAAACTCAGCTATGGCTATTAGTAGGGATGTCTACAGCTAGTTAGGATGAATCCCTCCTGTGCTTCTGATGAATGACATAGGATAGGCCAGGCAGCAGTCCTACAATGAACTGAAGCCTTGCAAGAGGGAGCTCCTTTGATCTTATGCTTTTTAATAGATAACATTGAATATTCAGATAAAAGAAGGAGAAAGACTCAGTGTATAGTGCATAACATTAATCACTAGTATATATTAATGTTATAAATATACACAAGATATGCTAGAGTATTGCAGAATAAAAACACCATCATTAGTGCATATTTTGGGTATTACTGCAAATTTTGTAGGACAATATTTGTGTTCATCAAAGATGCACTTGACTGAGTAATCTACCTCTTCCTCAATAACATCACCTTTGATCACAAAATACAGAGGGTAAAAATGGATTAACCCTGGAACTCCTGCATGAAGTACTCAGGGAAATGCAAGTCAAGGTAAATATTTTGTATGGTATTCTCTTAATAATCTCAAACACCCTGGTGTTTAAAAAGCATCATTTAAACCTACATGTTCAGAGAGAAATTTTTAAAGAAACAAATATTTCTCTTGTATTTTTCAAACTACATTTGGATCTTGAGTTTATATGTTTGTAATAGTAAAATCTAAGAAAAGTTTTATATAAAACAAATAATTTCATATGCAATCACTTAATTCTACCAACTGGGTAGAATTATACAACAATGCAGAATGATTTCAAATCCTCAGGTGCAAATATGTCAAATTTTTTTTTCTGTCTTGGAGTCAGAATGACCATCAACTGAGGCATTTTGGAAAGCATCTAATATGTTTCTTGGTGCTCATAAGATCATAAATGTATCACGTCCAACACAATAAGAGCAGCCAAAGCAGGAAGTCTGAAAGAAGTTTTTGGCATGAACCTTTCAACTATATTCATATAAACATTATATTTCAGTGGTCCCAAATTCTCTGTGCAATATGAGAACTTGTTTTGTTTGCTTTAAAGCTGAGGGAAACTTAGCCGAAAAAGTAACAGCCAATGACAATATGAGAAAATTCCATGGACATTGAAGACTTCTCAAAAAATGGCCTTTATCTTCTTGTGACTTATAGCAGGATCATAGGATATTTAGTAATATGATGTGAGTAAGCATTATGTAAATCTGTATATGCAAATTAAACTTTGCTGATATAATATATTGGTAGGACCTTGCCAAAATTTGTGATGGGGGGAATGTTTGGGTATATGCTTTCTAGTAATGTGTACAAAACTCATGCAATTGATTCCCTGGAACATAAACTATCTATACTTTAAGTAGGCCCTCCTTGAAAAAAAAAATCCTCACATATGCAGTTTTTACTTATTGGTAGTGACTGAAACAAGGGAAGTAAAAAAAAAAAACCTTGATAGTGTTGTATCAGGGCCAATGTGGGCTCAAAGCAGTTTTAGTGAAAAATCAAAGAACATACAAAGGATTTCAAACACTCTCAAAATGGATTTTGGTAATAAAAAACAATCCACAATAATTTCTGAACCTTCACATAAGGAAGTGAATTTTCATTTTAATTACTATTGGGCTATTATTTTATTAGAAAGGTGTGTTCTACATATCCTAGCACAGAACTCTCTGTCTCAAAACAGTACAAAAGTTTGTTGTCTAGGACAGTCTTAGCATGCTCTGAAATCCAGGTTGGCTCTTTGGCTCGCTGTGTCAAATGTCATCAAATCTGTTATAAACGCTCAGATTTTTGCTCATGACTTATATACATTTCCAAGGATAAAAATGGTGCTTGTTTTTCTGCACTTTATCCAGTGTGACATTGCAATTTCAGAATTCTTTTTTTTTTCCACTAGAGCACCTCTAGGACATCTAAGAGAAGACCAAGCCAGCTACTGTCAGGTTCTCCTCTTCCTTAAAGTCTTTGATGTGACTTAGAGCATATAAAATCCAAAGCCACAACATTCATCAACATAACCAGATTAGAGAACTTAATGAAGTCATGTAGCTGGGAGACTGCTGTCTGGATCAAATCTTTAGGCATTGTTCCACATTATCACAAAGGTGCTGAGCCCAGTTTGCCCTAGCGTGTTCAAAATGGCAACTGACTTCTCAAATCATGCACTGTTTGGCATTCATCAACACCAAAACACCAGGAATGTAAATTTAAGAATTGACATGTCTTCTCAATCTTTGATCTGTTGTCTTGACTAGTTCCCTCCAGCCAGAGCTTTTCCAGAAGCTGCCTCCACCTACAGTGCATGTCTGGTTATTGTCAGGCTATGCATATGACTCATCAGCCTGGGCACAAAAATATGGGCTTTTCATACGAAGTCGTCAGATTTTGTCTTACAAATAAATTTCCACAACAGGCATCTTGCTGCTGATTAAGTCTACAATACCTAGCACAACCTGTGCTTCTTATTTAAATAACTGTTAAACTGAAACAACTTTTACATCATTAAACTAGGAATCTGGAGCAAGAATAAAAAGTAATATAGTTTGCAGTTCTTCCTAATACAATAATTCTTGGAAAGAGTTTCAGAAGCAGGTGCAGCAGCTGTGAGCATCAGACCAGCTCTTTATGATTTCCTGTCATGTAATTTTTGCCAAAACTAGCTTCACCATTTGCTTTGCAGCTGTTAGGCAGTATCGGGTTGATATTTTGGATGCAGATTTGTGTTAAGTGCTTCAGTGACCCATCCAACAGCAATAATCACATGTGCCAGACATTATCCCAACATAGATTATATTGCTAAGGTAGCTTTGAAAAAAGCTTGGATCTGTTTAAAATCCGTTTCTGGTCTTCCTCTGTTGAAAAAAACAACCAAGTTCATAAAGGACCATATAGTGTTTGCTGTGGTGCTATCCATCCCATGAGGTCAGGGAATTTAATCTCAATTTATATGTGTAGCCAAATATAAAAGTCAAACAAGCTTACAACTTACAGCTGATGAGGTCACTAAGCTCAAGGTAGTATATTTTGATTTGCTCTGGTAATTCCACCATAAATGACATCTAAAAGCTGATGACAGCTGCACAATGTTCTTGTAGTAAGAAGGAAATGTGCATCAGGCAACCCTTTCTGCTTTCTCAGTAGGTTGCCCAATTTAGGAGAAATCTCAGTATTTATGACAAAGCTAACATCAACAGGATGCCATTTCTCAGCAGAACAGATTTTCCATGGGCTAGTTATATACCACACCACATTGTACCACACCATATTGTCCTCTACGTTTTGCCTTTGTGAGTAAACACTCTCAGTCAAAAGGTCTTGTACATTTTTTGCTCTTAATTCTATTTCATCTTTACAGTTCGTTTTAAATTCACCTTCACTCTCCTAAACCTAAAAAAATAAGGAATGCAGTTTTTTTCTTAAAGGTCTAAAAGCAAGGAAGACTTTTTCAGAAAAAAAGGGTATTGTAAGTTGATAATATCTGATAAGGCTTCCTGAATGAGTATGGTTTACTGCCAATATTCATCCAGAGAGATTTTAATCCATAGGGTTATTTGAAAACTTATGCAAGTAATGGTCCATGAAATGAATGGAGGGAAATATATGGAAAAGTATGAAATGGGATCAGTGAAATTTAAAACTATAAAGACCACAGAAGAAAAACAGAAAACAGTGGAATGAGACATAAGCAGCTGGAGATGCAGAGTAGTGTCAAGTGACAGAGACAAACTAATAAAGAGCAACAGTGACCAATAATGCAATATCAATCAAGAAACCTTCTTAATGAAGCTTCACTAAGACCTCTCAGATCAACTTAAGATCAGCAGACAGGAGCAAAAGATCAGAATCTGACTGTGCTTGACATTCATAGAATAGAATGGAATGGAATAGAATAGTTCCAGTTGCGAGAGACCTACAACAGTAATCCGGTCCAACTGCCTGACTACTTCAGAGCTGATCAAAAATAAAAGCACATTATTATGGCCATTCTTCATATGCTTCTTAATGGCTTGGGCATCTAACACCTCTCTAGGAAGCCTGTTCCAGTGTTTGTCCACCCTCTCAGTAAAGAAATGCTTCTTAATGCCACATTTGAACCTCTACTTATTCTGTTTGGCTTTGGTTGCTTGGGGTTTTTTTCATTAAATGAGGGCCACCACTGTGCTAAAATTTTAGGATTTCAAGTCAATATACATCATAATGACATTGTATATGAAAGTTTACTGAAGACAAAATTCTTTGAACAGAACTGTGCAATACAAACACAAAAAAACATGCAGGTATTTTTAGACAGGAAAGTTGAGTCACTTGCTGTGTGTCTCTCAGCATATCAGTGAAAGATATTTAGACACCAAGACCTTTATGATATCTTCCTTTAAGTTCAAATAGAGAATTCCAGGCTCTCATCAACAAGACAGAGAGAAAATATATTGGGACAGGTACAGAAAACTATATTTTCACAGGAGATAATGGATAAGACAGTTTATAGGGGACATAAGGACATACTCAACATGGTCCCATCACACCCTATAGATTTAACCTGGGCTACACATGATACCCATTTGCAGTGAGTGTGTTTCCTGTTTTCCACAATCACACTAGACTTCCTTTGAGTGAAGGAAAAAGAGTGTCTCTTAATGCAACACAAGTTTTACTTCTGATACTTAAGACTTTTTAGCTTCATCCACTTTTCAAACCATCACTTCAGGAATTAGCCACTCAACAGCTTTCATTTGCATTGATCAGTTGACACAGTCTATTCTCAGGAGAACTAATCATTAAATTACATCCTAAGAGATACAGGAACAGCAAGCTCTGTGTTAATTTTATGCCATTCTTAATTTTTCATATCTCCTAGGTGCTGCAGGCTGTGCACACGAGAGTGTTCATGCATCACTTAGTAATGAGACCTATTTGAGTTTCTGAAACTTCTTTCTCGTTTTCTGTATTCAAGTAGTGTGAGAGCTGCAAAATGCCAAATGATTGCTGCACAACCCATTCTGCCTGTGAATATATAAGCATGTCCTATCAAAATCAAAGAAAATCTCTTTGATTCATAAATTTTGGACTCATTCTGGTTTCCTTTTTCACCTGTTTAAATTGAGAGTAATTCCAGAGAAATTGGCATGTCATGAAATCAAAATTCACACCCCAAAAGATGACATCGAGATATATTAATATTCATTCACTAGCAGATTAACCTGACCTATGTAATGAAAGCACTTAAAATAGTGTAGAAAATACAATATATCAGCTGGCTATTCTGATTCTTTGACAGTATCAAACACATCTGAAATGTTATCATCAAAGAAACTCTGATCATTTCATAAAAGTTAATACATCTGATTTCTCTTTCCATGAAGGTTGAAAAAGAAATTTCCACAGTCATCAGAACGACTTTCCAATGCATAATGAAACCCCCTGGTATTTTGTATACTACATTGAACTCCATAAATACTGCCCAGACTCTTTTCAGTTCTTAAGAGTTCTATGAACCAAAATGCATTTGAGATACTGGACTACGGTTAAAGGTGATAAGGAACTATACAGCTGAAGAAAAAGTGACACAAGGAAGTGTGTGAACTAGAGTTCTTGGTCCTGCATTGCTCTGCTGAGCCACCATATGGCCATGAGCAACTTAGAGGGAGAGGTTCCCAAGTGCAAAGAGTTTCTAGTCATCCACTGAGATTCTTTAAATGGGAATAAAGCTCTCACAAAATTCTTAGGAAAATTCAGTTTGCTCTGGTTGAGTAACTGTACTAAGAGAGAGCATTTGCCGGTGACAAACACTATTCAGAAGTACTTAATTTTGCACCTTCAAAACAAATCACATGGGATTGTGTAATTTAGTGCTCTTGGTGCACAATATTTTTATTGTCGTTAGCCATAAGAAGCTCTTTAAATTGAAGTGACTAAGCTCTTTGTATCAAACTGGTCAGGTACCTCTACTCAAGACCATCACAAAACAAGTTGAACACTCTTCATATGGTCAAACCATGAAAGCCCTTGCTTTACCCGTTTACCCATGTCTGATAGCTTCAGAAATAAAAAGGCAGGAGTGAAGAGGATTATGCAGATGAATTTTTCTGGAAGTCTGGATCTAGTATCCTGAACAGAGGTTGACAGCTTGTGGATGCATATTTCCATAATTGCTTTGTGAGTACAATTTTGTAGGTGGTCGATATGAACATTTTTGAAATTATTTGAGATCACTGAATATAAGGACAAAATATAGAAGATAATGTAAATGTCAAAATTTAACATTGGCATCCTTGCCTTTTCCTGGTTAGTCCAGTGATAATTTATTATGGATTTCTCTGTAAGCAGCCAGCAGAAAGATCAGAGGGAGAGGAACGTAAATTATGCAAAGCTTTGAAGCAATGTCCTTTATGCAAAAATTCCATAGCTACAGATGCAATTTTAACAAAGAAACTGAAGGTGAGGAATGAGTCTAGAAACACACATCTAAAGCTAAGGCCAGCCTGCTCACCTTCCCCTCTTTGCCAGATTCACTTTTGCAAATTCATGGCTCACGGCAGTTCCCTATTCCAAAACTGTGTTTGTACCTTCAAGTTTTTAACTGTCAGAGCACAACAGATTAGGCTGGGCAAAGGAATAACCTTGGCTTTTTTTTTAATAGACTTTGTTTCTGTTTGATAAGTTCCCAGGAAGCATATGACTGCAACTTTTGCCCTTCTTAGTTTTCCTTTCTCTGAATAACTCTGCATAATCTTTAGCATGCTCAAGCACAGTTTGAAGTGGGTTAGTGGTGGTTTGTAAATCCTTAAGGTATATATGCCAGTTAAACAATATTCATCTCTATCTAGCTTGGCTGTTAATTAAAAGTCAATTAAGAGTTTCCATAGCACCCAAACAAATCAAAAGAATAACAATTACATTCTGAAGTTGGAGGGGAAAGCTACAATAATTGTTTCTGCTGATAGGTCTCTTTCACATCTCAGTAAAGAGGGATAGTACAAAATTAGCAGGAGAAAAACGTACTGAACAAATTGCAAGGCAGGGAGATATAACAAGCTGCAAGAATAAGTTTCAGGTGAATCTTTTAGCAGACTGAATAAAGAAAAAGTGTTAAAACTTTGCCTATAATAGTTGCTTTGAAAAAGGTACATTAACTCTTTGATTGCTTTTCAACATGCAATATGGAGAAAAATTAAGTTGATGCAGCTCCAGTCAGTTAAAAGTTTTATTTTTTTCAGTGTCAGGTTTAATTTATTCTCACACTTTCTAATAACAAGAACTCTGGAAAAGTTTAGTTTTCCTTGTGACCAGCCTTTGTTCAGCCATCCCAAAACACCCACTGAAGAGAGAGACTAGCAGCCATTGTAGTATCATCTCTTCAGGCTTCCTGACCATCTGCCTGAAGTAAAAGTTATCACATCAATGGAAGAAAAAGTGATAGACTGCCTCAGGGATAGGCAGTATCCAATAGCCTAAATGATATATTTAGTTGTTTAGGATCGCAGAGATAATACAAATTCTTCCACAATTCTATGCACCATATTTTCTTGTGGCTGTATCGGCTCAGTTGATTTAGGAAGAGAAGTAGACTTCAGAACAAGCCTCAGCATGGTTTTACTTGCCTTTAAGTTGGATATGACAGTACAAATACTTCATATGCCTGTCACCAATGGGAAACCAAAAGGTCACTGTTATTGCGAACAGAAAACCTCGGAAATCTGCAATATCCAGATAGTCAGCAGAGGTCACATACTAAGCAATAGGAATTTCTTCATACAGGAACATACCTGAATTTCCCTGTATTTTAGGGCTATCAGACAGATGACTCTTCATATAAGCTCCAGTACCCAACCAACAATTCCTGCATTAAACATTTGTTTAAATGGTTTAATGGTCCCCACAATTTTCTAAACATAGCTGGGAGCAGTTAGGATTAAGATGGATGACTTCATGTAGATGCGTAGTGATTAGAAAGCTCAGGAAGTAGCTTCAAAGAAAGCAAGTGTAAGTGTATCATGGACAAAGTCTTGTTGGAACCCATTTCTTGATTTCAGGAACTGAGGTTAATCCCAAACCCAGTGCATTGGTCTATCCTGGTTGAATACTCAGGCTTTCATATCAAGAACAGGGGGCAGCCAGAACTGTGTCCTACCCAGCATAACAACAAAGTGAAACTTTTCCACTCACTGAGCAGCAGCCAATATCTTTTAGTCCTTATTGTTCCCATTAACTGTCTTGGAAGACTTTGTTATGGTCCAGGATGAGTCATCTGTGCAATTATAATAGCGGAGCAATATCAAAGTGATAGATGAGCCTCAGGTTCCCTTGCATGGTGAATGACACCTCAGTAACCACAAAGGGTGACGGGGACACAGCCAGTAATGTCTGAATGACAGCAAGTTAGGCCATAAATGGAGTCAGCTCCTATTGACAGTGACAGAAAAGAAAAGGTGCATAAAACCTGCTCAATGGCTCATTGAAAGGAGTCTCATGGCTTCCCTTTACAGAAGGTAACACTAAAACTAGCCTTTACTGGAAAAATAATTGGCAGTCTTAATGTAGGTAACCAGAAAAGGAGCTTCTCAGAAAGGCTCACAGTGGGTGGAGGGATTTCCAACAGCGCTCCACATGCTGTTTTATAGCCAGCAAGATGCTCTTGTCTTGACGTTGCTCACAGTCAAGAAACTTCAATTGATTTTTAATTCAAGTACAAAGAAGAATAGAATGTGCAAAAGAACATTTATTTGTTCTTTGGGCAACGGGAGGTCCAAAGGGCTGTTTTGCTGTGAAGGAAAGGACAGTGCTATTGTCCTCCTGCAACACAAAAGCTTCAGGGTACACATTTCCTCTGGCAGCATGACCTGCAGTCTTCAGGCGCCAGCTGTGCCCATTGAACCAAAGGGAAATTTAGTTTAATAGTTTGATTCAGGTCTATCAGCAGGGTAAGTTGTTTTGATGTGTTATGTTTACATATTTTTCTTTTCAACTTAAATTTTTTTGGATATAATTTAGTAATAGGGGAAGTCACATTGGGAGAATCTTTCACTATGTAGTTAGAAATTCCTGCATCTATTTACAAAAAACAGTTTGTTTCTGAATGGAATACTGAACACAGAACACCAAAGGAGCTTCAGCTGCTTCTTGTCTTATAGAACAATGAAGCTTGTATTATGGAGTAGGAAATAAAAAGCTGGCAAAAGAGATAGGTTTAGTTTGCCATAAAGTATGTATTTATGAAATCCATTGCTATAAGGGGCTTCTACAGCCTAGAATCAGACACTTATAGATACCACTGAGTTATCAAAACTTTGTAGGACACATGGATTTCCACACTTCAGATAATAGAACAAGACCCCATCCTTTATGCAATTTGTCCTGTACCCCTGTGTTAAAGATTTATTAGACACAGCCCAGGACCAGCTGCTATTTCCAATCCACTGTCAGCACTGAACATAGTGAACATGCACGTGTAGACTTGGAAATGTGGATTTGCAACTTCCCTGCAGTTCCTCAAGTTCTAGGCACCAAAATGAGTAAAAGATCCTCTTTGCCTAACCTGCTCTTATCTCATGTTGACTTCAAATTTTCTTTTTTCAGATTTTAAGTTATTTCTTTTGGGTTCTAATATACATACATATATATATATATATATATATATATATATATGTATACATGTATATACATGTATTTACACATATACATATACATATATACTTATGTACATACATACATATATACATATACATATGTACATACATACATATATATATAATTTGACATGAAGTGAGTTTTGCAGACAGAAGCAAACAAGGCACATACTAACCTGAAGTTATAGTGAAATCTCAAAAGCATTAACAAAAAGAATAAAGGCCTGTAGTCTCAATATCAAGTGCTAATTAGAGCTTCTAAGACACAGAATATATTTTACATTTACTATGGAAACAAAAATAATAGAAGTACAAAGTCAACACATGGATCTGAAAAAGGAACAAGTCAGTTAATATTTGTTAATGGATGCAGATATCTTTTGGTGTAAAAATATTATATTACAGTGTTAAATGTGTTCTGTAAGCAGTTGTTAATCATATTGTTTTAGAGTCACTTCTCTTGAAAGGAATGAAACTCTTTAATTCACCCTCTGACTTCTTTCAAAGAAAAATGAAGTACTCTGAGCATGTCTCACTGAAGGAAATCTCTATGTGAAGTCAAGTTTTGCCTGTGTAAGCAGATCTTAACTGAAAGCTTAATAGTGCTGCATAAGAACCTGGAAAGGAAACCTGAAACAATAAAACCTGCATGCAAGAAGATGAGCAAAAAAACCCAAAGATAAATACACATGAGTAGTAGAGGAACCATAAACTACAGCCAAATAGATTGATGATGAAATTTTACAGTCTTTGTTTCATTTACATATTATCCAGTTTATAGGAAAAAGAAGCACCTGACTACTAAGCACACCATTCATGACTCATAGGTACTTTGTGCAAATACATAATTCATGAAAAAAATGTACTGCTGCATGAAAGAATGACATTGACCAGAATACTCCATTTGAACCTGGAAAATGCATAGAGAAATTAATCACCAAGCAAGCCAGAGCACAAATGTCTACCTATCTTATTTATCTCTCATTTTCCCCCTTTTTTTTTTTTTTTTTTTTTTTTGGCTCTCCTCTGTCTGGGCTCATGAGAAAACAAAATTAACACCACTGGAATTACTTTAAGTATCACTTACTAAAATAAACTATTATTTCTTTACTATGAGAGTGATGAGGCACTGGTACAGGTTGCCCAGAGAAGTCATGGCTGCCCCATCCATGGAATTGTTCAAGGCCAGGTTGGATGATGCTCTGAGGAGCCTGGTCCAGTGGAAGGCGCTCCTGCTCATGTCAGAGAAGGTGGTGGTCTGTAAGATTCCTTCCAATCCAAAGCATTCTATGAATAGCATTATGATGCCAAGCACTGATCTCAGTTAGTTTTCTGTTAAGGTAAAATGCTTTCTATGTGAAGCCTGGGGAACAATTAGTTTTAAAAGGTTCAGGTCTTTAAAAAGCTGATGTCAAGACTCTTAATTTCTTTCCAAACAGACCCTGTGGACTAGGACTCAAGAAAACAGAGGAAGCTGATGAATTGATGAGAGAAGAGAGAAATCTCTTATTTGTTCTTTTCCCAGGCCTATGAAAGACAGAGGATCTGGGAGTGATTGACATGTTTATTCAGACAAAGGAAGCTAGAAAAGAAACTAAAGAAGTGATTTCACAGTTTCAAGTCTTTTTTTGAAATTTAACTTTAAAAAAGGAGGAAACACTGATAAAACAAAGGTAGCGTGTGGCTACTTTCCATATTCCAAAACAAAGAACACTTTGTGACAGTTTTATGTTTGTGAAGAATTTACCCTTTTACATCCATGCATTGTCAACTGGGGAGTGCAAGGCCCAAGATTAAAAAATGACTGCACAGAAAAGTCTCCCTTCTTGACACCTTTTTCTAGCATCATGAGAATATTCAAAAACAACAGCAACAACAACAAAAAGAAACACATAGAAAAGTGACAGATGCAGAAGTTTTGGCACACGATAGTGTTTCTGTGGCATCCACTTAACCTGGGGAACAGACACAAAAATTTTCCAATATCAAAACTTCAACAAGAATTTTTTTATAATAGACGGTAGGATGAATTTAAAAAATGAAAAATCTCTGAATGGCACTAGTACAGTGTAAAAATTATGAGAGGACATAAACTTCCATATGCTTCAAATATAAAATACAAACTCTCTCAGGATGGAAAAGGCATTTCAACACCTAATAAACAAGGTACCACCATTAGTATTGCCATAGATTGCTTTCTCCTGCCACCTGCTTTGCAGATGGATATGACTTGAGAATCAGAATTTGAAAATGCTGAGAGGAATGGGGTTTACACTGCTTCTCTGGGCAACTTGTGCCAGTGTCTCACCATCCTCAGAGTAAAGAATTTCTTCCAAATAGCTAATCTGAAGATACTCTCTTTCAGTTAAAGGCCATTAGCCCTTGTTTTATCAGTACATGCCCTTGTTAGAACTCCCTCTCCAGGCCTCTTGTAGCTCCTTCTACATATAGGAAGGTGCTATAAGCTCTCCCTGAAGCTTGCTCCTCTCCAGGCTGAACAACCCCAACTCCCTCAGCCTTCCCTCATACAAGTGCTCCATTCTTATGATCATCCTTGTGGCTCTCCTCTGGACTCAGTCCAAGTGCTCCATGTACATCTGTTACAGGGCTCCAGAGCTGATTCTATGTATAACTTAATTTAAACACACCCTCTACCAAAGACTTATGAAAGGGATGCAAAAATGCTTCCAAGTGTGTTTCATGCACTTCTGTTGATGGTGGAGGATTGGTATATTCACCAGATCTGTACTTCATTTCTCATTGAGTGATTAACAGAGGCTTTGCCTTGAAGATTGACACTCTTATTTAAATTTCTTTCTGATTCTTGTTCCAATCTCCTTCCTTGGAAAGCCTGTATTACACTTCACTTTTCAGGCTGCCTTTTTTCATCATGACTCTTTCCCTGGCCAGTTAGAGATACTGCTAGCTCTTTTCACTGTTTCTCCATTCTCACTGATGTTTAAAAATCTTCATACATGCACAGACCTTGCCTGCCTATTCCTTTCCCAGCTGGAGTATCCATACTTTATTCAGTGAAAATGGTACCATTTTTGCCTCTTTGGTCCCAGGTCCTTGTGTCACTATTGACTTTTCCTCCAGCAAAAACTTAGAGCCATGGGGCTTTTTTGGTAATGTGTCAGTACCCAGTATTGTCCTCTCTGATGCACCATTTTAAAATCCATTGAGTTAACAGAAAGTCATCCCAGTTATGAACCACAGTTTAAACTTCACACATAAGGTTTCCATCTAATGGAGAAATCTGAGGTTTCTTGTACTGCAGTATTTGTTTTATTCCCTGCCAACCTGGCCTGTGTTCTTGCTGGTTTTGGGATTGATGTATTTTTTTTTACACCCAAACACTAACTGGAAGACAGTAATTGGACACTTTTAGGAGTGAAAAATGGATTGGAATTAATATCCTTATCCAAAGCTGGATACATGGAATGAGAAAATAATAAGTTGGGAGGGAATCTGTAGAAACTACATTATTCAAATTCCTGTTCAAGGCATGATTAAGCTGCTCAGTGACTTTTCCAAACCAGTTTGCAACATTTCCAGAGGTGGAGATTTCACAGCCTCTGTGACCTCTGTCACATTCAGTCTGTAAAGTTATTCCCTTACGTCTAGTGGGAATTTTCTTTATTATGACATGCAGTTGTTGGTTCTTGTCTGTTCATCATGCACAACTGAGAGAATCTTGTTCCATCTTTTCTATAATTCTCTTCAGGTAGGTGAAGAGAACAGATTTCCTTTCTGGCAGCTGAAAAAAGCCAGCTCCCTCTTTTCCATACATCTTGTAGTCTGGATTCTTGAACATGTAGTTAGTTCTCAAACCTGAATATACTCAAAAAAAAAAAAAAAAAAAAAAAAGAGCAAAACCATATCTAATAAGTATTTTCTCTCAACCTTTGTTGTTGTTAAAGGATCCCAGTATAGCCTAATATTCATCACCTGAAGAATCACTGCAAACAATTCTTTCTTGGTAGCCTGTTCTCATTTCTATTTCCTGACACTGCTTCCATGTGAGTTTCCCTTATGAATTTGACCTCCATCAGGAATCTCTGTTCAGCCAAAGTAATCTACAGTGCCTGACTCTTTTCCTCATGATCAGCATAGAGGAAAGAGGCTTTGAGGAGGGATTCGATATTCAGCCTCTCCTGTAAGCAGAATATAGACAGAAGTGCCGCATCCATATTAGATAGTGGTTGTTTTGGGCTCTCCTCTAGGC
Organism: Certhia americana; assembly: GCA_018697195.1. Classification (NCBI taxonomy): domain Eukaryota; kingdom Metazoa; phylum Chordata; class Aves; order Passeriformes; family Certhiidae; genus Certhia; species Certhia americana. Next base: position 41,134,747 of record CM031857.1, on the reverse strand, counting down.
TTCCTGTGGCTGCACATCACTGGTATAAATGCTGTTCCTGACAAACGTGAAGCACTTTCTTCAAAGTTAGGAGGCTAATTCTGACATATGTATAAAGTTCTAAATATAAAAGGGCTTAAGCCTATTCCCCGAAGTCTGTGACTATACTCATTTGGATGAATCAGGACATTTTTGAACAGAATGGTTAGAATTCAGCTTTGCTCAAATTTTGCTTTAGCGTTGCCAAGGTCATCTTTTAGTGTGTTTCTGTTCATGCTTATCTTCATAAACATATTTTCCCATGCATCATATTTCCCATACCTATATTTCATTCACAATTATTGAATCTTTTCCAGTAAGCAATACCCCAGAAAGTATGGATATAGAGAAATTAATAAAGAAAATAAGTACAAAAATAATGATAGGGGTGTCATATAAAGCAAAATTATTGTGGAATACTCAGTATTATCGCACATAGGAAGCATATTTCTTGAGTGGCTGAAACCAGCTGAAACTATCTCTGTTCTTTTAGCTCATGAGTAATGGTTAATAACAGGTCCTGGAAATACGCTTCTCTTGTCATGATAATTCACTCAATCCTAATTCATAACAATGAACTTTATCAAACTTAATGCTGCCTTTACAGAAGAGAAGGGCTATTATTTCTTTTTCAGTGGTTTTAATTTCACTTCTTTAGAATTTTCATTCAGAAAAATAAGTAAAGCAACTCAATCTAATTAGGAAATTCAAATTAGATGCATAACACAGAAATATGATTATGGCAGTCAATATATGTAGCAAAGCATAACTCAATAGTTTTTATCTTCAAACACACACAGTTGTAGTGAATTTAGTAGTACCTGCACATATACCATGGCAAATATACTGGGTTTATGTCTCACTTTGTTGCACAGCAAAATGTATTGTTCTTTGATATTTGCATTGATTTTAAACTCGTCTATAGTTAATATCTTAGTTAATATTTATTGATCTTTGACAATAGGGATCAACTTCTACTTCTTATTTGGTGTGTGCACTTGAATGAGAAATCAAAAAAAAAGGCAAGAGCAAGCAAAAGAAAAAAAAAGAAAAATTAAATAGAAATTACTATTCATTGTAGATCTCTGGAGAAAGGAGATCATAGAATCACAGAATGGTTTGGGATGTAAAGTTCCTTAATGAGCATGTACTTCCAGCCCCCTGCCATGGGCAGAAACACCTTTCGTATGTCCTATGACCAGAGACAGAATCCACTAAGATCATGTAAGTTACCATTCAGAAGAAAGCAGAAGTCATCACACCACTTTTTTAAATTTCAAAATTTTTGGAAGCTGGACTATTCACTTCCTGGAAGAATTTCTTAAGAAAGTAATGACATTAATGGTAACTGAGCTGAAGTGGGAAGGTTCTTCTGGTTAGGACCCATCTCCTGTATCCATGCATCTATCTTAGATGTTTCATGCATGACACACTTTTATTGCGCCCAGTTCCTTCTCATTACTGACAGAAGGAAAAGAACTTGAAATTAGTTGCCTGTAGTTAGTTGAAATTAATATCAACCTGTGCTTACCCAGGCAGGAAATTTTAGTAAAACAATCAATGTAAGAAAGCAATAGAACCAAACTTACCCTGTCCCATGGTTTTGATCATAATGAAAATATTTTATGTATATGCTATGTTTACATATACATATGTATGCACCTATACTTGCCATTTATCATAACATTTTGAACTACCAGTGATTAAGAAGTTGTATGACCTCCAGAAAAAACATCCCTCTCTTAATTTTCAAACAGGATGTTAGACTATGGATGGTAGACAAATGATTGATCACCATCAGACCCTGAAAAGTCTTGCAAAGCTACTGGAGCCTTCTGTGGGCAGTGAATTGCAAAACTTTAGATAAAAGACTTTTTATTAATATTTGCTGTACAGCTGCAGCCAAAGTGGAAGCATTTTATGTGATTTTGCTCCCTCTTAAATGCTGAGAAGAAATATACCCTATCACTTGTGACTAGTGGCTCTGACTAGCACTGACTACTGGATATTGACCATTGCACAAAAACCTCAGGATTTCACACAGGCTTTTACCAAGAATTAGAGCTTTAATTCCTATAACTGTGCTCTGCTCCATTCTGCTTGGGCAGTCCAGAACCGGTCTTCTTGGAAAAGCAGATGTTCAGTGCAGGCACCATCATGAGGATGGAGATCCAAGTTTTCTGGTTTGTACTTACAACTCTGCCAATGAGTCTCTCATGAATCAGCATTTCCTGACTTAGCCTCTCTTGTTGAAGATAAATAAGAATGTAGAGTCTGGAAGAAGCAGACAAAACTATTAAGAAGCTGACTACAAGATAACCCAAAAAACCTGAACAATAATAATCCCCCAAAATCAACCTGGTTGTTGATAGATGTGTTGTTGAGTTGACATAATGCAATCATAGTGAGCAAAACCACTGACAGTGTATGTGCTGGTTTCTGCCAGAGTAACCTTACCAGATATCCACGTAGCAAGATTCCACAGAAGCATAATAATCTCATTTGTGAAGGAAATCATGAGGCCACCTAGACCACTGTTTTCTTGGAGTAGATTAGATTCCAATATGAGATCAGGTATCATGGATATGTGCAATCTGCTCCTGAAGATTTCCAAAAATAGAAATTGTGCAATCTCCCAGGATAATTTGCTGCAGTGTTAAGCTATACTCCTCAAACACTTTTTTCCCATGGTTTCCTAAAAGGGGAAGATTTGATGTATTAAATTTGCTTAGTCTCATCAAGTCAGTTGAAAAAAAAAAAAAAAAAAAAAAAGGCTAGTAATACTGTAAGTTGAATATGGGTGAAATTGAGATACCTAAATCCAAAATCAAACTTAATATTGCAAGACAACTAACACTGGAAAGAAAATCAGCATTATCTTCCTCTACAGGGTCTGCATTTAGAAGTATGTCTCAAACATAGGTGCTATTTTCTAAGACTTAGAACTATGAAACCCGCATGAAGGGAATATGTCCTGTATCTTTATGCAAGGGGCTAAAAAACAAGACTTCAATAATCATTCTTTGCCTCAGTATTTTCTGGAATTTTCTCAAGTTGCTCAATGTTCAAGAAGTTTATAAGGAGTCCTAAAATACTCCCAAAATCTCCTAAAATGAATATTCCGTTCCATGGGCCATCGCACCTAAAAAGTTTATCTGTCTTCATTGACTGTATTCACTGATGCAGAACTGACAGAAACAAACTTCACACCAAATTCAGCTCAGCATTTTCCATGGGAAGGCAATGGTGAGAAGGAATGCCAAGATTTTAATAATACAATAAAAGTTTAAATGATAATACTACGCTTATCTTCCACAGGGACCAGTCATGAAATTTAATTAACCGTCATATGCTTTGTGATCCTTTGATACCAAGCACAGTGTAAATGCAAATTACAATGATTTTGTACAAAAAGTAATCAGTGAAATTCATTTCTACCTGATTCTGGTAGGGTTATTCAGGGAATAAATTCTTTTGAATGTAAACCTGAATAATTATTTCATTGCCATTAGAAGATGAATAAGCTTTCAATTTCAAGTATCAAATAATGCTACAAACTAAGCAACCAAGACAAAGACTGTACAATAATTATTATCCATCATTTTTACATGTTATTGACAGATTTCCTGTCTTTAAATACATGATAAATAATTAGACATTATTTTTAATGATTTTTCCTAATTGGTAGTTTCCCTTTCATAGTGTTCAAATGGCTGCGAAGGAATGTATCACTTGTATACCTGCAAAGTACGTTCTTTTTTATTGAATAATATCTGTCTTGATCCCATTTAAATTAATTAAAACTTTTTTATTGACTTAAATAGGTTGCTTAAGGGTATACTACATATTGTTAAACTTGGGGGCAGAGGGTATAGACTGGGTAAGAACTAGTGTATTTGAATTTTAAATTTCCTTTTGAAAGTACTTTGAATTTTGTGGAATACCGTTCCGGTAAAGTCTGTTTACCATTAAAGACAGTCCTTTATCCAGTCCAAATAAGCAAGAATCTTTGTTAATTTTCTGTGCAAGTGTTTTTTTGAAGACAGGGAATACTCTTTTTAGTGCAAGCAATAAACGCCTTTCTATTCTCTCCCCTTCTCTGCTCCTTCCATCTCCACAAGTACCAACTGCTCTCATTTGAATGCATCTCATCTAATGCATTCCTCTGAGCATTGGTTTTCAAATTCCTCATTTCTACTTCAGGGCTGGAAAGAGACTTGTCCATCTGAAGGCCTGTCACATTCTTCCAGCAAGATTGTTTTAATAAACACATTACCTCTGCCTATAAATACTCTTCTGATATTCTCCAAACATGTGCAGAGATGCAGATGAGTCTGCCCTTGTGCATTCAGCAAACGCACCAGAAGATCCTTATTTTTGGCAAACACCATTTCACAAAGCCACATAGCACTCTAACTGAATACAGTGATAATGGAAAAAAGAAATCTGCCACACAACCCTTAAAATAAAGGTAAGCATTATTCTATATTGACACAAGAAACAAGAGTTAACTGTATAAATCCTATATTGAACAGGAGCATTGAGGCTTCTTCTTCCCACACAGAAGACAGGAAGCAGGTTAGTAAGTAAGGGAAGTAAGGGAAGCAGGTTACATGATTATTATTTTTATAATTGATCATTTGTAAGAATCACCTATATGTAGAAGATTGTCATTAAATGAATCCTAACTGTTGTCCAATACTGGTGAATAATTTTTGACTCCATTACATACTATGATCACGAATTCATGAATTCACTGATTAGACTTCAGTGATCTTAGTCTGGAGCAATGCAATACTCAAATTTATTTACTATAATTACGGTTATAGAATTTTAATCCTATATTGATAGATTTTGATTTTTAAAATATTTTTTATTAAGCCCATTAAAAGGACAAGTTTTTGTGGGTTTTTTTTAATTCAAAATTGTAATGAGAATGACCAAAGCAAGAAAACAAAAGAGGCATCTAGACAATTTCTCCCTTTCCATCGTTTTGCTTCAAAGCCTCAAACTCACATGCCAAAAATGAGAAGTTATATCCTCAGATAAAGAAATCATGTCTGACTAATCAAGAATCAATATCAAATCACCTTGTTTAATACTACAATTTTAAAACAAAGCACAGAACATGAAAATATACATGAGTGGATTCATCACAGTTCATTTATGTGGGCTGAGTGAAATGTCTAATTGAAGTAGCCATCTAACTTATATCAGCAGAGAGAAATAAGAACCTTATATAGCATTTTATCTTATACTATGAAAGATATCTCATTTAGGCAAAGGTCTCTGTTCTAGCAGGAAGGTGTCATTGTCTCCATTAGCTGTCAAGCGAGGCCCATAATGAGTTCAGACTAGGCATTTAGCTTTTATACAGAAACTGGGCAAGGTAGAGTTCATGCTTAATATTGATAACTCCCTACAATTTTTCAGCTTTTTTTCATTCATAGAAGTTAATATGAAATCTTAGAAGAGCTATCTGTCTCATAAGCTTTAAGTATTTCTAGTTTCTACCCCTGATCATAATAATCATAAATTGTGAAATTAAAGTCCTCTTTCTGCTCAGTTATATATCACAATGAAAGTGAAAGGCACTTCAAAAGCCTTGTAGTAGCAAGAAAAATCTTAAGAACTCTTAAGCATCTTAAGATGCTTAACCAAGCAGCATGGTAAATCTTAAGATACCAGTTCAGAGGGACCTGAGAACTGACTGAAAGCAGAAATACTTGATCCTTGAGCTGAAGTGATGATTAAGAAGACTTTAAGCACACGTACAGTGTAAACTTTACACTGGACTTTTCCAAGTCACAGAAAAGCCTAGGACCATCAACAAAGGGAAGAAAGCACTTATCACCATGGCTGGTCTGGGTCATGATAAATGTAAGCATTCACAAGGGTCTCAGTGTGAGCTGCTGCCCACTGCAAATGCTGAGTTCCCCTGCATGGGACAAGAGGCTTTTCTTGCTTTCCATGGTTTTAATGGGTTCTGTAATGAGCCACAAAATGCAAACCTCACTGCACATCCGTAGCCAGCAGAAACTGCAAAACAGAATAAAAAATCACCTAGATTTTTCTTTAAACTTTGGATTAGAACAAAAGTTCAGGCAGTTTCCTCTGGGTTGCTTGTAAGCAAATAAAAATTCATTATTGGCCAAATTGTTCTTGATGTTCTATAAATATCACTGTTCAGAGGCAGTATCCTCAGAAAAAAAAGTGATTTACATTATTTCTTTCCTAGTAAGGAGCTGCTTTCTTAATCAAAAATCCTAAGCAAAGCTTTTTCTGTCTGCAAGTATTAACATGCTTATATATTGATTCATGAAGAACTAGGGTCACATATTGAAGTCATGGAGGGAAAAAAAGATCAAATATTAATTAGGTGAAATGGCCAAAAATTCTGTAATTCCTAAAGAGCAATGAAAACTATCATATATACAAGCAGTATTAACTGTGTTCTCATGTTGGTAGAAATATAACTAATAAATTAATTTGCAAGCTAGAATAAAATCATGGCAAGTGAAATTGCAGTCAGGAGCAACCACAGAGCAGTGTTTCACTATCTGACATCTTATGCTAAATACACTTTGCCTTTTAACACTGTTGCTGCTTGCCTGCCTATTCTTCCTTCCCTGTCAAGATGCAGGTAACTTTTCCTGACAAACAGCACTGATAACAAAGGTTTTGAACCACCACAAGTCATATTAAAAAAGCTCATATGAATATTGAGATGAGATGCCAGACCAGCTCAGACCACAGTCTTTCCTCATTTACCAATTCAAATACATTTCTATCCTGCAGACATGAAGCAGAGAGCAGCTGCTCTCATCTTCACCTAGAGACTGTGAATAGTTACTCAAGATTGTGTGTAATCTGTCACTGATCCATCCAGGTAGCAGCAGTTCTGCCTAGCCACCAAGCCATTCTGGGATGGACTGCATCTTACTTATTAAAAAGACTTGAGAGCATTCAAAAGGCTGAAGGTACAGAATCAATTTTATATGTGTTTCAGATAATGCAAACCTTTTGTCTAGCATGTAGATCAACAATATTTTTAACATCTTTCCCAGTGCCAGCAAGACCTCTATGAATATCTTGGTAATGATATTAGTTTGGAAAAGATCATTTTGGATGGGAATGTTTCAAAATCCTGGAATATATAATAGGGCAGGATTACCTAGTATGCATGCATGTCTCCCCTTTCCTCCCACTGAGTTTAACAAACACTTTTTTCCTCTGTTTTGACTTTGCAAGACACATTATACACTTAGGTAAGAGTCAAAGAGCTTGTCCATTATCTTGTGGAGATTGCCTGCTGGGTCCAATTGCAGACATCTCTGGAACCCGGCATATGTACAAAAGCTGCTACCTCGTTTGATCTACCAACACCTTCAAAGCTAAAATACAACTGTCTTTAACCTGGCTGTAACCCTCAAATTATGTGTGAATCCAGCACCGAAGAGAGAGCATAACACACAGACTAGGAAGCTGAATTTGGTGATGCAAGAAGTAGATTGGTATTAGGAAAACAGTCAGGTGAAAGCTTGACAATAGTGAACATGGCAATAAAATGCCTGTGAGGTGTTTATACTTGTTGCCTTCTTTGGGGTGAGTGGTTTACAGTCAGCTTTCAGGTTTTCACTGAACATACCTCTAAGTTGACTGATAAGTAGTTTCCCCTTTATTTTCAGCTACTTTTATTGCAGAAATGCAAGGTATTTTTCAATCAGCTTCAGTCTTGCTAGAAATTAAAATTACAAGCACTGACTTTCTCGTTCCCTTCCTCTGAAAAGGCATTATGAATTTCAGCAAACAAGTAAAAGAGCAGTAGAACACACTGAGACCAGAGGTGACATGGGTATTCAAGCGTGAGTATAGATCAAAACGATGCCTGAGCCTACCCTGCCTTTCCCTCTCCACCCCCTAAAGCTTAGGGATAACAGCTTTGCCTCCAGCACCTTTGCTTGGACCATAAATGCTCCAAACTCTCCTTCCCAACATCCTCCCACAGCTGAAATGTGATGCTTTTATTTCTTCCTCCTACCTTCAAAATATATCCTTTTGCTGCTGCAAAGTGCCATTTAAGTGCAATACATGCAGGAGCTGTGGTCTGAGGATAATCCACAAGCCATCTCTATTCTCTGCCTAAGCAGTGTGTGAAGCTTAATCTGCACCTCCACCAAGAAATGGTGAACAATTTTGTGACAGAGAACCTGCAGTGTGTGATCATACTGGAGACATTATCGAAATTTAACTGTCAATAAACACAGCTATTTTGAGATTAAGTTGCAACTGCAGAGTAGCTTGAGTTCCTGTGAGTATGTTCTGTGAAAGGTATTTAAAGAGACTGGGTTTCATCAAGGTTCTTTGTAGGCTTAGGCACAAATATAAAGGAGAGTATCTTCAAGAAAATAACACTCCTAGAATAAAAAATAAGATACAAAACAAGTCCACAATAAATAAATAAATAAATAAATAAATAAATAAATAAGGAAAAAAAAAGGTTAAGAAAAAAGGAGTAAATATGCAACCTGTACAGCTAATTGCAATATATATTTTCCCTCTAATGGATGAACTTCCTATAGCTCTTGCTGAATGGAATGAGTTTGTGCATCTGAAAACATAATTTGTCCCTCAGGGTAATAGCTGTTGTATGAGGACAGAATCAGGCAGTGCTTTGATTAGACATATTTCAAATTGGCCATGTTTGTGCCCATTAACAGCTGGAGGTAGAAGGCACTCCTAATTAGTGAGAGTGTTGGAGGTTTTTAAAAATAGAGATTGGAGAACTTAGTGGCTGACTGGATAAATAAAGAACTAAAATTGTGTTGTGTGCTGTCTACTTCTGAATAACCCATGCCATGGGAAATAGTCTAAAAGAGCCTTGTAGAAGAGCAGACATTTAGACCATGATTAAGTACAAACTAGAGCAGATGGTCTTTTCCCTTCCCCCTTCCCTTCATCATCTCTGGTAAGATTTGATCCCAAAATCTGAGATTACCATAGATTTTAGCAGTGTCTCAAGTTTTGATGCTTCTTCTGCTTAGGATTCAGCTCAGAAACAACACAGTGGCCATGGAGCTGGATCAGCTGACAAAAATGCAACCTCTTTCTCCCCCAAGACGTAAGTCAAAAAAAGCGCTTATCCTAGAATACTAAGTACCCAAAATGCAGCAAGACAAATAGGATCTTGGAAAGACAGAGGAAGAACTGATAAAATACTAAATCTTAATAAAGTTTTGTCCTCCTATTTCCCCATACTTCTCTATTATACTTTCTTCCATTTACATATTGAAAATAGGACTCTAAAATTCTACTGTTTATTTCCCACCTCAGAAAAGAAGTTGAAGTTAAAATGTTTCACTGATAGCATTCTAATTAATTTCTTGATTACCTACAAGCATCCTGCTTTGGGAGATACTCAGGCTTGACTGGCGATCTGAGCAATAAGACGTTCCAAAGTCAGGTATTGGTAACATCAGGGTGAAAGCAAAGTGCCTTTCCATCCATTTTAGAACAATTATTCTGTAAAAATATGCTATGATTCAGGTAGATCAATGTTTATTTTCTCACATTTCGCAGCAGATAGGAGTTTAGATACTTACTGAGAGATGAAACCAGAGGCTTAGTCCAAGATATAAAGTAGATGAAGAGGGCCCAGCGATGTAATCCTTCTGAGATACCAGGGTTCAGCAGTGTCTTCAGTGCCAGTTAAGTTAATTTGGAGCAATACAGTTAAAGCTCACAATCACTCACAATACAACAGGATACCTTCCACTAATTCTGACAAGAACAGGAGAGGATGAAAGTTCAGCTTTTCTCAGGATCAGTTCTGCTGTACAACAGAGAGAGAGAAGTCAACTTAGATTAAACATAAGCTGTCCCTAATGCCCTTATTTTCCACGTAGAACTGCATTTCTTACACTTTGAAATTGCATAGTTTTCAGTCAGAACCTTTTTCTCCCCCTACCACCACCTTGCCCCCATCCAACATGCTATGACTTAGGAGAAAATATGAGAATTTTTCCCAGAAATATTACTGGACAGACTGGTTAGCCCAAACAGCTATCCAGTGAGCCATGCTAGAGATGACTAGTGAACTTGTAGAACAGTCAAAATTTGAATAGTTTACAGTAAAATGTTTAGGTTAGACAGAGTTTTATAGATTGGCATTTTGAACAGCTTTGTACTTTAGTAAAAAACCTTTATTTACAAGAATTTTAAGTTGCAGCCTTTGTGTTGTTATTGAGATGAGATTTAAATACATTTTTATCAGACTTCATAAATTTCAGAAAAGACAAAGACCCATTTTTGTAATTTCTTATGTTAGGCGGCAACTCTTTATGTAAGTGGTCCAGTCAAGAATTATCCAGGAAGCATGTCATGCATTTTGAAATGTCACCCCTACATTCAATAATAGGAGTGACACATTTGCCCTCAGAGAGAAAACTTTCCTGATCAATTAGCAATAGAGAGAAGTTTTGTGTCCCCTTTTCCAAGTCACAGTTTAAGGACCACGAAATGAAGTGCAGATGTGGCATGGACAGGAAGGCAAAAAGAAGAGTTTCAGTGGCTTAGATGGGAAGTTTAAGGTCTGATTTGACTAAACCAGCAATATTACAGGTCTGGTACCATGTCTTACAGAGAAATAAGAAGCATTTCTCCAATGCTGCTTGGAGCAGGACCAGAAAGATTAATCTTAGGAAAGCAGTTTAGAGTTAGAAAGGTTCTTTAATACTAGGCTAAGACTGGTAAACAGTAGAGAAGGTCAACTAAAAATTATAGGAAGTTTCCTTCTTTGGCTTAAAAATATAAAAAAGCCAAACCAAAACAAACCCCAAACTCCTGTTAGGGATTATCAACATATATTTTTATTTCTTTTTGTAAATGAAGGTCATAGGGCAAACTTTCTGCCATATTATGATCATCAGATATGTGTCTGAGGTCTGATTTTGAACAATGTCATTGCTGTCAAGTTTTGTAATTTAATATTTGTCTCCACACAAGAAGCAACAGTGGAACACACCAGTAGGTGGAGGAGGTCCAGTCACCTTTTCAGATCTCTGAATTACCACAACCACGGAAATGGAGGCATCATTGTGGATGCAGGTGAAAAGTATTTGTAAGTTGTACTCGAACTACAATAAATCAGTAGAAGACTTCAGAATTTAGCATCAGATCTCAGGCACCTCCATTAAAAATGGCTCCTATCAGCTTGAATTTATTGTTGTGTCTTCTCCCTGGAATTTATGAGCAGCTCACTGTCTTGCTAGCCCTCATGATCATATCTCAGAGGCTCTGCAATTTAGTGTTTTAATTTCAGCTGAGCTAGACAATTATAGCAGAAGCTCAGTTTTTGGTTAAAAACATATAAGGCAAACTTCAACCTTTGAGCCTGAAAATACAAATATAGCAACTACAGAATTCAGAATGCAAAGTAAAGTCCTGGGGATATTTATTTAAGTTCCTGAGGAAATTTAAAACTTAAAAATCACCCATGAGCTTGGCACATTTGGGACTGGTGGTACTCAATCCCTTAACATGAAGTGTCAAACCTATTCTGAGCATCTGGCCACATTATCTCTTAAATTTCCAGGAGCTTGTAAACACTGTCCTACAAAGGACTGATTCCTAAGTGAAAATCTTCAGTTCTGCATAATGAAAATAGGATGGCACTGGAAGCCGTGGAACAAGAAGTCAAGGCTTATAAACCTATTATTTAAGACTGTTATTCATTGTGATTGATCATCTGTTTACTTAATTAAATAGGCTCGCAGTCTTTAGATCCCTTAACCTTAATCTGACACACTATAGTGCCAACTTCCATTGCTTCCTCAAAGTAATAACCTCGCTTGTTTAGCTATTCAAACAGCAGTGCTCTGTATTACATGGGTTTTCCTGTGGGACTTATCCCTGCCTTTAAGGCTTTACAGAAATGTGCTGCTTCAGGCAGTGCTCCTCAGAGCCAGGTGCCTTTTAAACAACTGCATCCAGACTGACCGAAGTAAAAAACCTCTGGGACAATCAGAATTATTTCTACACAGTATGCACAGCACAGGACCAGGCAAGAAGAGATCTTTAGAGGTACTAAAGACCAGCCAGGAGTCTCAAGTTTTCCCAGAGAAAAGTCATTGATAATTTGATGCCTGGTAGACAGAGCAGCTGCTCAAATCTTCATTACTATCCTAAATTGTCTTCTAATTTTCCATTTTAGAAGTATGGAAAAAGTCTGTTTCCTTGTGAGTCAAACTTAAGGTTGAATTGAATCAACTTTTTTATTATTCTCCATATGGGAATATTTGTCGCTGTTTACTTCTAAAAATAAATACACCCACAACAGTCTTTTTCAGAATAAGTACATAGAACAAACACACAAAACTGGTTTACATAACGAACTGCAGCATAAAGATTTATCCTGCTACTGATTCCTCAAGCCAGAGGTCAAGTGTACAAATGGGAAAAACTGAAAACTAAAGACGAGTCGCAAGACTGAAATGAGCACCAGGAGTCCTCTGACACTGAGAATTAAACCTAAACATTTTAGAGAATATCTCCTTTTGAATGTTCTTTCATGTTTTATATTACTGAAAGTGTTAGGAAACAGCCTTTTTTGCCCAGATCTATGGCAAATACCTAGGTTTATCACAAATACCGATCACAAAGTGCTAAACCTGATATGTACTGAAGTCTGAATAATAATCTAAAAGCCTTTTTTTTTTTTCAAACTGAAGCACAGAAGCCAAAGGCAATCAGAAGCTTAGTGAATTCCACTGTAAGCTCTCATAGGGCTGGTGCTCTTGCAGGACGGATCTGCTTCATTCCCACTATTTTCAAAGCACAATGCCTTCCTTCATCAGGTCTTCACTCCCCAGAGGGGAATTATATTATTTACAACAACTATTTGTGTTATAATTATACTACTTTCCACATTGCTTTTCATGGGGTAGAGCTTCCTGTGAGAATGACTATAATGAGTTTTACTCTTGAGCAGGGCACGTATGTCATTTTGGCATGGCAGTCCAAGGTGTAGCGGGGGCAAGCTGAGCTGTTTAACCTATGCTAAATACATCAGGAAAGTTGCAGGTCATTGTTTAACTGTGTGACATCTCTGACTGAGCTATCAGGTAAATCAACTTTTCCTTGGTCTCATTATTGTAAAAAATTCCCTGGGTTACTGGATAGCTATTGCTGACATCAGTACAAAAATGGTGTTTGGCTACTCTCAACCCCAAGAGCCCTCCAGAGTCTCAAACATCTATGAATATGTATGTTGTGTTTCCTGGTTCTCCTTAAGCATTGCTGGGAGAAGTCCTGCTGGACCTGAAAGGTAATGAGCCTGCCACTTGCACTGGTTAGACTCACTGACAGCAGCAGAAATTGCTTGAGCTGCTGAATTTTGGTGCCCACAGAAGCCCCACCCAAAGGACTGAGCCTAGCCCAGCTCTGTCTGCATGGTCTGCAGCCAGGAAGGTATGTCTTTTCCTCAATGTGAACTCAGGTTGAGGTGAAACTGAGACAAGATAACACAGACACCCAGTGCAAAATGTAGACACCAGAATCAGATGTCTGCTTGAGATTCTTGCCCTACAGGTCATGTGTTCCATTACAGAAAGCAGTGAAGGAATTAGGACTGCCAAGGAGGCCTCAAAACTATTCAATGCATCCTTTCCAAATTTCTTTGGACAAGAGTATCAGGTGTAAGTAAGCCTTGCTGGTGTACCCTGGTGATAACCTCTGCAGCTCAGCTATTGTTGTTCAGTTTAAACACAGGGGTCCTTTGCACAGCTAATTTAAGGCATAAGCTGTGAACAGGGCCTAAAGGAGGAGCTTTGATGAAATAGGGTGCTTGAAAAAGGGGCAGTTATGCTGTTGGCAAACTCAAAACTGCTCACACCAGCATGTATGCAGTTCAGGGTGTTCTGGTTTAAGCCCAGTTGGCAATTCAGCCCCATACAGATTCTCATTCACATCCTCCCACCCACTGGGGCAGAAAACCAGCAAAAAAAAGCAGGATAACTTGTGGTTGACAGTTTAACAGGCAAGAGAAGCAAAGTAAGCTAAGGAATTAATTCACCGCTTATGAGAAGGAGGGTGTTCAGCCATCTCCAGGAAACCAGGGCTTCATCACATGTAATGGTGACTTCAGAATACAAACTCCATCACTGTGGACTTCCCTACTGCTTCTTTCTGCTTCCTCCAGTTTTACATGCTGAGCGTGACACCCTACGGTATGGAATATCCCTTGGGTCAGTTGTAGTCATCTGTCCTAGCTGTGTCCCCTCCCAAATCCTTATGCACACCAAACATCCTTGCTGGTGGGGTAGGGTGGGGTTTGCTACTATGAAGAAAATTAACTTCATGCCAGACAAACCAAAATGAAGGTCATTCTTATCCCTACCACAATCAAGACGATTATGCCCACACTAACAAATCACCTAATTTGCTCAGGCACCACTTAATTTGTTACCTGAGGTGCCCTGACAAAGATGTAAACCTGAGTGACATTTAAACTATTTGCTTCTGTTCAGTCTGTAGCTCTAAAGGTGCCAATTAAAACAGACAGACAGCAGATCATTAAAAAGGTGCTGGTTTAGGCCAGTTGCAGTGAGAATTGCTATTAGTTAATAAAGATTTCTTAATTGCTGCTGCAAATTATTCACCAACAAAATGCCAGAAGATTCTTGAAATTACCATTTAAGTAATATGATGACCAGGACTTTTAACATTGCGCACAAAAGAATATTTTATCTAAGTCTTTTGGAGGTTCCTTCTTTCCATTTATATTCCATTCTACATTTAGATTAGATTCCATTCTACATTTGTATACATTTTAATGACTACATAGATTTTGTAACAGCATTCTAATACTCTTGAGATGGAGGTTAAATACACAAATTTTCTTCAACCAGCCATACTCTTAAAACACTGAGATGAAAAAGATCTATTAGTTCACTACTCCGTTTTTCCGGCCACTGTAAAATTGTTCCCTAAAGTGTACTTTGCAATGCTTTGCTGAGACTACTTTTATTTTACCAAAGAACTGGCCACTGCTACTCCTGGGACATCTTACCACATCTTAATGAACTTTACATTTAGGAAGTATTTTTCCAGACAATCAGTCTTGTAAATTTTCTTGCCTTTTAAAAAATGTCTCTTTATAGCATAGGTCCATAAATAATTGAATATGTTATCTAAATTATAATATTACTTAATGTGAAAAGCATTCCAAACTTGATGAACAGTGTATTTCCTCCTGCCACAAATTACATTTTTCACTTCAATGACTGAAAGATAAGAATCTACTCTTACCAGCAACTTTTTAGCAATTCTTTTGGCTGAACAGGGACTGCATGTTTTTCAGATCTGTTTGATGGCCAGAAACTAAAAAAATCCCTGTCAGGCATCTGAAGGAGCATTTAGGGAGAATGCACATAGGAAAATCCTAAATGGAAATCCTGAAAGGTTCTGTCTCAGCTACTGTGCAAATCTGAAGACACAGTCTTTGCAACAATAACTCTTCCAGCCTAAAATGTCTCTTCCTGACCTATAAAATCTAAAACTAGATCTGATTATTTAATTTGGGAACTGATTTTTCTTAAAATTGAGGGTGTTTGGATTTAGGATTTTAGTTTATCTGTAAAGCTTGAGTAAAGTTTTATACTTTGTCTATGTTTTTACTAAGGAACTCAGTCTCTGTATTTATTAAATTCTCAGCTGCAGTTGCTTTGCCACTTCTAACCTAGCATGCTAGAGGTGGTAGGCAAGCACAGAAGTAAATGAGAATAATCCCTTCCACTATGGCAAAATTCGTTATGGGATATTGTCCAACAGAACATGTTTTAAGTCAACAGTCCAGGAAATATGTGTGTATATTTATACATATTTTAATTCAGACATATTTTATAATTTAAATATATATATATATATATATATATATACATGTGAAAAGCCAAGCCAAATGAAGAAAGCACTGATGCTTAGGAAAGTGAAATAAGAAAAACCCCAAACAACCAAATTGTCTGAGTCTTATGGTACCCTAGAGGTCTCATAACTGCAGGTGCTGTTGCCTACCCTGATTGAGTTTTGCTTACTCCCAGATTGAGCACCACATTTTTCCTCAAGCTTTTACTCTCATTTTATGTTCTTAGAAAAGCATGTCCTGTCAGACTAGAATTGCAAGATTACATTCAGGTAGGCTAAAATTCAGATACTGTAAGAACACAGGCATTACAGAGCAGTTCCTGTTCACAAATTCTATGTCCCTTGTTGCTTTTAATTTACTCCATTTTCTCCCTGTGTCACTGTGATAATACTCCCTTGGTATTTTTCATCCTTTTTCCAAATTTGGAAAAAAATTCACTCCATGCTGACTTAGCTATAATTGATGGTTTAGTAGCACCATGGGCAAAGTGGCTCCTGAGCAGTTTTGAATCATTGCAGTAATTTATCTTGGATACAGAAGTAAGTTTAACTCATCTGTGCTTTCAGGAAGAGATATTTTACCTCTGAAGGATTTACTTCCAGGCAGTGCTTTTATACAACAGCATCATTTTTACATCTTTTCTTTAAAAAGAGATATCATAAGGTAAACAATGAAATCATACTTTTCTAATACATTAAGTGCACACAAGACTTTGTATTCGTGATGGGTTTTAGCTGGCCTCAAATTTTTTTTCATGAAAAACAGGATTTAAGCATGAGATTTTTACATTGAACCACTCCAGACCCATGTGGAAGAGCCATAGAAGAACTGATGGCAACTGAACAAATGCATGCTGCAGTAATCACAGCTGTGGAAACATCTTGAAGCTGGAGTCTGTTGGGCTGCAGGATACAGAACTTCATGCAGGATACAGAATTTTGTGCAGGATACAGAACTTTTCCCTGTCCATGACACAGCCTGAGGTAGGCAGTGAGAGAGCCTGAGTAATGGATTCGTACATTAACATCTCCATAAGCTGATCCCATCAGTATCAAAGGCAGTACCAGCTGTTCTCAGGCTGTATTAGCAGATACATCTTTTCTCCTGAGCTGTGCTGGAGGGAACTGCCAGAAGACCCCCTGCCCAGATGATTTTTGCACAGACAGGGAGCAGGAGTCACTGAGGGTTTGCCCCACAGTGTACAATGCACGTTATCCTCAACTTTTTTTCTCTAGCTTGCCCTCTGTCTGAGCCAAACTACTGTGTCTTTAAGAACTGATAACCTCTGACAGAAAAGAGAAAGGTTGGACAGTGAGCCTTCCTTTTTCATTTTTTATTGGAGTTACCCATAGATGGAGAAAAGAGATGTCAGGATGTGGTATTGAGTCTTACATGCCTGGAAGCTTATCTGTACTTTTAGCTGAATCTAAGAGCTCTGATAAAAGATGTAACCACTCTCCCCAGACCTTGCACTGTTTACATCCTTAGACCTTCACAGCAATAGCACTGCTGCTACATCAACAATGTTATTGTCATTGTCAGGTCACAGCTGAAGTAGCTGGAAAATATTTTCCACATGGATCTCACAAGCACCATGAAGATTGTCACTGTTCCTAATCATGTTATATGCAAAAAAACTCGAAAGGACAAGAAATTGCACTAATCTCATGGCTCATGTGCCACTTTGATTCCTGAAAGTGCTGTTAAAAACAGAGCAGATGGGTAGGTAGATGAATAAAAAATTTACAGTGATAACTGCAATGGCTCTTTCTGCACATCCTGACAGTGAAAGATGTCTAATGGAAAATGCTCACATCCCTTGGTGTCCTGGGAACAGGGTTTTCTGGTACCATTTCATTCTGGGGGAACAGGGATAATTGCATGGAGAAGGGTTGATGGCTCCTGCTCAGGTTTGCTCCCGCCCAGTACTGCCAAGCTTGTGCAGGGTTTCCTGCAGGCTTGCAAGATCCACCTCTTCCAGCAGTGGATGAGAAATGCTGGGTGAAGAGGTTAAGTCAGGACATGAAGGTTGCAGCCCAATTTGATACTACCCACACCTCCTTCTGTGGGTCACTATGTCATGTGAGTGCTGAAATACTCGGCATTGTCAGCAAATGCTTATTTTGAAGGTGCCCCTGTCACTACAAAGCATTACTTAATTCACCCTTTCTAAAGGGAAAAGTATTTAGAGCAAAGTTTAATGCAATAAAAAGCCTGTGCAGATGGAAACTGCCAGATTTTTCAGCTGTCCTAAGCTCAGTTTAACTCTGCTGCAGCAGCTGTCAGCAGCTCCCAGAAATGCTGTAACTCAAGGGGAAATCCAAGGGAAGCTGACTTTCCCAGAAGGCAGTGCAAAGGATTCTCTTGTAAAACAAAATCTGTGCTTTCTAATGAGCACTCACAGGTTCAAGGTGAGGATGGAGATGAAGGGCCACCTCACAGATCAGCACACAGGCTCTACACAAGGATGGAGAAGATCTGCAAGGGCTGCGCCACCCCGTCTCAGCTCAGAAAACATTTGGCCAATTAAACATTAGAATAATGACTTTGATGTGATTTTATTGCAATTCTTATGCATCCATATGTCCCACTTCCATTTGAGCAATAAAATGTTTCCTCTTTGTGTTGCTTTCCAGTTTTTTTTCAAAGAAAGTAGAAGTGTCTGCAGTGACACAGCAGTACAGCAGCAGGCATGGGGAATGTGACTTTAGCCTCATTTTTGCCTGAAATGTTCTCACAGCAGATATATTTATAGGTAAATCCCTTCCACCATATATAAATATATGCGAACAGAGATGCCCAAAGGACTGTTTTGGCACATGCACCAGCTCCTGATTTTTCTTCCTTAAGTGTCAGTAGTCAGTTTTAGAAAGATGTTGGAGATGAGCATACGAATCTCTGCTCAGTCAGTTAATATGTGACTTCATGGACAAGTACACTAAGTTACTGATTTTCCATTTTTACCTTCAGTTGTCAACTTAATGGAACATTATGCCCCATTTTTGATGCTGCCTCTGGTGAACCTCTTACTTCAGCAGATTGCCAACAGAAATCACTCTATGAGAGCTCCAGTTAGCCAAAAAATATCCCATACCTTTAAACATTACACATCCATGAAGAATGAAGGTTTCTCTTTGGCTTTCAAAGAGAGATCATGAATTTGAATAGATCTTGGAGTATGGACCTCCACATTTTCCCCATTCTCTTCTTTTCCCAATACACTTTCAACAGATTTTTACTAATGGGGCACAGATGCCCATCTCTGTATTCTTCTAGAGCTACAGCAACCTCATTTGTTTAAGAAATTCTGACTTTCAAAATTATTTTCAAAGTACTTGAGGTAGGAAAGTAAAGCAAAACCAAAGAAGCCAAGCAGAGAAGCTACCCTAAAATCCAATATTGCCCACTAACTAACCATCAGTCTGTATGCATCCTTTCTTAACCTTCTTAGTATAGTGCAATGAAGCCTCCGGAGGCAAAATGTAACACGAATGCAACATATTTATTAAAAATATTATGTGGTTTTCTTCCTTATTAAACATCCATAAACCCCTAATTTTTGGGAAATATCAGTATATATGGACCTCAGGTCATAATAAAACTGGTTCTATGTTCTTCAGTAAGGCAGAAGATCCACTGAACAACCAGCCTGACACATTGATGCACGTCTACATCAGGTCATTATGACTTTAGGTCATGTACACCCTCTATTATTGTCTGTGAAAACAGAGTGAAAAAGAGTTCATTTAACTAAACTGGAGCTGTTTCTGTAAACAATTGTTATCCTGGCTTAGATTAAAGCCACTTGCATTTTTAAATGCAAGATCAAAAATTAATCCAAATTCCAACAAATGCCCAAGTCTCTGGCATTCATGCATAAATTATTTGGAATTAGCCAATCTGGATGCATATAAGGAAAAAATGCAGATCTAAAATTCATGCACTGTTAGATATGGGAGTCTTTATGACTGAAAACAGGTTTGTAATGGAAACTGCAATTTTTAACCATGCCAGTGTGAGCATGCTGTTCTAATATGCATAGTAAAATGCTATAAAATAACAAGACTGCAAACTTTACTGCAGCAACTGTGCATTAAAAAGCAATAAAGCACACATCATTTATAGCAGGTTCAGTCAGATATAAATTTCAACCCTTTCTGCTATTTCATAGTGCCTAAAATGAACAGAGGTGTAATTTGCATTCAGATGGTGCATGTAAGAAACAATTCAGGAAACCATGCAGTGCCTTGATGGAAACAAAGCATGATTTTCTGTCCACTGCTGTGTAGAAATTGTGCACAAGGATGAAAGGGTATTCCTCCAAGATTTCCAGTAATAGACAATTCCTCTTCTGTTAAGAGTATGCTCTGTACATCCTCACATTCAGAACAGCTGCTGCAGGAGCAGCTCATCCTTCTTGAGATGAAAGAGAAAAGCAGCCTGCAGAGCTGCTATTGAAAGGTAGGGCTGTGTCTAGTATGAAAGCATATTTAATAAGGTCTAAGCATACTACACCAACTCTCAAGATGGTGAATCTCCTTTTCCTTTCCCTGTTTTCAAACCTAGAACCACATTTTGCTTCAGTTAGAGGCTAGTGTTAATACCCAAATTTAGGTCATTGAAAGTATCTGGGTGGTTAAATGCTTTGTGAATGAAGACATCCCACTCAAGTCCTGCTTGTGGAGGAGATTGTCCTCCAGATCTGAGTCCAACACAGGATCTGTGCTGACTCATTGCCAGTCCTAGATGAAATAAGTGGGTGTTTTGGACTACATTTGTACCACAAAACTCAGAAATGTTTTTTAATTCCCAGAATCAATTGCATAATCTGGCTGTTTCCTAACCTCACCACGTGTGGAGATTTGAGCACAAACCATCTCCTGCTGGTTCTCTCCTCCTCCCCAGGACACATAACACTATTCTCCATGAGAAGAGTCTGCCAGGAGGCACTGGCCACTCTGATCAGCTACATAATTAGCAGGAGAGTAGCAAGCTGGAAATGATCTGCAGTTCCTTTCATAAGATAAAATTCTGCAGTCCATTCAACTGAACCTAAGTCTACAGACTTAAGTCTATTTTCCTTTAGGCTGGGCACTAAGCATACTGTTTACTTGCACTAGATCTGCTGAGACAGAGTTAATTATCTTTCTTATGGCCCATATGGTTTTGTGGTTTGGATTCTGTGACTAGAACAGTGTTGATTATACACCAGTGTTTTGGCTGTTGCTGATCAGTGCTTACTCAGCAGTAAGGCATTCTCTGTAATTTTGTCCCCACAGGCAATAAGGCTGGGGGTGGCCAGGAATTTGAGATGGGACAAAGCTGGGACAGTAGACCTAAATTGGTCAAAGGGATATTCCACACCAGATGATGTCATGGGCAGCAATAAATAAAAACAGATGTATAGAGGTTGTCTTCCAATGTAGCTGTTCCTCAGAATCTGGCTGAACATTGGTTTTCTTGTGGAAGGTGGTGAATGATTGTGTGTGCACTAGTTATTGCATGTTTATTTGGTTTTCTCTTTCCTTCATTTATGAACTGTCTTTTTCTTGGCCTACAAGATTTCTCACTTTTGTTCTTGCTACTGTCTCCTCCATTCCACGGAGGGAGCATGGGACATGGACAGTCAGCAAGCATCAGTGTAGGGACATAGCTGGTAGCCAAGATAAATGCAGCATAAGACAGTGTCCTGCATTTTGGTAAAACTGTTTCAGTATTGATAGGCTGTGTTAGAGCAATAGCTGATCACTGATGACTACAGATTTGCTGGAATGTATTGATCTGGCAATGGCTTATTTCAAGACTTTAGTGTCACAAACCCATTCTGCTTGATCTTATATTGACAAATAGTCAACAAACATCAAGAGCAAACAAAGCATAAGTCCAGTATGAAAACTATTATTAACAATTGTTCAACAGATCATACTACTCTGTTATACCATCCTTGATTTCATACACATTCTGGAGTGTTTTTTTTTCCTGAGTAGTATTAGATGGCATACAGCTATTATGGTAACCAAACAGGATTGCATGTCGAAGGCTAACAAATACCTGGGCACTGATATATCAGTATATACAGTTAATCTGTACAGATGGCCTGTACCACAGATCAAAGGTGAATTGCATTTCCAAATTATGTATATGAAGAACACATTTTTATATAACTAAATGTCTGCCCATTTCTAGTACTACAGGAAATCCTAGCATGAGGCTTTAAGCAATCTGATCTACTGGAATGTGTAAAGATACATTCCCCACAAACCCAGGGCAGGGGACTTGAAACCAGACAATCTTTAAGGTCCCTTCTGACCAAAACCATTCTATGATTCTAAGATATTGCCTAAATAAAGTAGAACCAATGACAATCACTGACACATTCCTAATACCTCCTGCTCAGTACTCAAATAGTTTAACAGTTTTTGAAGATAATGAAGGCTTCAGGGATGTAGAAATGTAACATGATAATATTAATCGAAGTTCCCTCAGTGGAGTGATGTTTGTATAGGAAATGGGAGAATATGGTGGGAGAAAGAGAACAGTTTTGAAACAGTGAAATAAAACAACTTTCCTAAGCTTGACAGGTTTCTGGCCAGCTCAGAACCACTGTTTTTGCCACTGCCTAATCTAAGAGGCAGTCAGAGGTTCCAGACTCTGACACATCACCCACCAATACCTGTTAAAATCTGGACAAGTTACAACCTGTCAAGAGGTCACTGTCCCAGTAACAGGTAGAATGGACTTCCTCAATTTCCATAGAAAAGAGAATACATGAATAGTGTCTGAAATGTATGTAAAGAATTATTTTAGTGATTTTTACCTCAGTAGTGGATAGTAATCATGATTATCAATTGATAATCAATCAATTCTTCTGCGTCTAGATACTTGCAAGGGAGTTTCTTAAAAAAAAAAAAAAAACAAACCAAAAAGAGATTAAGGTCTTGTGAAAAGTTGGGTCAGCTGAAACCTGTGAACACTCAAGAGTAATTGATGACAGCCAGAATTCAAGTAGACTAAGGTTGCAATATAAATGCATGCACAAAAGTCTCTTCACTGAAAAGAATAATAAAACTTTTCAAGTTAAAACTTTCACATGATTAAGACAAAGTATTGAGAAGGCATGGATTACTGAACTAAAATAGTGATGAAATTTTCTTTCATGTTGACATATGAATGAATTTAGTTTAATGCTTCATTCCCCTCCACAGATGTATCAAACTAGGGGTTTTTTGACTCTTCCTCATATAAATAGCAAAATGTACTGAATTGAAGGGGTGAAACAATTGCAAACAACAAGTATTAGGTGTTATTTTTCCCCTTTTAGAGCTGCCTAAAAGATAGTCCAGATGACCATTTTCAGTCCTTTCAACAACCACTCCTTTTATTACTAGAATTAGAGTCATTTCCCCAATGATTTCATGCTGGTTTTTTCTGTGGGATGGGGTCACTTAGACATCACGCATCATTGCCTGGTTGAAATTTATCACCATTTATAGCAATTTCAATGTTTTAAATAAACATCACCAATTGTTCAGTTTTTTTGTGCTTGCTATTATATGTAACTAGCACCTGGTCAACAATGTGTTTAGATGCCAGCATTGCTGGCTCACAATACATGTGAGAGTACTCAGGGCTATTTGCTGTGGGTCATCACATCATTTAACCCAAGGCAGTGTGATATAAATCATCTCTCCAGGCCAACCATGGAGCACAGATTACATGCAAGAAGTGCTAGAAAAGCTATTAATGTGGGGTAGAAAAACCTCAGTATCTAAGTGTATTTTATTACAGTCATTTGGCTGAAAGGACATGCCCTGGGCTGCATCAAAAGCAGACTGGCCAGCAGGTCAAGAGAGGTGAATATTCTCCCCTCTACTCTGCTCTCTTGAGACCCCACCTGCAGTGCTGTGTTCAGCTTTGGTTCCCCTCAACATAAGTATGGTGTGGATCTGTTGGAGTGAGTCCAGAGCAGGCCAAGAAAATGATCAGAGGGCTGGAGCATATGCCCCATGAAGACAGCTCTAGCTGTTTAGCCTGGAGAAAAGAAGGTTTTGGGGAGAGACATTACAGTTGCCTTTCAGTAACTAATGGGATCTTATGAGAGAGCTAGAGAGAGACTTTTACCAAAAGCCTGTAGTGACAGGACAAAGGTTAAGGGCTTTAATCTGAAAGCTGTTAGATTTAGATTAGATGTTAGGAAAAAATTCTTTACTGTGAGGGTGGTGTGGCACTAGAACAGGTTGACCAAGATGTAGATGCCCCATCGCTGGAAGTGATCAGGGCCAGGCTGAATAGAGCTCTGATCAACATGGTCTAGTGAAAAGTGTCTCTGCCTCTGGCAGGGGATTTGAACTAAATGATCTTTAAGGTCCCTTCCAACCCAAACCACCCTATGATTCTATAGCTCTACGGCAATTTGACTCACTGTCAAGTGACTTATTTACCAGCTGTGCACAGTAAGCAGCTATTTGCTCTTTGCAATCAGTCTTCTCTTAGCTTTATGAGTAGACTGGAAGCACTTCTAAGGAGCAATCCACAATGCTTGAAGCTTCCTGAGCTCATTAGAAGATCAACTGAATTTCCAAACTTGCAAAGGAAAAATATCTTAGCAGTAAATGCCAGAGAGAATTGCTGCACATTGAAGATGTGTCAGAAAGTGAACACTGCCTTACTTGCTAGGATCAGTAATACAGAGAGTTTACAGGATAAGACATAAGTATCACTTAAAGATATTGTTTGTGAACCAATCTTAATTCAGCTTGCTGAAATGCACAGCTAATGCTACAGATGCAGGAAACACTGATTAAAAGCATATACACTTATGAAAGATGGTAAGGTGGTAAGGTTCAAGGTGACTTGAAGAGATGACATTGTTTACTCAGGGATCACCATATATTTTATGAACTTCTGATTTTAGTTCCTTCACAAAGCTTTTGGTGTTTGTACTCCAGAAGTTCAGAGGCATCTGACAAACCCAGCTTTAGCACCAGCTGCAGGAATGACTCATTGCACATTTTCCCTTTTGGAGGAAATAAATGTCTCAAGCTAAAAATAGTAGTTTCATTTTGATTTTTTTTTTTTTTTTTTTTTTTTCTTTCATTGCTGAAAGAGACAAAGTGTTCCCTATAAACACACTTCTAAGAAACTGTGTGTAAGACTAAAAATTTCAAGATTCTTCCTGTATCACTTATGTTCTCCGGACACATTTCATTTAACTTCACTACTGCATTCTCAGTTCATGCCATTAAGCATTATCTCAAGGTTTTTACTATAATAGGATTTGGCAAGTTGATGTTCAGCATAATAAGCCCCATTCTGAGCTGAACATCAATATTCAATACATTGGGGAAACTTATGAAGCACATCAGCCTTTAAGGGGCACTTTTAAAGAAAGCAGCAGAAACATTTTATGTGCACATTTTCACCCACTACGGATCCGAACTTCATGCAGAGGGAGGAAAACAAGTATGGTCTTAATATGCAGGTCTGCCTTGTTAAAAGCTGAATCTTGTTCTAATTAATGACCAATTACCCTAACTGGTTTCTTCTGTTTTGGGTTTCTAGGGTGTTCAGAATAAGGTCAGGTAATATTCCATGCTGGAGATCTTCAGCCAAAGATTTTCTCCAGAAAAAGGAGTACAGGTATTTAGCAAACTGCATACCTTTTCATATTTCATAAGAAATAGCCACTCTTGCATCCATGTGTAATGTTCAGTCCATTATTACTATGCAATAAAACTGTAACTTATTAATGGATCTGGAAATAGTCTTGAAGTCTCATGTATTTTTCAACATATTGAAATGTGTCTCAGCATATTTTACTAGCATATGGCATTGTCATTTTCCATCAGGTGAAGAGGAAAAAGCAAGGGAGAGAGAAATACTTTCCTCTCACAGGCACTGAAGTTACAGCAGTTAGAATTAGAATGAGAGACACTAATTGTATTGAGAAAAGGCCCCTTTATTAATTCTTGATTTGCTGCAGAATCACAAAAAACCCCCAAACCCCTGCCTCCCCAAAGTCCAGATATCCATCCTAAAATGCCATTTAAAATTTAGTCGTGTCCTAGATGTGATCAGAGCTTTATCTTCAGTGTGAGAATAGCACCAAGGTACTCAGTATAACTATTTCCTACATGCTGCTAGATGCCTTTTGTTGTTTTGTGGGGTTTTTTTGTTGTTGTTGCTTGGTTTTTTTTTCCTCAGACACAGAAGGATGAGCTATTAGGTCATGTTTAATATTTATAGGTAATTATAGGAAGATGTTTTCTGTCACCAAGGAGGACTGGTCCAGGTCAATTGAACTAAACCATCATTTTAATCAGTTTGCTTCTTTAGTATAGCCTGTAAAACTACTACTTTGCAGTCTAGTGTATGCAACTTTATATGACATAATTGGTATTTTTGCTGAGTAAAATGGTATATTCTCTTCATATATATTCTTAGAAACCTTATTTTTCCATCAATATTTTAGAGATTGAAGAATGGCACTGTCTTTGTTCACAATCATTGTGAGAGTTGTTTCAGACTGCATTATGCAGAAAGCTGAATTTGAACTGAAAACAAGACAGAATTGTTACATTTCTTTAAATTAATTTACTTTTTTTTCCTGGAATATCCATGGCATGCGAAAATAAATTTAAACTATCACAAGTATTTGTTCTTGAATAACAGCAGAATTTTAACAGAATTGAATAAATCTTCACCAAAATTCCAAGATAGTTTGGTGCTTAGATATGCCTACATACAATTATGTAGTTATACTGAGAAGACACTTGGTTGTCTAAACAACTTTGAAATTAAAAAGCCCTATGGCCTTTAAATCTTTAAAATGAGAAATTTTCAGCCTTTCTAACTTGTTTCCTTCACAAGGTGAAAAAAAAATAGTAAACTTCAAAGTTTTCAGTTAACATTTTATCTTTTTACTTCAAATGGTCAGCTCTAAATGAATTAAATATTTTCATTATAGCAAACAGACTGGAAGAATTTGCAAATGAACAGAGACCTCTTCATGGTGCAAGCATCACACTGATCTTTGGGAAAAAAAAGTAATATTAGCAGCATGATATTAATTTGTGAAAGGGTCAGTAGATCTTAAAAAGATTAAAGTGTTTCCCAGTTCTTTACAAAAATAGAAGCAGGGACACTCTTGAATTGAGTGAGATTTTTATGATACTATATTAAAAGAGAGCAAATAAAAATATTCAGAATATTAAATAAATGCAGCTCATTAAACCATGTTTAATTTTGAGGAACTGTTGTCCTGTTAACTGTATTGAATAAGAAGATGGCTTTGCTTTGCTATTAAATGAGGACACATGAAATCTTCAAGAGAAAAATTCTGATATTTTCCTAGAAATTTGACCTTTCCTCATAGGAATAACATTAATAATTACAGATTTTCCTCAAATTCCTGAATTTCAAAATATGTTTTTTCAGAGTAACTACAAGTCAGAGTGAGAACCTGATTTCAAAATATAGCTCAGCCTAACTATTGCTTATGGTGCTGTTGGGCAAGTAGGGGCAAGTGGGGGAAAGAACACAGACAAATTGACCAAACATCTGCTGTGTGACTTAACACTTGAGCAATGCAGTGTTTAACTCATCTGTTAGCAGAAAGGTTTCAACACAGAATTCCCCTGAACTGACAGGAGACTCCAACTGCCACTGAGAAAAATAATGCCATTCTTCTATGTTTCATTTCTAGGGCTTACAGAATCCAGGGTAGGACTGACACTCTTTGGTTATGTTAAATGGATTTACTAGCCACCTAAAAGACAAAGCTGATATACTGCAGGTTATGTTAAGTAAGGCCATTTATTGTTTTTACCATATAAATTAAGGATTTAGCACTTCCTCTGAAGCATAAGGCAAGTTGAAGCACTTACTATGAGAGGTAATGCAAAATTGAATTTCTGAGGGAATTTTTTCTTTAGTGGTGTTTTTGTTTTTTTGTTTTTTTTTTTTTTTGGTTTTTTTTTTTTTTTTCTGGAAGGCAAGCAGGGTAGCATGTTGAGATGAAATTAGATGCAGAAACAGAAAAAAAAAATAAAGCCCCAAACCCCTGTTATTTCATTTTTAAAAAATTAGTTTCTATAAATAGAATTCAAGAGAACATTTCTGCCAGTATTATCATTCAGTTATTATAATACCAATACATTTACATTTCATTTTGCACAGTTTCCTTTCTCATTTATCATCACAAATCCTCAATGTCTTCAATTGGTTATATCATTACATATGATTTCCTATTCATATTCTCCTCATCTAAAAAGCTTTTGTAATTTTGCTTGGTCAGTGATTAGGCTGCTGCTGATTTGATGTAAGAGGAAGATATCCCTGTGCATTTCAGTATCAGAAGACAAACCTACACACACCTTTATTGTGATGAAAAAGGCAGTAAGAAGTGAGACCATTCATGCAGAACTCACAGTAACAGCACCTACTCCCTCAGTGAATAATCTTTCTTATTATTCCTATTATTCTCCATTCTGCCAAAATTTCTCTTCTCTTCTCTTCTCTTCTCTTCTCTTCTCTTCTCTTCTCTT
>CM031857.1:41060503-41106255 GCA_018697195.1 Certhia americana | reverse complement strand
TTCTCTTCTCTTCTCTTCTCTTCTCTTCTCTTCTCTTCTCTTCTCTTCATTTTTTTTTTATTATTCTTACTTTTAGAAGATAGGAGCAAAACATATATAAATTTCCATGCTAAACATGTAGTTTGATAATAAAATTGAACTTTTTTGGATCTGGATTTTGCCTTTCATTTTTTGATCACGAGCATTTATAAATCTCAAGTGTTCCCTTACACTTATTGGTGGGACATGACAGTAAGGAGTTTAGACTAAAGGAAAGTAGATTTGGACTAGATATAAGGAAGAAGTTTTTTTCAATAAGGGTGGTCCATAGAGGTTTTGGGTGCCCCATCCCTGGAAACATTTAAGTTCAGATTGGACAGGGTTCTGAGCAACCTGACCTAGTTGAGGTGTCTGCCAAGGGCAGGGAGGCTGGAACTATGCAACCTTTAAAATTCCCTTCCAACACAAACCATTCTATGATTCTATACTTTTATGATTACATCTATTGTATTTATAAGGTGATCAAACACTGTTGAGAGATGCACCCGAGTGCTCTATGATGGATCATTATTGACTAAGACATAGTGGAGCTCTTTATTTAGCTAGGTAAAAGTGATAAAAACTTATTCACTAATGCTACTGTGAGGAATTTTAACATTAAGAAGAAAGACTGTTCCTTTACTATGGATTAGTCTATACTAGCATGCTCTCCTTAGCCAAAGATAATGCCCCATTTAAAATACACTCCAGTTTCTCAGGTTCATCTCATGCAACCTTGTTTTTCTATATGAACTGATATGTCCTTAGAGAGAAAACCACTTGTAATGAACAGGTCAAAAATATGATCTTTCAAAGATCTTTCAAAGATCAGCCTAGATAGGGCAGGTAGTGTAAATATTCAGGTAATTTAATACCGAAAATTGAGAGACACACAGACTACTGCTCAAATCCATAAAGGGCTATATCTGTATACATAAGTGGAGAAAGCAAAACATTTTTTTTATCTTTATATAATTTTCCAGTCATTATTTTGTAGCAAGCCATTAGAGTCCTAAGCAGAACAGTAACATGTACAAGCCATGTGTGAATAGCAATGCAGGTCATCAAATAGAAGATGTGCTAATTATTAACTCAAATTCTTCCAACCAACAGAAGATATATTGACATAAAAACTTTGAAACATTTTTGAGACAAATTATTTTGCCTGTGCTTGGTACAGGTGCATCCATGAGTGATTTTATTGTACTATAAATCTCCACTTTTGAAAACTTTCAAGAATCTGCTCAAAGTCATTAAATGCAACTTATATATTTTTTTTTAAAATGTTTACATCAGGTAACACTGAATCTCCTTTTCAACCATGTCCCCTCCCCATCAAAGAAGTCAAGAAATTATGCCTAAAGTGATCATCCAGCCAGTCCTAGAACAAGGCTTTTACAAAAGTCATATTTATTACAGTAAGTGACTTTGCTCAGTGAAGTTTCTCATGTTGTGTAAAACTGTTATGGCTATGTACTTGATGGTCTCTTAATACAATTCATAAAAGCTTAAGGACAATTACACTCTGAAGAAGTGTTCCCAAAGGTCTCATAGAAACAAGAAAACTGGGACAATACAGATCAATTAAAATCTAATTTCCCGATACTCTTTCAAGAAACAGAGTGGCCTTTACATTCAGAACCTTCCTAGAGGGCTCCTGATGCCTCAAAAGAATGTTGTCTCTACAGACACTTTTATACATGTATATTTAAAAACAAATCCTCTTGCAAACCCACCATTTCAGAATCTCGAAGCTGCCAGGTTTTCTCTGGATGCTGAGTTATTTACTCAGGGTGATTCAATGAGCACTTAATTTGTAACTGTATGTCCCGCTAGATGCCCTGTGAGGGGGACACATTTTGGCCTCAGGAGCATCAGATTGGCAAGACTTCCTCACATTAAGGCATACTATTTTAGATATCCAAGGACTCACAGAGCTTTTACTGTTTTATGCTTTCCATGCTCATGGGTCCAAATACTGAGCACTTTGCAATCCTAATTCAGTATCTCAAAATATTCTACTGAACAGAGTCAAAGACAGTCAGTACAAAAAGCATAAAAGGCCTATGAAGCATACTAAAGATGGTGTGGAAATGCTAATACACTTAGAATTTTTGTAAGTCTGTCTAAGTTAAGATAAACCATGAAAATTATGTCACATCACATCCTCAAAAGTGGAAAAAAGGATGAACAAAAGAAGCAGAATCAAAGGAAATGTTCATATGTGGCAAACAGTGCTCACACTTCTAGAACAAATCACAAAATTGGATTAAATTGTCTAGACAACCACTGAAATTAAAATTTAGGTTAAAGGTTAAATATAGTTTGTCAAGAGACAGACAATTAATACACTCACTTATTACCCTTGTAATAATGAAGTTTTGTGTCAGTGATTAGACCATAAAAATTCCAATTAGCAGCTGTAATGAGATAGTCTCTTCTGGCTTAACAGCTGAGGCTTGGACAAGATTAGGCCTTTCCTAAGCAGACCACTCATATGTGTTTCTTAATATTTAAACCTTATAGGAATAAATTTATTAAAGCTCTGTATATTTACACAATTTCAAGCTTTACACGTTTCTTTCATGAACTATTGTGTACTTACTCACAATGTTTCTATAAGCAGTACTTCAGAAAAATCCTTGGCTTTCAGGACACTTTTACATGAACTTTCTAGCCAAAATCTGTGCCCTGTAGCTGAGTAAAAATGATTTTTCAATTACAGGTAAGTGGCCACAGACTTTGTATTAACCCAGAAATATGAGTTCTCTGGACTTGTCTGCAAATCTCTTGTCCTGATTCTAGCATGTCACAGCAATTGTCTAGAGGTCACATAGCTATGGCCCAAATTGTTTTTGCTTTAGTTTAGCTGTGTGCAATGGTGCAGTACAATGAATACCTACTGCTAACTAATAGGTAATGATAACAAGTAGTTATTCTGGGTGGGGTGAGAATAGAATCCTACAGTAAAAATGCAGTGTAGTATAGCAACAGACATACCCAAAACCCCAGGACTGCAAACAGAAATGGTAGTGGCCAATTACTTGGCACTGTGGGAGTGCAGTCATGTGTGTCGGGTAAAATGTTTTTACAGGATAATAGAACATAAAAGCAAGCAAAATATGAAATTGAGAATTACTAGAGTTAAAGAAAGCAACATTTTAGTTTAGATATCACATAAAGATAATTCAAGCAGATTCCAGGCTGAGGAATGCCAGTGTCACACTCCTCCCTGAAAACAACTTGGGACACTGATCTCTTCTTGAAAACCTCCATTGTTCTCTTGAGAGGGCTGAAGCAAGAAGAGGGAAGAGGATGGGTGAGCAGAACAGCAGGGAAAAGTGTAGGTACCGGAAAGTTTGCATACATCAGCCCTGTGTTGTTAACAGGTTAGCAATATCATAAATGAACCAAGAAAAATTTTAGTTAGACATAAAAAGTTTTAATTAAACTAATGATGGATTCTTGGTTCCTCCTAGGAAGCTCTGTTCTCATCAGGATTTTTTGATGTAACAGCATTCATTTGGGACAATTTCCTTTTCATCTGTAATTCAGATTTCATCCTCTTCTTCTCTTTTCTATCCTTTTCTTTTGAAATTCATGAAACTGAAGCAGGAAGAAGATCAGACACTGCAGAATATTTCCTTAATTCCTGTAGATATTTTGCAATGTTTGCAGTTATACAATATTGAAAAGTGCTGTGAATACAGTTTTAATTTTTTTTTTTTTAAATAACATCCCTGAGTTCCCCAACAAGTGGAAACCTTTAATTTCATTAAGTATTTTGGGGGAAAATAAGTCTACTGACTTGGCTGTTCCCCAAGTAGTTTCACAGTGAGTTATATGACAAAAAGAAGTTACCAACATTGTAATTTGATCATATCATCATTTTATGGTAGCTAGTATGACATGACTCTGTTTATCAACAAGCAAGTACTTTGCTTTCATGAGAAAGGACATTAACTCACTGAATTGCCTGACATGTTGTTCCTTTAAAGCCCAGGAATTCAGAAGAAGGAATTCAGTAAAATATCCCCACTCATCCTATGTGCACTCCCATGGAGGCTGTCTCACCGTGCCTAGAGAACACAACAGCTCTCTGCTGGTGGACAGCCAAGAGCAGAGGGACTTCTGTGACTCACCACCAGTCCAGCCTCTCCCACATTGTGCTCTGGCTGTTAACATCAGGCAGAAAGTCAAGGCCAGGGCAACCCTGTGTCCCTGTGTCCCTCTGTCAGAAAGCACTTGCGTCACTGCGGCTGCTGGCAAGGGTGAGGGAGGAGGGAGTGAAGCCAGGCTATACAGACCTGTGTTAAGGGCCAGCCTTGGTATCAGATAAACCAAGAAACCAGGCAGCAAAAAGGGAGCTTGCAGGTGGGTCTGCACTCCTCCACAAAGCTTTACCATTGTCCCCAGAGGCACAGTCAAAAACTGAATCCAAAGTTTCTTGGTGCAGAATGTTTCCTTGCTCAGGATATAGATGCTTTTCAGCTTGCGTAGTGCCTTTTTATCCCGAAACTACAAACACAGATTTCCTCACTAGTCATGCTCAACAGACATTCTTGTTTGTATTAGACTGCACATGCACTGGGACAGGAAGCCACAGCATTTCCAATGCATTGATAACTAAAAATAATAAAAAGACACATTTTGCGCAGTGAGGTGTAACTTTGTATGTCAATGAATGATTGTTAATAGACAAAATCTTCATCTGACTTAAAGATTTTCACTGTACTTTGTACTCACGGAAAATAAATGTCATTTCCTATATTTAAAATGGATGTGAAACCAAGAGGGGAGTACTTCAAATGCTAAATATAGACCTGATCATCATCTGAATTACTCTAATGCACTGTGGCTTCCAAATGCTGCCTGTATGCCCTACATTATTGCCACAGAATACCTGCTGAACCTGTGAAGAGACATCAGAAGCCCTAGAGTCTCTCAGATGGAATAAGATGGGTTTCCTTGCTTAGGAACAGCATCCTACTCCTTTGTTTGCTAACACCATCATAGCAAAGAGAGGTCTCTTCACAGAACAGGGAGGTAATAACTGGCAAACATCCCTCTTCTGTACTGTGATTTTCAGGAGTATAAAATCTGAAGCATGAGGTATCACTCCAGTTTATCATGAGAATTACAATGCTGTGTTCATCACATTGCATTCCATGACGTCTCCATAGAAAAACTATCATTATTTTTGGGGAAAAATAATTATTTGTAGATCCACCTGTATTGGGTCTGGCTGGGATGGAGTTAGCCTTCCCCACAGCATCCTTCATAGTCTTGTGCTTTGTAGCTGGAAGACGTTGATAATGTGACAGTGTTTTGGCTGCTGCTAAACAGTGCTCCCACAGCATCAAAGCTGTCTCTCTAACCCTACAAAAAGTCAGTAGGATGGAGTAGGTCAGGAGATTGGGAGTGGACATGTCTGGCACAGCTGACCCAAACTGACTAATGGGATACTCCACACCTTATGATGTTGCACTCAGCAATAAAAGCTATGACAAAAGAGAAGAAAGGGGGGACATTCATTATGAAGATGTTTGTCTCCCAAAGAAATCACCATGCATAGCAACACCCTGCTTCCCAGGAAATGTCTGGACACTGCTTGCTGATGTGAAGTACAGAATAACTATTTTTTATATCCTTTGCCTATGAACACAGCCCTTGATTTTTCCTCTTAAGCTGCCTTTATCTTGACTCAAGTGTTTTTCATCTCATTTTCCTCCCTTTCAAGGAGGAGGAGTGAGAGAGAATTTTGGGCACCTGACAGTCAGCAGAGTCAAGCCACACCATTTTTCAGGAAACTTTTCTCAGTTAAAAAAAATAAGTCCTTTTCAGTTTATTTATCTATATAGTCACATTCATCTGGGTGGTTGGAGATACCAGGGGAAAAAAAGTGAAATTGAAAGTACACAGATTCTGTACAAACTCAAAATACAGAATTGGTAAATGAAGACAGATTCTTCAATGGACCACAGACTATGCAGGTTAGCAGTCTGGGTGGTAAAGGTGACCAGACTTTGAGCACTGGTCAACTTGACTGATGTAGGATGTGACTTCTTGAGATGTGTCTATGATATGCAGAAGGAAAAACAAAATGATAAAACAAATTTAAAAACCCAGCAGTATTAAACCCCCTAAAATGTGTAGGTTATTCCTGGAAAATTTTGTAATGTTGGTTGTTTTATACTGCTGGAAATAGGGTAGGAACAAGATTTTATTGTAAGAAATTATCCAGTTTGTCCTCTCAGTATTGCCACTTTCTTTGGACTAAGATGAATCTTAAACAAATAACTCCATTGGAAGAACCATGAAACCAACTGTCCAGAGACTGATATCTGCAGGAACTCTGTGTGATATGACAGTCATTACCTTACTTGCCTCTCTGCAAAGCCATGTTCTGCCAAAAGGGCCATTCTGACAGTTTGCATCAGGCTTTGTTGTATCAATCATCCAAAAATGAGGCTGTTTGTTTATGAGTAGAACATGTCAACACTACATGACTAAGATAAGGCCTTACATCATTCACACAAAAATCTGAACTTATCTATGTGAATAATGCATTCAGTTGCCCAACAGTAGAAGAAGCACAAGGAGCCATGTGAGTTACGTGTCCCAACAAAGCTCTGTGTGGAGGAAAGAAGTCCAAGCCTGCTGGCTGAATGTTTACTCCCATAACATTACCTCACATAGTAGACCAGCGTGAAGGAAAGAAATTTCCAAAAGATCTGTGTCAGATTAGTTCTCTTGCTAATGAGAGGAAGGATGAGGATGTGAGCCAGCTAAGCTGAGTCAGAGCCTATCCCACCCTGCTACATGTTGTGCTCCTGTTCTTCCTCTCAATCAAGCGGGAGTCAATAGAAATTCCTGCATCTCAGGGCAAACAGTTTAGTGGCCACCAATTTGACCCCAGGTTAAGAGCTCCATGCCAAGTCCATGACACATGTAAAGACCTGTGGGATACCCACTATTGCTGTACAGTAGCAGAGTGCTCCTTGCCCTCCCAAAGATGGGTAGTCTTTGAGTGATGGGATCACACTCTCCTGAGGTAGCTCCAGGCCTTAAGAAGGGAGAAGTAAATGAGCACAAAGAATGAGAAAATGTGTAAAATCTTTATTAGAAGTGGAAGCATAGAGAAATTCTAGTCTAACCAAAAAATACACAGAGCAGAGAGAAGGAGACAGTGGAAAACAGGACAGCTATTGCAAGGGCAGGAGATTGTACAGAAAAAGGTCTGAAAATTTTGGTGACAATGATCCAGGGAAGAAAAAGGATGAGCATAAAAAGAGGGACGAATGACACAGGAGAAGAGGAGGGGCTATATTTTCCTGACAGAGTATCCTAGTGTATACTTGTAGAACTGAGCTTTCTTCACAACTGTTTCCTCACACCATCTCTTCCCATTTAACTTACTAAGTCAGAAGTATTAACTACTGCAAGACTTACAATCAGACTTCTCATTTTCAAATCTCTGCACTTCCTTCTATGCTGGAAGATTGTCAGCAGTTTCACAGCCACCGTGTGCCACCATGGTGAATATCCAAAAATACCAGGAAATCACAGAAGGTTATTTTCATCTGCCAATGTCAATCTTGATGCTACCTCATTTAGGGTCATCATTGTCCCAACTGCAAATTTCTCATTATACTTTTTTTTTCTTTTCTTTTCTTTCTTTTTATCGTTTTTTTGTTTGTTTGTTTGTTTGTTTGTTTTGGGGTGGGTTTTTTTTTTTTAGTTTTTGTTTGGTTTGGTTTTGTTTAGTTTGGTTTGGGTTTGGGGTTTGTTTGAGGTCTTTTCCCTTTTTTTTTGAGGTAATTGCATTTAAAAACCCAAAACAAACCAGGAAACCATGGCAAAGGGAGCCATTCACGTGTAAAATCCAAGTTCAGTCCTCATGCAAGCATTCAAAAAGAAGAGAGCTGCAGATTTCATAATCATTATAGTTCCCACTCCACCATTCCTAACTGACTCAGTGCCTGGAATGAGCAGTGCTGCCTGAATAGCAGCTATTCATAATTTATCACAAGTTTCCTGAGGAAGTGGTGCACCGAATTCTTTTCTGTGGAACTACTCAAAAATATTTCTACAGGGAGGCTATTACTAGAGTATCTCAAACAGTAGCACTATGTGCATCTTTGCAGAGAAAATTGCATTTAAGATTAAAGCTTAGTGAAACAAGAGAACAGAAATGGGGTGAGGGAAGTTGTGATTTTCATTCAGCAACAGAGAGTACAATTTATAGGTATGTATCTTCCCTCAGAGCCATAATTTTACACATTTCAAAGGTCACAATGAGATTAATCTCTCAATATCAAACATTTCCCAGGTCATTACAAGAGTAGAAATAATTATTAAACTCCCAAACCACTGAAGCTTTTTGATCTTACACAGGCAGATAGTGGAATATAACTGCAGTAAAGGGCATACAGAGAAATTCTGTGTCCCTGTGACAGCAGAAGATGGGAGCAAAGATATTCCCATGGTCTTCCATCTCCTTTCTGCACATTTTATGAGCAGAAGTTAAAAACATTTTGCAGTGTCTCTGAAACAAGGAAGACATAAAGCAGAAGTAATGTAATGAATAAATCAACACAGCTAGGATGTAAAAATGTTTAACCTAAATGGCTATGAAAGTTTTAAGGACAATCAAAACACAATCAACGTTGGCTGTTTTATCCAGGTTGCTGAAGACTAGGAAAATGCTTGGGCCAGCTCTCTGGAGAATAGCTGTAGTCCTGGGAAGGACAAGAACTTATTAGCCCTTATTTGCTTAGTGCTGTGTAAATATGTGCAAAATACTTTACCCATGTTTAAAAAATTGCACTTGGTTGCATGCAGAATAAAATAGAGACAATAGAAAAAATTGGAAATTGAATAAGATACACATAAATATAGAAGAGGCAACTCAATATTATGGTGGTGGCAAGGCAAGAGGCTGGCATGGCCTGTGAAAGCTGGACCTGCACCCATGCTGAGGCTGGGTTATCTCTTGTGGAGCAGTTAAATGTACCTCATTTGTGGGAACACTGGTGTTTGTAACACAGGCTGGGGG
Organism: Certhia americana; assembly: GCA_018697195.1. NCBI lineage: Eukaryota > Metazoa > Chordata > Aves > Passeriformes > Certhiidae > Certhia > Certhia americana. The sequence continues at coordinate 41,097,179 of CM031857.1, read as the reverse complement.
TCTAACAACTAAAGGTAGTAGCCAAGGAGCTAGGCAGAGTGCAAGGTTAAATAAGGAAAATGAAAATCTAATTCAATAGATGCAATATTAGAACAGTGGTTAACTTACCACCTCTTCAAAACAGAAGTGGTGCAACGTGTGTTGTCCTGAGGTCCGCACAGCCATCCTACTGGCCTAGGTGGGAGGTTTTGCTCGGACAGGCTGTGGTCTGGTGCTGTGGGTGCAAAACCCCATAGGAAATTGCCCAGCTGTGGCTCAAGCATGAACCCCTCCATTCTCCCCTGTCTCCAAGGATTGCAATTCCTCCCTCTGGAACTGCTCTGTCCTGGAGCCAGAACACCGATAACACAGACAATCAGGAGGGTTTTACTTCAGAATTCAAGACAATGTGGCAACACAGGTACAGCCCAAAAGGATTTCCTGAATGTCCCCTATTGCTTGCCAGCAGCCTCTGTGGCCCTCTGGGGTTTCCTTACAACAGACTATAAAGAACTACAGCCACTTTATCATGTTTTTCTCTTGGTAGAATTGTTGTGGTTTAGCTCAGTAATAAGTACGGTTAACAAACATGTACTACTAGGATATATGATTTATTTACAAACTCAAACTCTTCCACCAACTTTTAAGATAAGGAATTTTAGCAAATTCTGCTGAATCACACCATATTGAATTCAAAATAACATGATTAATTATTATAATTAATACAAATTACAGGTTAAGCGATAGCCATCTGTCTTCTCTCCAATTCTTTGTAAGCATTTCAGGGATGTAAATATCAGGCAGGGAAAACAACTGTTTAAGCTAAAGGCCATGCTGACACAAGAACAAATGGGTATAATTTGGCTATGAATACATTTACGCTTGAAATTAGGAAGAAAAAAAAGATAAACATTACAGCAGCAAGGATCTAAAAAGGAGTTTTATGGGAGCAGCTCAGGATTAAAATAAGCTTGCTCTTAAGGCTGACACAGATAAGTTTAAAAAACATTGGAGGTAATGTGGAACTCTTAAAAGAAAGGGAAAAAAGAGGTACCTTCAGAGAGGCTTCAGTACCCGACTGCAGCTACAGCCACATCTCCATATGGCCCAGGAACAGGGAGAGATTCAGATGACATTGGAGGTGTCTCAAATCAGACTCCATTAATTGCTTCATGTTATCTAGTCTAGATAAGATCATACGTGGTTCCACAATATTTTGACTGAAGTTTAAAATATGTGAATTTCATTTGAAGCAACAGAAAATATTTTAAACACCTAGAAAGAAATACTAGTGCAGAAAGGAATATTTGTAAGGCAGATAAATCATAATCTACCACTGCAGTTTTGATGTTGAAGGTATCTCTCTTCAGTTGTTATTACTTTGGATTTTCAATTTTTATCAGATTATTCATAGCAGATATAAGCTAATATGTTGTACAATCTTTCTCATAGCTTGAAGGGACCTACAGAAATACAGAAGGCACCAAGAAAAGCAAATCTGTCATGGGCCAATGACACATGAAAATGTATATAACCAATTCTGGAAAGAAAAATTCTGTTTCAGGGTTTAATTTAGTCAATGAGAAGTGAAACAATGTAAGCTTAAATTATATTTCTGAAACAGTTTCATACTCTTTTCATAGCCTTTCTCCTTATTACAAATTCATAATAAAAATTATGTGGTTTATGGACCACATATATTAAATTAGCTCCAATTCCAATCTTTCCTACAATCTTTTCAGCCCACATCTTTTTTCTCTGTTTGCATAATATACCTGTAATCTTTTATTTGCATTGCTATTTAGTATTCAGCATGAGTAAAAGGAATGAACTTACACCTTAAAAATATTTAATTAATTGCTCCAAAGGAATCAAGATAATATTTTTTTTAGCTTTTAACAGCTCATCAAAATAAATAAAGTATTTTTTTCTATTTAAAAATGCATGAAGTAGCAGTTTGTCCTAAGGGGTACACTACCAGTTAAGAAGCTGCAGGATCATCTAGCTTAAGTACAGCTGGAGAAGACCAGATTTGAATAAAGCCTACCTTTTATCACTGGATGGCTTCAGTTTCTTTTTTGTCTACATTGAACCTGTTCAGAAAAACTTCATATTACTGATTTCAGTGTCCAATACTTGCAAAACAGCATATTATTGATCTGGCAAAAAGGAGGGAAATGGGATGGCTTGAACATTATGAGTATTTTCCAAAAATGTGAAACATTCCCCAAAACACTGAACAAAGAAGAAGTGCATAAACTTGGAGCCTATCCTCATTATTTAATTTTCTCAGAAATGCTGAGGGCAAGAACATGGCTTTGTGAATCCATGAGATAATGGGGTAGCCCCAAAGTCTTGGCTGCTCATACTTCATTGAATTATTAAGAAATTCCATCAGCTTTACTAAAGAGAAAACCAAACCAACCCACATTTGAATTGTGGGAGTATTTTTATTCAACTAAATCTGAGACACCTGTACTGAGGAGTTCTGAGCCATACACATCCTCTCCAGTCAGACACCTTCTCTCTGAGGCTGGCCTCGTATCCCAGCTCCCAGGGGATCCAAGCGGCTGCTGTGTGCTTCTGAGCTGGACGCCCTTTCTAGTGCAGTCCTCTGTGTGACCTCCTGCTGGCTGGCTCTCTGCTCTCTCTGAGAGAGCTGAATGGCTCCACTGAAGGATGAAGGCACAGTCAGCAGAGACAAGTGAATGCTCCACTTTTGATCACTGTTGAGAGATCTGCAGGGGTGCTTGTATCTCTGTGCTGACTGTGTAGGGAGTCTAGGCACATATCTAAGTGCTTTGCATCCCACTGCCAGGCCATGAACCTACATGTAGGACATTTCAATGCCTGACTCAGAAACTTTTAGTACAGTACCACAGACACAGCAGTTCTGAGTCGGAGTTCAGGAGTCTGGCTTTCAGGCCCACTGTAGGACTACTGAGAAAGCAAGAACAGGGACTGTGAGAAAATGTTAAGAGTAATTGGCTTGTTCAGGCTGGTAAAGAGGTGTTTTCCATGCAGTCTGCAGATTTACACATGGGGCTCATAAAGGAACAGAAACAAATTCTTCTTGGTCATGTTATATGTTATACATATGTAAGGAGTAACAGCCACACATTGTGAACTGAGAGGTCCAGCTTCTGATTTAAGGTCAACTTTTACACTGGTGGGTATTGCAATGAAGCAGGTTTTCTGGAGTAGTGATGGATCCTCATTACAGGCTTTATTGACCTCGTCCAGTGATGGTGACAGTTTCACTGGGAGGAGGGACAATACGACCACTGAAGTCCCTTCCAATCAACACCAGTAGGGTTTTTTGTTTACATCTGAACCTCAGAACTTAGCTTATAAAAACAACCCCTTAGGTTCATAATACCAGTATTTTTGAACAGAATTTAAGTACTCCAGTGGTGTGAAATAATTTTCTAAAATATTGAAATATCTTTTATCTTATGATTTATATTAACCATTATATGTCCAAAGTTCTTTCCATTTCCTGATTAAACAGGTAGAACTGACAAGAAGCAAATGTGTGATATGAAGATATCTGAAGATATGTGCAATGTGTGGTTGTAGTAACCACAATGCTGAGGACAATCCACACCAGGGAGTTCCTAAGATTTGTTTGCTGGGAAGCGGAGGTCACTGGAGCCTGTTAAGCACCTAACTTCTAAGACAAGAGTCTGGATGTAAGATAGAAAGAGATATTTCTTACTACTCTGATTTATTTTCTTGCAGCAACAGTCCTAATGTTGTTCTGAAGCAATTACAGAATAACAGCTGATATTCAAAAGTAAGAGTAGGAAGACTTTTCTTTAATTTTTTTTTTTTTTTTTTTTTTGCTTTGGAGAAAGAACTGGAGAAATTGGTAAACAGAAAGCAGTTCTGTAAAAAAGTAAAAACATTCACTGAGATGACAGCAGCAAGCAAAACATCTTTCTTTTTATCAGCTTTGAAGGTTTAAATCACACACAAAGGCAAAAAGAAAGATAGAGTTAACCCTGAACAGTCATTTCCAATTGTGAGAAACATGGAAAAAAGATTGAACAGTTCCTAAGAGAACAAAGAACTCATAGAATGTGAAAGAGTATCTACAGCCTCTCTGGTTGTGGCCATAGATGAGAAGAAATGAAAAGAGTATCTACAACCTCTCTGGTTGTGGCCATCTTCTCATAGATGAGAAGAAATTGTGGAGAACTCAGATTTCAAAAGCAGTTCCATCACAGGGATGGGCAAACCGGTAGAGGTGTGAGAGTCACTGCTGATTGAGGCTTGAGCCTAGAAGAAGTCCACACATATTAGTTCTGCTGCTGCCTTGTTAAGGCACTCTCCTGCATTTGGGAGGACTCCCACACTGCCCTGATTCTCCCTGTTTGGTGAGCCATCACTTCAGGGATCAATGCGAGTATGCTGAGCTCAAAACCTTTTGGCCGCATGGTAGAGATACACCCAGAATTTTTAAGAAATAGGACTAACACAATAATCCTTACTAGCTGATATTTTTTGGAATTACATAGACAAAGCCACACTGGTAGAAGTTATTAGAATTGAATGCTTTTTCTTCACAGAAGAAGGAGGATCTGACTCAAACTGCTAATTCTGAAGTAGACTTACATTGAAAGAATCTGTTAGGGTTAAAATGTATTTATTAATGATAGAAAGTTTCTCACATGTATCCATTTTCACTGTTTAGGGCAGCAAATTAGTTAATATAATTTAAGGGATGCAAATATGAAAATAAAAACTGAACCAGATGTTTCAAAACTTAAATGTTCAAAAGATTAATTTTCTCCTTTAAGAGAAAAGGAGTCAGTCCTTAACAGTTGTAACTGCATTACATAATTTTGGATGCTTTGAGGTCACAGCAAAAACGAGGCAGCTACTCCTGCCAGTAGTTGCTACATAAGCAAGATGACTTTTCACTAATTTTCTGAAGTTGTTTCCAGCAAAACACAGACCAGAGGTACGTAATATACTAAAAAGATGTGAGGGTCATAAATAAAATATTATCTTTCACTGTTATGCAAAGGAAAATTTTTAGGAACAAATAAGCAGGGAATAATTTCTTGTTATGAATGTAATAACGCTAAGATGTGATAACAGTTCAAATTCCACACTTAAATAATGTTAAGACTGGATCCAACCTCTGTGTGTGGATTACAGAGAATAAATTCCTATTAAATGTGAAAGAGGAAGGTAATTAATGGGCATTTATGGCAAGCAGCAGTATATTTCTTTTTCTTACAAACTTTAAATGTCATCATTTGATATTTAGATTGCTGGATCCACTGGAGGCTTCTCAAAGTTTCTGAAAAAGAAGCAAAAAATATAGGCTAAGAGCTAACTGCATATCCCAGCAATATGAATTTAGATTGTTTTGAACTGTCCATTGACTAGTATCTCATTCATTATCCTGATATTTAGTTGAAATAAAGTTTGAACCAGAAAGCAAGGTCATTCTTATGAAGGTGCTGTAACAGAAGTGGATCATTTACAGCAGACAGAATCATTTACATCAGTTTTCATCAAAATTTTAAACGCTTGTAAATTCCGAGTCATTAGAGTCTGGCTTTTAAATTACACTGCCTGTCTTTAACAGCTCCAGCTGAAGGTTTCTGCAAGTGGTTCCTGCATCTTCAGTTCTCTTCCTGAAGTAAGAGATTGTGTCCATCAATGTTAATGGCATCTTTGAGGACACGTTCTGCACTGGTAAGAAGCAGGAGTTTTCTGGGAGTGTCAGGGAAGGCATTGCCTGTTGTGCTGTCAAATGTAAGAGTGAAAAAGCAATCTTCAAGAAACCTGGACATTGCCTTGGCTGAATGCTGTACAACACTTTACCTCATTCATGGTGTACCATGAAAGTACAACTGCTTTCCCAGAAGACCAAATCCTATGGAGCAGCAGATCTTTGGGAAGCCTGGCTGAAAGCACTCCCCTACACCCAGACATCAGCACAACACTGCCTAAAGGATGAACAGGCATTTCTGGTGTTCCATCTCAGCCAGCATAAATAGAGGAGGCACAGTGGGTGCTCTTGGATTAGACCTGGTAGGAGTTCTCATGGAAGTCATTTAAAATTTGACTGCGTAGTGCACTATTAGCAGATAATTTTCTGTCAAGTGGGAGGGCTATGACTAAATGGGTCGTGACTGTGTAATAAAGCACTGCATGTGGTACACAGGTGTTGAGTGAGGAAAAACAGAACTTCTACATCTGCTGTGATTAGATAAGGGGAAGATTCTAAGTGCAAACTGTCTCATTCTTCCATGCATGTATCTGACTATGATATTTACTTCAGTGAGGACCTATCCAATAGAGTATGCAGTAGAAGAGATTACAAAAGAACTAGAAAAATATTCCCAGGGGTTTCCTCTAATAGCAACACAATCCAAATTCAGCCAAAAACACCAGCCAGGACCAGATGAAAATTTCAGTAACAAGTATTAGAAGTAAGACAGGATTGTGTATAGCGCACACCAGGCACTGGTTTAAGACCTGTGACTGAGAGAAGAAGGAAGCTGCCATCATACTGCAGATGGTTTTTATTACATGCTTCTTGTTGTTCATCAGAAGGCACTTAATAAAATCGATCAGCAAATTAAACAAGAACACAGTTTACAGCTGTAGCATAAAACCAAATAAGCAGTAAAAAGCTTCAAAATACATTTTTTCAGCCCTGACTCTGCAAATGAAAAAGGCAGAGCTTTGCACATTTCTGGCAGAAGGATTTCAGAAATCTGAAACAACTCTTCAGCTTCAGCTCTCTGTCTGAAGGTTCTTCTGCCATTCTCATGGGTAAGACCAGGAACAGCTATATGATCTTGTCATATTAAATATTTGTTGAAAAGATTCTGTGAATTTAACAAATCAAATTCTACTTTTGGCAATATTCTCTATGAGCCCACTGGATACAGCAAACAAGCTTGATGTGTTGCTAACAAGGGCAAATTTTAGTCAAAGGGATAAACATTTCTTCCAAAAGGCAGAATGAAAATCAAGCTGCAATTGCATTTCTATTATTCTTTCTACCCCAGCTACCTAGGGGCAAATATGTAGATGAAATCTTATCATTCAAATCAACTGATTAAGAATAACTTTAGTCTAAGCTGATGTAACTATGTATGTCTAATTATTGCAGTTCAAAATATCATTAGGGGGAAAATAAAAGCAGTGGAAAATTGACTGCACTGTTCTCACTACATTACTTTGGTTCTGTGGCAAAACAGAGGATGTTTTGGGCAGGTCTAATAGTTGCTTCTCAAGGTCCTTTCCAGTTCTCCTTTTTCTCTCTATGATGATGAGATTATGCAAGCTTCATGAAGTAAAGCACTTCATGATCTTCAGAGGAAAAGTAATTTGCAGAGTAGATTATTATTTTAGACAAATAAATGCCATACTTTACTGCAAGGCAAAGATAATTTGACTGCTGTTGAAAGAAATGGAAAGTAGCAAGAGAGAGACTGTAAGATTATTTAGGAAGACAAAAACTCATGCTCTCTGATTTAACAAATTTATATTTGTCAGATATAATAATACTAACAGATTGTGGCCCATATGCTTTAATAGCAAAGGGCAGAGTTCCTCTTGTTGACAATGATTGGAGTATGGTTGATTTAATGCAGGGATGTAGCTGATTTAATAAAGTGCAAAAAAAGATAAGGAAAGTCTAGAAGATATTTCAGTAAGAATAGAGAAAAATAATTTTTTTGCATGGCTCCAATGTCATACAAATAGGCAAGTCTCTTGAAGTAAAACCATCACTTTGGTTAGAGCCATGAATATGGCATGTATTAACAATTACCTAGATTTTTGCTATCTTAGAAATTAAAAGGGAGATCTAGTATGTAGACAGAATATGTTAGATTTGTACAGAAGTCTGCTAAATCTAGGGACAGGCTTAAATACAATTCCCATTACCTTCCAGGTCTTTTACCAAAAGAGTTATACTAAAAGAGTCTGACTCTCTGACTGAATAGAACCCTAAGTATCTCTATTACTGGACAATTTTATGTTAATCTAAAAATCATGTTTGCTCTATTTCTATGATTTTATTTATGAGTTTATTAATTTAAGAAAAAAAAAATCAATGAAGAGCAAGTTTTCCAGTTCATGAAAAATTTTAGTCTCTCCAAATTCAGTTTCAGTTCAGTTCAGTTCAGTCAACATCTTTTTACAAATTCACTACAGAAAGCAATCATCTAAACAGGGGCAGACTGCACTAGATAGTACTAGTTTGTGGGAAAGGCGGAAGAACTACTGTCACTCCTGAATCCCTTTTAGCCTGCCACCCGTTTTCAAAATTAAGTTGCTCCTTCTTTGTTAAATGTCCTGTCCTAGAGGTGGTTCGCAGGACCAGCAGCTCCCAAGTGTGTCTGTCCCCATGGTTCCACTCACTGCCTGCTGAGGAGATGGGTCTTAGACATCTGTTTGCACAACATAAAGCATGGCAAGGCTCTGTCCCCACAGCTGAGTGACAGGAAGCCCAAAACCCCACAGAGTCCACTCGGATCCTTGTGGGAGAAACGTGGATCTTGAAAGGTTGTGTTAGGGACAGGGAAAATTAAAATGAATGTATGAAGAGCACAACCATGGATTTTGCAAACCTGTTTTCCTGTGAGAATGTCTTCAATGATTACTAGAGGCGCAATGAGATATTCAAATCTGTCAGCACTCAGTGAAATTCTGCACTGTTTAACTGAGGGGATCTGCTTTAATGCAAAAAATACATAATTTAAAAAAATCAATATTACATTTCTGGTAGAAAATCCCAAGGAAAACCAAACCAGAAAACTGATTTCCAGTTATCAGGCTGTGGTGAGTTTTGAAGAATACATTCAGTGCAGGTAACTGGGTGTGCAGATGCATTTCCAGCTGCAGTTAGAGCTCTGGGGGGGTAGGAGCCTGAGGCCAAGGCACAAGGCCATGGATTGCTAACACTTTGCATAACAAAGGGCAGGGGGACTTGGGGCACAGCTGGGGGCTGCCACTCAGATACATAGCAGGAGCTGACACCCCCAGACCTTCCCACCCTTAGCCTGTAAGAGTATATGCATCCTTTTTTAAAATATTCAATAAATATGCACATATGTATACATATGTATATATATGTGTGTGTGTGTGTGTGTGTGTGTGTGTGTGTGTGTGTGTGTGTGTTTTGTGTTTTGTGTTTTGTATATATACAAAGATTCCTTAGTTCAAGATTCTTCTGCAGAGACACCCAGCTCAAGCTGTTACTTTGTTATTTAGTTTTTGCACCATGATTAAATTACTTTAAGTATTTGAAAGTCAGAGACTCTGCTATGGGAAGCCTGGGGTCAAGCTGGTAAGGAAACCTGGTCCAGCTGCATGAGTGTGGGATGTATCACTGTGAAGGGGCTTCATTCTATTTCAGGTGGTGTGAGTGACTGCCAGAGTGGCTCCTGGATGGTCAGACAGGGCTTTTTCCTTAGCTGTGGTTTGCCTTTGGGTGGATGCCCACCAAGCCTCTCTATCACTTCACCTTCCCAGTGGACAAGGGAGTGAAAATAGGATGAAAAACAGCTAGTAGGTTGAGATAAGACAGTGTGCTAACGTACAAAAAAAAAAAGGTTGTGCACACACAAGCAAAGAAAAAAAGAAATTAAAAAAAAAAAAAATAAATTTTATTCTCTACTTCCCACCAGTGAGCAATGTCCTACTGTTTCCTGGGAAGCAGGGCTTCAGCACATCAGCACATGTAGCAATTGCTCCAGAAGGTAAACACTGCAAATTATGAGTCCCCCATTTTCCTTCTTGTTTTCTTAGCTTTTATAGCTGAGCTGATGTCATATGGCATGGAATACCCCTTTAGTTAATTTGGGCCTGGTTGTGTCCCCTCCCAGGATCTTGTCCATTCCCAGTGCCTTGATGGAGGGAATCTTGGACAGCACCAATGCTGTGCCAGTGCTGCTCAGCAGTAGCCACAACACTGCTGTGTTTTCCACAGCTTTCTAGCTACCAGTTCAAAGCACAGCCTACAGAGGCTGCCATGGAGAAAATTAACTCCATCTCAGCCATTCCCAATACGCTGGCAATTTACACATATTGGTGGTGGGGCAGGGAAGGATTTTAAAATGAGAAGATTTCTGGGAACACGAAGAGTTAATATAAGAGCCTTCAAAAGATAAACAGAGATTCATGTATTCAGTTCATCTTTGGTTTAACTGCAAACAAGCCCTCTTCCCACTGAACAATTTCATTATGTGTGAACACTTTGTGTCCATCAGCCCATAAACCCATACATCCAAGCTTCATCCCCACAACACAGACGCCTTGGCACAAATCATTTTGTAAGATTTTGGAGGCTTGGTCCAGTTGCCCACATCTGGGTGTCTTGTGACATTGGGGTGTTTTAATACATTTTACTTGGCCTGCAGCTCCTAGCCTTAAAGGATATGTGTACATTGTAGATACCCCATGGCACCTCAAAGTCACAAGGTAAATATATACATCATAGATTTTTCGAGTTGATAAAATGAATTCCAATAAAGAGACAGGTCAGCAGTGAGCCATGAGAGTGACTTTGGTTGAAGTGCACAGAATTGTAAAACATGTCTGAGCTCTCTCTCTCTGAGCTGAGGAGTCTGAACAAACGTAGCTCAGACTAGAGCCAAAAATAATAGAGCTCATAGGAGATATTCATCATTGCAAGCTTATAGCCAGCTTCAGTAAATGTTCTTGTGTTTTGACTCATTAATTTAACTATATAGCCATTTAATATATAGCACATATACGTCTATAGCCATCATTTTCCATAGAGGAATTTGGGGTGAGACATCTGGGGACAAGTCCATATTCTCAGTGACATAACTCTAAAATGCTGTTGTGAAATTATTTTTCTCTTGTCAGCATAAAAAGCAGTGTTAAAAGAGTAGCTGCATGTTTCTGAAAAATTAAATAGCCAGCCCTCAAGCTGACAAAGCATCTTAGTGATGTACTGCAAAAGGTGTTTGTCAATAAGGCCCAAACAGCATCAGGGGCAGCTTTCAGAAACTGAGTCCCAAGTGATACAAGGAGAACAGGACAACATGTCAGTGACTCTCCCCTTAGAGCTTCAATCCTTTTATTTCACTGGGAAACAAACAGAACTTAGAGCAAATAGGTATACATAAGGAATTGAGATTTTGTTCTCAAATGGGAGTTGACACTTCTATTAGAGCTTGCTCATGGGATCACAGTACAGCCACAATTTACTCATTTTTGTTTTGATTTTAGATTTATTTTTTACCTTTGCCTTTATTCTTTCTATAATTAAGCACGGAAAATAAGCAAATAAGACATTTTAACCTGTGATATGATAAACAAAGAGTCATTGTGGAAATTTTATAAAGGAATATTGATATAGATCTACACAGTAATGAAGTGATTTAATACAGAGGTGAAAAATTTCTGAAAACTAATTTTATTCATTATGAAAAGATCTGAAAATTCCATAGTTTGGAGTTGGGCTCTTGGCAAAATAGTCTTCTTCATCTCGCCTGATAATTGCAGCAGGAATGCAAGCGTCTGTTTTCCTACTCAGACTGATCTGCCTGCATTGATGCCGTTAGTCAGTGTTGCCCTGGAAAACAAAAGTCTTTGGAAATATATATGAAACACTTTCCCATGACAACTACTAATCACTCACAGGTTGAACCACTATTACAGAGGAAATCTAGTCCTGTTCCAATTAAATGTCATTTCAGGGTTAATATTATATTCCAAATCTTCCACATAGTAGCAATAGATAAAGAGATTATGGACCCTTTGTGCATGTGGGAAATTCCTATGAGGGACTCTGTTTATGCTTTATGCATTTTTTTAATATCATTAGCTCTCTTAATCAGTTTACAAACAAACACTACTAACACAATTCATTCTCACAAAACAGAAGTATTTAATAATACAGGATATTTCTATTCTGTTCCTACATCTGCGCTAATAGTTTTTAATTATATAATTTCCTATATTGAAATCTTTTTAGCAGTGTCACTGTGTTTACACTCACCTTGAAATTCAGTCTCCTGTTAGCGTTTGAGCAGGAACACAAATATTGTGCCAGCTGTACGCTGTGATACCTATAGTGTGTATGAGGCAGGAGTACTGCATAATATACACTAAATGAGGGTGTGTGTGTGTCTTTCTGTCTGTCTATCTGTCTGTCTGTCTGTTTGAAATCCCTACAGTACATAAAATGATATGGAAAAGATTAGCCTAGTTATAGCTAACATTACATGTACTTGAAGAAGTGCTATGAAAAGGTGCTGCCTCTTAAACAATAGCCATGCAGAGAGGACTACCCAGCCTGGCACCATGCCTGAGAAAGGCCAGTAAGTAGGCATGGCAGGAACATGAAAGCAGGACCAATACCAAGTTATCCTCACCTGGTATGTCCTCCCACTTCAGTTTGGGGACTTTTCAGAGCAAAAAGTTTCCTCTGTTCATTTGTGCTTCAAGGCAGTGGAGATGGGAGCCTTCTTTGATTCCTGAGCATATTTTCACTCAAATCCCAATCACTTCTTGTTCTTTTTATGCCCTTTATATTTTTATATCTACAATAGTCATCTCTATTCCAAACTAAAAGCTACTTGTCAATTCTGTCTCTTTTTATAGCCATGCTATTTAAAAGCCCTGATTATACTTGCCATCTTTCTCTGATTAGCTTACACTGGCATATGCAGAAGCAAATTATGCTTTTGATAGCCTTGTGGTTAACACACTGAAAAGGTTGTCCATAACTGAGAAATCAACCCCACACACATATCACAGTTCCCATGTGGTTTGCAAGGAAGAGATTTACAGAGACGTGAGTAAGAATGATAGGAAAAATGGTCCCTAACTGCTCCCTTGCTCAGTCATTCTCTTCCAAAAAGACCTACCCAAGATCCATGATCAGGTCCTTGACTGCTCCCGACCCAAAATGTCCAGCTATAGAGGTTTTTGTTTCTATTGGTCAGAATTGCCAAAACTATAAGACTTGAGAAAGAAACTTATAAAACCAACATCAAGAGCAAAAGACAGTGGCAGGCTTGGCAACCAGTGTGCCATCCTGCCAGCCAGGGGCACTTTCAGTTTGAAAGCAGAGCTCAGTACTAATTCATTCCATTTCTAAGGCTTCGTGCTGTTTACTTCCCTCTTAAAGAGTACATGTTTGTGCTTGACCAGTCTATTCATGGCTTACATGATGTAATCAGTGAAAAAATCTTGAAGTCCCCTCTTTGTGTAATTGCCTCGATCCATTGTCCCTTCCATGTGTTACATCTTTGGAAGAAAAGACATGCTGGGAAAGCACAAGAGCATCCAATTCCTGAGGGCATATAAAATGGCAACAGTGATTAGTGGTTTAAACAAATACAGCAACAGTGGTGGCAATGCAATCTATTCCTACAGTGAATAAAATTTAACATCCGTGTTCAGACCCTTCCTGTTATCCATCAATTACTAGATCAGCAGGAAATAGCATACTCAGGCGGGTATTTGCACGGCAGGTAGTTAAAGGAATAGGCAAGTCAGGTGATCAAAACCTAAAGGAGATCAAACAACTTCTGTTTGAAAATCTCAGATTTTAGTGAGGATTATGTTATTAAATTTTTGTTAAAATAATTTCTGCTTCTCAGTCAGAATTTCTATAGCACATAGCTGCATGAAAACAGGAATCAGAAAGATTAGCTGGATCTGTTCTATCACTTCCAGGAGCAGGCCCTTATCTAGTGATCTTTTCTCAAAGAACAACAGTGAATCACTGATAGCAAAGTGATGAGATTTTCCATTATTTCCCTTTTGCAGCTGTCTCTGGCAATCCCTGATATTAAGTTTTATCCTGGCACTTTTTAAATTTTTTAACAATTTTACCATCTTAAATATTTATTTGGATTCCTATTGTACAAGAAGAATAAATCTATGTTTCAACCACAGCCTGAGATTAATTATTTTCTGACCTTACACAGAAGACAGCACAGTTCTGTAGTGGATTTAGTGACATCCACTAGCTGACATGCTTAGATGGATAAAGTTCCCAGTGGGCATCAAACTAGGAAGCCCTTTATTGAACAGATATGTTCTTCACATCCAATAGAAAGGCAAAACAAGGAAGAAAAATCTAAGACAGAAAGAGTACCAATAAAAATTTGAGAAAGAAAAACTAAGAGAGATGTATCAATTTCTTTTTCAATACCATGACTGTTGTTGCAACTAGGAAAGGAAGATGTGATGGGTTCTGGCTACTCAGGTTGCACAACCTAATACCAAGAGAAATTAGTTCATATCTGGACATCAAATGTCCTGCTGTCTCCCAGGCAAACTTTAAGATTGTGCCAAGAATGCTGTTATTTGTAAAGAAGTCAAAGAATAACTACAAGATTCTACTTTCCAGAACATATTCTCTTCTGCCAAACCCCACATAATTGCAACTCCAACTTGGTGAATTTAATTTTTACTTAATTTTTAGCAAGCTACAGTTTCAAAGGGAGTTCTGTACTTACTGTGTTTAAAACAATGCAGGAGGGAGTCCTTCTAACCCTGGGGAAAAAAAAAATAATGGAGAGAAAAAGAAAGGAAATGGATTTATACAACCAAAACTCAAACAGTAAAAATCTTCAATGAAGAGCACTTCCTTGGTCCCTGTCACATTCTCTGTCCTATGCCTGCTGTTCATTTAAAGAAAAGGTATTTTGGAACCTTTTTCAAAGTTTTTTTTCAGTAATTTTTAAAATAGAAATTGTTAGATACATAAATCACTCCTTACTCTATAGTAATAAAAATATTTATATTACTTGCAATTTCTGCATATCTTTTACCCAAAATAGTAATTTCTAGTGATTATTAGAATTTCAGGCTATTTTCCTTTGTATGATAACTTCCCACAAGTTACTCATTTTGCTGTTTCCTTTTATGGTGGTTGCTTCTCTGTTTTCACTTAAGTTTTAAAAGCTGTGCAGTGTATCAGCTTCTGGCGGTCCACATCAGCAAAAACCTTAGTTCATTTTCCACAGTTACAGCCAGGTAACTAGCTTTTTCTATGCTTTTAGATCATACTTTCATATTAGCAATGTTAATATTTGCTCTAGCTGTGTTCTTCCTTCACGGATATGAAATGAATGCTCAGAACTCCCTGTTGTCTGAGGAATCCATTAATCCCACTTAAAAGCCATTTTACAAAGAGGATAAACAGAGCACACTGTGGAGAAAAGGACTTAAGGCTCTGACAGCAGCACTCTGTTAGGTACCTTCCCTAAGCAGGTACAGCATGGCTTTCCTTATCCAAATTTCTGTAGCCACATCAGTGTGCAAAGCAATGCCCTGTATTGTTTAAGCACAGAGGAATTTGCACTATTTTATGCTTTTAAGTAGTGAAAACTTAAAAATAAAGGCTAGCAGGCTGGCCTTGCTTGTACTTCTTGAATCTGCTCCCTTTGCAGCACACAGTGTGATTGTTTGCCCTGGACAGGAGCTCCTCTTCAGTGCTCAGCAGATTCTCTCTATCTCATCCATCTGTCCCTCCAGGCACAGCCCATTCTGGACCACCATGGAGCCACCATGTCAAGGACATGAAAGCCATTTGCAGGACTCCTTTTCTTCTATATTGATGTATTTCTCCCATGTAAAGAAACTTCAAAGTGAAGACAATTGTGTTACATGTTTTAAATACTTCCTGACTTCACTTAGATGGATAAAGAAAAAAAAATATCCCAGTACGTAAAAATGTGTCCCAGAGTGAAATGCTGGCAATCAAGCAAAGCCAATGGCAAAATCTCATCACATTCAATCTGACACGTGGCTCTATTCTGGACTTTATATACATGATAAATGGAAATTTAATTATACCTTTTAACACTGCTACAATCCACTATTTTTCTCCACTGAACTATTGACCTTCTTCTGTCATGTCTCAAGCATCAAGGTGTTTTTTGTTCGATTTAATTGCCCACGGGCAAGTAAGTCCAATGTGTCCTTCTTCATCTTGATGATGCGAGTGCTTCAATTTGAAGAGTTAATTGAGAGTGATTACAGCACAAGCCATGTTGCTGGGGGAGCTGGAAGACAGGCCAGCATGTGTAGTTCTGAGGAATGATGAGAATCTTCAAGCTTTTAAGGAGTCAATGCAAGTTGAAAAGCCAAAAGGTATGGCCATGCTCAGGAAGTAAGCATACAGTGAACACACTCCTGGAGGGAGGCAGAGAGATGTCCTTCTTGTCCAACTAGACATGTCCTTCATGTCCTTCCCTAAAGAGATACCTTTTCTTCATAATACCCTTATTAAGGGTCAACAAGGTAGTGCTGTTTTTCACAGATGAATGTTTGCATTCAGCAGCATGCTCCTAAATTTCTCCATTTTATCAGGTTGCAAGTAATTACCATGCGTCACATCACCTGGAGTGCCATTATGCAAATTTGCATATGGCTTGAATACACTGCTTGGATAAATATTTATCATCCTTTAAAGCTTCTCTTGGAAAAGAATGTCATACCTTCTGTTCTCTCTTATCACTTCACATGTACCACGATTCAAAAAGAATTTACAGCTGAAGCAAAGGTTTGTGGAGAAAAGGTTTGGTGCCTGCAGAGAAATTTCTTTCAAAATTCTGGAAGAATAGACAAAGGGAAAAAATTATAAGTAACCAGCATATAAAAAGAAACTTGATGGTCCTCCTGTTCAAAAGTAATTTTATTCTCTTCTCCCAGGTTCTGTTCTGTATATTCTTCTCCTGAGCCTGAATCCCAAAAGGCTCAGTAATCATTCCAGAAATGTTATTACAGAGAAAGGCTTGCTCTCCTCAAGGTTGCTGGAATGTTTGCTACCATCTCTCATTTGCTCTCTCATTGAATATTCATAGAATAAAATATATAATAAAAAATCTATAAAAATAACGAGCAAGAAAAATATGCTCTTAATCAGGTTTCCTTTGGAGTTATTAAGGATTATCTGCCTAAGAAGTGAATGAGGAATAGCAATGACCCTTTTTCCCAAAAACTAAGCTGGTACACTATTGCCTCAATTAAATTTCTGGAGCATAGCTCTAATTTAGAGATCCAAGCAAGGCACACTGACAAGTGTCAATATGCACTTGGTTTCAATGGAAAGAAAAGGAGCAATGTAAGAGGGTTCTCTTTTATAAAACTTTGGGGTTAGGAAAGTGTCAAACCTCACTTGAGATCCAGGCATGGCTTGAAAGTGTAGGCATTTACAAACTCCCGGTCTCGACTTTTTCGGAGTGGACAGGCTGAGGAGGAGGCTACTCAGGGAGACAGAACAGACAGTAGACAGAGATTATGCCTGCTTGCTGTTCCCTCTCCGTGCATGGTGCTTGTGGGGTCTGGGAAGGGTCAGAAAAGCTCTCCATACCACAGGGAAAAGCTGCTACATCTGGAACTGGAGTCTTGTAAACATTTCTGTTGGTGGGGCAGAGAAAGACTGGATGTAGTTGAATGTTTGTTGCATTCACCACGGATTCATCCAGCTAGATGTCATCCATCCAGAATAAACTATTTGCTGCAGGCCTTGTCTACTGCTCTTCTTGTGGATGTTAGCGCTTCTCAAGAGGTTTCAGAAGGCAGCAGCACAGCACCATTACATCAGCAGAGCTGCCTAAATCCCCTTGTCGTTGAAGGAACCCACTCACATGTTGGAGCTGAAATACCTGTTCTGTTTACCTGCATGAGCTGAATATTTTTTTAAATAATATTTTTAATGTTTCCAGACATTTTTCCTCCCAGTTCTAGATTGCTCTTTCTTAGAGAAAGATACATGGTGCCTTCACAAAGACACTGCATAATAGTTTGTGATTAATGAAGGACCAGCAATCAAGAAACAGGGGAAGAAAATAGAGCTTTTTATTTTAAATTATAACAAGAAACTAGCTTGATTTTATATAAGTTAGCCTGATCTGCTACAAAGCTTGTAGATAGACCGGGGAAAGTATTTTGTATCATAAGAAGGAAAGTTGAAATCCCTTGAGTGGTTAGCAGTCCTGATTCTACTAGCTGAGGAAAGAGCTACATAGATGTATACATTCAGATAACAATTTGAGATGCCTTGAAAGAAAAGGTGGTGGTGGTAAAATCTTTGCTAAGTAGAAATTAGTAAAATAACGATTTGTTCATTTTCTTACCTGTTTTTTCCTTAATTGTCTTCTTTGTCATGTGAAATTTACAACCCAAGTTCAACCAGAACACAGCAGTACACTGCTAATGGCTCACATAAATCAGGTAAATTAGCTATTTTTACCATTTTTCTTCCTGAAAGCTTTAAGACCAATTTGTGTTGCCTGCCCAGTTGAAAGAAAAATATCTGTGCCTTTGTGTGTTGATAATAAGGAACTGCAGCTTAAACCAGCTGTTTCCTAACATACGATTTTCCTAAAATTGTCATGTTCACCTGCTTTAGAGCTGCTCCACCCTGCTTCTTCTTAGTACTGGGATATGTTCAGAGTCATACCCTCAGAACAAAAGGACTTTAAAACAGTACAATTTTCTTAAGTGTCTAACTCTAGGGAAAATGCTATGAAAAACTTTCAAGCATGGCAAAGTATTATTGTTTCCTTCATTTTGGAGGTGCCTAGTTTCAGAAATCTTAAAAAGACCCTGGTTTTCAGAGAAGAGATGTTAACATTGATATCACATAAGACACTATCTTCCTTTGGTTTTAGTTCATGAGTAGTTTGACCATGCAAAATAAATCAGCATTATCTTTCAGACTACGAAATGTTCATGATCAAACCAGGAAATGAACCCTGACTTGAGAGTGTCAAGTAACTATTTTAATCACTGAGTAGCCTTTCATTTTACACTAGAATTAAACGTTTCCATCTTTGTTAAATTAAATCCTGCTTTGCATTTTGTACTCCATGCCCTTCGTGTACTTCAGCCAGCTTGAAAGTCTAGTTGGTAAACCATGCTCTGATGAACAGGAGTTACCTTGTCCAGCCCAGAAGTAACTACCATATGAGGTATGGATCATCAGGGCATTGCAGTTGCAGGGACAGCCTGAGTTTTTCTGCATCCAACAAACCCCACCACATAGATATACCCACTTACTGCTTCAAAGAAGGCATCCTATGTCTTCATTAAACACTTTTGATGTTTGCCCAATAACATTGAAAAGACTTGAGCAGCAAGGAGGAAATCTTTACAATGTCATAAATACAGCCAACAGAATCTTGCATTTTCTCAGTAAAGATGATAAGGGTGTTTTGTGATACAGCTGAAAAGCAAATGCTGTCCATAGGATCACTGTGAAAAGAGTAAAACTTCATCCAGCTCAACAGCATTCCCTGAAGCCAAAGAGAAAGGGCTCATGTTTTGGAGTTCCCCCCTGGCCTGCTGATCCTTTGGCAGACTCCCCCCACTACAAACTGCATGAATCACAGATGAACAGTAAGAATGGATTGTTAGGGTGGGTAACCTATGAACTTCTGCTGAAAGTTTAAATACATCATATGTAGAAAAAAAGACCTAGCCTCTGCAGGCCACCAAGGCTGGTATTCTTATGGCACTCTTTCTTTAGGAGCATGAAGGCAATCTTTCCCCAAAGATGAGGGTTGGAAAGAAAAGTTACTGTGCTATTACACTGTGTGCCCCTCAGCACAGAAAAAAAGCTGTACATTTCTTGTTTTGGTAACAGTTTATCATTTTAGCACTCTTGGAAGGTTAGCTGCTGTACCAAGTGCTATTTATCTTGATAGGCAGAAACACAGTTATGAAACACCACCCTCCTCCATCACATCTTCTCAATAAAGAGAGATGGGTCTGGGGGCAATGAGTCTGGAATTATTTCACAAGTTGATTTTACTCCAGACAATGAATATTTTTGTTCTTCGTGAAAATCTGGATTTTTGTTTCCAAATTAACAGAATTAAGAAGATAATCAGTTTCATAGTATAAAACTTAATTGCTAATGTGTTGCACTTTTACATTTTGCAGCATGCTAGTTTCTGTTGGAAACTGGATTACATAGCATGTACTTAGTAACTAAATTTCCATGAATCTAAATTCCTTGTTTCATTCTACCTTCTGTTTAATTTCTCTGAATAAATTAACTCTTGTTCACTGAAGAAAAGGTGGTTGTAAAATCCATAGCATGTTT
The DNA here is from genome assembly GCA_018697195.1 of Certhia americana. NCBI lineage: Eukaryota > Metazoa > Chordata > Aves > Passeriformes > Certhiidae > Certhia > Certhia americana. The sequence continues at coordinate 41,077,120 of CM031857.1, read as the reverse complement.
ATGAGACCATGTTGAACATATCCAAAGGTCCTCCTTCCCTTACTCTTTCCTCCCCTCAACACACACACTCAGGAGGAGAAAAGAATATTCCACCACAAAAGTTGTTGAAAGAACATACATTTTAAAGGGAAAGTGAGTATGGCCATGAAGCTTTGGAATGTCGTGTTTCAGATTCACCATCAAGTTGCAGTCTAGGACTATCCAACATTTTGCCAGATAAACCATTTTTGACCACTTTTCTTTGTCCTCTGAAAAACACCCAATCTTCAAGCTCTCCCTTATATTCAGTGAAGAGCCACCATCTAAACATTGAAAATTAACACCTGTGTTTACCTCCATCCACTGAATGTCAGTGACACCCTAAGCATCTGCTAGGCCTCTGATCTGATGAGTTGTCAGAACCAGGTAACTTCCTTAGCCATGAAGAGTGTGCATTTATCAACAATGAACATATTAAATATAAATACATGCAAAAATAGTACAATTAATGTTTTCATAAGACAAGAAATTTCCTTGACATATCCCTGTCAATTTCTGATTATCAACTTACCCATGGGCAAAGCACTGGAGTAGGACTGTGCTGCCAAAATCTGTCTTTTCATGATGAAACATGCTCTGAGGGGCTACACACAGGCCTGTGAACAACCTTTGAGGCTCTCAGATGCAGAGGCATCTGGGGAGCACAAGCCTGCTACATGGGATCCTGTTGAGCTGCTTTGAAAACAACCCCAAAGGTCATGCAGGCAAGAGTTGCCGAGTGTTCCTGTTTGGTTTGCCAGCTGTTCATACACTTACTGGAAGGTGCACACCATTACACACATCCTCATATCCTCTATATTCCTCCCTGGTATTCCTCTATTTTGAGTTGCCTAAAGCTGGTAATTGATTTGTCTAAGCCAGGCCACTATTCCTCTCCTTTTTTGCCCTGGTACATCCTCCAAGCTGGAACAAGGTAGCAGGCTGACATTTCTCCTCAATGTCTGAAAACTGAAAATGGACCATGGGAGACTGGTCAATGCAAACAACAGGGCACAGATTATGTGATTTTATCTCTATTTGAGCCCTGTAAGGAAGTTAGGTTTCTGTTACATGTAGTAAGGCAACAGAAATTTCCACAGAAGAGCAGTGGTAACTGGTTCTCGGGGCTCCTCTTAGTAAGGACACTTAGGCCTTGAACAAGACAAGACTTCTCTGGTTTGCCACTACAGAAAAATATTTCTCATCCTAGAGAAGCCAGGAAGAATATTTAGTGCTGGGGTAGCTCAGAAAAGTATGATTTTCGTTGTGTGAGAAATGACAGGATTTTGAAATTAATTTCTGCACGGAATTAGATTGTTCATGAAGAATGTTAAATCTATGAAAAGAAGAATGTTTCTGTTAAAAATGGGAAATGCCAACTAAAACTGTTGGCATTTTCAATACAAATAAAAGTATTCCATTTGCTGGAAGAAAATCAATTTTAACCTGACAAATGGATGCTGTGTTCTTGTGACTCACTCACTTATGTTCTTGTGGACTCCAAGTTTCACCTTTCTGTTTTCATCATCAGATTTGTTAGCTAAATAATAAAAAAGTAAGATTTGATTCAAGAAGATTTTTTCACCTGTGTTAAAAAAATCATATTTGCTGAAGGGAATTGTCCTGTATCAGTAGCTTTAAGAAGCATTGACTACAAGTGTGCGACATGTGTGGTGTGTACATGCTCATCTTCGCACAGATGCACCCTATTTTTTGCAGGAGATCCAAGTAAAATCTCCAGTTCTTAGTAAAAAAGGCTTTAGCTTCCATTGTGTCAGGCTCCCAGCAGGGTCTCTCCACCTCACTGCAGCAGATTTACTGCTTGTGTTAAGCTTTGCTGCTCTGCAGTGTGTATGCACTTGCAAAGTTAATTCTGACTACTGAGAAACTACTGGAGCCCCAATTTAAGCATGGGAAATATAGCTGGAATTGGAAATGCTTCTGAAAGCACAGTGAACTCCTGAAGTGTGCATATTGTTTCTGTAAATTACATCTGCCTGGGAGATGCAATGTTATATGCTTTGGGATTTATTTTATTTGACTTCTTGTTTGTGTAAGGCTAAAAGCATAAGCAAACTCAAATCTAAGTAACTGAAAAGTTCAACTGTGAAATAATAAGCAAAGGAGAAACATTTCTTTCTCTTTGTCTCTCAGTGGAGGGGTATTGCAATCTAGATAATAATTTTCCTAATTTCTTCACTCTTCTTTGCACAAAGCTAGCAAGCACAGCCTCCACAAGATACAACCTCCCTCCTGCTCTTTAAAAAGAAAAAAATAAAAACACAGAACCCCTCTTTCCTCTACACCCCAAAGCTAAAGGAAACACTTTGTATTCAGATTTTCCCTTGGCTTTTTCAAAGAAGATTTTGTCAATTTAAATTCCCTTCATGCCCCTCCATAGTTAACTTTCTCCTGTTTGCTCTAGCTACCCGCTCACCATTAGAATGATGTGAATATTTTTCAAATGTCAGCCTTTACCCTGACTCACCAAGCTGCTAAAGCATCTTGACTGTAGCACTGGATGCAGAACACAGAGTACTTTGATTAGGTTCCATTTTAAAAATCTGATATGGGCAACAGTTTTTTACACTATCTCATAATGAAAAAACAAAATGAAAGACTGAAATTAATAGGCTATGGAGAATTGCATCAGCTGCATGAGAGATAGGCTGGCACTGCAGAGTGCTATATTTAACCTCCGGGCTCTGGAAGCGTGAGAACTTGCTGACCACAGACATCAGGGCTAATGGTTATTTTCAGGCTGTTGTTTATCATCACTGTTCACAGTGTTTAGGTACAATAGTTTATAATACATCAAAGGCTTAAACTGAGTGAATGGATTAGTGAATTAGAAAGCAGGTGATAATAGCCTGGAGTTCTACAGCAAAACAGTAAAAATGTTTAGTGCATACCTTCCTCCCTCCTTCAGCCTGACCAGCTGTGTTCTCGGGTTGTGACAGCTCCAAGATAGAGCTTGTTTCAAATTCACATCCCTGGGGTGACACAGGAACACATTGCTTTTTAAAATTGTGGCACTTGAACAGAAAGTGGTAGAGATTTTTCAAAGTCATGAGAAAGCAGAATACTGTAGAGGAGATCATATGGATTATTGTCAATACTGTCACAAGCACATAACATGCTGATCCCCACTGAACAGGCACCATTTTGTCAGGCTGGAATCAAGGAAAAAAAAAAAAAATAACAGCAACATCCCAAACCCACAGTCTGAGAAAAAAAAAAAAAAAAAAAAACAGAGAAAGAAAAGTATTATTAAAAAAAAAAACAAAACAAAACTAACATAAGTTGTTCTAAAAAAGTAATTTCTTAGGTCACATCAGCAGGACAGAACACGCCAAAGGTTACAGATGAGGCTTATCTCCCTATCCAAGATAGGTGCGGATGCTCAAAGATCCATGAAGTATGTCCCTTGTCAATGCTGGGGACCTAAGAATGACTAGCAAAGACAATTCATTTCTGCTTTATACTGCTTAAATTTTCAGACCAAAGCCACCTTTGTAAGGAATAAACTGGTAAACATATTGACTAATTCAAATTTTCTCACTCAAATTCCTCACATGATAAACAAATTTTTTTCATTGGTTTGAAAAATCTCTTCATGAGAAGCAAAACATTCAGTTTATAAATTCCTCCTCTGCTGAAACCACACATTTGTACAGACCTTGCAGGGTCTTAAAATCATAGAATCACATAGATAGTAAGCTGGATAGTAAGCCTGAGAGTGATCTGGTCCAACACTCCCATGCAAACCACAGCTAACTCCTATGCAGATCAGGTTGTCTGGGGTCTTGTGCAGCTGAGTTCTGAGTACCTTCAAGGATGGGCATCCACAACCTCTCTGGGTGACAGTGCTTTACCTCTATTGGTGTAAAGACTTTCTCTTCTCCTAATGCAAATGATATCTGTTGCCTGCAGTGTCTCATAGAACCCCACCACATTCTGGTTTCTATGTGTTCTCTGCTTGGGTATTGAGACACTGAATAGGATTCCCCTGAGTCTTCTACAGGCTACAAGTTTTGGTTCTTGCACCTCTCCTCACATCTAAGGTGCTACAGCCCCTTCACGGTTTTCATGGTCCCTCTCTGGACCTGCTCCAGACTGCCCATGTGTCTCTTGTACTGGGTAGCCTAGCAGGTGACGTGGAACTCCAGTTGTGTTTCACCGATACTGAGCAGAGAGGAAGAATTACCTTCCTCAACCTCCTGCCCCATCTCCTGCTGATGATATAGCGCAGCACAAGAAACTTGCCAGGGCACAGTTCCACCCCCTGCTCTGTTTGCGGTTCCTCAGATCTCTCTCTGCAGAGCTGTTTCCCAGCTGGTCATACCCAGCCTGTCTTGTGCCTGGGGCTGTTCCTCCCTGGGGTCAGGACTTTGACATTCGCCCTTTCTGAGGTTCATAAGGTTCCTGTCAGCCCATTTCTCCAGCCTCTCCAGTTCCCTCTGAATGGCAGACCTGCCCTGCAGCTCATCAACTGTTCTGGCCAGCCAGGCAAACCATGGATCTGTGCTTATTCTCAGAAAAACTCCCAGTCTGAAACCACATCTGAAGGAAAATAATAAACCAAGGAAACAAACCCAACCAACCAGCCAACCAACGAACAAAACCCACTGCACACCTCCCAGTAGTGTGTATTAATGGTAAACACCATTATTACACATACCTCGAAGAAAAGTCTCTGGATGGAATGGGTTACATCCCAAAATTACCACAGGTGCATGACACTTCAAATCTGACACCATCACCTGAAGATCTCTGAAGCCCTTCCATTGCTACCACTAGTAATGAATAAGAATATGTGCTGAAAAAGCTCTAAAAACCCTGAGCATTGTCTATGCCTGTGTCATTCCCTGTTCTCCTGAGAATCAGTTCACCTGGGACAGGGAGAAGCCTGCACTTCTGTGTGGGCTCTGTGTCCCCACCTTGCTGCCTAGTGGTGGTTCTCAGTATGTCAGTTCTAAGATCCCGATGCAGACTGCAATGTGAGAGAGATACTGAGCACTGTTTCTGTACACTCAGGAGAGCTGTGCTCTGTGAGCACTAATTTATCTCTTGCATTCCTCGTTTCTTTTCCTAAGGTATAACTGTTCAAATTCACCTCCCTGACAAATTGGTATCAGCCACTCAGCATTAAAAGTGGTAGCTCTTAAGTGACAATCAGTATTTTTTTTTCAAATGAATTGAACAATCATGACAATAGAAAAAGAAAGCAATTTTTACTACCAGTACATTTGCAGACAAAGTGGGGGGTGTTAGAAATACTTAAGAGTGCAAAGGTTAAAAATACCTGATTTTGCACTGACATAATACTTTACAAAGGGAAAAAAAAAAAAAGAACATTTTTCAGCATAACCATACTGTGATTGTGTTTCAATAAAACCAGGAAAACCATGGAACAGGGAGACAATGCCAGTTTAGTCTATGACTATCAGAGACTGATTTCCATAGAGAATAAATGTAGGAAAAAATGCTAATGCAATTACTTTCCCTTGGAAAAATGCAGTCAAAATGAAATAGCATTTCTTTATTTTCCACAGTATTTTTATGTACAACAGTCAATAATATTGGAAAGTGAAACACTTGGATGGTAGGAATAAGCAGATTTTATGACACAGGAGAAACTCTGCGTAATGTAGAAACCTCATTTCCACATCCTGTACTTCTGAAGGTAAGGTCTGACCACCTGCAAGACAAGATTTGCTTGTGTGTTTCAATTTAAACATGACCTGTGTGAGGTCTGTTATAATTCTGAAGCTCTTTATGTGTGCCCATTTCCTACAGAAGACACAGAATTATGGAAGAACAAATATTGTAAGAACAAACAGCCTTAAATCCATTATTTTAACAAACTGTAAATGAACTGTCATCACTTTTGCATAGTTTAGAGATCAGAAGATGGATCTGATGAATTAGTAAGATTTGCTGCATAGCACAGAAAATATGGAAACCATCAGGCCCATTTCAAACCTCCAGATATGTAGAATATTCAAGCTCTGGCACAGCCCTCCACCATGAACCAGGGATCCTAGTCATGGTTTCAGCATTAACTGAATAATGGTAATAAAGTGAAATCAATTGGATGTTGAAGTCCATAATTTTCTATGTGTATAGTTTTGAGTGAAAAAGATGAATGCACATGGAAATGTGAACAGACTAATGCAAATCATTTACATAGAAAACACTTTTTCAGCAGAAAAATTTCAAAGCACAGGTATTTTATCCTGGCGAGATCTTCATGAAAACAAATAACATATGTCACCTGTAAGACTGCTAGGCTTGCAAGAAAATATTAACTGACTTTTCCAGCAGTTCATGCAATCTGTTGTCATAGAAGGATGATTCACTTTAAAAACTTAAGCATCTACAGTTACATGGGTTTTTTTAAGACACAGAGAGAACAGTGCTACAGTGTACAACAAAGACTCATTTTCTGCAGTGCCTCATTATTTTACATCTGCTGAGGCCTTCAAGGTTTTGCTTACTGTTTGCAAGAAAGATCCAATCCTCGGAAAGTTTTTTACTAGGTCTCTGAAAAGAAATATTCTCAGGTACACACCCTTCATAAATAAATGGAGAAGTGTACCACATTATCTGCCTTGAAAGACAGATGAAGGTCTTAGTAAAATTTTCTAATGGTTGATAGCAAGGAATTTTTAAGAAGAAAACCTTTATTTAAAATATTACGTGACAGATTAAATGATGAAATACACGCTCTTTCTTCCTCATTAGTAAATGATTCTAAATCTCAAAATTTTGGTTAAAAAAACCCCAGTGTTAATATAAAATTTCACTGGCAATTAACCTTCAATTGATGTATCTTCATTATTCAATCTAGTAAGACAGGGTGAATCAGGAAAGGTAAAACATTTTTTCTCTAACAGACCATCACTTTAGTATTTCCTCACAAATCATACAGCGTAATGGGTTCAGTCTGGTCAAGTCTCCTTCTGGGTCAACATTGACAGCTAAATAATGCAGCTCACTGATTTAAGCAATGTGGTCATTGCACAGGCTCAGATGGTGATGAAGCAGATGCTTTGAAGGCTGGACAAGTGCAAGACTGCACCTGACAGTGTGGGGAGCACCTGACCAAGTAAAATCTAGGACCTGACAAGGGTTGCCTGACTTTGACTTGGGAGTGGGTGAACTTTGGCTTGGGATAAGCACAAAGATGCAATATTTCCCAGAAAAGGAGGTGGGTGATCCCAAGGGCTGGACATGGCAAATTCACACAGAAAATCCTGAGGTTGTGGTTCATACGGGTCAGCAGCTGGGCTAGAGGCAGGGTTGCCAGATTTTCCAGAGAGGAAAAGAAAGTGAAGAAAGGAGCAGTGGAGTACCTGCCCAGGGAAACACTCACACAGCAGACATCCTCACTTGGACAATACCATATTTCTAGGAACAATGTCTTCAGGAATTCGATCTTCGGAGAAAAGTAACTGAGCTCTGTTCCCTATTCATTTCCTTTAATTTTAACTTGTATTGTATACATTTCCTCTGATTGGTCTCCTCCCTGAAGAAAAAAGTTCATTTTCCTTGCAAAGACTTTTAAAAACACAAGTGGTGCCTTTATAGAAAATAGAGGCTACAGACATGACTCTCCAAGGTTTTTTAAACCCTTGGTACAACAGAGAGCTTTGACAGTATGCATATTTTTTGCATCATGTAATTCCTCCACTGTACTATTTTTTTTCTGAAATATAGGCTAATTCTAAAAGAACAATGTCAACATCAGTCTTGAATTCTGGTTGCATCTAAGATAATTAAGCATTTGAATACAACATACGCATTTTAAGAAAAACAAGCAAAGAAACAAAACTGCAGACAAAAAAACCCAAATCAAAACAAGCTAACAAACAAACACAAAATCAAAAAAAAAAAAAATCCAACACAGATATATTCTAAATGTAGCAGAAATTAAATCAGAAAAGATCATCCATGGATTCTCAGTTTAACAGAGAGCAGGAGGTAAGACTACAGGTCATCTGAGTTACTTTCAACCTGTGATTCTATAATTACAGGAAAAATAAAAGACAAGAATTGAACATTGTCATAGAGTAATCTACAGACTAAGATGACAGATGCATTGGCCAAGGTGCCCTAAGTGGTGGTTCACAGAGGGTATGACCTTTCCACACAGGCAGGGAGGATCTGGGATCTCACCATTTTGGCACAACTTATTGCTCCACTGCTTTTCTTAGGAGTTCATTTTGGCTTAGCAGTATTCTGACACATCTCTGCTACATTTGATGGCCAAAAGTTTGAGCTGAGTGACCACTGGGAACAGAGGTCAGCTATGAAATGCATATTCATACCAGCATCTCTCTCTCAGACACTCCATGTGTGCTCGGCTAATCTACACAGCACACAAATCCAGCCACTAATGAGAAGTCTCTATTTGTGGCTGTGCAAAAGAATTCTTGTCCTGATGGCTCTTGGGCAGTCTCTTCTTCCTATGCCATGGCAAATATCACTAGATAATCCTTGGGCTGAATAGTAACTTTACACCTGCTGAGTCTATACATGCACTGCTCATTTGCTCAGTTTTGCATTGTGCTGGTCAGGATTTTGCCTCGTCCACCTGGTACTTACAGGACCACAGAATAATAAAATATGCTGAGTTGGAAGGGGGCCACAAGGATCATCATTAATAAAAAGCTAAGGAAGGCTTCACTGTGGCTTGATTGGTGCAGATCTGATGTTGTTATGCACTGGACTGTGTCGAAGCTTGAGCACCTCCAGGCAAAAGCCATGGAGCTCTCCTAACCATTTCCCTGGGGCACAGGAAAGAAGTACAGATAGTCCAGGCTTATGAAGAGGTTCACAGCCACATTTAAATGTTGTCTCAAATGCCTGTGACACTGTGAAAAGTATGTTGACACCTGTTTTACACGGTCAGGATGGTTTTCCACATGGAAAGTAGCAAAGCTTGGGACTATGCCTGAAACTCCCAGTCTGGGGCCACCTGCATGGGTTCTGAGTGGCCCGTGAGACTCTCAGCCATCATCAGCCCCACTTCAGCAATAATTAAGAGCATGTTTCACCCCTTCTGAGGCCCTTTGAATCACAGATACTTTATCACTCAAAATGGTTTTGGAGTTCATGTTGAATTGTGAAACAATGAGAGAACTGACTTGTGGGAACAGAGCCGTGTTTGCTACCCCTACAATGGAACACATGGGTGAAACAACAGAGCATGAAGGCATGTGGAAAGCAGAGGCTTTTTGGAAGAGTCTGCAAACACCACTCCAAGCCAAAGCATCAGGGCATTGTGCAGTCCCATCCATACTGCCAGGGAGAACAATCTCTGCACCATCCAACTCACAGTTTTTACATACCTATTTCTTCCACTCCCAAAAATTTTTTTTGCTAATACAGCAGGCCATGGTCAATCAGGAGAACATGGTCCTGGAGGGAAACAAGAAGCAGTCCAAACCAATAGTGTAAAATGAGACAATGGCTGCGACACAAATTTTGCATTGAATGGCATAATTCACTTTGAAATTCTGGAATAACTTTCTGAATATGAAAGATGACAGGATTGCTGATGATCCAAGTATGAGTGTTCCAAGCATGGGATGAAGACTTTCTGGTTTCTGCCTGGCTGCTCAGATCAGATCTCACATGAAATATTCTGACTCAAGCCCCAGATCATGGCTAATTAGACATAGATCTTCTACTATAAAACAGTAATTCCACTAGAATCCTAGTAGAGCATGGACAGTAATAGATCCTCTACTCCTCCCTTTTCCTTTAACCTTACATTAAAAAAGTCTGCAAAATTTCTTCTGGAGGAATTTAAATTCCCTGCTCACTAGTTTTACTTGTATTAATTAAAAGAAAATTCTCAGTCATATGTTATTTAGCTGGGAGAAAATATTTTACTGTCAAACCTTTCTGAATAAAATGTCCTTTCTGCTTTGAGTAAGTTCCTCTTCTGAAATATCCAGGTAAATTATCTATGGACATTTAATGAGTCCATCTCATTAGTATGTAGGTATCAGTCAGAAACCTAAAATCCATTATAGATTCAGTTTATTTCACCTCATCCTGAGTTTAACAATATTCATTTATGTTCCAAGGATGTATGGGAATGTTGGGGTTTTTAAGTGTATACTTTGTTCCTTGCCTTATAAAGACACCTTTGCACTGCCTTTTGATTTCTATTTGTAGAGCATGACAATCATGCCATTGAACATCTTGGATCTTCCTCACAGTCAGTCCCTGTAGTCCTAAAAAGGGCAGAGAGTATCTTACACGGAATTCAAACCTAGATTTATGATTGGGGAAAATCCCAGTTTTACATGTTTGTTCCTGGCTGTCCTTTTAGTGACACATTCTGTTTCATGGGAAATAACTGGCCATTTTAACATGGTTTTCTTCTTCTATAATATTCCAGAGAGGGCCAGTTAGACTATTCTTTTGTACTAATAAATAGTTTTTGCTAAAATCAGGAGTAGGAAAGTATATTTGTGTAATCACAATCTGCATCTCTCCTTCTCAAACAGAATGCAGTAAAACAATAGCAAAAAGTGAAAAGATCTGAAGAGTTTGTTCCAATTTTGTTAAATGACCAATTCTGCTCAATTTGCAGGTGTTACAGAAGAATGTCGTACCAGACACTGAAATTATTTTCCACTGCAGGACTTGATCAACACAATCATAAGCACATGCAACTTTTCAGAGGCAGACTGGTTGCCTATCTGAAGGTTAAAGAGACACTCCAGAGAGGTAGATTGAGCTTCTTGTCAGCAGTAAGGTCAAAGTGATCACTGTTGTTTTAGGTCATCTTTCTACCATGATACTATATTTTCATACAACTGGGCCCATGGCATACAAAAATTCACAACCCTCTTTAGGTCCCTAATGATACCTCTCTCCCAAGCTGGCAAAAATCAGCATGTTTCATAATCTGTGTTCTTGTATGAACATGGTGCAAATAACACCAAGGTCATGGGTTTGACCCCCACCCATATGGGCCATTCACTTAAGACTCGATGGTCCTTGCAGGTGCCTTGCAATTCTTCTCAGAATTCTGTGATTCAGTATTTGTCTCTTGCTATAAAAGTTGAGTTTCTACAATTGGTAATGCCTTAACTACACTCATTGGTAACTGGTCGTGTAACCTCTGGTGGGAAGTATCATAGTTTTATCCCTCTTTGCTCCCTGCAGAGGGAGGCTGTCATGGGTCTTATAAATTCAGTTCTCAGTTCTGTGTTTGAGGTGTCAGTGTCCTGGGCAGAAGGAATGCCATCCCGCATCATGTGATTGTGTTTGCTGTCAGATTCTGAGCATTTACATATCCTGCCAAACAGCTATTCCCATAAACATACCATGGATGGTGAACTTTTATGGCAACATGCTCAACTTGCAGAAAGGCTGCCTTTCTAGTTAAATGGCTGGTGTGTTCGTTAGAGTCATCTCTCTTACTGTGAATGCCTTTCTTCCCTCCAGGACAACACTGACAGAAAAATTGCATATTTGTTGTGCAATAAGTGAGTTATTATCATAAAATATCATGAGAAGTATTGATTGAAGAAAACTCAATCTTTCTTAAATATAATGAAGAGTTCAGTACAGAAAATATAATTTAATATGTATGAACTGACATAAGAGGTAATGTACATTTTGTCAATCTCCAGTAGATACTGATCACAAAGGTTATCTGATTGAGAGTCTCTGGTGTGTATAATACAGCAGGACTGTAGTAGTCTCTGAGACAAGTACAGCTGAATAATTCAAGTTGACATCTGTCTGGGTGCACTATCACAACTCGTTCCTTAAATTCCTAGATGCTGGTCTAAGATGTTTGTTCACATCCATGAGCAGTGAATGAACAATTCCCTCCCAAGACAGGTGTCCATTAGCAAAATGGCATGCCTCATTTGGCCTTAAGCATGGGTGACAGCTAAGAAAAGCATATGAACATGTGTTATGTGTATATATGCCATAAAGCATAATCCTTTTTGCTCTATGCAGAAGTATTTCCGATTGCCTTGATTATTGTGAGTGCTGGGAAGTATTTCAGCATGGAAAATTATGTCCTTAACATCTGTGTCCAGGCTGGAAACATGCAAATATTGTAGAGCACTTTTCACAAACATCCATTTAGGGGTTATTCCGTTCCTGCTGTCTATCAGCAATAGGATCCATATAAAGACACTTCACTGACACATGCTCCCTTCCTGCCAGCTGTCACAGTGCTGCTGCTGGGCCCTGGCACTGAGTTAGGGCTGACAGGTGGCACAGACAAAGGCTGATGCGCCTTCCTGGTGCAAAGTTGTAGTCTAGGAAGGGAAAATTGTTACTCTGGGCTACTTTCTAAACCAAATCAAGGAGCATCTATTTTATAAACCACCAGGTAGGTTTCAGCATTTGTGTCCTTTTTCCCAATGCCTTAAAAAGAGATGTGAAAATACCTTCTAATATGCTCACTGATAGGAAAGATACATTTTTCATTTTAAATCTTTTATGTGACAGTATGTTTCACCAAGTAGATCATAAAAATTTAAATTACTGAAGAGGGGGAGAGGAGACATGCAAATGCTTCAAAGCTTACTTAGGTCTTGTACAAATCTGACTGTGCATCAGACTTTTCACTTAGGCAAATGCTTTCTGTCTCCAAAAGGAGTTGTTCTGACTAAGGAAGGTTTCAGCAGTGGACATCAATTTCAATTGCACCTCTGCAATTCAGCTAACTGCAACAAATGTGTCAAAGCTGATGTCCCCATTGTATTTGAAAACAAGCTGTCTCAAAGCAGCAAATGAGAGCTCCGGTAGTTGAGTTTTCCATGACAAAGCATGTAACTCTTATTTGTCTAAAGCAATACAGTGTTTTCTTCTAAGCTGGCCAAAATAACAAGCCTATGGGAGTATCTGTTACTTTTACTGCAAGACATGAGCTCAGAAAGAAAAGAAAAACCTAAGAAAATGTCCTTCATATCATGAAGTTGGTTTCTGCATCTGAAAGCCCCAGGTAACAGCATTTGTCTCTCAACTTCTAGATCTTCTAATAATCACCTTCAAGCATTCTCCAAATATGTGCTCAAAATAACAAAAAAGTCCCTTTAACCAGTCTCAACCACTCACAGCATTAACTTCCCAAAAGCTCCCCAGAGATGAATGACAACAGAAAACAAACCTATTGGACATACCCATGCAGCATTCATTACAATCCATATTCTTTTCACATTACATTCAATATTCTTTCATTGTGCTCCTTATGTGCATGCAACACTATCACACATTTTGATTGTACACACAGATCCTCATTGGGAGGATGAGGCAAAACCTCTGGGCTTGTGCACAGCACTAAGCAAAATTGTAAATCCACTGACAAACTCTGTCCAGACAAGGACTCAGCAGCAGCTTCTGTGGCTGCTGGAGACACAAAGAGGCAGCTGATGGCCAGCTCCTCCAGCACTGCTTGACTGACATATAAAGGTCAGTGTTTCGTGATGCAGTACACTTGCGTATATTGTGACCCTCTTCCTTGTGCTGGCTTAGCATCTTGGTATGCTTCTTTTTTCTCTCATTCTTCATTGTCGCTTTGGTTTCCTGATCCTTGGTTTAGCTTCCAGTCATCTTTCCACACTGCTGGGCAGACCACTGTTTATCTTGATTCCAGCCTGACAGAGTTGGATATAGAGGAAAAGGGAGATATTATTTGCATTCATTTTAGCAGGACTTCTACTTTAGCAGGTAGAGGGAAAAGTGAGAGAAGACAGTCAAGTGAGTATTCACAGAGAGACCAGGATTAACCATTAGCTTGGGAGCAGAGGCCACCCTGGGCATGGTTACAACAAGGACATCACTGAAGAAGAGGAAACACCAAGATCTCAGGAAGATCTCCTCTTGGTCTTGCTACCAAAGCATGCACAGGAGAATGAGTGGTGGTGCTTGGAGCAGACCATGTGTGGCATGAGGAGCTATGACTCTGTTCTTCCAGCTCCTCACTGACATGGAGGGCAGAACCAAGCAGGGAGACCCAGCCAGGTGGAGAGTCTAGTGCATAAAAACTACAGAGCAGACTCCCTCTTTCCAAGACATTACACAGATATATGGATATATTTCCCTGAAACTGAGCACCAACCAGGCCAGAAGTGTGCTTGGAACACAGAAAATATAACTACTGGTTTTGTGATTTGGAAGGTTTCCAAAACAGTTCTTCTAGCTGGAGGCAGATGCTGCAGGCCACAGAGTTTAATAAAACAGTCCCAACCAAAGGTTTACAGCACTAAACTGCACACTTGAGGCCAGATTAGTAATAACAGATGGGCAAAATATAAAGCTGCACAGGCTAATTGGGTGCCCTATTAGTGGACACTTTCCATAATCCTGGGGATTATGGAATGACATGTATTTATGTCCCCCTGTTCTTCAGATACCATTTCATTATACACAGTAATGAGACACCTGGATTGGTGATTACTGGGCTGAAAATCCTTATGAGAATGTTTACCTGCTGTGTGCCAGATTCTTCATTGGTAAAACATAGATGTTTTACCCTGACTGCTTCTCTGGGCTCAACATGAGACTGGCTGTCTGAAAATCACTGATTTGAGCTATGACCATTTGGGAGGCATTTCTGCATTGGCTAAGAAAGTCACCTGGAGGTAACTTTTTAGCCACTGAGGAAAGGTAGGGTGGAAAAAGGATGAAAAGAAGTGGAAATTACTTCGGACATGTCACAGACAGTCTGGATAGAAGCACAGCAGCAGTGAGTTCATAAATACTTAGTTACCACCATTGTTTGGTGGTGAGAAGCTAGCCTGGAGTCCTACAGCCATTTGAGTGACCCACCTCTGCTTGGGGCAGCAACAGCACTTGAGTCACATTCCCTGAAATCTACAAACAGCAGAATTGTTCCTCCAAGAGGGCTGGGGTCACTGAATCATTGTGGTGGAGGTTTTTTTATTTCTTAGTGATGCACAGATCTTTGTATTCATAGCTCCTGTTCAAGCAAGACACTTCATGATGGACCTTTGCAGGGGTGACTGGCATTTCCAACACCTTAAAGGGAATTTCTTGCTTTCTGTGGTACAACCACCATCCCACCAAACACCTAAATTTTTTTTATGATTGCAAGTACAAGACAAATCCATTTGTGTCCCTATCCCTTTCGTTCTACCTTTACATATATGTTCATTTCCCCTGCCGGACATAAGATCATGCCACCTGCCCTGAGATGTATGTCAAAGCTGGAGCAGGGCAGGTCTGTACCAGATCTCACCACTGAACACCTGTGGAATTGCTGGTATGAAGCTCTGGAGAGGAGCTGGCTCTGGCCACAAAGACTAAACAAAGCTCAACACTAGCTGAGTTACTGGTGACAGGCACTGAGTAATCATGTTCCTACCTGTATAAACTGGAATCAAAAGTGAGTTATTCAGTCAGTGGAAATAAATGGATTTTTCCAGCTGGTGTGGCTGACGTGTACTGTGTATATCACATTTATATATCTTCTTTCCACCAACCAGCTCCCCTTTCAATAATCAAGCTCTATAGCTATAACAATTCTACTGACTGGAAAGAAATGTGTGTTCTCAACATGTGCCAAGAGATAAATCTTGTTACAGCACCGGCAACACATTCCATGCATTACATGTGCCAAAGGAGTAGGATTTATTCAGGTCATTTATGCTCCACTGGAGTGGAAAAAGGAAAAAAAAATAGGCTTTGCTATAATGAATTAAACTTTTTGAGTCCTGCAAAGAATAATGCCTGTGCATGGGCTGACAGGGATTGCCATCCATCACAGCAGCAAGGGGTGGCCCTGCAGGACATGTCTGTCCGGGACTCATAGCATTGTGTGCACCCTTCCTTCTTCAGCTGGGTGTACTTCGAACCCTGCTCTGTGTGCTGCACAACCTGGCAGAGCCCCTCACACAGCCACAACCATTCACACAGCCACCCCACACTTCACAGGAGCACTTCCTGCTGCCCAACACACCCTGCCCCATGTGGAAACCCTTCCTGCACCTCCCTGATCCTTTTGGACAGGCCACTCTGAAGGAAGTTTCATTTTACACAAGTTATTGTTCGTCCTGCAAAAATGCCCAGAGGAAAGTGACCAGTGTCCCACTTGGCTGTGCAGCTGCAGAACCACAAATTCCTGTAAACTAAATAGGCAATGAGGAGAAAAAAGGGCAGAGGAAGGGGAGCACAGCAGGCCAGAGCTCTGGCTGAGACCAGAGCTGGCTTCAAAGTCATCACAATTCCCTCAGACAAAGGAGGAGAAATTAATTTATAAACTTCTGGGAGTTGCTGCCTGCTCCTTCTCCTCCTTTGCCCATAGAGCTGTGAGCTCTCAAATCAGAAAAAAACCCTTTCCCAGGATTAAGAAGACTAGCCTATTATAGCTAGTGCTACAACTACAGGGTAACCCAATGTACATCTGTGGCACATGGTTGGAATGTCACTTTTCTCTCTCTCTCTCTCTTTCTCTCTCTCTCTCTCTCTCTCTCTCTCTCTCTCTCTCATATCTATCTGTCTGTCTGTCTATATCTATCTAATCTATCTAATCTATCTATCTATCTATCTATCTATCTATCTATCTATCTATCTATCTATCTATCTATC